>CM060961.1:213638464-214300964 GCA_030765045.1 Tenodera sinensis
AATGTAACCAAATCTTTAGAGTCGTTTCTGAAATAACGGGAATATACCTATATACAAGAAATGCACTGTAGAAGCGGGAATAAAAAATGTTATTTTTTATGTAAATTCGCGTTTTTTCGGGAATTACACCTACATAGTTGAACTTAAAAGGCAAAACTCTTATCTGAATACAAAATTTGATCGAAATCGTTAGAGCCGTTTCCAAGTTGCGCGGAATGTATATACAAGAATTGCTCGTTAAATATATAAGATTACTCTACTACCTATAATAAGGTACAAGAAGTATTGATCTCTAGATTTCACCGGAAATATATGTTTTGAGGTCCCCTAAATCAAAAAAAAAGCATTTTATTTATGATAGTTTTCGGTAGTTTTACAAGTCTATCCCAGAACAATCCACCAGACGTAATATCAAGGATAATGTAAGGCAAGAAACCTATAGCTCAGAATTTTGTAGGATATACGAAAGACATGCATGCGTAGCCAAACAGGTCTTGCGTGAAATTCAAGTACTCCATTTCACCGAAGAAAACACTTCTACAAATAATGTCATTGTTGTCCGTTCTTCTAGAAATACAATACATAACCACAACACCGAAAAGATAACTCACAAATACCTTAGCTCAGGCTGCGTAAAACTCGAAATCACTGTCATATAAAGGGCTTAAATTCTTTATTCGATGTCGAGATTTCACCGGAAACATATGTTTTGAGACCCACTGAATCCAAAAGAAGCATTTTTAGAAAAAGCTCTGCCTGTGTGTCTGTGTGCCAGTCTGTGGACAGCATAACTCAAAAACGAAAAATCGGTTAAAAACCAAAGTTAGTATTTAAGTTGAATGTATTCTAAGGATGCGACACGAAGATTTTGAAGAAAATAGCCCCACCCTAAACTACCCTTTAAATGGAAAGTTTTTCGAAAATTTTGATTTTCTTGAAACTGGCTGTAACGATTTTAATTAAAATGTCATATGTTTGAGATATTTTTATGACAAATGAAATGTATATCTTGAATTTTCTGGCTATAGCCCCTGTAGTCGTATTTCCTCTGGACGACTTTTGCATAACTGGTAAACCGTTAGAGATAGACAAAATCATTCTATACAAAAATGTAGATCTTGCTAAAATACACAATTTATGCCCCGATAAATTTTCTTGTAGGGTGAACCATTTCGGAGATATTCCTTGTTATGTGTGTGAGTTTCGGAAAACTTAAAACTTTCGTGAAATGGGTTATTTTTGTTCATTTTTATATGCACAAGAGTAGAGAAAGTCATGTGAGTGCAACACATCACATTTTTTAGTTATCCTGTATACAGACTGACAGACACACAGACACATAGACACACCGCCGCCGTCACCGCCGCCGCCGCCGCCACCGCCGCCACCGCTACCGCCGCCGCCGCCACCGAGCCGCCAACGCCACCGCCACCGCCAACACAACACATACGGACCTTTCTCTAAATATGCTTTTTTTGGATTCAGGAGGTGTGAAAACATATATTTCCGGTGAATTCTCGACATCGAATTTTTGGGTGGAATACAATACTTCCTCTACTTACCAGTAGAGAAAGTAAAAATGAATAATATGCTGCTACTTGAGAAACGGGTAAGCATTGGCAAACGGACGCAAATAAAAGAGAGTAAATGTAAATGGTTCATTAAAAATAAAATCCACATCATTTACTAACAGTGTATCTTACTGTTTACCATTTTATAAAAATGAAAAGGTCTTCTGTGGACATTCCTAAAAAATTCAAGTATAGGTCCGTCACTGGATACTGACTGTCTGGTTGTGTTTGCACACGTCACAGCCACTGATGGAGTGGAGTGGGGAATATACGCTAATTACGTAGGCCTCTCCATAGAGAAATGGATGGTATATAGGCTTTGGAAGCCAATCGTATTATGTTTGTTAAAATAACAAGCAAAAGCACTGTGATTTATTTTAAATCTAGAACAGAAAAGTAAATTATAGAGTGCATCTGTATTTCTAGGGCACTATAATTAATTATATAAAAGGAAGATCAAAGGGTCGAAGGTATACGAGGGTTAAATCTTCTAGCTATGTATCGGGTAGAAGGGAAGTAATTACATTAATTTAAAGGTACACGGAAATGAAGAAGGTGATTTTACAAAGTATTGAAGTTAGAAGGAATTCCTGCACTCGCTTCAGTGTTTACTTTTTCCACGCAATTCGACAATCGGTCTTTGTTCCGGCCCGACCCGACTATTGTTCTTGTTTAGCGGCTGCGTGTGGCCTAGTAACGTAGTGGTGTGAGGTACCTTGACCATGAAGGTGTGTGGCTGCCATCAGTTCGACGTGTAGCTGTCGCTTCTAAAACAATTGAGTATAAGATAGGTCGGTATACAGTATTTGAACCCAAGTTCAGTGTGAATGTAAGCCACAGGTCGAAGGGAAGTATTATGTGGTAAATATATGAAAGGTGGTTTAATTTCTTGAGTGCCCTGCTGTGTTGCCTCGCCACTAGGGTGCAATTCAACACTTCTAGTATGAATTTTAGCTTGATAAAGTTCACGCTGGGAAGTTAATACAAGCTTCCAGCTGTGAAGCCTTTAAAGCAATAGCTACCCTTTACACCGCTAAGATTTCTGCCAATAAACTGGAACGGCCAAATAAATTCTCTAAATGCATGACTGCTTGATTATTTGCACAGCTTTTTACCTTCGCTACTCGTACAAAAATTCGATATCGAGATTTGACTAGAAAAGGTTTCAACAGCGATCTTTACAATGGATTACGGCAAAAACCACAGATAAATTCCAGTATAAAAAATTTGATGTATTGCACTCACATGACTTTCTCTACTGTTGTACTAACCATTCTTACAAACTCTTATTCCTATATCTTCTTCGTGTTAGTTGAGATAAACATTTGCAGAAATTATCTTATTGCTTATTTCCTTATATGTACAAGGGGAATATGGGAATACAGTAGACTTTGAGCGATAGACAAATCTTTTAAAGCTTTGATTGTCTTTGCACGGCTAAGATATAAACAAGTTAATAATCATCTTTCTTTTGAGGAAAGTTTAGATGTTCAAAACTCACACAAATAACAACGAATATCTCCGAAATGGTTCACTCTACAAAAAAAATTGTTTGGACATAAACGGCGTGTTTTAACAAAATATACAATTGTTATGTAGTAAGATTTGATCTATCTTTTACGGTTTACAAAAGTCGTCCACAGAACTACACCAGAAAATTTAAAATATACATTTCATTTTTCATAAAATGTCTTAAATTAGTGTGTTTTAATCAAAATCGTTAGAGCTATTTCCAAGAAAATTCATGTTTAGAGCGAAGCAATTTTCTTCAAAATCTTCGTGTCGCATCTTTAAAAGACATTAAAGTTAAAAGCAACTTTGGGTTTTAATCTAATTTTCGTTTTTGAGTTATGCTGTCCACAGACTGACAGACAAAACACACACACACAGACGCGCGCGTGCGGAACTTTAAGAATGTAGGAATATTTATATTTTTCTAACTGGCAAACCATTTTTAATACCAATAACGCAAAGTGAACTGAACTTTAAAGCCATCATATAGCGACCAGCCGTCAAAAGCTTTAACTATTGCTTATGTGTATTGTATATCCGCGGAGGTACTATAATGTTCAGTTTCCATGGTAACTATTGAGAAATTCTCATCTCGAGGTAGGTCAACCAGCGCGTTCTTCCAACGTTCAGGAAAACTCTACAAAGAAAAAGAACAAGAGGAGATATTTTATTCAAGAAGTACGCTAAGGATACATAGATACAAGGGTTCTTGGACAATTTCCATACATCACGTTTAGCGAGCGCTTCATTAAGATAACCAACCTTCGTCATGGTCAGAGAGAGAGAGACTTTCCGTTCTTGGCTTTCCTTTTATCAACTAATCAGTGATATTTTGTAATCAACACTGAAGTTTGTTTTTAAATGCGACCATATCTTTCTGTTATCCAAAACACATATATAAATATCAACTTCCTCCTCCTCTTTTCTTCCTTCCTTCTCTCCTTTTCCTCCTCCTTTCTTTCCCCTCAATAACTCGTGGTTTCTGTCGAGTTACACACTTGATAGTTAATTTTGTCCGCTACGGACCAGTTTTCTATTTGGTCATTGTGCTATGAAGGAAAACAAATGATGCACGGCCCTCTTGCCCATCCCAGTGAAGAATGCTTACAATAAAGAACAATTTGGAGGTAATAAAGAGCGAATAGAGTCATGAATTTTAATTAAACTTTTCGTGTGGCCACGTGTGTGTATGTGGCCGGGGCAGGGGGGGGGGGCAGCTGCCTTGTCCTTCGGGTTAAATAAAAGTTCACTCGACGTAATTTCCACGGTATTAAAGTCATCACATTACTAAAGATTGTAAATGACGAATGTAACACTATGCGAAAACGGGAATAAAAAACTTACAGCTATATAAAAATATGATTTATACTCATATGACTTTCACTAAGCATTATCACTTCTTCCTTCCTTTTTCTCATTCTTTCTCTTATACTTTCTTTGTCTTTCTTTCCTTCCGTTTCTCTTTTCTTCTTTCTTTGTTTTTTACTTTCGTTCTTTCCCTATCTTTATTTATTTCTCTTTCGTTCCTTCTCATTTATTCTTTCTTTTTCTGTTTCTCTATTTCTCTTTCTCCCATTATTTCATTATTTGTTCATTTACTATTTTCTTTTTACGTACTTACACTAACACACAAAATTCTGCGCTCCACCTAACAATTCATTACCGAATATTTCACAGAAAATACACATTTGGAGTCTTCCTGAATAAAAAAAGCATTTTTATAAAAAAATCTTCTCTCTCCACCTGTTGGTTAGGTACAAATTCAATGACTTCCAAAGATGCAGGAAGATAACTTTCAAAACATCCCACTTTCAAGCTACCTTCACGAGAAAAATGCTATTTTTTTTCAAAAGGGCTAACAATTATGATTAAGTTGTATTATTTTTAAGATATTTCTAACACAAACTGCACCCCTCGACTTTTCTGAATGACTTTTACTGTACTGATTGACTCTAAGTAATAAACAAACCCGTATTTGTTATTACATTAATGATGTAGACCTCATTAAAACGTACACTTTTTGTCGATATGTTTTGTAGAGTTAATAATTGGATGTATTCTGTTAGATTGACTGTTAACATACTTATATTTTTTTCATACCGAAAGTCGTTATTCATTTCTTTCCTTCTTCAAACTTCGATGCGCTACAGCGTACAAACCGTGCATTTCCGGACATGGGTTCCTGTTTCAAAATCGATCAGTTTGCCGTCCTGCACAACATACTAAGCGTTGTGGGTCCTTTTTGGGGGACAGCCAACAAATTTATACAAATATCTATCTCGACTAGCCTGAAGTAAATAGAAGAATAATTATTTTTAAGAATACCTTGTGATAGAGTGAGTAAACGAAGTACTTAGATTGCAAAACATCAGACTTTTCTCGGAATAAACTGTTTTCGCTGGAGAGAGTTTCTTTAAAAACTTGCTTTTTAACTTCGGATTATGTCTTACTTAACCCTTTGCACTTCAGATTTTTATAACGCTTCTCTCATTCTCTCTCTGGCTGTCTCTCTCGCACTCACATTCACTCACACACACACACACACACACACACACACACACACACACACACACACACACACACACACACACACACACACAAGATAAAGTACATAACCTAAGTGCAGCAGACAAAAGCTAGCGCTGGGGTGCGTTTTAAATTTAATATGGTGAATAAATCACGGTGAAAGTGAAAAAGGCGGTAGAAAGGAAGATTCCGGGAATGTCCGCTCGTATTTTACGCACGCCTGTGCTTGCTATTTGTCATATATATGTATATAAAGAGAGAGAAACACTCGGACACTCATTAGCTAACATACAATTTCAAATTTATTATTTATATAAGCGCAATGAGACTAATTATACAACTAATTCAAACATTCCGGTACAAAACATTATTTCTATGCTCTGTAATTCGATATTTTAACTTAATTTATCTAGTGTAAAGGAGTTGTTTTTTTCTGCAGTGCTTCACACCAGAATATTTATTTAAAACTGAACCACTAGTTTGATACAGAAATTATAGATGCATAAAATTAATAGTTTAGAAATAATTTAATAATAATAATTAGGTTGATAATTTGCAATAAAAATGCATAGAGAAAACGAACGCCAGATTCTCTTTTTTTTTTTCCCTTCCCCTGTTTGTAGCCTTTGAGCTATAGTCAGAGCAAATAGTCACTCTTGGCTTGTCTGTCGAAGTGGTGGCCGAGTGGTTAGAGCGTTCGCCTACCCCCCTGGGCAGTCCTGGTTCGATCCCATGTACCCGCATGTGGTATTCGTAGCAGATGAAGCGGCGTCAGGGCGGATTTACTCCAACTTCTCGGTTTCCCCCGCCACACATTCCACCAATCGCTCCATAATCACCATTGCATTAATCGATTTTGACTGCACCCGCTTCCAGGTCTTCACTCTGTCCAATCTATAGGTTCCTGTGCTCCTCTGTGTGTCTTTCAGTCTGTGGACATCATAACTCAAAAACGAAAAGTCGGGTAAAAACCAAAGTTGGTATTTAAGTTTAATGTCTTACAAGAATGTGACACGAAGATTTTGAAGAAACTAACCCCACCCTATAATACCCTTTACATGGAAAATGTTTCAAAAATTTTAATTTTCTTGAAAATGACTATAACGATTTTGATTAAAATGCCATATGTTTGAGATATTTTTATGACAAATGAAATGTATATTTTGAATTTTCTGGCTATAGCCCCTGTAGTCGTATTTACTCTAGACGACTTTGACATAACTGGTAAACCGTTAGAGATGGACAAAATCTTACTGTACAAAAAATGTAGATCTTGCTAAAACACACAATTTATGTCTGAATAATTTTTTTTGTAGAGTGAACCATTTTGGAGATATTCTTTGTTATTTGTGAGAGTTTTGGAGAACTTATATTTCTATCAAATGGAACATCGCTATTCATTTTTTATGTTAAGTGTGCAAAGTGAACGGAATTTGAAAGCTTCAAAAGATTTGACTATCGCTCAAGGGCCACAGTATTCCCGTGTTCCCGTTGCGGGTGCAAGAAAACCAACAATAAGATAATTTCTGTAAATGTTTATCTCAACTAACACGAAGATAGAGGAAAAGAGTTTGTAAGAATGGTTAGTACATATGTTTTACGACGTTGCCAAACATTATTGCGAATTAAGGTCAAGTTTATCTTAGATTAGTTTTACACAATGCAATTCTAGAGTGATCTCAGTTCATGTTATGACCTTAGATTAAACCTGATCTCCAGTCAGCGGTATTTATGCAACTGGACATAAGTTAATTAGGAAAATGGGCAAAGAAAATGTATGAAATATAATTTAATGAGTAAAAAGTTAGGTTAAATTGAGTTTTTAGTTGGAGTCGCGGCATCCAGCTCAGGTTTGGAAGTAGAGGAGTCGAGATTTATAAAAAACCTGGAAGATCTAGGTCACTGTTCGCTAAACAAAGCATCTGTAGGAAGTTCCTTGTTTAAAAGAAAACTGTGCACTTCAAAGCGAATGTCACTTTTAACAAAATCATCCACTTGGCACTAATTGGTCTTTCTCTTTTCTTCTTCAGGATTTTACAGTTCCCGTTTGTTTCATTTCAACATTGTTCACAGATACGTCAGTTGTTTTTGATGTGAATTTAGTTACTTCTTTCACAGACAGAATAGAAGAAGTTAAACACATTTAATACAATTGCCTTTTCACCACTTTTAGAGGCTTACTGCTTTTGTTTCTCTATGCTGCTCCATTATGGCTGCACGCGCAGCGAGACAACGGGCCCTAGAACGCCCCTTGGCTAATCGTGCACAAAAAATAGAAACTAAGTAATTTGAGTTCTTACTCAAACGCTTTTGAAAAAGTATAACTAATACTTATAAAATCATACATTTCCGGTGAAATCTCGAATTGAACGTAGGCGCATAAACCTTCCTTAGTTCGGGTGCTGAGTCCCTCCCCCCCCCCCCTTCCTCGCCCCCCCCCCCCCCACCCCAACCCTTGCCATACTTCATAGCACGGTAGCACTCTGGCTACTCCCGAAAGCGCGTTCATACGCTGCATGAAATGGGCAATGGCCACGCACGTATATGACTCAGCCGCTGGTTGTGCAAGAGGATTTGATTTGCTAATTGTTGTGGAAGGGTGCGTCGATCATCATGAACTAACTTCCAGCTGTTGTTTTGTGTTCTTGCTTTTATCAATACCAACTAGGAAACCGACCATTACGGCTTTCTGCTTCTAAAATACAGTTTTAAACACAACTATCCAGTCCACTCAGTGCTTTAATCATTATACAAGGCTTCCGTATAAAACTGATCATTGTTGAACATAAAACTGCTTTGGTTAGCTATTTACCTTCAAATCCAGAGGTTCCTGGTCCCGGGTTCCATACCGTATTATCCCTAGAGTATGGAAATATGAGTGAAAGTGCAAATTCGTGTCTGAAAATTACATTATTACACAAAAATCAAATGTAAACAAACCCAAAGTTATACAAACATGAGTAATAAACAAATGAACTCATTGCCGATGTGCAGTTATTCCGAAACAAAAGCCTCCGATATAACCTTAGACGCTAAAGGAGGCAATGCGAAACAAATGCACCAGGGATACAATTATAACTGCAGGTGTGTTCAAATATCTCATTCTGTGCCAGAGAATGTGTTATAGTATTTCAACATCAAAACACATTTGCGTATAAATTAATATCGGGGTTCATAAAGGGATAGTTATTTTTATCCGAGTATATAGTCAGTGCTTGAGTGTGCGTGTCTCATTTAGTTTTAGATGGATGTCGATTTAATTTTCGTTGCTTACGGCGATCAGATTGCAAAACAATCACCATAGAGAAATATCAAAACAGAGAATTGTGATGGAAATGTGCTTGCAGCGTACTATTTTGTGAACAGTTACGGAACAAAAACCTTAACAAATTTTAGGCTCTTTACAACTTACCTACAGAACTAGGGTAAGTACTGCGTTCTTAAAAATTGCGTACCAATATTTCATCGGAAATACACGTCTTAAGGTTCCCTAAATAAAAAAATAAGAAAAATGTGATATATTGCACTTAGATGTTATCATCCGGACAGGATGTTTCCGACACGTCATAGTTTTTGTTCCCGTTTTTTTTTTCTTTTTCCCATAAAAAGTATATGCAAAGCACGATTTTATGAATGGTGATTAAAATTTTGCAATTCTCATGGGTAATATAAAGTCATATTTTCGCTATTTTAAGTTTTTTTGCTATTTTAATGTTACTTTTCAATTCGAAGTCGAGATTTCACCGTAAGTGTAAGTTTTGAGGCCCTCTAACACAAAAAAAAGCATTTTTAGAAAAAGGTCAATGTGTGTCTGTACGCCTGTGGACAGCATAACTCAAAAACGAAACGTCGGCTGAAAACCAAAGTTGGTGTTTAAGTTTAATCTCCTTCAAGGATGCGACACAAGATTTTTGAGAAAATTCCTCAACACTAAACTACCCTTCAATGAAAAACTTATCGAACATTTTTATTTTCTCAAAAATTGCTCTAAAGATTTGGATTAAAGTGTTATATGTTTAAGATATTCTTATGACAAACGAAATGCATATTTTGAATTATTTTACTATAATCCACATAGTCCTGTGATGACTTAAATTACTTTTAAACCGTAAGAGACAGACCAAACTTACTATATAAAAAAGTAGATCTTGCTAAAACACACTATTTATATCTCAATCAATTTTTTTTATTACAATAGATTTTAAACAGCAACATTTTCCCCCGGTAAGACTTGCCTACTTACTGTGGAACTAACATATGGTCTCAGGTTCGTTGCTACTCCAGATACGTCACGGAGTGGCTGGAGAAACAAGCATCTCTCTTTCTCTCTGATGCAATAGCAACCTTAACCTCGGAGGTCAGCACGTGGCGAAGTGCAGGTGAAAATTGTGCATACGTGCTACTGGGTACCATCATCTTCTCGCTTCTCTGTCACCTTTTCTACCACGGTGCCATTAATTCGTTTACCTGAGTGCCGAACTCATGGTTGATACTGTAGCACGGAAGTTGAGTCAAAAATCACTCACATGACTTTCTCTACTCTTGTACTAACCATTCTTACAAACTCTTATTTCTATATCTTCTTCGTGTTAGTTGAGATAAACATTTGCAGAAATTATCTTATTGCTTATTCCTTCGTATGTGCAAGGGAATACAATAGGTTTTGAGCGATAGTAAAATATTTTAAGGTTTTGAGATTCCGTTCTCTTTGCACAGGTAACATATCAAAAATTTTGTTAATAACGATGACCCATTTCACGAAAGTTCTAAGTTTTCCGAAACTCACACACATAACAAGGAATATCTCCGAAATGGTTCACCCTACAAGAAAATTTATTTAGACATAAATTGTGTATTTTAGCAAGATCTACATTTTTTGTATAGTATGATTTGGTCTATCTCTAACGGTTTACCAGTTATGCAAAAGTCGTCCAGAGTAAATACGACTACAGGGGCTATAGCCAGAAAATTCAGGATATACATTTCATTTGTCATAAAAATATCTCAAACATATGACATTTTAATAAAAATCGTTAGAGCCATTTTCAAGAAAATCAAAATTTTCGAAAAATCTTCCATGTAAAGGGTAGTGTAGGGTGGGGCTATTTTCTTCAAAATCTTCGTGTCGCATCCTTGGAAGACATTAAACTTAAATACCAACTTTGGTTTTTAACCGAAATTTCGTTTTTGAGTTATGGTGTCCACAGACTGACAGACACACACACGGACCTTTAGTATAGTAAGATCTGGTCAGATCTTAGCAGTTATACAAAAGTCATCAAGATTAAATACGACTACAGGGGCTATAGCCAGAAAATTTAAAATACACATTTCATTTGTCATAAAAATGTCTTTCCCACAAAATTAACTTCCATTTCTAATAAATATCAACTCATAATTCCAGCATTAAGTTAGTCTAAATTATTCGCATGAATAATCTAATACTTTTAATTTAATTTCGTTGTGTATAAAGAATGCTATCTTCCATAAGCTTGCTCGTATTGATCGGACCTATCTGGAACACACTCAGACACAAAGACATAATTTCCGGACGGCTTCAGTGTCATTACGTCGTCTCAGTTGCGTGTCATATTAAATACCAACCCTTCATTACGCTCTTTCCCCAAATGAACTTGTCACGCCGTGTTATCTATGCACCCACGTGCGCCGAAAGAACCTGGGAAAAGCGTTGAAAAGGCACTCCTTTATCTGCAGAGCAAAATGAGCAGGCGGTATATCTTGTTGTAAGAGCGTTCATGATTGGGGGCTCTACTACATATACCAAGTGAGTCAGCTACTGTGTGTGTGTGTGTGTGTGTGTGTGTGTGTGTGTGTGTGTGTGTGTGTGTGTGTGTGTGTGTGTGTGTGTGTGTGTGTGTGTGTGTCAGTATCTCTGTGTCAGCTTCAAAAGCAAATTTGGTATTTAAGTTTAATGTCTTTCCTCTACCCTAAACTACCCTATCATTGAAAATGTTTCAAAAATGTTTATTTTCTTGTAAATGGCTCTAAAATTTAAATTAAAATGCCATATGTTTTAGATATTTTTTTGTGGATAATTAGAACGTATATCTTGAATTTTCTGGCTAGACCCCGTAGTCGTATTTGCTCCGGATGACTTTTGCATTTATTGTTAAACTGTAAGAGATAGAATAAATATTGCAATAGAAAAAAACGTAGATCTTGCTAAAATACACAATTTATATCTATATAATTTTTATAGAGTGGGTATTGTATTGTACCTTAAGTTTAATATATTTTAAGAAATTCCACCATTTTAAACTACGCTTTACATGGAAAATGTGTCGAAAATATTAAATTTCCCCAAAATGTCTCTAACGTTTTGATTAAAATGCCATATGTTTAAGATATTTTTATAAGAAATGAGGTGAATATTTTGAATTTTCTGGTTATAGCCTATGTAGTCCTACTTATTCTTGATGACTTTGAATAACTCTTAAACCGTAATAGATGGACCAAATCCAACTGTACAAAAAACGTATATCTCATTAAAACACAATTTATGTCCAAATATTTTTTTTATAGAGTGAACCATTTCAGAAAATTCCTTGTTTGTCGTATCAGAACGGATTTTCAAATATTTGACTATCGCTCAAAGCCTACTATATTCCCATATTGCCTTGTACCTACTAGAAATAGGTAATAAGATAATTTCTGCAAATGTTTGTTAACACGAAGAAGATATAGGAATAAGAGTTTGTAAGGATGGTTAATACACGAGTAGAGAAAGTCATCAGATTTTTTTGAGTTAAGGGACATTTTTCTAAAAATACTATTTTGTCAGGTGCCTCAAAACCATATATCCAGCGATATTTTAACATGCAGTTATAAAATGCAACACAATATTTCTCCACGTACTAGGTGCTTGGTGAGTAGAGAAAATCATATGAATGAGGACTTTTAGCCATACTTTCCAGAGCATACAAGAAAGATTAAGGTTCTTGGCATGAAAATTGCACTATCCCAGAGTAGTAAAAATAACAGCAGAAAAATGCCTTTAATGTGAATGTTCATTTAAATGGGGATGATATGAAAGTGACTACAAACGAAACTGGAGTTATAATTTGCTGCTGTAAAATTTAACAGTCGGTATTCAGGTTGAGGACTGCTCGTTCTGTAAAAGGGTTTAATCCCTCGTCTGCTGTTATTACCAGTAATTACTCTTTTGATACAAGAGAATGGAACTCCAGCAATGCAAAGATCAACATATTAACTCAGGAAAATGCAGAACCACGAGCGCCCCAGTTTGTTGCAGGTGTTCTTGACACTGTGTTTTGTCATATTCTTTTGTCACAGCGGAATTAAAGGCGTGTATAGGCTCGATTATGCAACAATGTAGTGCCCATATGTCATTGTGAAAGACTTAATTATATCCATTTTCACATAATGACACTGCTATCCACCAATCAGAGGTGCACCTGTTCATAACAATACTACTATCCATGTAAAAATCAATACTTTGCCGTCTGCGCACATTCCCACGCAGCTGAATACGATACTATAGATTCTGGTGTGTTAAATCGAATAACAACTAGTTCTAGTGTAGAAAAACTAAAAATATAGTCTGGTTTTCGAAAGTCTATTATGAAGAGGTTATAGTATATATACTCTGGTATTATTCTATCAAGGCTACCGTAACAAAAATATTAAACTTGACTTATGGTCGAATATAAACAGTCGTATGTAATTTGTGTATAATGTATAAAGGAGAGATAGACAGAGAAAGAGACACAAAGAAAGAGAGAAGTAGGAGGAAGAGAGACGGGGGAGGGACAGAGAAAGAATGAGAAAACAGAGAAAGGGAGAGAAAGAGAGAAGGAGAGAAACAAGGGGAGGAGAAAGACAGGAAAGAAAGAGAGAAAGAGAGACAGATAAAGAAAGAGAGAAAAGGAAGGGAAGAGATAATCGTAGCAAATGATTTTTAGATAGTAATTAGGTTAAGTCTGGAATATATTAAGAAAAATCTGATATGTTGCACTCACATGACTTTCTCTACTCCTGTACTAACCATTCTTACAAACTCTTATTCCTATATCTTCTTTTATCTGTTTTGTCTATCTGTTACGGTTTATGAGGTATTCAAAAGTTATCCAGAGCAAACAGGACTACATAGGCTATAGCCAAAACATTCAATATATACACTTCATTCGTTATAAAAATATCTTTAAAATGCGTGATTTTAATCAAAATGGTTGGAGCCACTTTCAAGAAAATCAAAATATCCGAAAAATTGTCCATGTAAAGGGTAGTTTTGGGTGGAGGAATTTTGTTCAAAATTTTCGTGTCGCATTCTTGAAAGATATTAAACTTAAATACCAAATTTGGTTTTTAACCGAGTTTTCGATTTTGAGTTATGCTGTCCACAGACTGACACACACACATACACGGACCTTTTTTAAAAAGTTCATTGATATTATATAGGTATTAAAGTGAACTAAAGCAGGGAGAAGTAGATTGATAAGTGTTATAAAAGGGGGGAGAGAAACTAAAAGAAATTTAATAAAAGAAATTCTGTAGGAAAGGGATTTGAATGTAAAATCGACAAATATAAGCAGAGGAAAATGAAACTAGTTGAAAAAATTAACAAAAACTGGCAATAAAGAGGATACTATCTCTAAGCGATAGCGAGGATCTAAATAAGCTCGCCAAACACGATATTTGAGTCACTTGGATCACCTCAATGTAGTGATAAGAAAGGGAGCTGTACAAAATTATATAAAATTGGTTTCATGACTTTGTGTAAAATATATTGTAGCTTAAATCGAAAGTTTGAATTACAATAAGGGGACACAGCTTATCGGCAAGAGTTCAACATGGCCGATATTACACTAAGCTGCAGACGACAGTACCCCAAAAAAGCAGTCCTGCCAACGTATACAGTAAAAACATTATTTATAACCTCAAATATCAAAGGGCTTTTCAAACGATAATAATGCCCTAAAGATCGTAATATATATTCAATATACTACTGGGTATTATATAAGTATATATAACTTTATATACTGCTCTAAAATAATTCAAGACAAAATCACACAAACACGAGCAATACAATGGCTTCTACAGATCAATTAATATGGCATTTAAACAGTCTCCTGTTTTAAACTCTATCAGTTGGCTTCTCTGCAACGGGTTTAGGGCTTCTGTGGCAACATAATGGATGCAATAATACCAACTATGGAATATCACCAAATATAACCAGACCGCGCTATAATGGGGTAAAAATGTCACAGCTGATTTTTGGGGTATCCCAATAAACTATGTCCTCTGTTCTGGCGAATTTTTACGAATTTTTCATATTTTCGAGAATGTTGTGTTTTTAGCGATAAAGGAGGAAAAAGGTTTGCTTAGAAAAATAAGTATTGTATTTATTGAGTCATTGTTGTTGGTGTTTAAGTTTTGGTTTTAATAACAATGAAATAATTCACGCCTAATTCTTATGGATTCTATAACCCCACTTCTTTTGAGATCAACTTGTAACAATGGTACAAAATAAATATTATTGGCACAGACAAAGAAAGCTGCCCAACAATGCAATCGATGAGGCTACAATAAAAGGTTATCCCACGAGGTCCTATTTTCGTATTACAAATTTTTGACAGAGAATGCTGCCACCCGTGATGAAAGTCATGTCTGCACCTTTGTTTCATAACATCATTATGAGTTTCTTCAGATGATGATGGCTTGGTGCCAAGAACGGCTGCAAGGAGAGTGATCAAATTGTTTCCAAACAAATGAAGTGATCAACCTCGGCTTTGTTTGGCTGTGTGTGTGGTAGGGAATTGCCATTCATTAATGTTCCCCAATAAACCTCACACACTTGGCGGTCATATGTTTACTGGTGTAACTTTTCTCGCATTTATAGCACAAATTACTGATTTGTCTTCACTTTAGTTGGGTCGTTTGATTGTTTTGAACATTTCGAAACGCTCAAACAACAGGAAAACACAATCTGACGATCTCTCGCACCTCTCTCAGATTCCTAATGAATCCACAGGGTGCCATTTTCACAATCTAGGTAGACAAAAATAAATTCATGATTTGTTTAAACTAACAGATGGGAGTCATATAATTTATTTAGGACTGTGCTGCGAATGTAGCTGGTAAAGCAAGTAATTCAGCGACACTGGTGCTAAAATCACAAAAGATCGAGATGCTACAAGGCTTCCCATAGTCAATACGATACCTTCTTGGAATCAACTTTGCTGAAAACAGATTAGATCTACTCTAGTTCGACCTCCAGGTGAGACACAGTGCTGTCTTGTCTCGTAAAGCGACTTGACATTTGGCGCTTCGAAGTGATGAAAAATTCACCACTTGGTTTATCGGAGACAGTTTTCCCTTCAATAGCTCTATCTGCAAACATACGAGTTCTTTGAACTTACCGATAAAAGCCGAGCCATCGGGGTTAAGGCAGGAATAACATTTGTACACGGGGATGCACTAAACCCTTGTATTTCACTATTTTCATTTCTATTCTGCCACACTGGAAACGTTGACACAGGTACGTTAGCTCTGTCGGTGTGTCTGAGTGTCTGTGGACAGGATAACTCAAAAACGAAAAGCCGTTTAAAATCTAAACTTAGTATTTAAGCTTAATGTCTTTCAAGGATGCGACACGAAGATTTTGAAGAAAATTGTCCCATCCTAAACTACCCTTTACATGGAACATTTTACAAAAATTTTAATTTTCTTGAAAATGGCTCTAACGATTTTGGTTAAAATGCCATATGTTTCAGATATTTTTATGACAAATGAAATGTATATCTTGAATTTTCTGGCCATAGCCCCTGTAGTCACATTTACTCTGGGCGACTTTTGCATAACTGGTAAACCGTTAGAGATAGACCAAATCATACTCTACAAAGAATGTAGATCTTGCTAAAATACGCAATTTATGTGTCAATAAATTTTCTTGTAGGGTGAACCATTTTGGAGATATTCCAAGCTATTTGTGTCACTATCGGAAAACTTAAAACTTTCGTGAAACGGAGCATCGTTGTCCATATTTTTGTATAAGATGCAAATACTTTAAAAGATTTGACTATCGCTCAAAGCCTACTCTATTCTAATATTCCCGTTTCACCTACAAGGAAATAAGCAATAAGATAATTTGCACAAATGTTTATCTCAACTAACACGAAGAAGATATAGGAGTAAGAGTTTGTATGTAAGGTTAGTACAAGAGTAGAGAAAGTCATGTGAGTGCAACACACCAGATTTTTTGTTTTTTCCCGCAATATCTCCAGAAGGTTCAAATTCCGTTAGGCTTGGTGAGATTCCGCTACAGTTGGCAACGCTGGTTCTTGCCAAGAAGAGATAATCTGAAGTGACTTTGTTTTGAACTCATTTTAAAGCCGTCAGTGAAGACAAGAGTTGTTTGACAAAAGAATAAGCAACTTCTTGACTTGCCTACCTACCGTCTTTAACTCCATTACATGTTTTATGAGCTCTGGCAAGGGAGGTGCCGCGTTGACCCCCAACAAATTAAATTATTCGTGTGAGAAGCACGGGAAGTGTCATCCATAAAAACAAAGTATTGGACACTTAGCCACCCTGCACTCTGGGGATCCCTAGATATTGAGAAACTTAAAGTAGCACGGTCTTGAGGAACCTACATCACAGGAAATGGAACATCAGAGAAAGTTTTCTTCTTTTTAAAACTGCTCTCTATGAGTGGATTGCAAGAACACTTTTATTGATTCGTTAAATGCTATTGGTACGATTAAAGGTTCTATAGCTTCGAGTAACGACCTACAATTCTACTGGATATACTGTGGAAACCAAATATAAGGTCTTATCCGGCACAGTACGAACCCATTCTCTAAGAAAAGAGCTGAAAATAATGTTACCGGTGGTTTCAGAAAGTTGGAAGTAGACAACAAGCTTTACTGGTGCCTAAACTGTTTGTAAATACTGGTCAAACTGCAAATTTGTGCATAAAAGGTTAAAAATGTGCATAGAGAAATTTTAAATTCAATCAAATTGAAGGTACTGTAACATAGTTATAGCTTCTATGGAGAAAGCTTTCCTAGAAACTAGAAACTCTGTGGGGTGACGTCACGTCGTCAGGGGAACAGAAACAGTGTTTGGAAGGCCATGTTGGAAAAGTTATGTAGAAAAACGGGTTTTTAATAATTGCGTTAAAATGGCCATTTAAGTCCATACCTGTTTTAAAGTTTGTGAAATAAAATAATCGAAAAGATAATATTATTACAAGATTTTGAAAACAGCGGCTGTAAATATGCATGGAGAAATTTCAATACTATTCAAATTATACAAATGGGCACATAAGGAGTTGAAATGTAAGTATGGAACTGTCAGTATTGGTGAATTTGTGCAAATTTGTTAACTTTTCTTTAAAATATTAGTTGCTATATACATAAATATGCAAATTTGTGCATACTTAGTTGAAAATAGAAAGTCTAATTTTAACTCACAAATTTGCGAGTCAATAAAGCAGTACAGTATTGCTGAAAGTAAAGAGTGGGTATGCATTTTAAAACTTCCCAGACAGTCCTTGTCGTACATTATTTTCAACTGTTACTTTTATTCCCAATGTGTCTATCTACCAGTTCCCTTTAATCAATTTCCGTCCATCCATCATCCCTGATAGTGAAGGCTTCCAAGGTGTTCTAGGCCGTTTCCTTCTGCCCGCCGGAGACCATTGTAGCAAATATTTGGCCATCACTTCTCATCTATGAGCCCATATCGCTGAAGTGCTCTCGTTTCAATCCTGGTTCCTCCGTGTCCATTAGCATTCTAATAACTTCGTTCCTTCTGTAACCTGAGCGCTCTCATACCCTCTCCTATTCCACCCATTTCACCTTCCCTCAGGCATTCTGCCTCATGTCAATATGACGTGAAGAATTCTCTTTTTGGAAACGTAGAATCAGACTGAAAATTCAAATGTCATAGCCGGAATTTGAACCACAGATCTTGCGTTTTCGGTACGCTTACTCTAACCTCTGTGCCAACATGGCAACATACCGGCACAGCATTAAATTCTCCAACTGACTGAAATTTTCCATGTAAACCAATCGGAGATCTCATATTAATATAACACCCTAATGAGCAGTTGGAAGCTTTCACGGCCGGGCTAAGTATTATAGCTAGAAATTACTTCCGGGCTTAGAAACCATGGCCTGCTGGAGTTATAAAGTCTAGACGTTTCGTTCACACCTGCGGTGGACATCTTCAGGGCCTGGTCTTAACATTCTTGGTGAAGATTCAGCCACAACGGCTGCAACTGCCGGTCACAGTAGATTGGAAAAATAGGATATTCGGAAATTCCCATAAGAGCAGGCGAAAAATTGACAAAATCGAAATTGGGAATTTTTTACGGGAATGGCCATTTTGTGGTGGGCCTGTTGTTTAACAACTGCATATATGTGTTTAACATCCCTATTCCGTAAAAAAAGAAGAAAAAGAGTAGTGCATTTTGAATTCATTTCTTTAAGCTCCAAAACTTCTTGACCGATCACCTCGAAATTTGGCACCTATGTGTATTTTCTCATGGAGAAGGTATGTAATTAATCCATTTTATTATACAACGCAACATTCACATGGTTTTCTCCACTCACTTTTCGTTTACGTATTAAATCGACATATCCTTCCCTACAATTTTCTATGACTGAAGTAGAGGTACCACATACTATGTTCACACGATTTTCTCTACTCAATTTTCTTTATTTTCTCTGTTCCCCTTCAACATACAATTTATATAACTTCTATGATTGAAATTGAACACTTTACAGTCACACGATTTCTGTACACACTTTTCTTTTAAGAAAAAAACAAACATATTTCTTTCTCTACTCCCTCTTCTATAAACAATTCATACAAATTTCTACAGGGTGACCCAAAATTATACAGACGACTTTTGGGAGCTTATAGATAACATTATTTTAAACACTTTTTAGTAATGAAAGTTTTTTTGCTGCGGTGCTTCGTTTAAGCGCTAGACGAGTAAATGTCATATATGTCAAGAAACACAGAGCACATAAATAAAACACAAACATCTCATTGTTTACAGTTAATCACAGCTTTACTATTCAAAATTAGATCGACACACTTTTAAACCAGAGAAATGGCTGGTGTCTGCGAGAGTACGGCAGAATAAGGCACGCCGATGCACTCTTTGTGTTAATCACAATGGGCGTGCGTTCCAACATTTACTTTCAGTTTGCTTTTTACGTAAAGACAGCGGAATTTTCAAGCACAATCACTCATCCATCTTGATAATGACTGTTTTGTTTTCCAGAAGCAATTCCCTTTAGATTCCGAGCATTTTCTCAATTTGATCGTGATGTAGCAGATGAAAATCTGGCAGTTCTTCATTTACCTTCAGTAGCGGGTGGAGTTTTTACTCCTTTATGTGGAGGCAGTGATTAATTCTTTGCCGCGCGTATTCAGTGACAACAGCTCTAATATGACAACTTTTTGTAGAGGCGGCGACGGCGGCGACGGCGGCGGCGGCAGCTAATCAGCGGGCGGGCCAATCACCCCTTCTGTGTCACTGTTAGAGTTACTGAATGCCTTGATGGATGGATCAACGACAAGCGATGTAATTGCTAGCTACAAAATGTTATCTATGAATAGAATTTTTGGGGTAGCAAAGCTGCGAGCGGCGGGTGGCGCGAAATTAAAAAAAAAATGCACAAAAGGGGGCGAGGTTAAAGCGAATTTTATAACGACGTACATAAAGATCTCCTGAGGCTTCAATGTATACAATACAAGCGTACAAAACTTTCTTACTCATTTACAACAGAACCCGCAACCGTTTTATTGCTTTACATGCCGAAATGTTTCTGTCTCTACCGCTTTCGCATTGTCTCTCGGCGTCTTGTCCCTATTTTCTTTCTCTCTCTTCGTCCATGTTCATTATTTACCTCTTCCGCTCCATCCGCTGTTCTATACTGTAACAATTCGAGAAATTCCACTTCTGACACCACTGTGACCAAATCGACAAATTGCACAGTCCAGTACTTTTTACTTTATCTACTGGTAAGTAGGGGAAGTATTGTATTCCACCCAAAAATTCGAAGTCGAGATTTCACCGGAAATACATGTTTTGAGGCCCCCTGAATCCAAAAAAAGCATTTTTAGAAAAAGGTCCGTGTGTGTCTGTCAGTCTGTCAGTCTGTGGACAGCATAGCTCAAAAACGAAAAGTCGGTTAAAAACCAAAGTTGGTATTTACGTTTAATGTCGTTCAAGGATGTGACACGAAGATTTTGAAGAAAATAGCCCCACCCTAAACTACCCTTTACATGGAAAATTTTTCGAAAATTTTGATTTTCTTGAAAATGGCTCTAACGATTTTGATTAAAATGTCATATGTTTGAGATATTTTTATGAAAAATGAAATGTATATCTTGAATTTTCTGGCTATAGCCCCTGTAGTCGTATTTACTCTGGACGACTTTTGCATAACTGGTAAACCGTTAGAGATAGACCAAATTATACTATACAAAAAATGTAGATCTTGCTAAAATACACAATTTATGTCTCAATAAATTTTCTTGTAGGGTGAACCATTTCGGAGATATACCTTGTTATGTGTGTGAGTTTCGGAAAACTTGGAACTTTCGTGAAATGGGTCATCGTTGTTCATTTTTTTATATGTTACGTGTACAAAGAGAACGGAATCTCAAAGCTTTAAAAGATTTGACTATCGCACAAAGCCTACTGTATTCCAATATCCCCCTTGCACCTACAAGGAAATACGCAATAAGATAATTTGTACAAATGTTTATTTTAACTAACACGAAGAAGATATAGGAATAAGAGTTTGTAAGAATGGTTAGTACAAGAGTAGAGAAAGTCATGTGAGTGCAACACATCAGATATTTTCTTACCTAATGTTGTTCCAAAATTTACCAGAAGAAGAACACATGTATTTATGGTGAAATTTCGACATCGAAATTTTGGGTGGAGTACAATACTTAAAACTTGAAGTATAGAACCGTGGTTGTAGATCTGAATGGCTGAGGGAACCTATTACAAATGAATGCTAGGAAAACACGTGATCTAGCTAAGTGTTTGCACTTGCCTGAAGCAGGTCAACAGTGCTGGCCTCTGACGCACAGACACAGACAGGTGAATGTCTATGATCCAAACATTTAAACAAACGCCAGCTCAAAGGATGGTATCCAGTTCTCCAGAGACTGGGTTTGAGAGATAATACGTGCTCTGTGAGATGAGGGGGCGTGGGCCACCACGGAATGGATTACTTGCGCTGACAGCGCCACCACATATGACAGTTTTCTTCTTCTTTTTCTTTCTCTCAGCAACGGAAAGTAAAAGGCGCATTTCATTGTTCCAAAGTCCGTTCCCCCCTTTCAAACAAATCTCGAGGAATAATAATAATAATAATAATAATAATAATAATAATAATAATAATAATAATAATAATAATAATAATAATAATAATAATAATAATAATAATAATAATAATAATAATAATAATAATAATAATAATAATAATAATAATAATAATAATAATAATAATAATAATAATAATAATAATAATAATAATAATAATAATAATAAAAAGGGCTTGTTTCTGTGATATTCATATAGGTTTTACTAATGCTAAACGAAGTGGGGTTGCAAAAACTAATATTCAAATAATTGAAGTAGTGAAAGGATATAATATGGAACTATCAAGTCAGAAAACTAAAATTATGGCCATATAGGAAAAGAAAGGAACAAAAGCTAATGAAAGTGAAAATAATAAGAGAGAAATCATTTTTATCCAGTTTACGTCGTTTTAACCATGTAGTCAAATCACGACGGATCTATTAGGAGTGTGGTGGACATTTGCCTTCAAGGTCACGTGTTTATAGAGGATATAGTGTAGGGCAACTGTACCCTCGCCTCTGTGACGGACAGATGGCATTAGTGTGGCATCCAGTCTATCTACTTTCATTAATTCTGACTAGATGGCACTATTACCTATGTTTCATTTTACTTTCTCTAGTACGTGTGTGTGTGTGTGTGTGTGTGTGTGTGTGTGTGTGTGTGTGTGTGTGTGTGTGTGTGTGTGTGTGTGTGTGTGTCTGTCAGTCTGTGGACAGCATAACTCAAAAACGAAAAGTCGGTTAGAAACCAAAGTTGGTATTTAAGTCTAATGTCCTTTAAGGATGCGACACGAAGATTTTTGAAGAAAATTCCTCTACTCTAAACTACGCTTTACAAGGAAAATTTTTCAAAAATTGGATTTGTTTGAAAATGGCTCCAATGATTTTGATTGAAATTCCATATATTTAAGATATTTTTATGACAAATCAAATTGTATGTTGAATTTTCTGACTGTAGCCCATGAAGTCCTATTTACTCTGGATAACTTTTGCATAACTGGTAAACCGTAAGAGATAGAGCAAATATAACAAATCTATAGATCTTGCTAAAACACACAATTTATGTGTAAATAAATTGTTTGTTCACTGAACCTTTTCGGACATATTCCTCGTTATTTGTATAAGGTTCCTAGAACTTATACTTCTATAAATGGAACATCGCTATTCGTTTTTTATATATTAGCCATGCAAAGAGAACGGAATCTGAAAGTTTTAAAAGATTTGACTATCGCACAAAGTCTACTGTATTCTAATATTCCCCTTACACCTACAAGGAAATAGGGAATAAGATAATTTGTACAAATGTTTATCTTAACTAACATGAAGAAGATATAGGAATAAGAGTTTAGATTTTTAATATTTCCGGTCAATCAGTGATCTAGTAGGGTTTAAGGGCCCGTCGACAGCCGTGCCTCTTCAATCCCTGTAAGAAGTGAGTTTGTTCACCCTGTATAACAATCAGGGATGACGTAGGTGGTACCTATTGTACTAAAATGTATAATTAGACTAAAGTGACGCAGCAATTCCAATTCTAGATGCTCAAGTTGTCATTCAATTGGGAACTCCTTGACCTACACAAAGGGAGTGTTGCGGGAAGTTTGTACCAAGACAGACTCGTAACTGACAGCTAAATATTGCAGGAAGACAACTCACTTGCTGTGTCTCTGACGTCCTTTGTTCACTGTCGAAGCAGGAAGTGCTCCTGCCCAAGCTGAAGTTCCATACACGACATCATGGAAATTACAGCTTAGTGTGATGATAATCAACCAAATGTGAGCATAAACACCTCTGACACCATTCAGACCTAAACATATGCATAAAGACAGGATTCTTAAGCTTTAACCTAATTCTTCCTCACTAATTTAATTCATTCATTGATTCTTCGATATCACATATGGCGTTGGAAGACGTTAAAAAAAAAAAAAAAAAAAAAAAAAAAGCCACGCACGTGCGCGCGCAGAAATTATCTGCTGGTTTTGTTGCAGGTGCAAGGGTCATAGAAATACAGTAGGCTTTGGTCGATGCATAGAGGCCTTGAAATCTCGTTCTGTTTGCATGGCCGAGAATTAAAAACGCGAATAACGACCGTCCATTTGAGAAAAGGTTAAGTATTGCAAAACTCAAGTAACAAGGAATATCTCCGAAATGGCTCACACCACAAAAATGCATTTGGGGATAGTTCCTGTGTGTTAACGAAATCTACATTTCTTGCAGAGTAAATATGGCTACATAGGTTATAGCCAGAAAATTCAACATATAAATTTCATTGGCTATAAAAGTGTATTAAACATATGGCATTTCAATCAAAATCTTACAGCCTTTTGGACCAAATAAAAATTTTCGAAAAAGTTTCATGTAAACGTTAGTTTAGAGTGGAGAAATTTTTTTTCCAAATCTTCGTGTTGCATCCTTGAAAGACATTAAACTTAAATACCAACGTTGATTTTTAACCGCGCGCGCGCGCACGCACGCACGCACGCACGCACGCACGCACACACACAATATCTCCTCATCCGAAAATATGTTTTTTTTTTTCAGGAAAGTTTCTCGCAAATTTGCATTTTCTCATGAATACCTCTAAATATATTCATTAAATTACTATAAGTTTAATATATTTTATATGAGAAGGGAAATGCATATAAGTAGGGTATTTGGGGGGAAGCTGGCGCAGTTTTTTATGGGCAAGATGGCCGCCATGCGCGATCTAAGGATTACTAGGTAAGGTGGTAGGGGAAGCAGGACGTTGTAGGTGTTTGAAGCAATCTCTAGGGATAACTTTTATGGCCTATAGCACTGTATGTATGTTTATGAGCGTTCATGGTAGTTGAGTATGCCGTTCACTATATCGGTGTAAACCTCCTAACGCAACAGCTTTCCATCTTGATTGTATATGATACCCCCAACATAATGACACCTCGCCCCACATCGCCACGCTAACCTAACCTAACTTAACCTAACCTAACCTAACGGCTACTCTTTTTACTAGACCTTTCATAGTTTAACCTAACCTAAGCTAACCTAGCTGCTACTCTTTTTACTAGACCTTTCATAGTTTAACCTAACCTAAGCTAACCTAGCTGCTACTCTTTTTACTAGACCTTTCATAATTTAGCCTAACCTAAGCTAACCTAACCTGGCTCCCACTCTTTTTACTCTGGTCATTCATAATTTAAGCTAACCTAAGCATTATATTTGTACTCGACCTAACCTAACCTAAGCTAACTTAACCTAGCTCCCACTTTTTTTGCTCTGGTCTTCCATAATTTAACCTAACCTAAGCCCCATACTTGTACTCGTCTAACCTAAGCTCACCTAACCTAGCTCCCACTCTTTTTACTCTGCTTTTTCATAATTTAACCTAACCTAAGCCCCATACTTGTACTCGTCTAACCTAAGCTTACCTAACCTAGCTCCAACTCTTTTTAGTCTGGTCTTTCATAATTTAACATAGCCTAAGCGCCATACTTGTATTCGTCTAACCTAAGCTTACCTAACCTAGCTCCCACTCTTTTTACTCTGGTCTTTCATAATTTAACATAGCCTAAGCGCCATACTTGTATTCGTCTAACCTAAGCTTACCTAACCTAGCTCCCACTCTTTTTACTCTGGTCTTTCATAATTTAACATAGCCTGAAATCCTCCTATTTATTAAAATATTTTAACCTATCTCATCCCATTTTACTCGAGCATTCTATTCTACTATAACCTATTCTGACCTTTACACCATGCTGTTTCAGGCTTAGACATTTCACTTTCTTTTGCCGATGTTTTTTTCAACAACTTTAGATACTTTGAAGCTATTAGACTCCTGACGTGCGAACCCTATGCATTTTCTAATCATTTCACGGTATGTGAAGACTATTTAGGAGTTTGGTAGGCATTTTAGCCACTTTTGCGGCATTCTAGGAATTTTTACGAATTTTTTAAGGTTTGTCATCATTTTTCGGTGTTTTCACGTCTTTAACATGTCTGATACTTTTAATGAGCATGTAGACCCCTTTTAGCGATTCGTTATGCTTTCACGAACGAATTTCCTCCTTTCGTAAATCTACTATATTCTTGCCTAGAGCATTGCTTACGGTCTTTCTAAGACTAACCTAACTTAACCACAAGCCTCTTTAGATATATTTCTTCATCGTTATTTGACGTTATTCATGCTTCTTCTCCCTCCTCCCAATCTTTCTTGAACTATCATTAGAAGACGTTGTAACCTTGGTGCTCAACTAGCTATTACCTCCGTCTTTGTACACTGCTCCAGTATGCTATACATGTTAACCTCATTTAACGATTCTTTTGCATAGTTCTGTAAGTTGTAATGGCAACACATCAAACGTTGCCTACATTCCTTCTAAGACTATCCTAACCTAACCAAACCAAACCTAACCTAACCCAACCAACAACCATCATCACCGACGTCACTATGACCTGCACGACCACAAACATCTCCAGCACCACCTCCATCATCACCAGCGCCAACATATCCTGCACCACCGCCATATTCTGCAGCTATTGTATATAGTATGCTAGACATTTTTTTCATATCTAACCTGAGGTGTCCCTTACCTATTATTTACAGCTTTAGTCTGCTTTGATGTCTCCCCCCTCCTTTATAGGGCTTTAAACTTCCATTAACAGATGTCCTAACCATTGATGTTGAAGTTCTTATTACAGCTATTTTGCCCTCTGTTACAGAATTTTATACAGCTGTAACACCTCGAATACGACATGCAGTTTTCTAAGGCTAACCCCCGCCTGTTATGATCTAACCAACTTTTAAGCGTTCTTTACAGCTTTATTCAACATTGCTTTTTATGATCCTTTATAGAGCTTAACTTATCACTAAACTTCTATCCGCTGATGTTGAAGTACTTATAGCTCAGTATTTTAAGAGATATTCAGCAATATTTTTGATAGTATTTTAACACAATCTTCTGTTTATATAAAGTTAATGAGGTTATACTTACTTTAAGGTAGCAGGGTAGACGCCTCTCCTCTTTTATCTGGGCTGGAGACCAGCACTAGAGTTAAAGTCTAGTGGCAGAGTTAACGCCTCCCTTTATAATTTCTATTTTTCTTCTTTCGTCGACAAGTATCATGCTCCACGGAGAAGCCTGGTGAGTATTTTTTTTAGTTTTCCTTCTTTCTTCGCCAGACATCATTGGAGGCGTGGAGGAGTTAGTTGATTAAACTTTCATTTTCTACAGGAGACGTAACGGAGAAAATAATCATCTTGAGATCTAAGTTGCATTCTCTTATGCATGGTTTGCAACGTTGTAATGCCCGTACGCGTATGTTGATATTCCATCCTCTGCAATTACTCTCTTGTCATCATGAGGCGACAGAGCTATTTTATTAGATTCAACTGTAGAAACATTATGACGTTGGGATAGGATTAAATTCATCGGAGTTCTAACAATTTTCAAAGTTTTAAGGCACTCCATATAGCTATTGAAGCTGATGTATTGCTTAATGGCGCTATATTTTATGCCTTTGATCTTTTTTATCACAGAGCCATCAATATCGAGAGCATACATTTTAGGTCTGAGACCAACGAAACGGCGAATGATTTTACCACTTGCTTCATCTTTAAACTTTCCCAACACTTTCTTGTTTTGTGTAGAATAGCATATATGGTTAGCAGGGTAATCCGCTGTATCCAGATGTTCAAGCATGTGTAATTTATCCTGGTATATATCAGCTGTAGTCACTCGATGGATGAAGGAATCTGTATCCGTATACAACAGTTTAAGATTCTCAGCTCCATAATATGGAAGTAACACATCGTATTGATACGAATACATTAGCGTCTTGGAGATGTCTAGTACGCTCATACCAATGTATATAGGCTTGTTGAACACTATTTTACGAGAAGCCATATGAACAGCTGCAAGATTAGGACCGTATATAGTTCGATCGATAAATGTAGGCTTGGCTATCAGTTTTTCTAATGTTTTGCTGTTTGCCACAAGACGTATATCCATACGATTACGAATATTTTCCATAGTTTTTCCAAACATTGCATTATTGAAAAGTTTGTACAAATCCTTCTCGAAATCGTTTCTTGCTTGCTGTCGTAGGCGATTATTAAATTCGACGTAAGGCTTTAACCAACAAGATTGACGGAATTTTAGTGCTCGATGAATCTTTATTAGTCGTAGACCATGACTGAGAGCCTGTTTCAAGGACATGTAATGAACCACATACTTCTTTCGGGATCCAAGATGGGCAATTAGTTTCTTTGAAGACGATTTCCCCGGTTTCATACTCTCGGGCAGAAAGGGTAAATCATTATGTAGTTCATGCAGTTCTGCAGGATATTCCACATCAACCTCCAAGATATATCCAAAGGAATCATCCCCCTTCAACGAGCCGAGATCTATATCTTCAGGAGAAACCCACGTAAATCCACCATAAGGAAGGGCGTGACACATAGCCCAACCGTATTGGTTATTGGCGTCTTCGTACGTAATAAAATGAGAGGGTTTACGAGGATCATACTGCTCCATATAGATGTTGTTAGCCTCCGCATACCGGTGAGAAACCTGGCATAACCCTCCTCTTATACCAGATTCAACCATGAGTAGCTGATCGTAATCAAGAAGCAATTCCAACTCGATTCCAGTATACAGCAGCATAGCATCCCATGTAAGTCCTGGAGAAGTAAAATAATGTGCAGGATCCACTTTATGAGTTTTCAGGGTTTGGTTTCTAAATGTCTCGAAGACATCCGTTAGGAGAAGAACATCCGAAATTAAGTACAAATCACTGTACTCGCCAAGGTTTCGGACGTTAAAGTGCTTCCACACGTTCAGAGCATGATCATAGTCCTCACTGCTGATTTCTTCACTGTTTAATCTGTTGTAGAAGGCATTCCTAGAAGGCAAACATGTATCGTTCAGGACATCCCACGATGTTACGTAATCATAGGGAAATACCCCCTTACGAGTCATCAAGCCAATATTCTCTACTCCAAAGTATTTCGCTGTTTCAGGATGCGTTTCAAGGTTCTTTGCAAGCTTCTCCAAACTCGTACTGAGGAAGCGGAAAGTATCCACAAACCGGAGTTTAATATCCCCAACATACTTGGAGAATGATATATAACTTTCCTCTGAATTTGGTATAACCTCTACTCTTTCGCTAGTACACCCCAGTTCCTTAACAATGAAATGAGAGTCATACCCACTCAGGTTATGCATGAAGACAGGTATATAATTAGGTGTTTTACAAGCCAGGTTACATTTATTGTGTAAAGGTCCTCTGAACGCCCCGCTTATATGTGAGTGATCGCGAACCTTCCAATTATCTTCTGTAAATTCATGTTCACACAGGTAGCATATTGTAGAAGCATCGAATGATCCTTGTTCTTCAGCTGTAAGATTAAGAGGTTTAGCAGATTTGTATAAGTCACTAATTTTATTTGCCAGATCCATCAAGCATTCCATAAACTTCTGTGCAGCGTCAGGCCCTCGGTAAACATACGGTTCAGTAGGAAGAGTTGTTTCTAGTTGTTCAACACTAGACGACGGTTTCACATAAACGCAAAAGCTCATAGGAGAATGACTTTGATAGGGAGTTGTGTAGGAGGTTTCAGGGTTAGAGGAGCAGGTATGGAGAGGGGTGAGAATGCATTCAAAATCGGCGTAGATAACATAAGGAAGTTTCAACATCCTCTCAACATTCTTGAATTTAACGATAGAGTCATCCTTTGTAGGCATAACGCATCTAGCAATACCATGTTGTCTACATATTTCTCGGTGCTCTTCTAATTTTTTCATTCCACTTCGTCCATGTCGGTCATCAAAATGACTGAAACATCTTTTACATACATAAATTCGTTCTTTATGCTTAGTTTTCTGCCCACGAATAAGCTTCTCAAAATCCTTTATATACACATAGTGATGTTTGTCAGCTGAATCACTCAACAGAAGAAGGTCGCGGTGATCAGTTAATTCTTCATCAACCACCTTTATGGGAAACACTTCACATTTATCATCAACTCCAAACACATTTATGGACATATTATTGAGTTTTTCAAATTTAGCGATTTCGCCCAAGCTCGTAGGAAACGAAACACATGAGAAATCATATTTTTCTTGGTAATCCTTGTACTTCCTTACACGCTGAGCATCCTTTTGAATGAACTTTGCAAGAACAGCATACACAAAGCATTTCTCGTCACTATAATTCTGAGGGTTTATACAGGCTTTTTTCGCGTCCAAAGATGACGGTAGAGGAATATAGCTGCTCCCTCGAAGAAGATTATACTTGTTAATACGCAGTCGAACACCATCAACCGCCAGCAGAGCCCAATTACTACCTTTGAGCTTACTTTCCTCCATTTCAACGCGCAGTTTGTCGAATTTTTTTTCCAAGATGGCATCCAAGTCACTATCTAAAAACACGGCATGATTACGCGTTTTGAAGGCTTTGTTAGTGGTGTCCCCAACAGCATTCACAAACTTACATTCAGCCATAATGTTGATTTTCAAACTTTTATGAGTCCGCAACTCCTTCTGAACAGCATTAATTATACGCTGCTTAGCCTGCTGCAGGTATGAATTTAAATCCTGACTTGCTGGGCATTGGATGAAATACGATTTCAGCCGATCCTGAAAAGCCGTTTCATATTCTACAACATCATCCTCATCAGGAGACATTAACAATAATTTATGCTTAGTAGGTTCGAATTTGACTTTCTTAGCATCTATAGCCCTTTCGCAGCGTCCTTCATGTACATCTCTTCGATTTTCAGTACCGTAAACATCACCACAATGTCTACACTCGAAAAACTCACCACATATCAGCTCATGCCTCTTCTTATGGTAGTCGCGTAGAAAACCCTTTTCACATTTGCTGCATCTATAATCTGGTATAGCACTCAGAACCGATTCCATTACTCCACCATTCCACATCTTTATAATATGTAGTGCAACACTTGTAAATTATATAAGTCAATAAATGCTTATAGCACTTTCCACTGACTCGCCTTGATAACTTGTCAAAGCTATTGAACGGTAATTTCACTAAGAGAGCTGATGTGCTCGACTCGAAGGATAATTACTGAATACCTATCTAAGATCGAGCAATCTATATTTATTCTGAAAGCATGCACCTCTCAGGAAACTATGACTCAAAATCGCGCTTGTGGCGCCTTATAGCGGCTTGAATCAGTATTAAAGCGCATATTCTGCTTATATGGGGTAAATTATATATTAGTCATCAACTATCCGTATTTTTATTATTTTTTACCGTTTTTTACGTACTTTGAGACAAATCCAGCATCGAATTAAGACGCGAAACGACGGCTACGTATCTTTAAGTAACAAACACATTACTCTTAACGATATCGAATGACAGCAATATAAGCACTTGAACATTATTTAAACGCTTAAAAAACCAATTTTTTCGCTATATTTCATCAATTTAAGCATTAGAGTCCTATGACGTCACACTCAAGCATCGACGGAATGTCTGTTACCTCCAAACATGTTCCTACAAGTCTAATGACGTCACGGAAGCACCATACAGAAGACATAATTGAACGACAAAGACATTAATTTTAACTATACATTCCCACAAAGAAATAAACCTATTTGAAAGCGTCTTAACACGTTAACTTCAATGCATGTATATATAAAACCTCTAATATAACAATAAAAAGAAAGGCAAAGAAATAAAATAAAGGGAAAAGAAATTAACAGAAAACGCCCTTAGAAACGTGTTTATTCCTTATATTTCATCATTCAACACTTGTACACCCAACTAGCATAGCTAAATGACGTCACACAGTAGCGGCGACGTTCTGTCTACACTCCTTCAAAACAAGTTCAGACAGGAAAGTCTCCCCACCCTCGAATCCACGTAGCAATATTATGAGAAGGCCGGCAGTAACCTCCAAGCCACCAGAGTGAGTATATGGAACGTGAACACCCGACAGCGCTTTTCACCGTTTAAGCTTATTTGCATCATATTTTTCCAGGTACTCATCAATCATTGTACTACACACATCATATAGATCACAATACTTAGCGTTGTATGCTATAATTTGCAATGTTCACGATTTTATACTCATTTAATGATTTAAATTCAATATTTCTAGCATTCACCCTCTTCTTCTTTTTCCTCTCTTCTCATCTCATATCTTCACCTTAGTCCTTCTGATATCCTTCTACCTTGTGATAGCAGGGAATATGTACGTAAATGAACGTTATTAGCTTAAATATTAAAGGAAATAACAGCATTCTCCGTCAATTATATCTAAACGGCTTTTTCCAAGTTATACGTATTTTAAGGTTCTGTAATCAAGGTAGGCAATGTTTCTCTCAATAAGAGCATTCGGTAATTGATTTTGTAAATAATATCACTAATTCGAACCTTATTTCAAGCCTCTACGACCCGTAGTTTGCAAGGTATTTAAATGGACCCTTAGAGATTCGAACTAGACCCCCAGTATAAAAATTGCCATTTTACTCATAAATCAGAACCAGAGAATTTATCTGAACCGTTTAACTTTCTATTTCATAGCGCTATCTTTATTGATTCGCGAATAAATCGACTTCGAAGTAATTGCCCCCTCCCGGTAATCGAACTATGAGTCGTAGGGATAAAATTTTCTAATATATAACTTTATGCGTCAAGTTACCCTAATTTGTCTTTACATTACTATTCCAAGTGCAACAAATCGCGATATAGGTCAAAATTCAATAATTGTCCGCAACGTAGGAATCGAACCCACGATACCTCAACCCTAGAATGTTAGAAAATAATTCTCCTTAACGAGTTTTACCATATAAAGTTTATTTCAATCTTCTAGCTTAAGCGATTCTCGAATAATTAAATTTACCAAATCAGGATTGGAACCCAAGACTCCAGGATCCCGAGCATACCACAGAGGAAAGTCCATAACAATACCAATTTAATAAAATTTATTCGAAGTTTTTATCACTAATAGTTTAGGAATTATTCCAATAACAAAAGTATCGATTGCCCGGGAATCGATCCCTAGACCCACGACGACCTTCAAAATCAGATCAAAAGATGCGCCATTTTAATAGAACATAATCACCGTTTACCGCATTTCGATATCTCATTTAGTTTACGAGTAATCAGCGATAAAACGTAGTAGTGTACTTTTGCCGGTTTGAACACACTTTGCATATCAAAGGGTTGCCGCTAATTGATTACACGTGTTTAACACGTGTTTTTCACACACCCCTTCCCTTTGTCGGTGAAAAGCCGCCAAAGGGGCAACCCTCCTTATCTGTCAGCTTACCATCGACAAGGGTTGACAGGTTAATTGCCCATGTTAACATGTGTTTAACATGTGGTCAATTATCGGGCGGCATTGACCTCAAAGGGTTAAGCCGGCTAAAGTACCCTACTACGTTTTATCGCTGATTACTCGTAAACTAAATGAGATATCGAAATGCGGTAAACGGTGATTATGTTCTATTAAAATGGCGCATCTTTTGATCTGATTTTGAAGGTCGTCGTGGGTCTAGGGATCGATTCCCGGGCAATCGATACTTTTGTTATTGGAATAATTCCTAAACTATTAGTGATAAAAACTTCGAATAAATTTTATTAAATTGGTATTGTTATGGACTTTCCTCTGTGGTATGCTCGGGATCCTGGAGTCTTGGGTTCCAATCCTGATTTGGTAAATTTAATTATTCGAGAATCGCTTAAGCTAGAAGATTGAAATAAACTTTATATGGTAAAACTCGTTAAGGAGAATTATTTTCTAACATTCTAGGGTTGAGGTATCGTGGGTTCGATTCCTACGTTGCGGACAATTATTGAATTTTGACCTATATCGCGATTTGTTGCACTTGGAATAGTAATGTAAAGACAAATTAGGGTAACTTGACGCATAAAGTTATATATTAGAAAATTTTATCCCTACGACTCATAGTTCGATTACCGGGAGGGGGCAATTACTTCGAAGTCGATTTATTCGCGAATCAATAAAGATAGCGCTATGAAATAGAAAGTTAAACGGTTCAGATAAATTCTCTGGTTCTGATTTATGAGTAAAATGGCAATTTTTATACTGGGGGTCTAGTTCGAATCTCTAAGGGTCCATTTAAATACCTTGCAAACTACGGGTCGTAGAGGCTTGAAATAAGGTTCGAATTAGTGATATTATTTACAAAATCAATTACCGAATGCTCTTATTGAGAGAAACATTGCCTACCTTGATTACAGAACCTTAAAATACGTATAACTTGGAAAAAGCCGTTTAGATATAATTGACGGAGAATGCTGTTATTTCCTTTAATATTTAAGCTAATAACGTTCATTTACGTACATATTCCCTGCTATCACAAGGTAGAAGGATATCAGAAGGACTAAGGTGAAGATATGAGATGAGAAGAGAGGAAAAAGAAGAAGAGGGTGAATGCTAGAAATATTGAATTTAAATCATTAAATGAGTATAAAATCGTGAACATTGCAAATTATAGCATACAACGCTAAGTATTGTGATCTATATGATGTGTGTAGTACAATGATTGATGAGTACCTGGAAAAATATGATGCAAATAAGCTTAAACGGTGAAAAGCGCTGTCGGGTGTTCACGTTCCATATACTCACTCTGGTGGCTTGGAGGTTACTGCCGGCCTTCTCATAATATTGCTACGTGGATTCGAGGGTGGGGAGACTTTCCTGTCTGAACTTGTTTTGAAGGAGTGTAGACAGAACGTCGCCGCTACTGTGTGACGTCATTTAGCTATGCTAGTTGGGTGTACAAGTGTTGAATGATGAAATATAAGGAATAAACACGTTTCTAAGGGCGTTTTCTGTTAATTTCTTTTCCCTTTATTTTATTTCTTTGCCTTTCTTTTTATTGTTATATTAGAGGTTTTATATATACATGCATTGAAGTTAACGTGTTAAGACGCTTTCAAATAGGTTTATTTCTTTGTGGGAATGTATAGTTAAAATTAATGTCTTTGTCGTTCAATTATGTCTTCTGTATGGTGCTTCCGTGACGTCATTAGACTTGTAGGAACATGTTTGGAGGTAACAGACATTCCGTCGATGCTTGAGTGTGACGTCATAGGACTCTAATGCTTAAATTGATGAAATATAGCGAAAAAATTGGTTTTTTAAGCGTTTAAATAATGTTCAAGTGCTTATATTGCTGTCATTCGATATCGTTAAGAGTAATGTGTTTGTTACTTAAAGATACGTAGCCGTCGTTTCGCGTCTTAATTCGATGCTGGATTTGTCTCAAAGTACGTAAAAAACGGTAAAAAATAATAAAAATACGGATAGTTGATGACTAATATATAATTTACCCCATATAAGCAGAATATGCGCTTTAATACTGATTCAAGCCGCTATAAGGCGCCACAAGCGCGATTTTGAGTCATAGTTTCCTGAGAGGTGCATGCTTTCAGAATAAATATAGATTGCTCGATCTTAGATAGGTATTCAGTAATTATCCTTCGAGTCGAGCACATCAGCTCTCTTAGTGAAATTACCGTTCAATAGCTTTGACAAGTTATCAAGGCGAGTCAGTGGAAAGTGCTATAAGCATTTATTGACTTATATAATTTACAAGTGTTGCACTACATATTATAAAGATGTGGAATGGTGGAGTAATGGAATCGGTTCTGAGTGCTATACCAGATTATAGATGCAGCAAATGTGAAAAGGGTTTTCTACGCGACTACCATAAGAAGAGGCATGAGCTGATATGTGGTGAGTTTTTCGAGTGTAGACATTGTGGTGATGTTTACGGTACTGAAAATCGAAGAGATGTACATGAAGGACGCTGCGAAAGGGCTATAGATGCTAAGAAAGTCAAATTCGAACCTACTAAGCATAAATTATTGTTAATGTCTCCTGATGAGGATGATGTTGTAGAATATGAAACGGCTTTTCAGGATCGGCTGAAATCGTATTTCATCCAATGCCCAGCAAGTCAGGATTTAAATTCATACCTGCAGCAGGCTAAGCAGCGTATAATTAATGCTGTTCAGAAGGAGTTGCGGACTCATAAAAGTTTGAAAATCAACATTATGGCTGAATGTAAGTTTGTGAATGCTGTTGGGGACACCACTAACAAAGCCTTCAAAACGCGTAATCATGCCGTGTTTTTAGATAGTGACTTGGATGCCATCTTGGAAAAAAAATTCGACAAACTGCGCGTTGAAATGGAGGAAAGTAAGCTCAAAGGTAGTAATTGGGCTCTGCTGGCGGTTGATGGTGTTCGACTGCGTATTAACAAGTATAATCTTCTTCGAGGGAGCAGCTATATTCCTCTACCGTCATCTTTGGACGCGAAAAAAGCCTGTATAAACCCTCAGAATTATAGTGACGAGAAATGCTTTGTGTATGCTGTTCTTGCAAAGTTCATTCAAAAGGATGCTCAGCGTGTAAGGAAGTACAAGGATTACCAAGAAAAATATGATTTCTCATGTGTTTCGTTTCCTACGAGCTTGGGCGAAATCGCTAAATTTGAAAAACTCAATAATATGTCCATAAATGTGTTTGGAGTTGATGATAAATGTGAAGTGTTTCCCATAAAGGTGGTTGATGAAGAATTAACTGATCACCGCGACCTTCTTCTGTTGAGTGATTCAGCTGACAAAGATCACTATGTGTATATAAAGGATTTTGAGAAGCTTATTCGTGGGCAGAAAACTAAGCATAAAGAACGAATTTATGTATGTAAAAGATGTTTCAGTCATTTTGATGACCGACATGGACGAAGTGGAATGAAAAAATTAGAAGAGCACCGAGAAATATGTAGACAACATGGTATTGCTAGATGCGTTATGCCTACAAAGGATGACTCTATCGTTAAATTCAAGAATGTTGAGAGGATGTTGAAACTTCCTTATGTTATCTACGCCGATTTTGAATGCATTCTCACCCCTCTCCATACCTGCTCCTCTAACCCTGAAACCTCCTACACAACTCCCTATCAAAGTCATTCTCCTATGAGCTTTTGCGTTTATGTGAAACCGTCGTCTAGTGTTGAACAACTAGAAACAACTCTTCCTACTGAACCGTATGTTTACCGAGGGCCTGACGCTGCACAGAAGTTTATGGAATGCTTGATGGATCTGGCAAATAAAATTAGTGACTTATACAAATCTGCTAAACCTCTTAATCTTACAGCTGAAGAACAAGGATCATTCGATGCTTCTACAATATGCTACCTGTGTGAACATGAATTTACAGAAGATAATTGGAAGGTTCGCGATCACTCACATATAAGCGGGGCGTTCAGAGGACCTTTACACAATAAATGTAACCTGGCTTGTAAAACACCTAATTATATACCTGTCTTCATGCATAACCTGAGTGGGTATGACTCTCATTTCATTGTTAAGGAACTGGGGTGTACTAGCGAAAGAGTAGAGGTTATACCAAATTCAGAGGAAAGTTATATATCATTCTCCAAGTATGTTGGGGATATTAAACTCCGGTTTGTGGATACTTTCCGCTTCCTCAGTACGAGTTTGGAGAAGCTTGCAAAGAACCTTGAAACGCATCCTGAAACAGCGAAATACTTTGGAGTAGAGAATATTGGCTTGATGACTCGTAAGGGGGTATTTCCCTATGATTACGTAACATCGTGGGATGTCCTGAACGATACATGTTTGCCTTCTAGGAATGCCTTCTACAACAGATTAAACAGTGAAGAAATCAGCAGTGAGGACTATGATCATGCTCTGAACGTGTGGAAGCACTTTAACGTCCGAAACCTTGGCGAGTACAGTGATTTGTACTTAATTTCGGATGTTCTTCTCCTAACGGATGTCTTCGAGACATTTAGAAACCAAACCCTGAAAACTCATAAAGTGGATCCTGCACATTATTTTACTTCTCCAGGACTTACATGGGATGCTATGCTGCTGTATACTGGAATCGAGTTGGAATTGCTTCTTGATTACGATCAGCTACTCATGGTTGAATCTGGTATAAGAGGAGGGTTATGCCAGGTTTCTCACCGGTATGCGGAGGCTAACAACATCTATATGGAGCAGTATGATCCTCGTAAACCCTCTCATTTTATTACGTACGAAGACGCCAATAACCAATACGGTTGGGCTATGTGTCACGCCCTTCCTTATGGTGGATTTACGTGGGTTTCTCCTGAAGATATAGATCTCGGCTCGTTGAAGGGGGATGATTCCTTTGGATATATCTTGGAGGTTGATGTGGAATATCCTGCAGAACTGCATGAACTACATAATGATTTACCCTTTCTGCCCGAGAGTATGAAACCGGGGAAATCGTCTTCAAAGAAACTAATTGCCCATCTTGGATCCCGAAAGAAGTATGTGGTTCATTACATGTCCTTGAAACAGGCTCTCAGTCATGGTCTACGACTAATAAAGATTCATCGAGCACTAAAATTCCGTCAATCTTGTTGGTTAAAGCCTTACGTCGAATTTAATAATCGCCTACGACAGCAAGCAAGAAACGATTTCGAGAAGGATTTGTACAAACTTTTCAATAATGCAATGTTTGGAAAAACTATGGAAAATATTCGTAATCGTATGGATATACGTCTTGTGGCAAACAGCAAAACATTAGAAAAACTGATAGCCAAGCCTACATTTATCGATCGAACTATATACGGTCCTAATCTTGCAGCTGTTCATATGGCTTCTCGTAAAATAGTGTTCAACAAGCCTATATACATTGGTATGAGCGTACTAGACATCTCCAAGACGCTAATGTATTCGTATCAATACGATGTGTTACTTCCATATTATGGAGCTGAGAATCTTAAACTGTTGTATACGGATACAGATTCCTTCATCCATCGAGTGACTACAGCTGATATATACCAGGATAAATTACACATGCTTGAACATCTGGATACAGCGGATTACCCTGCTAACCATATATGCTATTCTACACAAAACAAGAAAGTGTTGGGAAAGTTTAAAGATGAAGCAAGTGGTAAAATCATTCGCCGTTTCGTTGGTCTCAGACCTAAAATGTATGCTCTCGATATTGATGGCTCTGTGATAAAAAAGATCAAAGGCATAAAATATAGCGCCATTAAGCAATACATCAGCTTCAATAGCTATATGGAGTGCCTTAAAACTTTGAAAATTGTTAGAACTCCGATGAATTTAATCCTATCCCAACGTCATAATGTTTCTACAGTTGAATCTAATAAAATAGCTCTGTCGCCTCATGATGACAAGAGAGTAATTGCAGAGGATGGAATATCAACATACGCGTACGGGCATTACAACGTTGCAAACCATGCATAAGAGAATGCAACTTAGATCTCAAGATGATTATTTTCTCCGTTACGTCTCCTGTAGAAAATGAAAGTTTAATCAACTAACTCCTCCACGCCTCCAATGATGTCTGGCGAAGAAAGAAGGAAAACTAAAAAAAATACTCACCAGGCTTCTCCGTGGAGCATGATACTTGTCGACGAAAGAAGAAAAATAGAAATTATAAAGGGAGGCGTTAACTCTGCCACTAGACTTTAACTCTAGTGCTGGTCTCCAGCCCAGATAAAAGAGGAGAGGCGTCTACCCTGCTACCTTAAAGTAAGTATAACCTCATTAACTTTATATAAACAGAAGATTGTGTTAAAATACTATCAAAAATATTGCTGAATATCTCTTAAAATACTGAGCTATAAGTACTTCAACATCAGCGGATAGAAGTTTAGTGATAAGTTAAGCTCTATAAAGGATCATAAAAAGCAATGTTGAATAAAGCTGTAAAGAACGCTTAAAAGTTGGTTAGATCATAACAGGCGGGGGTTAGCCTTAGAAAACTGCATGTCGTATTCGAGGTGTTACAGCTGTATAAAATTCTGTAACAGAGGGCAAAATAGCTGTAATAAGAACTTCAACATCAATGGTTAGGACATCTGTTAATGGAAGTTTAAAGCCCTATAAAGGAGGGGGGAGACATCAAAGCAGACTAAAGCTGTAAATAATAGGTAAGGGACACCTCAGGTTAGATATGAAAAAAATGTCTAGCATACTATATACAATAGCTGCAGAATATGGCGGTGGTGCAGGATATGTTGGCGCTGGTGATGATGGAGGTGGTGCTGGAGATGTTTGTGGTCGTGCAGGTCATAGTGACGTCGGTGATGATGGTTGTTGGTTGGGTTAGGTTAGGTTTGGTTTGGTTAGGTTAGGATAGTCTTAGAAGGAATGTAGGCAACGTTTGATGTGTTGCCATTACAACTTACAGAACTATGCAAAAGAATCGTTAAATGAGGTTAACATGTATAGCATACTGGAGCAGTGTACAAAGACGGAGGTAATAGCTAGTTGAGCACCAAGGTTACAACGTCTTCTAATGATAGTTCAAGAAAGATTGGGAGGAGGGAGAAGAAGCATGAATAACGTCAAATAACGATGAAGAAATATATCTAAAGAGGCTTGTGGTTAAGTTAGGTTAGTCTTAGAAAGACCGTAAGCAATGCTCTAGGCAAGAATATAGTAGATTTACGAAAGGAGGAAATTCGTTCGTGAAAGCATAACGAATCGCTAAAAGGGGTCTACATGCTCATTAAAAGTATCAGACATGTTAAAGACGTGAAAACACCGAAAAATGATGACAAACCTTAAAAAATTCGTAAAAATTCCTAGAATGCCGCAAAAGTGGCTAAAATGCCTACCAAACTCCTAAATAGTCTTCACATACCGTGAAATGATTAGAAAATGCATAGGGTTCGCACGTCAGGAGTCTAATAGCTTCAAAGTATCTAAAGTTGTTGAAAAAAACATCGGCAAAAGAAAGTGAAATGTCTAAGCCTGAAACAGCATGGTGTAAAGGTCAGAATAGGTTATAGTAGAATAGAATGCTCGAGTAAAATGGGATGAGATAGGTTAAAATATTTTAATAAATAGGAGGATTTCAGGCTATGTTAAATTATGAAAGACCAGAGTAAAAAGAGTGGGAGCTAGGTTAGGTAAGCTTAGGTTAGACGAATACAAGTATGGCGCTTAGGCTATGTTAAATTATGAAAGACCAGAGTAAAAAGAGTGGGAGCTAGGTTAGGTAAGCTTAGGTTAGACGAATACAAGTATGGCGCTTAGGCTATGTTAAATTATGAAAGACCAGACTAAAAAGAGTTGGAGCTAGGTTAGGTAAGCTTAGGTTAGACGAGTACAAGTATGGGGCTTAGGTTAGGTTAAATTATGAAAAAGCAGAGTAAAAAGAGTGGGAGCTAGGTTAGGTGAGCTTAGGTTAGACGAGTACAAGTATGGGGCTTAGGTTAGGTTAAATTATGGAAGACCAGAGCAAAAAAAGTGGGAGCTAGGTTAAGTTAGCTTAGGTTAGGTTAGGTCGAGTACAAATATAATGCTTAGGTTAGCTTAAATTATGAATGACCAGAGTAAAAAGAGTGGGAGCCAGGTTAGGTTAGCTTAGGTTAGGCTAAATTATGAAAGGTCTAGTAAAAAGAGTAGCAGCTAGGTTAGCTTAGGTTAGGTTAAACTATGAAAGGTCTAGTAAAAAGAGTAGCAGCTAGGTTAGCTTAGGTTAGGTTAAACTATGAAAGGTCTAGTAAAAAGAGTAGCCGTTAGGTTAGGTTAGGTTAAGTTAGGTTAGGTTAGCGTGGCGATGTGGGGCGAGGTGTCATTATGTTGGGGGTATCATATACAATCAAGATGGAAAGCTGTTGCGTTAGGAGGTTTACACCGATATAGTGAACGGCATACTCAACTACCATGAACGCTCATAAACATACATACAGTGCTATAGGCCATAAAAGTTATCCCTAGAGATTGCTTCAAACACCTACAACGTCCTGCTTCCCCTACCACCTTACCTAGTAATCCTTAGATCGCGCATGGCGGCCATCTTGCCCATAAAAAACTGCGCCAGCTTCCCCCCAAATACCCTACTCATATATATTTTGAGTTTCCTTGCATTAGTCTCTGATGTGCTTTTTACTCTGAAATACATTTGTATAACTGGTAAACCGCACGAGATAGACAAAATATTTGTCCACACAAGGCGTAGATCTCTTAGAACACAATTTGTGTTAAATATTTTTTTTTTCGAGGAGCTATTTCAGAGATATTTCTTGTTATTGGTTTCAATTATTCAGCAATTATACCTTAGTTTAATGAGAAGCATTTACTCTTATACGGTCTCTCTATCCTTGTGACGCACAAAGGTCTTCAAATTGTGAACAGAATGTGTTATACAATTGCTTCAAAAGTTCGTTGTATTTTTACAGGAAAATACCGTTTATCGTGAACACGGGACGTAAGCAAGTAAATGGTATTAGTCAAGCACTTCACTTTATCGTCTTAATCTCGAAAACAAAAATATTCGTCGTCTTATTGAAGTGTATGTACTCGTACTACGCACCATCCGCCTCTGATTAGAAGACCTGGTTTGGACTTTCATTTGTCGTATGTGTAAACGCATGTTGGATGTGGCCATATTAGTAATATTAGTGCACAAATTATGGCTAGAGTTAGTTATCTGTAACTCAAGGTATTCTCGCAGCAATTTGAGAACTTTAACAACCAGCTTGTTTAGAAACAAGATATTTTAAAATGTGTTTTCAGATAACGAATTGCATTGCACAATAAATCTTTGCTTTTCACATTTTACCAGTTAACGATCCAGCAACGCTGAAAAGCGAAGCTTAACAAATTGTACCTGTTGACAGCGTACTCCGGTGCAACGAATAAATACAAAATGATGAGATAATAATCCCTTTTCCAACGTAAATAATATAAAGCCCTTAAAAATGTTACCCATTTCCTTTTTGTGTATTCTAGTAGTTCTATAGAAAATAATGAAAAGCTGGAAAATAAATCACTGTGAATAGCAGTAAAGATTGTATTATACCTGCAAACAAAATAGTGTACTATACAGGGGTGCCAACTCATGTTGAAGTAATTGAAGTGTTGTCAAACACAGAGGAAATGTAATCCTCACTTTATTTGGTATAGAAGTATGTGAATAGTTTTTGTTTGATGTTATTCGAAAGGAATGAAGCAACTAATTGGATAGTTACCTCTATTCACGAAATTACTTCAAATGTGAAGATAAATAGAACGCTCTTCTGGTATTAAGAAGAACGCCTGGCAAACGAAGCTGAGACACATCAGAACTAGGGGAAAGTGGGGTGATATAGGACAGTTAAGGGCACTGGGAGGTCATGTTCATCCCGATGAGGTTAACTTACACCTAAAATTCAAATTCAGAACACATTGAAATTTGGTGTGATTATGGCCTAAGTCAGCCATGTACAAGAGGGGAGTTTAGGCTTACCTCCTTCCACTATACGCTGACTTTGTCTATCTTTAAACCCCAGCCATATATGAGAATACGGTAGGCTTTAAGCAATAGTGAAATATTTTAAGAACTGGTTCCTATGCTATGCCTTTGAAATTCGCTTCTCTTCGAAAGGACAAAGGAAAAACTGTGAGAGCTGGTTCGGAAACTCTCGTGAGGGTCCCTGGAAAACGAACTAAGAAGCTAATTGAGAGAAAAGTAGTGTTTTAAGTTCGTGAAGACACCACGTTCCACCCTCCAGTACCTCACCCCAACTATGACACCCCTTGTGGTTAGAGGTGGGAAACTCAGCGGTCGGAAGTAGGCCTTGATTATTGCGCCGTGGACTTTAATTTACTAGGCTTAAGTAATACTGAAATATTTTAAGTAGTCGATATGTGGTGGTTATTCCTACAAAATTCCAGATATACGTTTTATTTTTTATGAAAAAATGACTGTAGGATCACCGTAAATCTTATTGTATGAAATATGGCTTTTGCGTTACCCGATGGAAACATATAAGCAAAATATTTCTGAGGTCCTTCTTCCTAGAAGCTTTAGAATATATAGCTAATATACTTAAAAGTGTAGCACATGGGAATTATCTTCTGGAAAGAAAATATCCTCAAAGAAGACCATCTCTTCTTTTATTGATAGCTTTAGGGCGTTTTTGAAGCAGCAGTTTGGATCAAAACAAGTTGCGCTCTAAAGGAAGACAATAAAAATGAGATCACCATTTTTCCTTTACGCGTGATTTACTATTTCATATTACCTTCTCATCTTCTGAGTTATGAAAGTCCATTTGATGACCACATTTCCTCCAGAATTACCCAAAGTACTATCAGCACTGGCAACTCCACTCGAGCTATTGCATCAACTGAAAAGATTATCTCCTTCTACCACTCTCCACCCCTCCTACTTTCCCTCATTCCTCTCTCCCTCATTTATCTCACGGCTGCTCCCTTCCTGCCCAAAACGTATCAAAATATTGTAATAACGCCAGCTTCCTTTGGTTTCAGTAAACTTTGAGCATAAATAAGGTTAGAGAGAGAGAAAGAGACAGAAAGAGAGAGAAAGAGAGGGAAAGAGAAAGAAAGAAAAAGAGAGGGAAAGAGAAAGAAAGAAAAAGAGAGGGAAAGAGAAACAAAGAAAAAGAGAGGGAAAGAGAAAGAAAGAAAAAGAGAGGGAAAGAGAAAGAAAGAAAAAGAGAGGGAAAGAGAAAGAAAGAAAAAGAGAGGGAAAGAGAAAGAAAGAAAAAGAGAGAAAAAGAAAGAAAGAGAGAAAGAAAGAGAGAAAGAAAGAAAGAAAGAAAGGGAGGGAGGAAGGAAGGAAGGAAGGAAGGAAGGAAGGAAAGAAAGAAAGAAAGAAAGAAAGAAAGAAAGAAAGAAAGAAAGACAAAGATAGACAGACAGAAAGAAAGAACGAAAGAAAAAAGGAAGGAAACAAAGAAGGGAACAAAGAAGGAAAGGAAGTAAAGGAAAGAAGGAAAGAAAGAAGGGAGGAAGAGAGAGTGGTGGAAGGAGAGAGTGACAGACAGGGAGAAATTGGTGGAAAGAAAGGGAGGAGATAAACGGAGTAGGGAGGGAACAATAGAAGGAGAGGGAAAAGCAGAGTAGGAGACGGAGGGAGGGGGAGATGGACGGAGTGAGGAAGTGAGAGGGGTGGAGGGAGAAAGAGGGAGGGAAAGAGACAGAAAAATAGGGGAAAGCTCCTGCGTATTACGAAGGTTTCTTTTTATTTTAAAGATATCTGATGTGATATATTCACACCTCCTCTTCTTTTTATCTTTCTTTCTTCTCGAATATACTTTCCCCCTTCTCGACGTTTCCTTTCCTTTCAATTTTCTTCTTAAAACTTCAATTTCGGTTCTTCCTTTGTGTTACAGCGCCATCTTGCGGCGGGTCTTACCGTATGATAGTTGCCGGAATCGAACCCAGGACTTCACTCATCACCGCGGAGCCTTCTCCTTGAGCAACAGACTGTTATTTGAGGAAGCACAGGCTCTTCAGAATATTTCCCTAACTAAACAACCCCTGGGCGGACCTGTGGTTTACCACCACCCCGTAAACAACACATGTTTGACAAATACCTACACACAGAGAGACGCTCCTATGAAGGTTGTTTGTGTGCACAAACATGTGCCTGCCTGCGACATATGCCAGGATGTAATATATTCATTCCCTACTCAGTCCAGTTCAAGTGCCGTATATCCAATATCCAGCCCAAACACGCAATGGCACTACGTCTGCAAAAATATTACTTTTAAAGTGTTACAGCGTTTGAATACAGAAGAGCTGCTTCTGCAGCAGTTATTGAATAGTTCAATTGCCTTTGTTCAATATGGGCAGAGGGGAACCAAGATCGTAACTGTGTTTGTCCACTGAAACAATGGGAAAAACCTGATGTGTTGCATTCAAGTATCTTTCAATAAGTAAACAAACACGAATATCCTAACGATATTGTCTTGGTAACTGATGAAATAATTTTCGAAGTCACTTGCAATAAAATCTTTTCTCGGGCCAAGGCTTGCCGCCTAGCAAAGTTGGCCATAGGAATCGAACCCATGACCTCCTAAATGCAGGCTACACATGTTCCCTTGGGTCATACCCAACAGAGCTTGATATCACTTGAATAACACGAGACGACGCACATTTGCATTGTCCCAATGCGTACATCAAGCAATTAGCAGCAAATCAGCGACAGATAACAGGCTACCACACTCCCACCTACACATATGGTCCATCCACGTCACGTACTATACTCCCTGTGACGTCACTGACTCCAGTCTACGTCAGTACCTTTCCCAGTGGATTTTCCTTTTTATCGCGCTATCACAAAACAGTTTTAAATTTCAGAAGATAAGGTAGGTCATATGTTTATACTCCATTTATACGGCGCCTTTAACCTCTAGGGTCACTCTACTACACATACTAAGTAGAGGAAGTATTGAATTGCACCCAAAAATCCGATTTCGACATTTCATAGGAAATATATGTTTTCAGGCTCCTTGAAACAAAACAAAAAACAGCCCATGTAGTACTGTTTACCTGCATAACTGGTAAATTGTAACAGATAGACCAAATCTTACTACACAAAAATGTAGATCTTACTAAAATACACAATTTATGTCCATAATAAATTTTTTGTAGAGTGAACCATTTTGGAGATATTCCTTGATATTTATATAAATTTTGGAGGTTATACTTCTGTCAAATAGAACATCGCTATTCATTTTTGTATGTTAATCGTGCAAAGAGAACGGAATTTGAAAACTTTAAAATATTTGACTATCGCTTGCACGTGCAAGAAAACGAGCAGTAAGATAATTTCTGCAAATGTTTATCTCAACTAACACAAGAAGATATACGAATAAGAGTTTGTAAGAATGGTTAGTACAAGAGTAGAGAAAGTCATGTGAGTGTAACACATCAGATTTTTATTCAGGGAGGCTCAACGCTTATATCATAATTTTGGATGGAATACTGCCTACCTTACATTAAAATACTTTTGCTCAATAGTGAACTTGGAGTATAAGGAACCGTATAGGAAATACATACACACTTTAAAGCACTGCTGGTTCCCAATCGTTGATCAAAATTACTGCTGTTGTCATTTGGTTCAATGTCACGTTTGGTGTATGTATACACGATGCACACGTGCCATAAGTAAGGTTCAAAGTTGGTGTTTGTTGAAGAACTTTTTGAGGTTATACACGTCTGCTATCTTGTATTGGTAAACTTGACGTTTATGTTGGCTTCGGTTCAAGTTCATGTGGCCATGGAACTCGGTTTCAAATACTGCTAGTCTTTCATGTAGACATATATGTGTACACAGGGTGAAAACAAGAAAGTTACTTAATTGCAAGCAATAACCACACTTTTTTACGCAATTTTCTGGTGTCTCGCGCACCGCGACAAAACATCCGAATTCGATACATAGCCAACTTTATTTAAACTGTTTTTATATAGCACTAGAATAGTTCATTGATTGGTCGGTAGAAGCTGATTATTCCATCAACAGTTGTACCACGTTGCCACACACTCCCACCTTTAAACGCGAATATCTGGTTAACGGTACATTTAAGTTTAAAAAGTTATTGGAATTTTTTGTTAGTTTACACTCACTCTCTCATCTCCTTCAGTCTAGCGGATTATTTCACTTCCATCCTGTATGTCGTGCAGTGGTACTCCTAGCTGATTCTGTTCCATTTTGAAATTTGTCATTGATTAGAGGTTTGTGTAAGTTCGGAAAAACACTAAGTCAATCTTCCAGTGGTATATTCAGTTCGAAATCATTGATTTTATTTTTATGTTCGACTTGACATAATGATACAAATGTAGACTTTCAGAAATCAGAAGACAAACTGACTTATCAGAATACTATCTACAATATTACTACTAATTATTGAATAAACACAGTATCTTTATTTCATATACGGAAATCGATAGTTTCGCTTTCAGCTGCTTGGAAGTGTATACATATGACAAAGTTTTGATTGTCCTTATGAACAGATGCACCTTTTGATTGGTGGACAGCAGTATCGTTATGAAGAGCTGGATATATTGAGGTCCATTAAAAAGGTTATATAATTCCACGATCGAGCATTAAAATGTCGCATACTGAAAAAGACTATCAAATTATAGTCCCCATATAACCACAAATGTAGGAACCAAGGAAAATTTTCCTCTACCTGCTATAGCCTACGTGGTAGAGAAGGTGAAAAGTCACCCAGAGGCATATATGCAATTTATTGCATAACAAAACTTCCCTTGCAGTACTTTGTTACCTTGGCATGGTGCCGTTTAATCTCAATCGATAATACGATTTCCCTTGGTTAAGTAGATGACTGAAACAGGATTTGTTTGGTTTTCACAATAATCGACTCAGTTGAGTGCACACATGTAACCGACTGCATTATAATCAACTTACTGAAATCAGTGAGCTTCAGGTGTCGATGAAACAGGAATGAACAAACTCAGACATTGGAAATAACATTACTGGCGTAAGAAATCAAACATGCAGATATATAAATAAACTTTTGTCAAATATTCTCGGTAGGTAGGTATATCTAAGAATACCTTACAAGATGTCTGTTATCGTGTGAGGCTCTCACTCCGGACGTCCTTGGTTCGACTCTAAACTCTGGTTTCTCTTCTACCACACATTTCTTTTATTTATGTATTTATTTCCATTTGTTGTCATTTGTTGTAATTTACACATTAAACAACATATATTTAACATAGTATATAAAGGAACTAAGATAAAAAAGTTACATTGTTAAATAACAAAAATAGATTTCAACTATTGCAATTAAAGTTAAGCACAAATAAGGTGTAATTAAAATTGAAATTAAATTAATATGTTGATTATACGTTTTTAATAAAAAAAAATTATTAGGAGTTCCATTTTTTCTGTTCTCTACATTTTGATATATATATATATATATATATATATATATATATATATATATATATATATATATATATATATATATGTCTAGGATGAGAAAGATACCTTTGTATACAAATCATAATTATATTTATTGTATGTATAATATATGTATACAATTATAAACATTCTAAGACAGATTTAAGTAATATTAAAAAGAACTAAAACCATTCTGGGAATATCCCCAGAAGACCTTTTCATTCTGGATGATTTTTGCATTGATGGTGAACAATAAGAGACAGATAAAAGCTTAAGAAATAAAGTACGTGTCAATTCTTTTTCGTTGTCAATGAACCATTTCCGAGATATTCGTTATTATGTCTCTATTTTCAAGTTCGCATGGAAAGAGATTCCAGTAAGGCCATAATAAAATGGTCAACAAAGTTAACTTTCTGACAATAACTAATCTTGATTTGATAATATAAGTCTTAGAGCAATTCTCACCAAGCAATGTAAAGCTTTAACTCAATATTAAATTGACAATGAAGTTAAGTTAACGCAAATTCTGTTTCATGGTACAATGTTAGTTTTAACACAAAGTTAAACTCGATGTTAACTTAACATTTGTATTCCCTTGAGGCGCTTAGCAAATTTCTAATTGAAGAATAGAGTGCAACATAATGTATTTGGATACGCGCTGAAGGAGGAACTTTTGAAGAAGCACAGACTTTCCAAAGGGGCTGGCACTACTGACTGTGGATTTAATCGGGAGGTGCACGAAGCAATTGCTTCAAGCAGCATTGATTCCAATAGTAAGTATCCACCATTTAGGTTTAAACCATTATAAATATGCTCCACTCACCCAACGCGATTGCGTTTTATGTTGGTTTAGAAAGTGCATTATTATACTCCAGATTTCACTATTCTGCTTTAAATCCGTGGTTTTTAGCACGCAATTATACTTTTATACTTCTCATAAGTTTTATTATTAACGCTTTTTGAGCGGAGAACCATTAATTCTCCTCTGTATGTAGATTTTTCAATTGAAATCGCGATTCTAACCTCAATCAAGAAAATCACATGTCATGGACCTGACTAGTTGTTTGTTATTAATGCAGAGAGCGCTGCGATGCACAAACGTGCAACGGGGTCCGTTCAGGACCTATATAGATTGGTCACCGCCTTCTTGAAAGCAGCTATCTCTGACGTTAACAAGAGAATTCGCAAAAGCCTTAACTTTTAGTTAAACCTTTAATTAAAGGCTAGTAAACACTGAGAGTATATTTAATATCAGTTGTGAAACTGACCCCTAATATATTTTAAAAAGAATGATGCAAGTAATTGGTTCACTCGGGTATATTACAAAATTATGTTATTTTTTGATATAGTAACATGTTTATTTTATAAGGTTTGGACACACAAATTCTGCACCAAAAGGCAATACCATCACCTGGTACAAAACGAAGCACCTTTATATATATTACAGCATAACACCTGTCTCTCAATAGCAGCATCTATAACCCTTTAATTACCATAACCTCATTCAAAAACATTAAAAACCGTATTCTATTTTTCAATAAACGGAAAACTGCCACATAGAATCAGAGTAAAATGGTTCAAATCAAAAACTACACACATTAAAATTGAAAAGCATTCCCTTTAAAATGTAGCCCCTAACAACAACGACCACAAGTGCAGCTTGAAAACAATATATATCAAAAGAGAGAACTGACAAAGGTAAACAGATGCACAGAGGCGAAAGTCTTCGGCATAAATCAACTAAGCCTAAGACAGTAAGCTGTATAAGTGACGCCACTTGGTCAGACAAACAATTGACAACTAGGATATGCTCTTATTCCACATAAGTATTATGGTATGTGCGGGAAGAATAATCAAAGGTGCTACAATCTGAAGAGTAATACACTTCTGTGAAAATTCAATAAATTTCCGAAAGGGATTGGTAAATAGGAGCTAATCGATCTAACTGGCAAGAAATGTATTATCATGTTGCCCTGCAGTAAATGGTACTCCTGTGGAATCTATACCAATCATATTCCATACCCTTATAGGTAGAAGTAAACCATTACGTTCACATTAGTTTCTCTTCCTACTATCCTTTATTACTTTCTTTACTACCTATAGCAAGTAGAGGAAGTATTGTATTCCACTAAAAAATTCTATTTCGAGATTTCACCAGAAATATATATTTTGAGGCTCTCTGAATAAAAATAAAAACAAAAAAAAACACTTTTAGAAAAAGGTCCGTACTAGTGTGTGTTTTCTGTGTGTGTATCTCTCTCTCTCTCTCTCTGGGGCAGTTAGCTTGCTGACCCCCCCCCCCCCCCCCCGCTTCCCGCTAGCCACGGTGAAATCTTCATATGTAATTTGTGGGTAAAATACAATTAATAGAGAAAATACAAATGCACAATGCTGTATATTTAACCGTGCGTATGGAGATGACAATTTTGTAACCTTTGCTAAAAATCTCAGTCACTTAATACAATTTCGTGACCCGGTAACATTTTTCTCTGTTGTAACCTTGGACATATGAGTTATTTATGCGGAAAAATCTGGAGCAAATATTTCATTGAATGACGTAAGACCAAAAATAAGCATGTTTATAGGAAGAGAAAAGTCATAAATAATCGACATTTACATACGAAATTTAAGCTTCCTTATTTTGCAAATCTGAATATCGCATAGGCACAATGTCATATGTTTCTACTGTAGTGTGTTTACTGTTTGGTAGTCCCAATTACCAAAATTTATCAGTATACTGTGCATTATCAAAAAAATCTGACGTGTTACATTCACATGATTTTCTCTATCTATTCCTAACAGCTAACAAACAAGTGGTGTTATTATATATTTGTTATAGATTAGAATACAATAGACTTAACCGATATACAAAACTATTATGAGCTGGTTGCCATGAGATCGCTTTGAAATTTCATTCTGATCGCATACCCAAGACATAAATACCTGATATGTTGCACTCACATGACTTTCTCTAATCTTGTACTAACCATTCTTACAAACCCTTATTCCTATATCTTCCAGTTAGTTGAGATAAACATTTGTACAAATTAACTTATTACTTATTTCCTTGTAGGTACAAGGGGAATATTAGAATACAGTAGGCTTTTAGTGACAGTCAAAACTTTTACAGCCTTCAAATTCCGATCTCTTTGCACAGCTAACGTATAACGATGTTCCATTTTACGAAAGTATACATTTTCCGAAATTCACACGAATACTAAGGAATATCTCTGAAATGGTTCATTCTATAAAAAAAATGTATTCGGACATAAATTGTTGTATACATATTTTGTATAGTAAGATTTGGTCTATGTCTTGTGGTTTATCAATTATGCAAAAAGTCGCCCAGAGGAAACAGGACTACATAGGCTATAGCCAGAAAATTCAAAATATACATTTTTTTGCCATAAAATGTCTCAAACATATGTCATTTTAATCAAAATCGTTAGAATCATTTTCGAGAAAATCAGAAAAAATTTCCAGGTAAAGAATACTTTACGTATGAGGAATTTTCTTCAAAATTTTCTTTTCGCATTCTTGGAAGACATTAAACTTAAATACCAACATTGGTTTTTAAGCGAATTTTCATTTTTAAATTATGTTGTCCAGAGCGTGAAAGATACACACACGCGCGCGCGGAACGTTTTATAAAAATGGAGTCAGGGAGCCTAAAGACATATATTTCAGGTGAAATCTCGACATCGAATTTTCGGAAAGAATAAAATACTTCCTGTACTTACTATTCGTAGTAGAGAAAGTAAGAAAGGAAAATTTCGGTAAATGGCAGAAGATATCCAGGGATGCTGGCAGCCATATTTAGATCTCTATTTAAACCGCCATTTTAATGTTTTTAAATGCATAAAAAGTTATATAGGTGTATTCTACGAACTACGCAGACGCAGACATCTGTTTCTAATGGGTATGCTAAAAAATATAAAAAAAATAAAAAATATAAATAAACAAAATAAAATAAAAACTACAAAAATAAAAATATAAATATTATGTTTCTATCTGAATATTTGTTGAAACTAATCTTAATGTTTGTTTTCTTTTATATATGAAATATGTTTATCAGTATTCCACCCAGATGTTAAAACTAATATTACGATATTAATAATGTTGATCAAGTGTTGAAACACTAGAACGGAGTTAATGGTTTGCGTGTTACTCTTAATACACCAATAAATAATTCAATGCAAAGATAAATAAATAAAAGGGCCTACATTTTAAATTCACTTAAGTTTCTCCACCTACTTTCGTATATCTTTATATAGTTTACACAAGGTATTGTTACAAAAGCTATCTAATTTGCTTCAATCAAGATAAATATTCTCAGAAATATTTTATTATTCATTTCGTTGAAGGTATAAGGGGAACAGAGGAAACAAAATCGATAGTCAAGACATTTAAAAACGGGCCTGCTATACGGTGACCTAGAAATTCCATACTCTTTCTAGAATATCCCTAGAAACATAAACAATGATTGTCAGTTTAAAAAGACGGCAAGGTATTTAAAAATTTAACCAAATAAAAAACATCTCAGAAATGGCTAATGCCACAAAAATGTATTTGAAATAAATTGCGTTTTTTGAAAGAAAAACAGTTATAAAAAGTCCTTCTGAAGAAGAACTCCACAAGCTACTCCCAGAAAATACATAATATATATTTTATTTAGCATCTAAGTGTGTTAAACATACGGGAGAAAATACATAATTTCTAAAAATCTTCCATGTAAAGAGAAATTTAGGGCCAGGAATTGTCTTCGAAGCCTTCGAGTCCCACCTTAGCCAGATGCTGAACCTAAATACCACATTTGGTATTTTTAGAACATTTTGATTTTTAGTTACCTTATATTATACTGAATATGTATTTGCAAAAATGTATCTCATTTTATTTTTGAGTTTTATTTAGTAAGCACAGAGAAAGTGTAAATAGAATTTTTCGCTATTTATGTATCATATGTTGGTTTTTCTTACTGATGCATACAACAATTAACATAACTTATATTCAAGAAAAAATTTAAGGAAAAATTTTGCAGTATCTACTAAAATATCGCGAACTACGAGTTCTGAGTCCCATATAAAATGCTTTTGTTTAACTTTTTTTCTATCAGAAGATGTAAGTTAAGCAAGTAAATTAGTTATAATTGTTATATGCAAAAACAAAATGGTATCCCGCTTACGTGTATTTGTTGCTGCAGAGCATTTATTGACGTCACTTTGTCTCTCTGTTGATTGGTCTGTACGGAGCAAATATGAAGTTCAAATTCTATATATAACTTCAATAAAACAAATCCCTACTTTAGAATTGTCATAAAGTCACGATAGAAAAAGACAACTTTTAGCATTATGAAGAAATATAAATTTATAATGCAAGGATATATGACAAAGTATAAAATTGTTATAATATTTAGAAATAGTACAACTTGCCAATTTTGGAATTATTTAGTTAAGTATGCAAAAGCTTATGGATAATTTATAAACTATGTTTTAAAACGTATTTGTGTATTAATTTTGAAAATGATTAGCATAAATTTTCTGAATATTGGTGCAGTATTTCCAAGCTATACGTTCATCTATGTCAGCTGCAAGAATTGAAGACAAATTTTCAAAATAAAAGCTCGTTTTAGCAATATATTTAAAGACAGTTGTCTTTTAGAACTAGTCCGACAGCAAATTTATTGACTACGGGTATAAAAAATTAGATCAATCAATTTCCAACGAAATTTGAAATCGATAAAAGAAATTAAGGCTACGTTAAATAGCAATTCAGCAAAAAAATGGCTTTAAGGAAACTTTACGTATAGAAAAAAATTGCACTTCGGAATTTAATTTTCTGAATACATTTACGATGTTTTTTTGAAGTCGTAGGAAAGTTAACAATTTAAATCTCTTAAATTCAAAATTTGAGAATTAATTTTCAAAACGCTAGGCATGATAAATATTCTGCTATGCGTTCATCAGCATAAATTTGAAGACAATTTTTCAAAATAATAGCACAGATTTTCTTCACAAATACATGCAAGTTTAAGTTTTAAAACTAACACGAAAGAAGTAATAAATTTTGAATTTAAAAGTGTAAGTTGGTGTAAAACTTCTAGAATTTTTTTGTACTTACATGAACGATATATATTCTATTTGCTCCTCTAACAAATGTCTTCAAATAATTTTGGAAACAAAACACAAAACACTGGTGTATGAAGTTTAGAACGTGTGAACATACACAAATAATAAGAACTTTGTCTGACTGTCTGTAGAAGCCGATACGGAAACACAAATGACGAAAGAGAAAGACGTAAATATTCACGAGTGTGTGTGTGTTTGGGTTGTTGCGCGGTCCGAATAGTGTGAACTCCGCGACTTGCTCCAAACGAATGTTTCATCCCGCCCGAGAAGCCGGCTGCGCACTGCGCTTGCGCCGAGCGAGTTCCTCCAGGGGAGACAAGCGAATATCTACTTTGTTTCTTTTTTCTGTGGGATGCTTTCGTATTGCTGAACATGGAACATTAATGCATGGTATTTGTTTTAATTACGCAAATGTGATCTCTTCCAACAATGGTTTAAGCGTAAACAAAAGTGCACCTAGAGAATTATTTAGCATTCTGGTAATAGCTATGGTTGTTCTATATAAACTCATAGAAAAAATCGAAATAAAAGAGTTCATTTGGTAAAGTTTGAAACACTATATTGCGTAATAAGAATTGTAAGTCAGGTCGACAATGCATTTGAGAATACGAGGTCCCTAGGACCGACATCTGATGTCTGCACTCACATGGCTTTCTCAACTCACTGTGTGCAAGCTATTCTTAAAAAAACTCTTATTCTTATACCGGTATAGCTAACAACAATACGATATGTAACTTGATCTTAGTGTATGTACGTATTAAAAAAAAAAACCGAATATTTTTTTTTTCTAAAAATAGGTAAATCTAACTACAAGCTTTTATACCATATAATTTGTGTAATGTAATAAATTTATGCATTTGATTCAATTTAAGGCTTATTTTCTTATTTTTAGGGCATTTAAATAAAATGCTTGTTCTTAAAAAAATGTTTACTATTAATTTATCTTTTATCACTAGAAATCGAAATAAAGCGAAGAGTTTTATTTGCCAGAGTCGAGAAAATATTAGAAGTGTGGCTTTCAAAATGTATATGGGAAACTAGGTACCTGGTTTGATTCCCGGTAGAGGGTGGGCAATTTTAGTTTAGAATTGATTAGAAGGTGTCTAGAGTGGAGTTGATCAACAGAGTAGCACATGCTCGCATCCCCTACACATGTTATTTTTCCCCACTACTGACTAAGGCAAGGGGAACCAGACCTGCTAATCAGAGGCGGATGGTATGGAGTAGTACTATGTACAATTGAATGGGAGGACGAATATTTTTGTTTTTGAGATGAAGACGATAAAGCTAAGTGCTTGATTTGTAGGAATGGTAGTTGAGCACCGCTGATCTAGAGGTATGAAAGAGTATTGGGTACTCACAAGACTTTTTCTACTCACCTTTTACAAACCATTCCTAAAAGACAGCCTATTCTTATACCCATATACTTATTGTTAATCTAGATAAGCGTTTATACAAATAATTCTTTACATCTTTCCCTATACGATAGCTAAATGGGAATGTGGGAATACAGGAGGCTTAAGCGACACTCGAATGTTTTAAATCTGGTTGACATGGGCAGGTTTTGATATGCCATTTTCTTTGCTTTCCCCTCACATTTGTTTCACCACTCTCCGTGAAAACTGCAGAAGCAGTTTGCAGTTTCAAAATTGCTTCCAGAAAGTTCATTTATAATTACCAACACATGTGCAATTCTGAAATGAAACTTCTCAAACAAAATTCCATTAGAAACCTGTGCAAAGTTTCATAGCAATTAACTGTTATTATTAATAAAGGAAATATAGGTAAACTAAGTTGATTTTCTTTCCTAATCTCTAAAAAAGCATTAAGTAACCTGAATTACTCACATGGAGGTATTAAACTGGAAAAGCCTTGCTTACGCAAAACGAGAATATATCGACAGTGTATCTAAATATCGACTTCAGCAAACACTTCAAGCCATCTATTGGGACTGCAGGAAACTACTTGCAAAATTGTCTGTTCTTTGGAACAGATAGGGAAGTTTATAGACTTGAAGATGATATAATTTACCTAACCACAGTAGATGGCTGTAATAATTGTTGTATGTGAAATATGTTTAATATGAACAAAATAGTTAACAACAGCGAAGAAATTATTTCTACCGTGCAAGTGGGACGAACCCACCACTGCACGTGTTGTATCAACACAACCTTTGTCACTCGGCAAGAGAATGTGGGGTGGGTAAGGCAAGTTCAATCACTACCTCTGCTCTCGTGCCCATACCTGCACTATCCCGATTATTTCAGAATTGACCACAGGGGACGTTAGTAAAGATGTAATATTAGAAGGAGATTTATGCACAATTAAACATACTGAAAAGTATAAATATTTGGGAATTAAGATTACAATACTACGGGACAAGCATATTTTCAAACAAAGAAACAAAAATTAATAGAATAATCAGAAATATTATGACTTATGGAGTTGATGTGTGAAATTTGAATTAACAACTGGAAAAAAAATCCTGTTGCTGAAATGGACGCTGGAGACGCTCTGGGAGAATATCCAGGAAAGAAAAAATTAGAAATTCACATATTAAAGAAGTTATGCAGATCCAATATTCAATTTTAGATTTTATCAAGAAGAAGCAGGTTAAATGGTATGGACATTTTAGGAGAATGGAAGATGGAAAACTTCCAAAGCTGAACATGGATTGGAAACTGCAGGGAAGGAGGAAGAAGGGAAGCCCACCTATTACGTGGGTCCAAGGAATTAACGTGGCCAAGAGGTAGTGAGTAATATAAGATATATGGATGAACAGACAGGAATACAAAAATGTGCTAGATCAAGTTTGTTAAACGCTGTGAATTTTGGTGCCGGAAAAAAGTTTATTCATTGCAAAAACGGTTTAATTAAAACAGTTATGACAATGTATTGTCATTTATGTGCAGTGTATACAGAACACACCGCGCGCATGCTCATGAACTAGCAATACTTATTCATTGTTGGTCTTTTTGAGAAACAATGAAACGTAAAGGTGGTCAAAAAGTGTCTCCCCGTCGGTATAATATGATTTGTGTGAAAAAGTAAAAAATATGTATTTAAACAGTGTTAAATGTTACCTTTATAAACATAACAAGACATATCTTGGCGCACGTCTGTCCTAGGGTTAAAGTAAACTTTTCGGTGGTTCTCTTCTGAAGGTTAGTTGTCGATAACAAAATAAAAGAAGTTGAGAAGCAAGTTACTGCAAGGTCAGCATTTGTTTTGAAATTCAGACGGGATGCTGTAGAATGACTTCCTGTATCATGGGCAGCCCATAACGGGTAACTCCTCCGTCATCTTGACTGTAAAAGTAGAAGCAATCAAAAACAAAGGTGTGGCGACTTGAGTACACAAGGTCTCTTACTCAACTTGTGATGTTTTCAGAGGCAATACTTGGAGCACCTTTGTAGCTGGACAAAGTCTTATACGATAACACTATTTCAGGATTTCTAGCCACAAAGCACAGTAAAAATAAGATAAGGCAACACTTCGTGACCCGCATTCGAGAGGTCGTGGGTTCGAATCCTATGACCGACCTTCCTGACACATGGGCTTTTTAGGGGTTTCCCCGGGTCGCTGAATGCTGGGAAGGATAATTGCATCCCCCGAATTTACTTTACCTCAACCCAACACCTACTCCTGTCGCCTTCCTGTATCCCAACTGTCGGTTACTGGTGACCTCACAATTGGTACACTAGGCTGACAGAGTGGGCGCGACCCCGCACGTGCGGTCCATCCCGGCCTAGGTATACAGGAACAAACCCTGCCACAGACACGAAAGTTTGTGTTAACTAAGTTCCCCTTCTATACTGCACAGATAAAGTACTAAGCGGCTAGGTGCTGTACAGATAAACATACCGTACAGGAGAACATGTACGACCTGCTCTCGGATGCTGGAGTGCCGAACCCCCTCCGTAACTCTCCTATTCGTATTCCTCCTAATGTAAAGGAAAGTGGCACCCCGGCCAAGTGGCCTTCAGCAACTTTACAAGAAGTAGTTGAACTGAACAACTGTATCAATTTTTTGCTTTATTGTGCCTATACACATGAAGAACTGCTGAGATATGACAGCGAGCCTAAAATTATAAATTTGAAGTTTAAAATGAAAAGTTGAGACTGTAGCATTAACCTTAATTTGAATGTCCGAAGAAACCCGACTACCAGAGTCTAATACATTTCGCACATAACCGAGTGAGATTGCTCCACATTAAGGTGTGAAGTTCACATTCGGCAGGTCGTGGTTTCTCTCAGTCGCCAAGGTAAATACCATATCGGGTATATAATACAAGGACCCGAAATTCCACCTCAAGTCTAAAACAATACTATAAATGAGAAATAGATAGTAATTGTGAATGATATGCCATCTATCCACAGATACTGTAAACGGATAGATTGCTGCAGGACCTCCTAAATACCTGACCTGACACTGTGATTCAAGATGGCGGCCTATGTGGTGGGAACTACTTGTAAACAACTCGTCTACAGGCTACGATTTCAACGCAGTAAAATAAAAATGTGGTGTAATAACACGCCTATTTTGTGAATATGGGCTGTGTCAAACACAAAAACACTGTCTTAAACATAAACTCAAGTAAACAAAAAAGAATGACATTTAATATTAAACGATAAACCATGGGCAATGAAATATATAACCTCAAATATCATTCATGCAATCTACAGGTTTACATGCCATTATGTAACTGCATTACACACTCAAATTACAAAGAAGATAGACAAAACTGCAAGCAGCATGTTACTTAAATAAAACAGAAGTGTTGACATTGAGTTGACTCAGAATTATTAATCATTGCTTACACTGTTTTTCACATTTGTACAATGTGCATAATGTTATATACCTACACAAAACATACTATACTGGATGGCTGATATACAAATGCTGCTATTTAGAATGACCTAAAGCTACCTACTGAATTCAAAACCTTTAGGGTGAAATTTTGCTGTTACTATTACTGAGAACTTGATTACTCAGTTTGCAACAACATATTACTCAGCACTTCAGGACACTTTATTTTACAGGGGGAATCCACAAAAGCAGATGAAATATTAAAAATAATAACCGTAAAACAGCACTGTAAATGAAATACATGAAATACGTAATCTTAAATCAGTATTGTAAAGCAACATTGTGTTAGCTTAGGTTAGGTTAGTTTTGCATATGAGTGGGGTGACAGGGTCCTGTGTTATCGAAATATTTACAATTTGGGTAGTGTTTATGCAATCATTTCAACGTAAATGCATTAATCAATCATTGTAGCATATATTACACTCGTTTATGGACATTTATTAGCTAAATATCCGCCGCATAAGCGAAATAAAACCACTTCATCGACCGTACGAAATTTTCTGATAAATAAAACACGAAGCTTGAGCGCACAATAAAACTTACAAGATCGTAATCAGCAATAAAAACTGCATCCATTGCACTATGTTTCATTCGTTTTCTCGAGCGGACGATTTTGTAAATATTTACCAAACTTTGCTATAGTCTACAGTTTTACATGCAGCAACATAACACATTTCTTCTAAACTACAGCTACACATTTAAATTACAAAGACAAAAGATAATGTACAAATATGAGCAGCATACTACTTACATGAAACAAACTGTTGGTGTTGCAGATGCCACTAATTGAATTCACTCGAAATTATTGTCTTTCACTATTCACACTATTCACCATGTTATATACCCACCGGCAACTAATACACATAACGCTGCAATTTATTGTAATTAAATACTGAATTTAGAAGCTTTATGTTGTAATTTACCTTTTGTTTTAACTGAAAGTTTCTGATTTTTAATTTGCATCCGGGAATGCAACAGTTACGGTGCATTGTCATGTTTGAGGTTAGGTTGTAGTATGGCAATATACACTACTGGAACAGTTTTTCTTCAACAACCTCTCACCACTGTAATCGTGACACAAATTGTACTTGCAAACAGATAAATTAACCACACTATACGGCTAATGTAGCCATAGTCCTAGATGGAACACAATAAACATGAACACGTGGATAGCACACGGCACAGTCAAAACGTTATTACATTTATTCCTGTTCCTATACTGCCCAAATAAAACTTTTGAAACACTCGCTTTGCTAATATGAAGACAAACTTACATAGGAATTATTATAAGAAACAATAACTCGAAGACATAGAAAATAATACGAAAAACAGCGTGTGGAAACACCTCAGAAATCATCGCCACCAGCCGACGCCATTTTTGTACAACTTAGATGGCAGTGTCAGGTCCGTTAATCTAGAAGGTCCTGATTGCTGGCACCCTAATGCCATCTACCGTCAGAGAGCCAAAGGTGCAGTTGCTTGCACTCGTGATGAAGTAAGATATAGGAAGTAACTGTAGATAGACTATCACCTATTCCTCTCGGTTTCCTGTCACTAGCATTGCTCGACGGCTCCACAAGCGGCTGACGAAGTAATCAGTAGGGCAATGGTCGCTTGGATGGCTAGACATCCAAGATCTGACAGATGCTGCTGCCAGTGACAATATAGGAACCCAACCTGCACCATCAGACATACAAAAACACCAAAGCTTGTAATACCCTGATAACCTATACCACCTCACGGGTAAATTCGTAACTAAACGAATAGGTACCGTGGCCACCTTACCATCCACCTGGGTTAACCCAGGCGACTCGTACTCACTCCTGGACTCCTGCACTGGATGCCATTTTTCCGTCGCAGAGACGGAGGTAGTGAACTGATTCTTGTGTGAACTCGTAACGAAGCAGGATGGTGTGCAATGAAATGTCTTACCTAACAACAGAATACCGTAGAAGCTGAAGAAAAGGGCTACGGTTGTAAGTTTTCAACACAATTATATTATTATTTTATGCATCCGTACCGTTTAAGATCTGGCACAAGAGTAAGAAAATCATGTGTGACAACACAACATTTTTACTTTCTCTACTACGTATATTAAAGTAGAGGAAGTATTGTATTCTATCCGAAAATTTGATGTCAAGATTTCACTGGAAATATATGTATTGAGGCCCCTTGAATCCAAAAAAGAGCATTTTTAGAAAAAATGTCCGTCTGTATGTGTGTCTGTGTGTCAATTTATGTACAGCATAACTCAAAAACGAAAAATCGGTTAAAAACCAAAGTTGCTATTTAAGTTTAATATCTTTGAAGGATGCGACACGAAGATTTTCAAGAAAATCCACCCTAAACTACCCTTTACACGGAAAATTTTATTTTCTTCAAAATAGCTCTAACAATTTAGATTAAAATGTTTGAGATATTTTTATGACAAATGAAATGGTCATCTTGAATTTTCTGGCTATAGCCCATGTAGCCCTATTTACTCTGGATGACTTTTACACAAAGGAGATAGGGCAAAGATTACCCCCCCCCCTCCCCAAAAAAAAGTAGATCTTGCTAAAACACACAATTTATATCTCAGTACATTTTTTGTAGAGCGAATCATTTCGGAGATATTCCTCGGTATTTCTGTAAGTTTAGGAGAACCTATACTTCTGTTAAATGGAACATCGCTATTCATTTTTATATGTCAACTGTGCAAATATAACGGAGTTTGAAAGGTTTAAAAGATTTGACTATCGCTCAAAGCCTACTGTATTCCCATATTCCCGTTGCACGTGCAAGAAAACGAACAATAAGATAAATTCTGCAAATATTTATCTTAACTAACATGAAGAAGATAGAAGAATGAGAGTTTGTAAGACTTGTTAGTACAAGAGGAGAGAAAGTTATGTGAGTATAGCACATAAGATTTTTACTTTAAATTCACATATGAAACTGGCTTCCAAGTTTGCACAATATAACAACAATATGCTGTAGTGCATCGTGTCTTTTGTTTTTTCATAGCCTACATTAAATATAGTTTCCGTTGCAAATAAGTTTCATATGCTAAATATATAACATATATAAAGTAGTCCTAACCTAGATAATTCAAACAACAGGTTAGAAAATTAGGATTAGTAGCTTGTGGTTCTTAGAAAACTCAGTCTCTTCGATCCTTTCGTGGCTAAACCTCTACTTTTGAAACTGTATTCTAAATATATATTATTCAAAATGTTTTAAAACACGGAAATTTCGAAATAATTCTGTCTCCCATTGTTTACATCCCATTACCATCTAAGGTTAGGCAACTCAAATGGTCCTTTACCAGTTTCTGTGACGTAACTATGAGAGACAACGCAATAATACACCTCCACGCACCGATACCCAACACGTATAATACACCGTGTTTCACATAGGTGACTCTGGGGTCAAAGGCGACAAACATACTTGAAAACATGGTTGTTGTTCATTCAGTTGGGTAAATAACACTCAATTGGGCAGAGGATTTGTTTAGTGAAAGTACATATCAAATAAAAATACCCATATATCTGTCTTCTTTCCACTTTGGCAAGAAAAAATTAATTTACAAAGCAGTATGATTTCCTAATGCATTATAATTTCTTGCGTATACCCTGTTTAAGAAATATTAAACAGACAACTTACAAATATCTTAAATTTTTATCAATCAGTTTTATTCCCTCCGCCACATCCATCACTGGGAAATAACTCTGATGTGTTGCACTCACATGACTTTCTCTACTCTTGTACTAACCATTCCTAGAAACTCTTATTCCTATATCTTCTTCGTGTTAGTTGAGATAAACATTTGTACGAATTATTTTATTGCTTATTTCCTTGTAGGTACAAGGGGAATATTGGAATACAGTAGGCTTTGTGCGATAGTCAAATATTTTAAAGCTTTGAGATTCCGTTCTCTTTGCACACTTAACATACAAAAGATGAACAACGATGTTCCATATCACGAAAGTTTTAAGTTTTCCGAAACTCACACACATTACAAGGAATATCTCCGAAATAGTTCAACCTACAAGAAAATTTATTCAGACATAAATTGTGTATTTTAGCAAGATCTACATTTTTTGTATAGTATGACTTGGTCTATCTCTAACGGTTTACCAGTTATACAAAAGTCGTCCAGAGTAAATACGATTACAGGGGCTATAGCCAGAAAATTCAAGATATACATTTCATTTGCTATACAAATTTCTAAAACCTATGACATTTTAATTAAAATCGTAAGCGCCATCTTCAAGAAAATCAGTTTTCGAAAAATTTTCCATGTTAAGGGTAGTTTAAGGTGGGGCTATTTTCTTCAAAATCTTCGTGTCGCATCCTTGAAAGACATTGAACTTAAATACCAACTTTGGTGTTTAACCGACTTTTCGTTTTTGAGTTATGCTGTCCATAGTCTGACACACAGACACAGACATACGCGGACCTTTTTCCAAAAATGCTTTTTTTTTATTCAGGGGGTCTCAAAATCTATATAGAGAAAGTAAAATTACTCACATGTTGGTTCTGGATCAATAAGTAAACAGTAATAGTACAGACGATAAAATACAAGAGTACTTATAAGAAATGAACGCTTTCCTTTGCAATATTATACGCAGACTTCTGTTATCCGTCGCTTTACGTCACGGTAGGTTTGTTCCATTGTCCAGCGTGCTCACTTGGCGCTGCCGTCGCCGAACTTCTCCCATCTAGCTTATCCCGTTTCTTACTATATTCGTTTGAAAATCCTCCAAGATGTACCTTCCCCAATATGAATAATGCGCGGGAGGGGGGAAGAAATGTTTGCTTTTCCTTTTAGTGGTTACCATTTACTCTCGCTCTCCATTCCACGCGATTCTTCCAAAATATTCTATTAAAAATTAGACCGACAAACTTTCAAACCAGAGAAATGACTGGTTTCTCTGGTTAATCGCAATGGGCGTGCGTTCCAATATTTACTTTGAATAGTAAAGCTGTGATTAACTGTAAACAATGAAATGTTTGTGTTTTGTTTATGTGTTCTGTGCCTGTTTGTTGGATTACGGTTGTGTGCTTTACTAAGATAAACGCAATTGCAATTTGCAATGTTGATTTTACCGTAAATACTTAAACTGGGTGGGGGGCAGTCATCTATGACATTAAGTCATCTAGTGCTTAAACAAAGCACCGCAGCAAAAATCTTTTCTTAACAAAGAGTGTTTCAAGTTATGTTATCCATCATCTCCAAAAGTTTGTCGGTCTAATTTTGGGACAACCCATATATTACACAACTTGATTGCGGTCCTTGTAAATATTTGTATACAAATAACCTAGGTTGTACTCGTATATTTTTACCCCCTGTACTTTTAACGTGGTATTTTTACCATAATACGCTGGTGTGCTAATGGTGTAGCACTTCCCACTTGGTTTCCACGTGTTGATTTTTGTTCAGTGTAAATTGGAACGACATCGCAAACCAATATAACTCTGTCACACTAATGACATTTCTCAATTTGAGTCGAGCCAGACGTGTGCGGCTTGTAATTGGCTTGTATTACCACGGTGAGACATTTAATTGGCAAGATTCTGCTCTCTTCAGACCTCGTTCTCAGTTTAAGAGTAGAAATTAATTAGGCTTTCTCTACCACGTATATAGTAGATAAAAATAAATATGTGAATAAATAAATAACAGCTGCAATAATAAGCCATGGTTATTCTTTATTTAACTTCTCAAAAACAACTACGAGTTATAAAACACAACAAACAATCTGACGTGTTGCAGTCACATGACTTTGTCTACTCTTGTACTAACCATTCTTACAAACTCTTGTTCCTATATCTTCTTCGTGTTAGTTGAGATAAACATTTGTACAAATTATCTTATTGCTTATTTCCTTGTAGGTGCAAGGGGAATATTAGAATACAGTAGGCTTTGTGCGATAGTCAAATCTTTTAAAGTTTTGAGATTCCATTCTCTTTGCACACTTAGCATAAAACAATGAACACTGATGTTCCATTTCACGAAAGTTTTAAGTTTTCCGAAACTGACACAAATAGTAAGTAATATCTCCGAATATATATATATATATATTGTGTCTTTTACCGAGATCTACATTTTTTGTACAGTAACATTTTGTCTATCAAAGAACAAAGAACAAAATTCTATTAGACTTTCTAAAGTGAAGCTTCTTATGAAAGGGGTTTGAAATTCTGATCCGCAAGCTTTTTGTGTGACGACAAGTGGTGGGGGTACACACTGTGTCGGGTAGAGTGGGTTCAGTGTTTCGTTTACCTTTCGGTATTTGAGAAGAGTGAGACATACGCTTTTCTCACTTTCTGTCATTCTCGTTGCGTGTACTGAGTTCAGGCGGCGTGGCGATCATTGGTTGTCAACAGAGCAGCCGTTGAAACACGTGTGTATAACCAACGCATTTCGAGTATTGTTTAGTGTTCTCGTTATTTATAATCCATTTTCTTCATTAAAATATACAATTTTGTTGTGAATATGCCCAAGTCAGGCGCAGAAAGATTAAGAGATAGTGTGAGGGGAAAACGGGCGGGTAAAGTGACAGTTCAGAATGTGAAAAAAGAAAAAGTAGATGTAAAATAGAACGAGATAGTAGAGAAAGGAGTAGAATAAGTGCTAGTTTGGACAGTGTAAATAATGAACACAATATACCAACAACTGGCACCTTGGTTCAACCACTTCCTCTTGCACCTATGAGGGCTAATTTACAGTATTGTGATTTTAACTAATGCAAGACTGCACATAATATTTTCAACCGAGATTTTGTAAATAATCCGTTCGGTTTGAAACGTTGTGTGTGTGTGTGTGTGTGTGTGTGTGTGTGTGTGTGTGTGTGTGTGTGTGTGTGTGTGTGTGTGTGTGTGTGACAGATTGTACTGTAAACTAATTAAAATGTTTCCCTGTAATACAAAAGTTTCACTTTTATCATGTCTTTACGATACACTCTTTTGTTTGTAATGCTTCTATGAAGGATATATTAGAAGGAATGTAAGTAATTCCCTTTCATCCTGTATATCTGTAGCACTATATCTATTCTCTACTGAAACGTTGGCGATTCAACAAGTATCACTGACGATGTATGAGTATCGCCCCCCCCCCCCTATTTCTCTTACGTCGCTTGAACTATATGGTCATATCGCGAATGTTTTGCTAGGAGATAAGCGTGTAGTGGACAGTTAGTCTTAAAGATCCCATCTCATCTTTGTAATATAGCATCCTGCTGCGTTACAAGTCCACACAAGGATCAGTTCAGTTCCTCCGTCTCTGCGACGGAAAAATGGCATTATGGAGTCATCCAGTCCATCCACAGTTAGGTCCTATATCTTACTTCATCACGAGTGCATAGAAGGAGCGATGGAGGAAACCGCACCTTTGACACTCTGACGGTAGATGGCATTAGGGTGCCACCAGCCAGGACCTTCTAGATTAACGGACCTGAGCCTGGCATCCCAGTTGTACAAAAATGGCGTCGGCTGGTGGGAGTGATTTCTGAGGTGTTTCCACACGCTGTTTTTCGTATTATTTTCTATGTCTTCGAGTTATTGTTTCTTATAATAATTCCTATGTAAGTTTGTCTTCATATTAGCAAAGCGAGTGTTTGAAAACTTTTATTTCGGCAGTATAGGCAACGGGAATAAATCGTGTTGACTGTGCCGTGTGCTATCCACGTGTTCATGTTTATTGTGTTCCATCTAGGACTATGGCTACATTAGCCGTATAGTGTGGTTAATTTATCTGTTTGCAAGTACAATTTGTGTCACGATTACAGTGGTGAGAGGTTGTTGAAGAAAAACTGTTCCAGTAGTGTATATTAATGTTGCCATACTACAACCTAACCTCAAACACGACAATGCACCGTAACTGTTGCATTCCCGGATGCAATTTAAAAATCAGAAACTTTCAGTTAAAACAAAAGGTAAATTACAACATAAAGCTTCTAAATTCAGTATTTAATTACAATAAATTGCAGCGTTATGTGTATTAGTTGCCGGTGTGTATATAACATGGTGAATAGTGTGAATAGTGAAAGACAATAATTTCGAGTGAATTCAATTAGTGGCATCTGCAACACCAACAGTTTGTTTCATGTAAGTAGTATGCTGCTCATATTTGTACATTATCTTTTGTCTTTGTAATTTAAATGTGTAGCTGTAGTTTAGAAGAAATGTGTTATGTTGCTGCATGTAAAACTGTAGACTATAGCAAAGTTTGGTAAATATTTACAAAATCGTCCGCTCGAGAAAACGAATGAAACATAGTGCAATGGATGCAGTTTTTATTGCTGATTACGATCTTGTAAGTTTTATTGTGCGCTCAAGCTTCGTGTTTTATTTATGAGAAAATTTCGTACGGTCGATGAAGTGGTTTTATTTCGCTTATGCGGCGGATATTTAGCTAATAAATGTGCATAAACGAGTGTAATATATGCTACAATGATTGATTAATGCATTTACGTTGAAATGATTGCATAAACACTACCCAAATTGTAAATATTTCGATAACACAGGACCCTGTCACCCCACTCATATGCAAAACTAACCTAACCTAAGCTAACACAATGTTGCTTTACAATACCGATTTAAGATTACGTATTTCATGTATTTCATTTACAGTGCTGTTTTACGGTTATTATTTTTAATATTTCATCTGCTTTTGTGGATTCCCCCTGTAAAATAAAGTGTCCTGAAGTGCTGAGTAGTATGTTGTTGTAAACTGAGTAATTAAGTTCTCAGTAATAGTAACAGCAAAATTTCACCCTAAAGGTTTTGAATTCAGTAGGTAGCTTTAGGTCATTCTAAATAGCAGCATTTGTATATCAGCCATCCAGTATAGCATGTTTGTGTAGGTATATAACATTATGAACATTGTACAAATGTGAAAAACAGTGTAAAAAACAATGATTAATCATTCTGAGTCAACTCACTGTCAACACTTCTGTTTTATTTAAGTAACATGCTGCTTGCAGTTTTGTCTATCTTCTTTGTAATTTGAGTGTGTAATGCAGTTACATAATGGCATGTAAACCTGTAGATTGCATGAATGATATTTGAGGTTATATATTTCATTGCCCATGGTTTGTCGTTTAATATTAAATGTCATTCTTTTTTGTTTACTTGAGTTTATGTTTAAGACAGTGTTTTTGTGTTTAACACAGCCCATATTCACAAAATAGGCGTGTTATTACACCACATTTTTATTTTACTGCGTTGAAATCGTAGCCTGTAGACGAGTTGTTTACAAGTAGTTCCCACCACATAGGCCGCCATCTTGAATCACAGTGTCAGGTCCGGTATTTAGGAGGTCCTGCACCAGCCTACCCGTTTACATTATCTGTGGATAGATGGCACATCATTCACCATTCCTATCTGTTTTTCATTTATATTATTGTTTTAGACTTGAGGTAGAATTTCGGGTCCTTACATTACATATCCGATACGGTATTTACCTTGGCGATTGAAACCACGACCTGCCGAATGTGAACTTCACACCTTAGTGTGGAGCAATCTCACTCGGTTATGTGCTAAATGTATTAGACTCTCGCAGTCGGCTTTCTTCGGACATTCAAATTAAAGTTAATGCTACTGATACTTGGATATTTGTATGATATTTTCCCTTGCCATTAAGCTCGTTGTCATAATCTGAGCAGTTCTTATAGACCACATTTCCTAGACAAATTTAGTTTTCCTAGACAAGGTTGGTCTCTCTAACCTACTTCAACACTGTTACCCTGACGACGTGACGTCACGCCACGGAGTTTCTACTCCATGGAAACTTTTCTAGTGTTACAACACTATAAATTGAGGTTGTCTCAACATTTATCTCCGGTAAAATCTCTCTATGCAATTTTTGGGTGGAATGCAATATTTCCCATACTACTATGCCTAGCAGAGAAGGTAAAAAAGTAAAAAATATAAGTTTTAAATTGTATGTGTACTCCGCAATTACCCAACGAATCCATTACTACGTAATATTTTTAACCCTTTCTGTCGGGAATTATTTTGCTACTTATGCCGTTATTTTACTTGGGCCCTCCCCGTCCTTTACCACAGGCACATTTCACTGCAGTTGGCGTGACTCGAACCCACGACCTCAGGTTTAGAGCGCATGGCTAGAGCACCAAGTGCCGCCCTAACGATCATGGCTATTCAAGTCAGTTGGTTGAAGGTGTCCCAGACCACCTAATTTAAACCGATTTCGAATTAGAGGAAGAACGGCATAAGTATGCCATACGCCATACTCTTCATACTTCACAGAAAATACTCGGGAGGTGTCAGATCTGGCGACTGTACTGGCCATAGAACTGGTCCTCCTCTACCAATCCATCGATTTGAATTTGCGACGTTGAGGTGATTCCACAGATTTATATCAAATTGTGCTGGAGCTCAAGTCGCAGCTGTGTACTGGTACATGTCGCACTGCTGTTAAAACGTTACTGAACTGGAAACTACGCAAGTAACGCAGTAGGATGTGGACCAAGGACTCTATGGAGTAACGTAGCGCATGCGCAGGAATATTATGCTCAGGTCGTTCATCCCAGTATGCAAATGGCTAAAGGTTTGCATATCTTCCATAATAAGGTACGAAAACGAATGCTAAATTATCACAACCGTTCGTTCTCAAACTTCGACGCAGTCCAGCGCCCAAACCGTGCATTTCCGGATGGGGTTCCTCATAGAAAATCGATCAATTTGCCATCCCGAACAACGTTTATGTGTGTACATCTGTGAACAGCACAACTCCACAACGAAAAGTTAGTTAAATACCAAACCTGGTATTTAATTTGGGTCAATCTTCCAAGGATGCGACACAAACATTTTCAAGAAAACCCCCAATACAGACAACCATTTATTTGGAGGCTTTTTTTGTTTTCAAAATTTTGATTTTCTCAAAAATGGCTCCAGCGATTTTTAGGATATTTTTATGAAAATTAAATGTACTTATCTCATAAATTGAGTCCTCAGAAGCCTTTTGACTTTTGTATCTCTGGTAAACCGCAAGAGATCTTATTAAGACACAGAATTATTCTCTCTCTCTTTTTTGATTGAACAATTTCGCAGATATTGCTTGCTATTTGACTGAATTTTCTAGTACTTATACTTTTCTCAGACAAAAGGTCCTCATTTTGTTTTCTCTTTAACATGCAACAGTGCTGGAGTGGCAAAGCCATCATACAGTGACCAGCTCCTAAAATATTGGACTATTATTTAAAAGCTATTGTATGCTCGTGTTGGCCAAGAAAATTATATGTGCATCTTGATTAACGTAAAGTAGATAGAGAAGAGAAAGCCATGTGAGTGGAATACTTGACAGGGAGCCGCCCCTGCTTTGATGCGAATCTGCCTAAACACGACTGAACTAGCTGTATCTTCCCTAAGCAGAAGATTCTAAATCTGTACACGTTTCATTGCGCTGGGTTCATCTTCTGAAGCTGGGCATATAAGTGCTGACATGGCGGCAACAGGCTTTATGACCCAGTCAGTCCTGAGGAGGAGCTCTTCAAACCAACCAATTAAACACAACAACACAGACTTAAGCTCAGTCCCATCTTGTAGAAGTAAATGAGTTCATTTTCTTCTGTTTTCCCCTCTAGTGGTTATAGACATAAAATATTGGCTTCAAAGCAAAAGTTTATTTCAACAAAATCGCTTGAGATAGCCTATATCTAACAAATTAAAGGAAAAATATACCTTCTTCATGTTAGTTGAGGTAAACATTTGTACAAATTATCTTATTGCTTATTTCCTTGTAGGTGCAAGGGGAATATTGGAATACAGCACGCTTTAAGCGATAGTCAGATCTTTTAAAGCTTTGAGATCTGTTCTCTTTGCACACTTAACATATAAAAAAATGAACAACGATGTTCCATTTCTCGAAAGTTTTAAGTTTTCCGAAACTCGCACACATAACAAAGAATTCCTCCGAAATGCTTCACTCCACAAAAAAAATTATTCGGACATAAATTGTGTGTTTTAGTGAGATCTGCATTTTTTGTGGAGTAAGATTTTGTCCATCTCTTACGGTTTACGAGTTACTCAAAAGTCATCCAGAGTGAACAGCGCTACGTAGCCTATAGCCAGAAAATTCAAAATATGCATTTCATTTGTCATAAAAATATCTTAAACATATGTGATTTTAATCAAAATTGTTACAGCTATTTTCAGGAAAATCAAAATTTTGGAAATATTTGACATGCAAAGGATAGTTTAGGGTGGAGAAATTTTCTCCAAAATCTTCGAGTCGGATTCTTAAAAGATGTTAAACTTACTTCGTTTTTACTTTCTCTACTGGTAAGTAGGGGAAGTATTGTATTCCACCCAAAAATTCGATGTCACCGGAAATATATGATTTGAGGACCCCTGAATCAAAAAAAAAAAAAAAGCGTTTTTAGAAAAAGGTCCGTGTGTGTGTGTCTGTGTGTCAGTCTGTCAGTCTGTGGACAGCATAACTCAAATACGAAAAGTCGGTTAAAAACCAAAGTTGGTATTTAAGTATAATGTCTTTCAAGGATGCAACTCGAAGATTTTGAAGAAAATAGCCCCAACCTAAACTACCCTTTACATGGAACATTTTTCGAAAATTTTGATTTTCTTGAAAATGACTAACGATTTTGATTAAAATGTCTTATGTTTGAAATATTTTGATGACAAATGAAATGTATATCTTGCATTTTCTGGCTGTAGCCGCTGTAGTCGTATTTACTCTGGACGACTTTTGCATAACTGGTAAACCGTTACAGATAGACCAAATCATACTATACAAACAATGTAGATCTTGCTAAAATATGCAATTTGTGTCTCAATAAATTTTCTGTAGGGTAAACCATTTCGGAGATATTCTTTGTTATGTGTGTGAGTTTTGGAAAACTTAAAACTTTCGTGAAATGGAACATCGTTGTTCATTTTTTTATATGTTAAGTGTGCAAAGAGAACGGAATCTCAAGGCTTTAAAAGATTTGACTACTGTATTTTAATATTCCCCTTGTACCTACAAGGAAATAAGCAATAAGATTATTTGTATAAATGTTTATCTTAACTAACACGAAGAAGAGTTTGTAAGAGTGGTTAGTACAAGAGTAGAGAAAGTCACGTGAGTGCAACACATCAGTTTTTTGAGTTATGCTGCCCACAGACTGACACACACGCGGACCATTTTGTAATTTTTTTTTTTTTTTTTTTTTTTTTTTTGTGGGGAAGGGGTTCTGGGGGTCTTAAAATATATATTTCCAGTGAAATCTCAAAATAAAAATGTTGAACCGAATGCAGTATTTCCTCTACTTACTATACGTAGTAGAGAAAGCAAAAATCACGTTTTAAGCGAATAGTCTGCAAAATGGGCCTATATTTGAACGCACGGCTAGGGAAAGCCGCGGATTGGTTGTTCGTAGCATGTAGATAATGTGAACTGGAGTAGAAAGTTACTTAGTCACCTGGATGCCAATGTTTTATCACTTAAGAGGTGCATCAGCTTAACCTAGGTACTTTATAACAAAGGATTATTTTTCTGCTCTCCTTGTCGTTGAGTGGAGTCTTGAAACTTTTCCCATCAAATGGTGAAATGAACCGCAAGCTCGGCAGATGAGCAAGACAGGAAGAAGTATATACTCGTACGGGCCTCAAATGAACACCACGCTCATCTACTGCACTGCTATTAGTTACAAGCGCTATCAACCCACGCACTCCAGATATCAGTCCCCGTCATACAGCTCGCGGCATTAACAAATGCCTAAGGCGTTGCATTAGTTTCTCTACCCACTCTTCTTCCTGCGCGCGGCACTTCTTCATGTCGCCTCCTATATCTCGGTCTTTGATGCTGCCAGCTGCTCCAGTATTGAACAGGAACAAAACGGCAATTCGACAGATCCCACCTCTGACACCAGTGTGACAAAATCCCGTCCAGTTACTTTTTTATCATGTTATTTTCTTCTGAAACCTTTACACAAATAAATGTTAGCGCAGTCTACAGTGTTTCGTTAGACTACAACTCGCAACTGTTTACTTCTCGTAACCTTGACTCAGTCCCTTCACTGTCTTTGTTTAGCTTCTCTCTCATGCACTGCTACAATCACTCGACGCCCGTTAAATCTTCACTTCGACCCACACACAGTTGTCTCACTCTCACACTAACCCGCTCTTGAAACACGCTTGTGGTGTAAAGCAGCTTGGCACCTACCGCCCTTTATTGTACGCCGAGCCCAACGTCACAATATCTTTAACTCAGGGTATGGGTGAGCGGGTGAGGTTAAAAACCCAGGTGACTGATACATTTAATGGGGCTCAAAATAATCTACTTGAAGGAGTTTGAGAAGATAGAATGGCGCAAAAGTTGGCAAAGAAGATAGAGGAAGAATGAGCAGAGAGACTGGTATACTTTGTGAAACCACTATGATTACGCAAATGGTATTTTGGAGGAGGCAAGGAGCGACGGTGGAGTGAGTGAGTGAGTGTGTTGGGTTTAAGGGCCCGTCGACAACTCGGTCATTAGGGCCCCGAGTCCAAAAGCAAAATTACGTACGGTCAAGTGTTAAAACATCACCCATTAAAAACTAAAAATCTAAGGTTAAAATAGATAAAAACAGATAAACCACTATTAGTACGTTTCATTTAAAATGCTAAAAACAGAAACTTAAAATTGCTACAAAGTAAAAAACAATAAAACGTTAAAAAAGATACGGCAATCTAAAAGGCTAAAATCTCTGAAATAAAATATCCTTACACTTGCTTCATAAAATCAATTCTGGAACAGAACCGCAGCACTGTATTTACAGATACTGGGTCGTTGCCTAAAACTGACGACAGTGTAAGGCCCAGGCCAACGGACTGGCGCTCACGAGCGTATAGCGGACAATCAAGAAGGACATGTGCGACGGAGATTGGAATGTTACACGTCGTACAGACAGGCTCCGGATCACCACGCAAAAGGTGTCCATGCGTGGCTCGGGTATGGCCTATCCTCAGGCGGGTTAAAACCACTTCTTCCCGCCTGGAATTCCTGCAGCTGGTATGCCAGGGTTGTACCGTGTCCTTGATTGTCCGTAATTGAGTGCCAGATAACGCTTCCCAGGATTCCTGCCAGAGAGCAAATAGATGGCGACGGAAATATTTCTGAGCATCTATATAGGGGAGCGTACGGGTGGAATACTCCGGAAGGCGACATGCAGACTTTGCAGCCGCATCCGCCGCCTCGTTACCCGGAATACCCACATGGCCTGGAATCCACGTAAAAACAAACTGGTATCCGCGAGACAGTAGCTGAGAAATCAACGTCTGGATTTTAACAACCAATGCCGAGGTGCCGATAAACTGTTGCAGGGCCTGGAGAGCGCTAAAAGAATCGGAACAAACGATAAAACTTCCAGGACCTGAACTGGAGATAAAAAGGAGGAAATAAAATATGGCAAACAACTCGGCGGTAAATACTGAACTGGCGTACGGTAGGCGGTACGTATGAGCGTCACCGTTGTATATAAAGGCGCAACCCGTCGCACTACCCACCTGGGACCCATCGGTAAATACCGGACAGGAAGTCCGGTATCGGCCCAGTAATTCCGTGAATAGTTGGCGAAACACGGAATGAGGGGTAGCTATCTTAACACAGCCCGACAACTCCAGATCAAAGCGTGCGCGCTGGAGTTGCCAGGGAGGACATCGGCCACGTGAATGCCGCTCTACAGCTGGCAGTCGAAGGGCGTGTGCAGCAAGCAGTTCACGAAACCGGATGCCACTTGGACGGGAGATGGTTGTATTTCGCATATAACGGTGCGCGAGGTCTGGACGCAACACGAGCGGAAACGAAGGGTGACCTGGATGGGCGGCCAGCCTTGCCACGTAAGAACAAAGTAATAAAGAGCGTCGAACAGACAGTGGGGGTTCGCCAGAATCAGCACACAGACAATCGATTCTGCTGGTGCGGAAAGCCCCAGTAGCGAGACGGATACCAGTGTGATGTACTGTGTCTAAAAGTCGGAGTTTAGACGCAGACGCCGCGCCATAAATAAAACAGCCGAACCAGAGAGCCATACAACCTCAACATGAAGGTGCGATCGCCGCCCCAAGATGCCCCAGATAAGACCCTGAGTACCCGAAGCGAACGATCGCAGGAAGCACGAAGATAGCGGATATGGTGCTCCCATGTGAGTTTACTGTCGAGGTGTAGGCCCAAGAACTTAAGGTGCGGTACAAAAGGAAGACGTGTGTCGCGCAGATGAAGATCAGGAGGAGGGTGTACTCCACGCAGTCGGTGAAAGTGAAGACACTGTGTTTTCGTAGCGGACAGCCGAAAGCCCGTGCGTAATGCCCACTCGGCGATGGAGGTTATGGTCAGCTGCAGTTGACGCTCGATGTGCTCCAAACTATAAGAGCGATAGTAGATCGCAAAGTCGTCAACATACAGCGACATCGGGATACCGCTACGAACAACACTAGTGATGCCATTAATGGCAACTGCGAAAAGTGTGACACTGAGGATGGATCCCTGGGGTACACCATTCTCCTGGATCTTCTCTTGAGACAGCGTGTTGCCTATACTGACACGAAAACGGCGAATGAGTAAAAAGTTAAAAAGAAAAACGGCTAAGTGACCGCGCAAACCATAACCGTGTAGAGTACGGAGAATGTCATAGCGCCAAGTAGTATCGTAGGCCTTCTCCAGATCAAAGAAGACACCCACGACATGCTGCTTCAGGAGAAACGCATTCTGTATGTATGCCTCCATGCGCGTCAGGTTGTCGACACTGGAGCGATAGCGACGAAATCCGCACTGAACATTGCTCAGCAGGTTATTCGTCTCTAGCCACCACACTAAGCGAGTGTTAATCATCCGTTCCAAGGTCTTGCAGACGACACTCGTCAGGCAAATAGGGTGGTAGCTAGAGGGAAGTGTCCGGTCTTTTCCTGGTCGAGGGATAGGGATGACAATGCCCTCTCGCCAGGAAGACGGAAAAACCTGCTGATGCCAGATGCGGTTATACATGCTCAACATGAAGGAAAGAGCTGCAGGTGGAAGATGAAGCAGCATTTGGCGGTGGATGTCATCAGGACCGGGAGAAGAATTCTTTGCTAGGGACAAGGAATGCGCTAGCTCCGCCTCGGTAAATGGTGCATTGTACGGTTCACTTTGGGCACTGTTAAAACTAAGGCCTATCTGCTCCGCAGATTCCTTGATAGCTAAAAACGCTCTATCATAGCTTTGGGTTTGGCTAGTACAGGCAAAACACTCGGCAAGGGCGTCGGCGATGTCCTGCTCGCTGGTGTAACGGGAGCCCTGTACGGCAAGGCCAGGGATGGTCGTCCGGCGACACTTGCCGTACATTCGCCGAACAGCAGTCCACACCTTTTGCGCCGAACTTCGACGGGAAAGAGAAGATACATACTTTTCCCACGATTTGCGTTTTGCGTCTCGAAGTATAAATCTTGCCCTAGCACGAGCACGCTTAAAAGCGACAAAGTTCGCTTGCGTAGGATGTCATGTAAAGATACGCAATGCACTCTTGCGTGCTTTAGTAGCCAAACGGCATTCCTCGGACCACCAAGGCACAGGAACGTGACGAGGTGTAGTGGAACCACAAGGAATGCTGGAATCCGCTGCACGAAGGATAGAGTAAGTAAAATACTCCACCATCTCGTCAATGGTGGTAAAACCATTGTCGGTAAGGTGAGTGAGGGAACGAAACTTCCCCCAGTCAGCCTTGGAAATAATCCAGTGAGAAAGCGTGTTGGCACAAAATTGTGGCCCGATAGGTGAATGCTAATGGGGTAATGATCACTGCCAAATAAGTCGGAAAGTACTGACCAGTCGAGTAGAGGTACCAGTGACGGACTGCTAAAAGAAACGTCAAGCGTGGAGTGTGTACCATAGGCAGATGATAAGTAAGTAGGCACGCCAGTGTTTAATATGGCTAGGCCGGACATATGGCAAACGTCTGCTACAAGGCACCCTCGAGCATCGTCAATGTCGGAGCCCCAATGAGAGTGCTTGGCACTCAGATCGCCGAGAAAGATGATAGACATTGCAAAGGGAGAAACAGAGGCTGTGCAGCTGCACACGCACCGCTACAGCTTGTAGCGGCGTGTTGAGTGGCACACTGGTGGCAGAGATATCATGCGCCACCAGGATAGCAACACCCCCGCTGGCTCGCCTATCAGCTGCAGAGTCATGTCTAAAAGCCGAAAAACCACGAAGTTGTAATGCGTGGTTAGGGTGCAAGTGCGTTTCTTGTAGACAGACGATTGATGGAGAGCGTTGCGAAACGAGATGCTGTATGTCCGGAACACGTGCCCGGAACCCATTAACATTCCACTGGATTATTTCCATGGTAAAGAAGAATTAGGGATTCGTCTTCATCCTTTTCTTTTTCATCTTTACCTTAACCGACTTCGGAAGGGGTAGGTTAAATTCGCCATCGTCTGGGGGACGGTGGAGTGGGGGAGGAAAGAGGATAGGAGGATGCACACTATTAAAACGAAATATATTTTCTTTCTTAACTACATTGCTGTAAGCTGCGAGCATCATTTCAGCGCCACCACTTTGCTACTCCAACGGTAAACCAACCAGGAGTCACTTTCTCTGAAGATGAACAACGGAACTATGGGCGAAACGACCGACGCTAATTCATCGACTGGACCACGGGCTGCAAGACCAGAAACAACGTTGTCTGCGTGAGTTTCTGTTTGAGTTAGAACGAAATAATGGCTTTCTTGTTGATCGACGACGCTATCTGGCAGGCTGAGATCAGCCCGAGGTGTGTCATGCGTGTACCTGCCCTTTTAGGGCTTAACCACTTTATGACGGGATGTGGGGTTTTGCAGAGTGGCGGGTGAAAATTGAGGTAGTGGGTAGTAAAGGGTAGCAAGATTATGCTCCTCAGCGGCTGCTTATTCAGTGTGCAACCTCCGTTGGACACTGCTGGTGTAAAGGTCCAAATATGGAGGTTCATCAAATTTTGAATTTTGAATCCAAGGTTATCTTGGAGGACTGTCATGGTGTTCAACTTTCGCTGTTGAAGGGGTGTCTCCTTCGTTACCGGGGATGCCCGCAAGCCATGCGGGGAACCCGGTGTCCCACACGCGTGCGTTCAGTGGGATTATAGTCCCCAAGAGACCTAACCAGGGCACTCCTATGTTGAGGAATCTGGTCGTATAATTTTGTTGCCCGGCGCCTAATTTCGTCCTCCACATACGAAAGAGACGAGGCTTCGTGCAGTAGTCTCGAAAGGAATCTGCGGCATACAGAATAGATTATCCGAAGTCCTCTATTCTGCATCATTGACAAAAATGGGTGCCAACAATAACCAATTTTTGCATTGCTTTAAGCCTCACACGGGCCAAGTTCAAGTTATTTATTTTAAAAGTATTGGCCTGGTGCCGGTACATTGGGCCCGGCTTACAGACTATATTTACATTGATTTACAGTTGACTTTGTTCATATTTACAGTTTTCGCTATATACAAAAACCCATACGGTGACCATCTGTAGGTCACGAAGAATAGTTTTCTTTTGTCTTTTGTCTGTTTCGTCTTTGGGTTATATATACATATGTACATATTTACAAATTATATACAGACACATACACGCACGCATTCACCCACACACACACTCGTACACACATACACACACATCTTCACTGGGCACACCAGAAATATGCGTCCCAGCGCACTACACTATTTACAGTTTTGACACTATATACACTGTCCCGCGGTGGCAGCTCCTGAATATTTTCCGAGGCGAGGGCCTCTGCCGGAACATGTATGTGGCTTAGGGACGAGGTTGCGTGGACGCGCATTAGTCGGCGAGCCGAGCCGCTTCTAGAACATTTTTATCCTAGTATGCTTGCGGTGCTTCGGCTCGCCTTTGCCGATGTTAGCGATCACGTCATTTTCGTGGTTCCTAATGCGCGTCCATGCCGCCATTGCTCTTTTGTCTATTGCCTCCGGGATGAACGGGATATGAGTTTCGAGGTGAAGAGTTTACGCACATATTAAGTAGTATATGTTGTCTTAGTGCCCAAAAAATAAAATCTTCCCACGTGCTGCCATCTTCCGGAGAGCATATGAAACACTAAGAGAGCTTCAGCGCTAGTGCTGCTGTTATTTATACAACAGTAATTGTTCATTGTTTGTGCTTGGGGTCTCTTAGAACTGCACACACTTTGCAAGGAATAATTATTACTGTGGTTAGGCAAATTACATAACCTTGAAGTTTATAACCTTCTTTATCTTGCGTTAGCTTATGATTAACATACTAAACTGTTTCTCTTTCACAATAAATAAAGCAGTGAAGTTCCATTGCTATTTAACTTTAAAATATTTTAAAACTTTTTCATCAACATAGTGAAATCTTTGGTTTAAAACTTAATATTATGTTGAAACTTTGAAACGCGAAATTTATATTAAAACTAACAAGAAAGTAAACCAGTAAACAGTGAAATCATATCGTCCCTTTTATATTTTACAAATACAGTATTCGAAAGCTACTTTCTGAAAGTGTAAATAAAAACCTGTAATGATCAACAAATTTGATTTGTGCTTCTGATCAAACTTGCGTTTCATATTGAAAATGAAAATTGAAATTCGTATATCTGCCACTCTTCATGAAATTGCCATACTCACCACTGAATGAGGCGTGTGGGAACCTGAACGGTAGTGTAGGTAATGGATGGCCGGTGGAGTGAGGCAAAAAGGTGTTTCAGTGGGGTGGTTCAGTTGAGCTGGTTTAACCCATGCCTGCGATATGACACGGTTCTAAAAGTATGGAAGATGTTTGGTGTATTTGGCCCTGTAGGGGGGGGGGGTCCGGGACGTAAAATTGAGCTGCCTATCAGGGTGAATGATGAAGTGAAATAAATTTAGACACAGAAAATTCGGGGAGGAATTAATCTTCCCAGCAATCCAGGGAAACCTGCGAAAAAATATATCGGTCAGGAAAGTCGACCACGGGAATCGAACCCACAACCTCCCAAATGCGGCTACAAACGCTATTTGAATCTAGCTCAGTTGAACAGCTCTCTCCTATATCTCCTCTTAAAAACATGCCACGTTTAATTCCCTTTTGAGGTAGCAGTTGCCTTTGAGGATTATTCTGTCAATAGAATGGCATTTTATGAACTACGAAGACCTTAATCTCTTTTTACAAAACAGAGGGCAATAAGGCAAAATGGACACGAGGACATTAATGAATACCATGTGCTTTGAAACAAAAACAAGTGCAGGAGCAGGATTGTACCTTTGAAGTGAGAGAGCGAGAGAGGGAGTCGGTCGGTGTGCAACATTGCGCGCAATCCCAATGCAACACACGTCACTGACCTGGCAAGTGGGGCATGACTGTAAAATTTTGACTGATTGGTTTTGTGATATTGCTGCCTGGTTTGACAAACGGAAGCTTTGTGTGCCCTTCCTCGGGGTTATTACGTTCACAAAGGCACGGACACCACTATCAAAGAATAAAAAGGGACAATGTCATTTTAATTACTCATATTCCAAAAATAATCTATGGCTTGCAAACTGAAGCCACAAAGTTGACGAACCTTTGGTTAAAGCCTGGCTCATCCTTCTATTTTAATTCAGGGATAGATAAACATGCTTTATCTTTATTGGTTATTTTGTCATCTTCCTCTCCTTTGGTCTCTGTCTCTCTCGTTCTCCTGAGATTTCACCAGAAATATAGCTTTTGAGGCCCCCTGAATCCAAAAAAAAAAAGGAATTTTTAGGAAACGGACCGTGTATGTCTCACTCTGTGGGCACCATAACTCAAAAATCTGATGTGTTCTACTCACATGACTTTCTCTACTCTTGTACTAACCATTCTTACAAACTCTTATTCCTATATCTTCTTCGTGTTAGTTGAGATAAACATTTGTAGATATTATCTTATTGTTTATTTCCTTGTAAGTGCAGAAAATTCAAATTATAAATTCCATTTGTCATAAAAATATCTTAAACATATGTCATTTTAATCAAAATCGCTAGAGCCATTTTCAAGAAAATCAAAATTTTCGCAAATTTTTCCATCTAAAGAATAGTTTAAGGTGGAGCAGTTTTCCTCAAACACTTCGTGTCAGATCCTTGAAAGACATTGAACTTAAATATCAACTTTGGTTTTTAACCGGCTTTTCGTTTTTGAGTTATCCTGTCCACAGACTGACACACAGACATACACACAGATGGACCTTTCTTAAAAATGCCTTTTTCGGATTCAGGAGCCCTCAAAACATATTTCCGGTGAAATATCGATATCGAACTTTTGGGTGGAATACAATAGGTTAAAAACCAAAGTTGGTATTTAAGTTTAATATCTTTTAAGGATGCAATACGAACATTTTAATGAAAATTTTGATTTTCTCGAAAGTGGCTCAAACGTTTTTTATGAAAATACTATATATTTAAGATATTTTTATAGCAAATGAAAGGTATGTTTTGAATTTCCTGGCTATAGACTATCTAGTCGTGTTTACTCTGGACGTGTTTTGCATAAGTAGTAAACCGTAAGAGATAGACCAAATCTTACTGTACAAAAATTGTAGATCTTGCTAAAACACACAATTTATGTTCGGATAAATTTGTTTGTAGAGTGAACCATTTCCAAGATATTCCTTGTTATTTATGCGAGTTTTGGAGAACTTAAACTTCTGTAAAATGGAACATCGCTGTTCATTTTATATGCTAACCGTGCAAAGAGAACGGAATTTGAAATCTTTATGACTATCGCTCAAAGCCTGCTGTATTATAATATTCCCCTTACACCTACAAGGAAATAAGTAATAAGATAGTTTGTACAAATGTTTATACCAACTAACACGAACATATAGGTTATGTGGTAACTGTCTTACAAAGGAATACCACAAAAAACCGTCAGATTGACAAATGCAGCACAATTACCGCATTTCACTGTTGATGTTGGCGATGTGCGCTGTCAGCACGATTTTCAGCAACTACTTGCAGTGTGCTGGTGTTGTGAAGTTAAGATTCCAGCTTCTCGCTTTAGTTCCCCGTCTCGCGCTCCCAGCAGAGCTATAAAATACAACCCTAGACTTGTTTTTCTCTCTGGTAAGTTTTAACGTCATACTGCAATTAGTCTTTGGGTGTAATTAATAAAACGAATTAATCAAAATGCAAATGAGCTCTGCTGTATTTACCTTCGCAGGTGAAGTTCAGCAAAACTTAAGCGGATAATTTATGGAGAAAGTATCTACACGGTAAATCGATATCAGTGGACATTGCACAAGGTCCACCCGGAGCCTAGGCTCCCAGAGAATGGCGCCACCCAGTGGCCCTCTTTCACACAGACGGAACAGAATACGTTTCTACGCAGGTCAACCCCAAGTATGGCCAACGGCTCTCCTTTTAGAACTGGAGGAATTGATCAGGAGGTAGGGTAACATCTGTGGTCCACATTAGAAAGGTTCTAGGTTCGAGTCCTATGGTCAACCTTACTGAACCTGGGTCTTTTAGGGTTAAAGATGTCTACTACAGAGTAGTATACCAGCCTCCCCTTATTTTTTTAGATGGTAGGCCACCCGTCAAACGTCATTGCGCGTTAGTCCACTTTTGCTCTTACTAAAGCATATTGCCTGGCATTCTTAGTACTATTGAACTCGGAATGTGCTATTAGTCAAGTCTCGAAATAGCTGAACAGAATTCTGACTGTGTCGTGTGCGCTAACCCGTTGGACATGGGTTCACGCCTCGGCATTGCACATGAATTTTGTTTCTTGGAAAATAGTCTTGCGAGTGAAGTGGAAAATATTCTAAGACTATTCTTGTCTATTATCCTGCACTGGTTATTCTCTTACAAGCAGAACAAAGTTCACGCACGCCACTGACTGGATTTACCTCCGTGATTTCTGCAACTGTTTAACGCAAGAAGGGTTATCTATTTACCCCAATGCTTTTAATACCTCATTAACCTTTTCTATATTTTCTCCCTTTGCCTGAGATTATCTTAAGCGTACTTTTCCCACACATCTTCCTCCTTTCTCCTTTCGACCTTGAACTTCCTAACTTTTAGCTCTATTGGAAAATTTTCCCATTTCTTTAATGCTGAATTGTCTATTCATCATATTCCAGTACATAAGGCCAATTATAAAACAACCTACTACATTTAGACCACCTCTCCCCCTACAATTCGCTTTGAGGCACCATAAATTCATTACACCCCTTCTCGCCCACGTATAGCCCATTCCGGGCTCTTTGTTGCATATTTGGATGTATTTTTCTCTTACTAATTATATTTTAAAATATGTATAGTCCATTAAAGACTTTTTGTGAATGCGCTCCAGACATTTTTTTTTTTTGTATGCTTTTATGATTCTAAAAATACTCTATTTTTAATTCAGTCCCTACTTAGTCACCTCTTCTATATAAAAAAATCTATAACTTACGATGAGTCTGTAAAGTTTTATCGTAGCAGCTTCGATTTCCTTTCATTTCTCTTTTTTAGTGTCCAGGTGTCGCCGCCATAAAAAAAAGTGCCAATAAGGACATTACTTTATAACATTTTAACTGTTTCATTCCTTGTCTTTTTACCTAATGTTCGCCTTAGGGTTCCACAGGGATAGTTAACAGAGTTAATTTAATTTTCTATCTCACAATTTTCCACGTAGCTTAAATTACAGATCAGGTATTCAAATATTGTTCTGATCCTTTATCGTCTAATACTATTTCTGTTCTTATAGACTAGGATACCATTGTTTTTGTCTTTTTAACTAATAAATTCGAGTTCACTCTTTAGGTGGCTAACTGCATAAATATATAACATATTAAAAAGGAACCATAAATCATCCACTTATTTCATATTATGTGATTTAGCTTCTCGATGCACATACGCGAGAGAGGCAAATGATACCATTATTTACGTGCGCTCTCAAAGCCCTTAACCAGAAATGCGACCGACCGAATGTGCATATTCTCATATAGGTAATAAAAGCATAACATATAATGGATTTCTATTATTCATCAGTGCTGCCAACACATTTGGTTAATCTCTCATGTGCCCCTGTTAATTTCCCTCACAGCAGTTCAACGAACCTCAGCCGTAACACCTGCACCAGAGCTATAAAAATTCCAACACAAATTGAAGATTAAATGGTTAACATTAAATTGCATTTATTAGTTCTGGGTAGGTTATTCAGTACCAGAAGGCTTGTGAATTATATATTTTATTTCATTTGTATAGCCCAGAGCCGTCCGAGGTTTGGGAAGGAGGGGAGCCTGAGTTTACCTCCTTGCACTATACCTGGATTTGCCTCTCTTTGACACCATCGGAAATGGAAGTATTTGACATAAATTGTGTGTTTTAAAGACAGCGACATTTTTTAAAAATAAATCGTTGTCTGTCTCCTACTGTTTACAATTTATTCAAAAATCATTCAGAGTGAAGAGGTATATATTAATAAAATAGTTAAATTATGGAAATACAAATGCCACTTTGGTATCGAAATTACAGCAAGAAACAGTTTACAGACAATATTGAGTAATCTCGGAAAATTGACTGTAATGTTTGCGGTTTGTAACGGGGTTGTGAAGCCACTTGTTACAGTCACTGTGGTTACAGTGTACGTTGGGTGCCACTTTTCTGACAGTTTCTTTTCTGTCACATGAAATACTCGGTAGCTCATCCGGTGCAGTAGCTGCCTCTCCGCTGTGCGCCGCTGCGTTGATCTTGTTTGGGATTAGGTAGGCATGAGTAGGATATTTCTCAGGCGCGAGGTTAGATGACAAATACAGCACAGACGTTTTCTGATTTTATTCTCCACCACGTCATTGCCTCGAAGTGCCGACCTGAACGAGTTTCTGGTGTTTCGTTGTACGATCGCTATTTACTTCACCTTACGCTAATCACTGCCGCCTTTCACACATCGACGTTTTTGGCGCGAAACTATCATATTCGCGATACAGGTTCGCCCTCGTAGCGACATCGCAACAAACAGGCAGTCAGTCCCGTTCTCTTCCAATTTTTCCTATTTATGTATCTCACCCCCGCACTTTTCTCTAGTCCCGTTATGGGGGAGGGGTGTATTTTCCCGAGCTGTGTCCTTGAACTTTAGGCAAAACGTCCCTCGACGCGAGATGACAAAAGATGTTTGTCCTCTGGCCTTCAGAAATGTGCTCAGGTCAACATACTTTCAAGAGGCAGCTTCTTTATACAGTTTATAATACAAATCATACTTATACCTAAAAGTCTTATATATGTACATTCTGATTCCAAAATTATATATAAAATATATATAAGTTCCCGTCTCAAGTTTTAGTTTGGGGGCAGTGAATTTGGGGCACATTTAATGTATGGGATAATATTTGGCTAAGAAAGTTTATTTTTCTTAAGTTGGTAGTATAATAAATCGACTAGTACTTAGTTGCCGTATATATATGCCTTTGTTTGGATTTTTTGGATTTAGAGCGTAAAAATCCCGATATCGAATTTTTTAGTGGTGTGTGAAAATACATTTCCTCTACTCATTATACGTGATAGAGAAAATAAAAATGAAGGTATTTTCTGAAAATAAAACATCGCTTTACAATTACTGAAGTGGATTTAGGGAAAAGACGGTACAAAATAGCTATTAAATCGTTCATTTAACACCCCTTGGCTTCCTAACATCCAGAACACAATGGAAATGTTATTAAGTCCTCTCGCTGTATATTTGCTAGCTTGTGTAAAAGAACACAATACCTGGAGAAGCACACAAAGAGAGCAAGAAACGAGGAGAAGAATAAGCCGATTACAAGCTAGGATGTGCAACAAATGGGCGGATTACTCTGGTGCGAAACACAAAAACATCAACCTAGTGTCTTGTGTGTGCAATAATGCTTGCGTGGCGTTGCAGGCTACAAGCAACGTCACAAGGATTCCTTCAGAACAAAAGCCTACTTGTTTATAAGCAAGCTTCAATTAAATCAAGCTAAACACGTTCTCGTGCTTTAAAGATCAAAGAAATAACATTCAGTAGACGGCGTTAAGAGCTTGCTTGCCAAGCAGCGACCGGTCACATCACAGCAGTGGCGGTTTAACGTTTGGCACAGATGCGTTCTGGATGAAAATCTTAATTCAGTGTCTAGAATCAAAGCATTACGAAATATCTCGCTAAATATTTATAGGCTGGGCAATAGAAAACAAACCACAAAAATAAAACATTTAATATAAGCTGCAGTTTATAATTTCTCATCAATTGGCCACCTATAGCATTCACATGGTTTTCTCTACTCGCTTCTCTTTTACGTAATAGATTCAGATATCCTTCCCTACCCGCCCTTCAATATGCAATTCATACAATTTTTTGTGATTGAAGTAAAAATGCAACACATTTCATTCACACAGTTTTCTATACTCACTTTTTTATGAAACACAAACACACTTCTTTCTCTACTTCCTCTTTTTACAACAAAGTCATACAATTTTCTGTAGTTTGAAATTGAAAAGCAGCGTATTACATTCACATTGTTATCTTTACTCACTTTTCTTTTGCGAAACACAATCTAAAAAGAATTCATACAAAGTTCTATATGACTAAAATAGAAATGCAGCGCGTTACATTCACACAGCTTTCTCTACTTGCTTTTCTTTCTATGGTATTTCGGGTTTTTCAAAACTGCCTTTACATAGTCTTTTTCCGCTAGTTTTATTTATATCTCTTTTTTATGTTATTTATAGTAATTAGTGATTTGAAGCTTTCGCGGCGTTAATTATCGATGATAGTTTCTAACTAAGCCTAAAAGTAGTACAGATAAAATCGTCAAACCACGGACAACGCCAGATATTTCAGCTAGTAATGCTATAAAAGTAGAATATTGGTTCAATCTGTGGTTAATTTAACCTGCTGTATAAATAGCTCTGTCATAAATAAAGCACGCCACTGAGAACCGCGCTGAGGCTCTAAGCTTACACTTCAATCGCGCAAACCCTGAAATAACCAGTGTTTTGGATATACGCACGCTGGCTTTCAAGAAAACATTTATAGGTTTCGATAAACTAAAGAGTTCTTTAGCTTCTGAAATGAGTTGCAAGACCGATCTACAATGCTGTTGGATTGTTAATGGACCCTTTAAACTATAGGTTGAAGGTCGTAACAGTTAATGAATGGCCTTAATTTTTAATAATATGTCATCTTCACATACAAGTAAATTAAAAATATTGTTGTATGAATTAGTGTTGATTGAGTTGTGCATAAAATTGTAGTTTAATCCCGGAAAGTAGTGTACTTCTATTCTATTCATTATAGAATCTTCCTCTGAGAGATTCGATTGCATCTGATTGCATTTCTAGCAAGACCGATGAATTTTTTAAGGCTTAAATACAGTTCTCTTCCCAGGAGCGTGTCTCGAGCTAAATCCATAGTTTGCCACTGCATACACCGCAAACATACGCTTTCAGAAATTGCTTACAGTTGGAGTAAACATTTTCTATATGCATACGTCACTCGCGTATTCTTGAGCAAACATCTGCAGCAAGAAGCGTTGCCAACACAATTATTCTCACAAGACAGAATATGCGATAATCAACTGTCAACTACTTCCCGCTCGACAAACCAGCAGATAAGCATTTTCGGCAGTGCCAAGAAGCTTATAGTAGAATCCCTGGACTCACATGACTTTCTCTACTCTTGTACTAACCATTCATAGAAATTCTTATTCCCATACGCCAGCAATAGTAGCTATAGTATGTAAATTTCCTACAAGGCAGCGCCGCTATCGCCCATCGCCGACACTGAATTCTCAGCAGACTTCGGTCTGTCCCCTAAGGAATTCCCGCACTAAGTGCACTCTATGGGCAGAATAAAGCAATGCTCCCGCGCTATAACACAACACAAGCGTTTTAAAATAAAAACGCCTTTCTCTGGGAACACAGTCGTGCTCATCTGCACTGCGTTATAATTGGAAATGTCACATAAATCATGTAAACCTATTTAATGCACTTTTAGCGACAAAAGCAAAAACGAAACGCAATGTAGTTGTTCTCAACTGTAGAACTATCAAACTAAACCCACATTTTTAGTTGTCTTGCTCTGTTTTCACTACAAAACTTCTTAATCAGCTTCCTTTTAACGGCTTTATTCTTCACTCCAGCTGTTTTTGCTTGCTTTAATTCCGTTGCGGGAGTGACGTCACAACTTGCAGCTATAATTCAGCACTTACAGGCAACGTTCCTCCAAGTCGGTTACATCCCTTACCTAGAGAGTGTTCTGTGAGAAATATTTGCATCTTAAAAGGAAGATATGCTTGTTTGCAAAGCGAGACTTTCCCGTTTGTGTTACTTGCAGCCGTTTTGGGAAAACTTTTTAGTTACAGAGCGGAAGAACAGAAGAAGAATCTTGATTGTTTAAAACATCTGATGCATTACAGTCGCATGACTTTCTCTATTCCTGTACAATCGCCTAACTTCTTTATATTAGTGGAGATAAGCCTTGGCAGAAATTATTTGTTTCCTTTTGGGTACGGGAATACAGTAGGCTTTGAGCGATAGTCAAATCTTTTAAAGCTCGTCGCTATATGAAGGCTCTCTTTGCACGACCAGGAAATAAAACCTGAATAACGATGTTCCATTTGAGAAAAGGGTATGTATTGCAAAACTCAAAAAAATAACAAGGAATATCTCGGAAATGGTTCGCTCTATAAAAAATTAATTAGAAACCTGTGGTTTACCAGTTATGCATTTCCAAAAAAAATCAAGATATAAATTTCGTTTGCCTTAAAATATGTTAAACATATAGTACTTTAATGAAAATCGTGAGAAACATTTTTGAGAGAGTAAAAATTCCTAAAACATTACATTCCATGTAAAACGTAGTCTGCGGTGAGGTGATTTTCGTGAACCAAGTGTGTTATTCAACCATCTTTTCATTTTTGAATAATACTGTTCACAACATAAACACACACACAGACATACATAGGCATACACGCACCTTTTTCTAAATTTTTTTTGTTTTTGGTATTCTTTTTAGATTCAGTGCCTATTCTATATTTTTATTAAACAATTGCTCCGCAAGCGTATTTTTTCCATCTACCTCATCTTACTCATGTAAAATATTTACGTAAGTATTTAAGGACTGAAATATCCAATGCCATAGCCAGGATTTGAACCACGTATCTTTCGTTTATCGAGCGACTGCTCTAACCAATAAGCTACCAGGTTAACTTGCCAGTATGACATTCCCAACGGATTCGTACTTTATTGTAAGAATTTGAAGAAAATTGTTCCACCCTAAACTATCCTTTGCATGGAAAATTTTTTCGAAAACTGATTTTCTCAAAAACGGCTCTAACAATTTTTATTAAAATTCCATACGTGTAAGATATTTTGATCACAAATGAAATGTATATCTTCATAAGTATTTTTTATTCCGCATGAGTTTTGCATAAATAATATACTATAAGAGGTAGAAATGTAGAAATTAAAACACAATTTATGTGTAATATATTTTTTGTAGAGCGAATCATTTTCTTCTCATCTGTATTAATTTTACATTAATTATACATTTATCAAGTTGGAATACGCTATTTTTTTCCTTGCTCTCTTGGACATGAAAGGAGAACGGAATTTCAAAGCAATTACATAGCAACAAGCTTGAAAAGATTTGAGTTTCATTTAAAACCTAATGTATTGTCATATTCAGCCATTCAATGTTCTAAATTTCGATATGAAATTTCAGGTTAAATAAACGATTTCTTATTTGTTGAATAAAAACAATTTGCAAAGTTTACAGCGCGCAGGCGTGTATCTTAATGAACAACTTAGGAAACATGGTATATTAAAATTATTTAAACGTTTTAAATTTAGTTTATATTATAGAGTAATAATTTCATTATAGACGCCTTTAATACCAAATACTGGAAAATATTGTAATAATATTCTGTTTGGACTTGCACTCTACGCCCCTGACCCATGTAGACAGGTATGAGCTGGCAAGTCGACGTTTTAGACCACCTGGCATAAGTAATTGATAAGCTGTCCTGGTTTCCCCCCGCGGCTAGGTACACGTGACTCGGAAAACAGGCTGTACCTACAAGAAAGTAACCAAATATGACAAATTTAGAGGAATACGAGTTTTAAAGAATAATTTGTACAGGAGTAGAAAAAGTCATGGGAATGCAACACATCAGATTTTTTAGATACTAAAATAAAAACGTTTTATAGCCATTTGAGTGACACAGTCCCAGTGTCGTACCTAATTATGTCATGTTCTAGTTTTGATAAAAGGTATGCAGTTTTATTGCACAACGTTTATGTCAAAGTCATAAACATTTAATTAAGAATGACAGAGTATTTCTAGGACTGTTGTTACTGCAGCTTGGAACGTATAAACGTTGCCGTAAAAATGAATAATGGGCAGCTGGGAGAAAACAAAAAGATATCAATTATTGCAGCAACGACGGGAGTAATTCGCTGAAAATTAAAAATTTGAACAAAGGACGGAGTGAATGAATGAGCGAGGTGATAACAACTGCACAGCGGAGTGCACACACGAGTTGAGCACCTTTAATGAATACCTGCAACCCATTTCATGCCCTCTCTGTCTCTCTCACTCTCCAAATCAACATGGTAGCTACAGGTGCAATAAAAACAAGATCAAGTTTTAAGGATCAGCAATTACTGGAAAAGTGAACAGAAAACAATGGCCTATTATCCAGTGTCTATAGACCATTAGCAGGGTGCGCAAACGTCGATAAATACACTTTGTCTTTAAATGAACATTCACCTACTATACGCAGTTCAAATGTGTCTAACAACCCCCAAGAGGAGAGAATAAAATAAAGTAACCACAGGAGTCTATGTTCGTATGGGCTATATAATATTTTTAATTAATTCTTTAAGCCTCTTAGTTTTCGTTATACTAACACCAAAATAGGATAATTCACTTCTACGAATCTTGTATAACGTAAAAGAAAAGCAATCCCAATTGTCAAAAAGTCTGATGAGTTAGCACATTCTCGTTCGGCTAGGTAGGTGTGGGTACAGCTAATGGCCGCCTCAGAACAATAGCCCGTGCAGAATAATAGCCCTTGTGTATCACCTCTTACTCTAACCGATTTCTTTCGGAGTAGATACCTTTTCCAGATTGGCAGTGACAGTCCAGCTGAATATATTTGCAATTAATGTAGTTCAGTTTTAATTTATATTTGATGGATCAAATATACATGAAACTGTATCTTAAGGTTAAAATTTATACTGCTATAAGTACTTATTCCTCTGAGCTCAAGATTAATAGGTAATTAAACGATTTATTCAACCTAACGTAAGTTGTAAAGAAAAATATTGATATCAAGCTATGCACGAAATTTTAAAAATGAGTAAGAAGGAAAACACGCCAGACGACAGAGTGGAATTCTTTACACTTGCGCCTCTGACATCGTGTGACGTAGAAATAAGTTTTTACTGTTCAAAACCTGCTTCAGTGATAGGCGTCGAAATTTCAGATTAATAATTTATGAACGTACATTGTAAACCAATGTAATGAACTCTTTGACGGTATTATAGTTAATATGTATAAGCAATTCCAGAATGCGTAGTTTATAATGCTTGTTTGTTGTGCTGCAGTGAGGCGGTTAGGCTGTACCTACCTGCAGCTGTTTACATGCGCGAGCGATAACAGTGAAGTCCACGTGCAGGATAGCTATATAAAAACGCACACGCCTCCGGCGTTTATTTATAATGATCAAGGAATAAATAAGTAGGTATTCACAATACTCAACTGTTTATGGTTTTCTAAAAACGAACTTACAACGCTTGTATATATCTGTGTATCTGAGCTCCTTGAGCTCTCCTAAGCATATTAAGATGGTGCAAGTTATCTAGCGCTTGAATACAAAGAAATAATGTGGAAGGTTTCAACATCATCCTGCAGAATAGAGGAAGATGCCATGCTCCAGTAGATTCTAGTTGAATGTGTGCATTTTCACTGGAGATATTCGCAACCACCGAGAGATTATGTCATTGTACCAAGTTTCCCTCGGATCATCATGATGATGATGATGAACAGTGTGAATTTAGTTTTGGTGCTTAGGTACTACTCACTCAGGCGTCACTTAGGAAGATTAACTACCTTATTGTACTTCAGGTAAACTTAATATGCACTGCAACACTGTTCACGCTCTAATCACGTCGTAAAGAACAAATATCTGATCTATCACATAACCTTGTCTACTCTTGCACTAACCATTCTTACAAACTCTTATTCCTATATCTTCTTCGTGTTAGTTAAGATAAACATTTGTACAAATTATCTTATTGCTTATTTCCTTGTAGATCCAAGAGGAATATTAGAATACAGTAGGCTTTGTGCGATAGTAATATCTTTCAAAGCTTTGAGATTCTGTTCTCTTTGCACACGTAACATATAAAAAAGTGAACACAAGTTTTCCGAAACTCGCACACATAACAAAGAATATCTCCGAAATGGTTCACCCTACAAGAACATTTATTTAGACGTAAATTGTGTATTTTAGCAAGATTTACAGTTTTTGTGTGCTATAATTTGGTCTATCTCTAACGGTTTACCAGTTATGCAAAAGTCATCCAGAGTAAATACGACTTCAGGGGTTATAGCCAGAAAATTCAAGATATACATTTCATTTGGCATAAAAATATGTCAAACATATGGCATATTAATCAAAATCGCTATAGCCATTTTCAATAAAATCAAAAGTTTCGAAAAATTTTCCATGTAAAGGGTAGTTTAGGGTGGGGCTATTTTCTTCAAAATCTTCGTATCGCATCCTTGACAGAAATTAAACTTAAATACCAACTTTGGTTTATAACCGACTTTTCCGTTTTGAGTTATGCTGTCCATAGACACACTGACACACAGAATGTAACACACAGTATAAACTCAAATTATTTTGTAGGAGTGTTGAAAGAATAATGCCAGATATTTACTCTTGGACATTCATCCGTCTTACAAGCGCATGATGGATAGAAAAGAAAGAGCGAATGCAGTATCCCTTCTATACGAAATTAAACTACCGTTCCTAACCATTCTTTTCAGTTAAGAGAGGTTTACCCAGTTTCTGGAGAAGTGCCAGGTTAGGTTACCTTTACTTCCTCTCGATGTTATTACTATTCAGGTCTGCTATTCGATTCTCCCTCAGTAATTGAGTTTTCTTTTCTCTCAGACAATGTGAAAAGCACATAAAGAAATGGAACAAATTACTTTCTCTGACACCTGTCGATAGGTAATGACTATGACTGCGTTTAGAGGGGGCTTTGCACTATGATCTATGGAAGATTTTATTTGTGCTTATACGCATCGTACAGCCCGCTTCAAATGTCTCTCGAGCCACGTGTTCCTACGCGCGCTGGGAAGCCAGGATAGCTTATCGGTAGGTTATGCCAGGTGGTCTCAAAGGTCGACTTGCCAGCTCATACCTGTCTACAAAAGTGAGGGGCATAATGTCTTTGTAAATCCAAATAGAATATTTTTCCAACATTTCTCTTACATGTAAAAAAGTAATCTCAGTGTAAAGAAAACAACATTAACTTTAAAAATTGAAAACAAACTCGCAGCAAAGTTGGAAACTAAATATTTGCCATTAGAGGCGTCATATCACTCTATAATAAAATTAAATTAAAACCTGCAAACTATGTTAATATACCACGTTTTTTATTTAAGCTATTCATGGAAACACATACATGCCCACTGTAAAATTTTCAAATTGTTTTCATTCAGCGAACATAAAATCGTGTATTTGACATCAAATTTCATACCGATATCTAACATATTGAATGGCCGTTTATCGGAAATAGGAGGAAAAGAGAATTTTGAAGGAAAATGAATGCTGAGCATAACGCAAGTAATAGAAGTACTGCAAATCGAAAAAGAGCATAAGACATCGATCTCTACAGCTTATAGTTTTATCTATTATTATTGTTATTGTTATTGTTGTTATTATTATAGGTGGTCTTCATTAAGCATTTTATAATAAACTTACTTTAAAATAACCGCCGCAGGGAAGGAACATTCAGTGTAGGTACAGGTTTATTCCTCTTTGAGAAAATCACATTATTTTTATTTCTAGCAAGTTTCCACTGAAATAAAAAAGCAATTAAAGCTCTTTTTACTCGCGCAGAAGTCTGACAATTTTTGTTTCTTTTTAACTTAGGTAGGAGTAATTTAAAAAAGGATTTTAATTACAGGTAAATAATTGGAACAATCAAGAAAATGTTTTCCTTTTCCCAAATCTATAATACAGTTACAGTGGGTGGAGTGAATAAAAGAAAAAAGATGTCATATACGAACATATATAGGAGTACATTTGTCTCTGAAGTTGTCCGCATTGAAATGTGTTTCTTTCATATGTTCTTTGGAGTGCAATTTTCGTCGGTTTGTATGTTATTACATGCTTCTTATATTTCTAAGGCAAGATCTCAGTTCCTTACACTTTTACTGCTTATTCTGTCCGATTCTAGCACAGTCGTGTTTGCTTTTAACTTTTCTACAGGTAGAAAACTATATTATAAGTCACAAGATTTAGTCATCTTATACCTCCGACCTTTTAATATTCTTTGTTCTGTTTTATATTTATTTATAACGCTCTAAGAATACAGATGCACTTATTAATTTATTTTTCTCTTCTATATTTCAAATACTTTTTACCAAACTATTTATTTCAACATAAAACAATCGGTTTCCAAAGCCTCTATATTCTTCATTTTCTATAAAAAGGAAAGATATCATCTGCTCCAAAAGCCGGAAAAGGAACCACGACCATTGTTGACGACAAGTTTCTGTTGGCAGACCTTGGATGTAAAACCGAACTTTATGGCGTGACAGTGAACGACATGGCATCCTGCTTTTCTGAGAAACCAGTAACAGTGGGGCAGAGATAGGAGGGGGAAGTGAGAGAGGAAGAAAGATGGGGAGGAGTGAGCGGAGGGAAAGGAGATAGAGAGTGGATAAAGTGGAGAGAGCAGTATGTTTATGTTGTTATATATTCCATTAATATTGTAAAGTCTGGCGTTAACGCCAAAATCAATATTCAGAATGCAATATATGTTTAAAATGTGCGTATAGTAATGTTTCCAACATCTATCATAAGCATGTCACACTGGTTTGCTTCTACCTGCCCAGTCAATATCCTTATTTAACCTGGGCCCTCCCCATCCTAATCCAGGCTGTCGAAATTCAGAGAGCAGTTCTTCTCGTACTGAGTGACTGTTTGGGATGCAAATAGTGTCATAGTCATTGACTTCTTGGAAAAAGGAAAAAAGGGTTCCTATACAATACTACGGTGAATTATTGGCCCGACTCGACAAGAATTTGAAGGAGACACGGCCCCACTTGGGGAAGACCACGACAAAGCACCAGGAGATTCCTCCTCTGTTGTCGCCGCCAAACTTTATGAAGTGCGTTATGAATTGCTGCCGACTGGGCTCCCTGCGATTTCCTCCTGTTCCCAAGCGTAAAGAATGACTCTAGGGAGAAAAATATAGATCAAATGACGTGGTCATCATCGAGGCGTATTTTGCGGAGCTTGACAATTTATATTTTGTGGAGGGATTAAAGAAAAACTGCAGCAAGTTTGGGTCTTCCTAAAGGAACACTATGTTGAGAAGTAAATGGTTTGCGTTTAAAACCCTTGGGTGTCTTCCTTCTTACACAATTTTCCATTGTAAGCCCGCATAAAAACTTTAAAACACTTTGGCTTTGGAAAAACGATGGTCTGATGTTGCATAAAAATAACAATTCTGAACAACAAGCAGCAAAATTCTGAAGTCGAATTAGCGTTTTGTATGTCACACGTTGATATTTTGAAGCAACAATACCTCACTTTGTCTGATAATGGGCCAAACTCCTTTAATTCCGCTCCTTGCCGCCGATAGAGCAATGAGATTTCTCTCCTAGGGTATGCGTGGGTTTTGTTTAGGAAGAATGACCGTAGTTATGGTGATAAAGTCTTTTAATCAAGGTTTTCAATTTTTTCTCTACTTGCACTCAGACATTACCTACGAATGTAAATTATAAAACAATTCACCACATAATTAAAACTGTGATCGTATTTAGACACTTAAAATATGCCTTATTATGATATAACTTCGAGCCCGTTGATTTCCACACACTTAAAACGCTCCGAAGAATTAAAATCTGTTCACTTCAACAAGCAAGCAATCTAGAAGTATAGACTTACATTACTTTCTCTACTACACATATAGGTAAGTAGAAGAAGTATTGTATTAAATTCCAAAAATTCTATTTGTAGATTTCATCAGAAGTATATGTTTTGAGGCCCCCTGAGCCCAAAAAAAGCATTTTTATAAAAAGGTCCTTGTGTGTCTGAACAGTACAACCCAAAAACGAAAGGTCGGTTAAAACCCAAAGTGGTATTTAACCTTAATATCTTCCAAGCATGCAACACAAAGATTTTGAAAATATTTGCTCCATCTTAAATTACCCTTTACATAGAAAACTTTTCAACAGTCGTCCAGAGTAAATACGACTACAGGGGTTATAGCCAGAAAATTCAAGATATAAATTTCATTTGTCATAAAAATATCTAAAAAAATATGACATTTTAATCAAAATTGTTAGTCATTTTCAAGAAAATCAAAATTTTCGAAAAATGTTCCATGTAAAGCATAGTTTAGGGTGGGGCTATTTTCTTCAAAATCTTCGTGTCGCATCCTTGAAAGACAAACTTAAATACCAACTTTGGTTTTTAACCGACTTTTCGTTTTTGAGTTATGATGTCCACATACTGACAGAGACAGGCAGACAGACACGCAGACACACACGCGCACACACACACACGCACACACACACACACACACACACACACACACACACAGAGGGATGTTTTTCTAATTTTTTTTTATTCGGGTGGTCTCAAAACATATATTTCCGGTGAAATCTGACATCGAATTTTTTAGTGGAATACAATACTTTCCCTACTTACCAGCAGAGAAAGTAAAAACTGTTATCTTCGTACATTCTTGTGGACAAAAAACCATTTATTTTTTCGAAATCGGCTGATCAAAGAGCTGCAGTTTATGAGAGTGTGTCATAGGAAAGTGTAGAATCTCGGATAATGGGAAAGTAACAAAGAGTTAGGGCGTGAAATCCCAGCAGCCAATTTACAGGTCTCTGTGTTGCTTTTATCTCACTCATACAGCTTGGATAATAAGTGTATGCTGAACATCATAAACTTCTATTTGCAGAGCAACGCTGTAATATTGCCTATATTCGCAGGGGTGCAGTCAGAAAGGAATCGCTGAGAGCGCTGAATTAATTCCTACATTATGTTATGGGATTTTTAAAGCATAGCTATATTATATTGCTAGCAGAATTAAAACTACTTTAAACAACTGCACCATTATCTCTTTTCTGGGGTAGAGAAAGTGTTCCATTACACCAAAGTTAATATCTAGTTTCACCAGAAATAAATAGCTATGGTGCAATAAGTTAAAAAAGTCTCATATGCTGCATTTTTATGAGTTTGTGTACCCCACCAGCGATTGTTAGTGTTTACCACGTACGTACAGTCATGGAAAAAATGATTGAGGGTATACTCCGAGCATTTTTACAAGTGTGAGTTGAGATTCATGATGCGGGCTATTTGTGTGTCCAACAGATAATAGGATATGGTACAGAGACCATCAATAACTAAACTCAGGAAATATTGACTTGTGTAAACCACACTGCAACATGGTCTTAGAAATATTCTGCCCTTCTAATGCGCTCAATCATTTATTTCGTTGTTGTACAAAGTAAGTACAGCAGATATTACATTGTATCCAGAACTTTGACACCGAAAGCTTGCAGGAAATGTACATTTTGAGATTCCCTGAATCCAAAACAAGCATTTTTAGATCAGGGTACGTGTGTGAATGTGAGTGCGTGAGTGAAATCTGAACATCGACAAAGTAAAAATAAAGGAACGTTTAAATAAAGATGAAAATGTTTGATACCCTACCAAGTAAAAAGTTGAGGTTAGGGTACATGTGGTTGATATTCACACTCCAGTCACGGCGCGACAATTCTGCACGTATGAATCCTCGTTAGGCAGTAACCAAGTGTATGAAAGCACCGTCTGACCAGCTAAACTCAAGGCTAACTCTCTTTAACTCAATTACACGCACATACCTCCTCTCAGCGACCATATTTATTTACACACTTCCCTTCATAGTACAGTTTAACACGAGCGAAATAACTCTGGTGGTGCTATACAAGTTGTTGTTACAACGTCCTATGTGTTATAAATAGGGGCCGGATTCTTAGTTTTTTAACTATTTTATTCCTTGATAGTTAACTGCAGTGATTTAATTTAATTATCTGTTTCATGATCATCGAAACCAAATACTTGAATCTTATAAAACCTAAAAGTGGCTAAATGAGACTTTAACACCTAAAAGAGGCTAAATTTCCTATTTATTTTAATATGAAAAAAAAACTATTTTAAAATGGGAAAATGAAATTATGAATGGACTTTGAGTGTTACATCTTTGCTACGTCTTTTCGCTTATGTATGCCTATAGGAGTAATGACAACAATGCAAGAGGCAACTGACTTGTATTTAGCTGTGTGGGACCAAGCTCTGTATTGTTGCAAGCAAGGAATGCGGGGATTGTTGTCGAGGAGAAAGGGGTCACTAGAAGAACCCGCCATAAACTCAAACCAATCAGCCTAAAAGCAGTATCCGTTGTGTTCAGTCGACTATCGTGTTATGTTAATGCATATAATTACTACATCGTTAGAAGTAAATTTTCCTTAGATTAAGCAGGTAATTTAAGGAGCCAGTGTCATGCCTAAAGTCAGCTCATCTCGAAGGTGGTTGATTCGTCAGTGGATAGGTAACGATCCGAACTTCACCACAGATGGCAAAGTAATATTTTGCTAAATCTGCCAAAAGCGAAAGAAGCCATACCCACAGACACAAAAGTTTGAACAGATATGAACACCTTCTATACTGCAGAGATAAAGTCACATTAAGCGGCTATGTGCTGTGCAGATAAACATACCATATGGGATAACCTGTGCAACCTGTTTTCGAATGTTGGAATGTAGGTAAGGATTAAACACCTGTTATAATTCATATAGCATATAAACTATAATTTTATTTGCGTATTTTCCAGGTGCATTCTGGCTAAAAATGGCATTTTGAGCAGCACAAAGGATCGACAGGACATATGAGCAACATTGCTATAAAAAAGAGGACAATTAATAATAAAATTAATAAACAATAATAATATAAAAACTATTTCAGGAGGTTAAAGAACTAAAAAAAACTTTTTTAAGATACAAAAATAGCTAAAATGTTAATTTTAAGAACCTAAAAATCCGGGCCCTAGTTATAAACAATAGTGTCAATATTAGTTCCAGAGGGCTCCAGAGGCAGTGGTAGAAATGGAATGTGATAGAGCAAACCATAAGATAAACAGTTGAGAGTACTTATGAAAAATAACCTGATATAAGATTTTGTCTTCTTCATAAGGAACATAGTCTACCATAGCAAGTAAGTCTTTGGTTTTCTCTTCAGTTTTGCTTGCTCTAAAAACCTGCTTAAAGTAGTTAGTTGTTAACAGCCACATAAAACCAATGCAATGTCCTGGACATACCACTTCTGCCATCTTTGGCGTTATCTTTGAACTGCTTCCTGAACTCTTGGCACTTGACACTATTAGCAATGGTCATAGCACTCCCGAATTTCTAGTGCTTCACTTCTGATTTCACTTCACGTTTGAAACTATGTATAACCTCCTAACTTATTTTGTATGTTCTTTCGTTGAGTAATCATTTAGTATGTCTGTATGTAGTAAGATGTTCCCTTTTTATCTTTGCTTGGAAGGCACTATCTCAGTTCCTTACCTTTTTGCTGCTTGTTGTTCCCGGTTCTAACTCAGTCGATACTTGTATGAAAACTTATCTGCAGATGCTTGCTATGGAAAAGCTACTATTACTTTATATACACTGAAAATACTTAATCTTTATATATCATTGACCTTTTATCTTATTTATTCTCATTTGTAATTATTTGTACCGCTAAGGAATTACACATGCACGGGATATAGATTAAAATTTACTTTTCTCATGCAGATTCTACCTACTCTATAATCTTTTCGCACTTTTTCGAACCATTATTATTTTTCCGCAACATAAGACTATCGTCCTCCCAAATCCTCTATATTTTACTGTTTCAGAGAGAGAGAGAGAGTGATCTAATTAAATCTCCTGTGGATCGCCGGTTCTAGCAGCCGACACCGGGAAGTTTAAATCTGTAGCTCTTAGAGACCTGGCTTGTAGAGATGTCTCCTATCACCTCATGCTCCCTCATGTTACCCCGTCAGACGCACAGGCGCAAACTATTCATAGATCAAGGTGTAATGTCCCCCACTAGAACTTAGTAATAGAGTAGGGCTTCTTTGTTTTATACCGTTTGGTTTACTGCCTAGTATATTTAGCGAGGTGGCCCGCAATAACCTCAAAAATAAACAGAGAAAAATAAAGGAAGAATTGTTACAAAATAAACCTAAAAAAATGTCTATATATTATATCAAAGAGGTAATAAAAGCATCAAAGGATCTGTCTGATTATTTGGCTAGATTATGTATATAGTACAAACACTAAAAGTTTCATTTAGACTCCTTCACTAGTTATTTTTCTACTACTTATAGTAAGTAGAGGAAGTATTGTATTCCACCCAGAAATTCGATGTGGAAATTTCACCGGAAATATGTTTTGAGCCCCTCATCAATCCATTTTTAAACAAAGGCTTGCGCGCGCGCGTGTGTGTGTGTGTGTGTGGACAGCATAACTCGAAAACGAAAAGTCCGTTAAAAACCAAAGTTGGTGTTTGAGTTTAACATATTTTAAGGTTGCGACACGAAGATTTTGAGGAAAATTTCTCTACCCTACACTACCCTTTACAGGGAAATTTTTCGGAAGTTTTTATTTTCTCGAAAAAGGCTATAAGGATTTTGATTAAAATGTCATATGTTCAGGATATTTTTATGACAAATGAAATGTATATTTTGAATTTTCTGTCTATACTCCATGCAGCCCTGTTTACTCTGAATGACTTTTGCATAACTGATAAACCGTAAGAGATAGACAAAATCTTACTGTACCAAAAATTTAGATCTTGATAAAACACACAATTTATGTCCCAATAAATTTTTTTGTAGAGAGAACCATTTCGGAGATATTTTGACTATCGCTCGAAGCCTACTGCAATCTAACATTCCCCTTGCATCTACAAGGAAATAAGTAGTACGATAATTTCTGAAAATGTTTATCTCAACTAACACGAAGAAGATTCAAGAGTAGAGAAAGTCATGTGAGTGCAACACATCAATTTTTTTTATTTGTGAGTAATAAGGTTTAGAAAAGTATACCTTGTAGGCACTGAGCTTTGAAACTCTGATATGAAATTTTACTGCCTTAAAATCATTACTCTGAAAGTAATGCAGATATTTACATTTCCCCCAAAATACACTTAAATATTTATTACACCTAAACAAATAACATTCACAAAAGTCGTTAAAATAGCATTATAAACGCATATTTCCTAACATAGATCTTAGTTCTAACTCCAGGTCTGGATCTTCATTTTCTACGAGAAAGGAACAGGACGATTGTCAACTGTTCTTTAACCACGAACTCCAATTTGTCTTCCCCTCTAGGACAGAATGATCTATATTCCTGATAAATGGTCTTTCCGACGTTCACATAATTTTTCATTCAGATCTTCAATATTTAATTCCTCTCTATTGGTTTTCATGACAGTAATATATATTCATCTAATCCACTAACGAACCACGCTTTGCTGAGTCCACTACTTTTTTCTCGTTACTGACAGCTTCATAATATCGGGTAGAGTTTCTCCTAATATAATTTTAAACCTGTATCCTTTTTCGCCCTCTACGCTGGGTATGGTTCGTTACCTTAGTAAAAGCTCCCGTTGTAATGTTAATTCTGATTTGTGTTCTGTCATTCTGTAACGCATATCACGTAAAATTGATACGTTAATGTTACATTTTTACTCACAATAACTAACCCGTGACGTAGCAGGCGTCAAGAGTGGGGTGCAGAACTGGAGAGTGAGGCGTGGTCGGTATTTCACTTAACTCTATCGGATTAGAAATATATTTTTTTAAAGTTTTCTGCCTTCCTACTCCATTGGTCCAAGTTTTCTTACACCTGACTCTCTAAAATATGTTTTGAAATATAAAATTTTAGAGTTTTTACCTGTTCTCTCTCAATATTCTTTGCATTTACTTATATACTAGTTTCCATGTTTACATATCTCTCTGTATCATTCTATTTATTCCACCCTCTTTCCCTCATTTCAGGTATTTCCCGCATCCTTGAGTTTCGAGGTCTTCCTTTCCTTCTTCTTCCAGGTGGAGGCCATTCCAAAATAGTTTTTGTTAACCTATCTATATGCCCGTACTAACTCGGTTGTTTATATCTTAAATAGTCTAATATTGAGTTGTTATTATTATTATTAATAATTTTTTCTATTAAAACAATTATTTATTCTCCCCAGTCTTGAACGTCTAACTGACGTTCTTAGAAAATCCATTTCCATTGATTCTAAATGTTTGTCAAATTTCTATGTTTCAGCTCCAGATGTGACAGTAATGTTCACTGTTGCACTATATATTTGTAATTTATTCTTGCTACTCATATGTCTGTTCATCAGGATACTATTCAGCATGGATGTTATAATAATACTTTTATTTTGTTCTTAATGCCATTATCCTGTTTAACTTCTTTACCTATTTTTGTCCCCAAATACTTAAGTTCTTCACATCCTCTAACACAATCCGTTCCACATCCCATATAAGACGTCTTTTTTTTAAAAAAATATTTGTTAAATATTTAACAATATTAAATCTTGTTAAAAAACCTGGGCTCAGCTGGCCCGGCTGCTTGTTTGAGGGTTCATGCATCAGACCACCTCCCTGTTCATCATAAAAAACGATGCCAAAAAGCCTAAAGAAATATTCTTTGTAAAATAACAAAATAGTACTACAAAATTTATCACTGGAGTTTACGTTTTATTTTATCAGCTATAGCCATAGGAAAAATTCATGAAATTTTATCTACTGTATGCTGAATATTTAAATAGCCTTCATAACACATAACACTTAGGGACATCTGAACCGACAAATGAAGAAATAGAACAACAGGTGGTTATTTGCCGTTCAATTGAAAACAAAAGGAATACAAGAGAGTCTGTGAGCACTGATTAAACCGGGAACAGTAGGATGAGGTTAACTGTTGTTGGTCACAAACAACAGATTTCCGTCGCTTGTAATTGCCAGGTAGTACCAACCTCTCTTAATCTGTGTACACCATGCCTCGCTCTCTGATCTGTATGCTCAGTGCTCTGGTATTGAACTTGCGGTTGTCAAGAATTAATTTCATGCCACAACGTTGTGCTCTGTTATGTTTCCAAAAACCAATGAGATTTGTTCACATTGACAGTTACTTGCCAAGTACTTTGCTCGAGTTTCTCTAATGGTTTGTTAATTATCACAATTAGGCTCGAAGTTTTAGGTAAATGCACATTACTTTCTCTACTACGTATAATGTGTGTGTGCTGAGAACACCTCGCCCGCTGCGACTCCAATATAGATCAACCCCCCATCCCAGGAGGAAAGAATGAGGCGAAGTGAAACCGGAAGCACGGACGAGAGCGGAGCCTGACTCAGCCCCTAGAGACGCACAGCAGTCCCTAACAGTTCCTGGCGCTCGAAGCATATCCGCCGCTCAGGGCGACGAAGCGACCCTTGCGGCCCAAGCGGCAACTTCCTAGACAACCAGCAGGACCTCCTAAATACCGGACCTGACACTGTGATTCAAGATGGCGGCCTATGTGGTGGGAACTACTTGTAAACAACTCGTCTACAGGCTAAGATTTCAACGCAGTAAAATAAAAATGTGGTGTAATAACACGCCTATTTTGTGAATATGGGCTGTGTTAAACACAAAAACACTGTCTTAAACATAAACTCAAGTTAACAAAAAAGAATGACATTTAATATTAAACGATAAACCATGGGCAATGAAATATATAACCTCAAATATCATTCATGCAATCTACAGGTTTACATGCCATTATGTAACTGCATTACACACTCAAATTACAAAGAAGATAGACAAAACTGCAAGCAGCATGTTACTTAAATAAAACAGAAGTGTTGACAGTGAGTTGACTCAGAATTATTAATCATTGTTTACACTGTTTTTCACATTTGTACAATGTGCAGAATGTTATATACCTACACAAAACATACTATACTGGATGGCTGATATACAAATGCTGCCATTTAGAATAATTAGCTACCTACTGAATTCAAAACCTTTAGGGTGAAATTTTGCTGTTACTATTACTGAGAACTTGATTACTCAGTTTGCAACAACATATTACTCAGCACTTCAGGACACTTTATTTTACAGGGGGAATCCACAAAAGCAGATGAAATATTAAAAATAATAACCGTAAAACAGCACTGTAAATGAAATACATGAAATACGTAATCTTAAATCAGTATTGTAAAGCAACATTGTGTTAGCTTAGGTTAGGTTAGTTTTGCATATGAGTTGGGTGACAGGGTCCTGTGTTATCGAAATATTTACAATTTGGGTAGTGTTTATGCAATCATTTCAACGTAAATGCATTAATCAATCATTGTAGCATATATTACACTCGTTTATGCACATTTATTAGCTAAATATCCGCCGCATAAGCGAAATGAAACCACTTCATCGACCGTACGAAATTTTCTCATAAATAAAACACGAAGCTTGAGCGCACAATAAAACTTACAAGATCGTAATCAGCAATAAAAACTGCATCCATTGCACTACGTTTCATTCGTTTTCTCGAGCGGACGATTTTGTAAATATTTACCAAACTTTGCTATAGTCTACAGTTTTACATGCAGCAACATAACACATTTCTTCTAAACTACAGCTACACATTTAAATTACAAAGACAAAAGATAATGTACAAATATGAGCAGCATACTACTTACATGAAACAAACTGTTGGTGTTGCAGATGCCACTAATTGAATTCAGTCGAAATTATTGTCTTTCACTATTCACACTATTCACCATGTTATATACACACCGGCAACTAATACACATAACGCTGCAATTTATTGTAATTAAATACTGAATTTAGAAGCTTTATGTTGTAATTTACCTTTTGTTTTAACTGAAATTTTCTGATTTTTAATTTGCATCCGGGAATGCAACAGTTACGGTGCATTGTCGTGTTTGAGGTTAGGTTGTAGTATGGGAACATTAATATACACTACTGGAACAGTTTTTCTTCAACAACCTCTCACCACTGTAATCGTGACACAAATTGTACTTGCAAACAGATAAATTAACCACACTATACGGCTAATGTAGCCATAGTCCTAGATGGAACACAATAAACATGAACACGTGAATAGCACACTTCACAATCAACACGTTATTAGGTTTATTCGTGTTCCTATACTGCCCAAATAAAACTTTTGAAACACTCGCTTTGCTAATATGAAGACAAACTTACATAGGAATTATTATAAGAAACAATAACTCAAAGACAGAAAATAATACGAAAAACAGCGTGTGGAAACACCTCAGAAATCACTCCCACCAGCCGACGCCATTTTTGTACAACTGGGATGCCAGGGTCAGGTCCGTTAATCTAGAAGGTCCTGACAACCAGGGAAGTATGTTTCCAATGAGCATGCAAGTGTGCCATCTGCCCACCAAAGCTGGAAGCAACCGCTATACGAATCGCACCTGGAAATATGAGAGAAATGAATGAAAGGAAAGCAAGTGTTTTTCATATTTTGGAATTACTGTGTGTTCGTTTTGCTTCTCATTGTCAGTATTGAAACAAGCAAATTATATGTTCATATATAATCGTTTGCTATTGTACAAAAGTTCGTAAATATTTTACGTTCGTGTTTTTATTTATGTTGAATTCAGAAGCCTAAGGTTCACATATATGTCACACTTACAGACCTTCCTGAATATGCCATTTCCAACCTAATTAGCAGTGAGCTAAACAAAGTTTGTTATAAATGCACATATTTACATGTATAGTGAATGTAAATATGTAATTACTGTAATGTTTTGCAACCTCTAGGACTCAATACTTTGATGTTTTCTCTAAAAAGAAATTGTACACAAAAGGTCAAATTAAACCGTGACATGGGAAACATTTATCTATAGCGAAGTTTGAAGACCGCAATGTATGTAATTACTTAGTTCTCTTTATATTGGTTGATAGTGATGTCACCGCTGGTGCGAAGTTTACTACCTGCAACGAAGGGATTAGCGCTACTAACCCGGCCAGCTTCTGACGGAACAATAGCCCGGGCAAAACAATAGCCATTATTTGCGATCCTTCGGCTGTAAGGAACCAGCCGTCAGCCGACAGTCAGTAAATGAGTTACAAACCTATGATAGCTTAATTTCATGCGTTTTGCTCTTATAGTTTAAAAATTGTGATCAAACTTCATTTTTTACGTCACTAAGAAAGTTCCTCTTGACAAAAATTTTAAATTTTGTTGTAATATTTCAACCCTAGGTACAAAATACATCTGCTTATTTAAATTACCATAGATTCCTCTGCGTTTCTTTCGCCTTAGGCGCCAAATGCTTTTAAATCTATAGATATGAATATGAATATGTTTGAAAATTACAAATATATGCTTACACACATCTAACAATAAAACTTCGGGCAGATTTTATTCTTTACATATCTGTGAACATGAGTAGCAAATTTCATTAGTGTAATATAAAAACAGTTCCACAAGGAACATTTTACAGCTGAAAATATCAATAGCAAGAAAACAGAAATAAAAGATTTGAATACATAACTCCCATTAAAAGAAGTTTTTAGCCCATTTTTATGAAATTCCAGTCATGTAATATATTCACTGTTGTTCAGATTCCGACACACCTCATTCAGTGGCGAGTGTGTCTGTTTCGTGAAGAGTGGTAGAGAGAATTTGTTGTATGATTCCCTTGTTGGAGATTTAGTTTCGTATTAGTTTAATATAAGCTATTATAATTCGTGCTTCAAAGTTTGTATATAACATCGAGTTAAAAACCAAACAATTTATTCTGTTGATAAATTAGTTTTAAAATATTATATATTTAAAAATATAGTATATTTTAAGGAAGCATCAGAATATTAGTTGATGTAATTTGCCTAACTACAGGTTGGGTGCAATATATGTTTAACATAAACAAAATAATCGAAATTATTAATACCGCGCAGGTGGAATGAACCCACATGGGGTGAGTAAGACAAGTTCAATCGTTGCCTCTCCTCTCGTGCTTATGCCTAAGAATCCAGGTGACACTACCGGTGAACCCTATATGGGTCGCGAGCCACCGGTTGAGAAACACGCCAAACTTAAATACCAAGAATGGTACTCTTCGAAATTTCGTTATTTAGTTACCCTGTTCAAGGTCACAGTCGTATGTTTGGGGACGAAACTGCGGGTGTAATTGTTGGGTGGGATTGAACAATCATTCTATCTACCATTGGTATATGGTAGAGGAAGTAAAATTCCTATTATCTATGAAGTTAGGTTAATAAAACATAAACACATAGATGGAAGTCCGCGGTGCTTTGCGCTTAGCTTAAACTCGACATGCCCATTCGCAGCGACAAAGGATAAGCGAATTATCCTGTCTTTTTAAAAGTACGATGCTTTTGTTTAATTTTAAGGAGCTGAAGGAAATTCAATTAACACAGAGGGAGAGATGGACGTCAGTGGCACAGCGAGGAAGTGGGAAAAAATAAAAAGGTTCGTAAACATGTAGTGAAAATTCACGCGTAACTCAGCGCTCGGGATTAATTGAATATTAATTGACTAAAGTCGCAATTCATGTTATATCCCTCTTCTTGCCTCTGGAAGTGACTTATTTAAGATATTAATCTCACATTCTCCTTCAGAAGACAGTTCCGGCATCTACTTCCTTTAATTCCCTGTATCGTCTAGTCACTTTGCTATTATCATCAGAGTTAGGACAAATATCCATCTAGCGGGAAATAACGTAACTAGCACTCTACCTAGCATACGTGACGTCACAGTATGGGCTATACAGCTGACTGTGATGTTTGCAGTCGCAGGTTACTACATAAATGTTCATTAAATATTCACTAATTTTGTTCTAAGTAAAATAAGAATACAATTGACAAAAACAATAATAAAAAATCTGATGTATTGCACTCACATGACTTTCTCTACTCTTCTACTAACCATTCTTACAAACTATTATTCTTATATCTTCTTCGTGTTAGTTGAGATAAATATTTGCAGAAATTATCTTATTGTTTATTTCCGTATAGGTACAAGGGGAATATGGGAACACAGTAGCCTTTAAGCGATAGTCAAATATTTTAAAGCTTTCAAAATTCCCTTCTTTTTGCAAGGTTAACGTATGAAAAAATCATCAACGAGGTTGCATTTGAGGAAAGTTTAAGTTTTTCGAAACTGACGCATGTAACAAGTAATATCAAAATTCAAGATACGTTTTATTTGGCATAAAAATATCTTAAACATATGTCATTTTAATCAAAATCGTTATGGCCATTTCCAAGAAAATAAAAATGTTCGATTGTATGCCACTGTAATGGACCTCATATCTACCTGTACATAAGTATACTGCTGTCCACCAATCAAAGGTGCACCTGACTATAACGATACCCGTCAAAATATTACCACGCAGCGATCAACAGTTAACCATACAGCTGAAAGCGAAACTATTGATTCTCGTATGCTCAATGCAATAACAACTAGTTATGTTTAGAAAAATGGATGTGGCATGCAATAAATAACATACTAATAAATTTAATTTGTGTTCGCTATTTTGAAAATCTGCCTTTTTAAAGCGTATAGGATATATAGTGTCAAGGCCCACATAACAACAAACTCGATAATTTTTCTATTGAAGGCGTAACTATCGATTTTCGTGTATCGAACAATAAAATATGATTAAAATGTCGTACATCAGTGACAATAACATGCAGCATAGAATATTAAAAACATTTTATAAATGTTTTACACTTAAAACACATGGTCGAGTATAAATAGACATATGACATTATATACTATTTGAAAACTGAAATTACATTTACTAAATGAATCTGAAATATTGTCATTTGTTTAGATAAATTTAATAATTATGCTGAGTAAGTTTATGGATATATCTAATATTTGAGTATTCTTGTAGAGAATGCTTGTTGACGAATGGGAAGAATATTAATTTAAATGAGAGTTCAACGGGAGGTATGCAGATGAGTAGATTATCAGTTGTGTCACAAATGTCGCATTTGAGTGACATATGATGATGAGTGTGTCGATTACATGATGTTATTGTAGTAAATCCGATTAGAGCAGAAACTGTTGAACTCTAGTGCCCAGGGTCAACATGCAACAACCCTTGAGCAAATTTCCTTGCCTGCGTGTCGCACCTGGTCGCTGATATACGCACGTGACTTTATGATCTGGTGCAATAGCTTCAGGACTATTACTGGCTAACAAACAATGCATCACACCACTGATTCTCCTTGATAAGCTCATCGGTAAAGCGATTGAACTGGTTTCGGGTCAAAAGAAAAAATCTGATGTGTGAAACACACACACACGCACGCACACACACACACACACACACACACACACACACACACACACGCGCGCGCGCACACGCACACACACGCACACACATGGTGTGTTTCTACTCAATCTTCTATAGACTTCTGAGAAATGGTTATTTTTCTCTTTCCTATTAATCAAGAAAATAATACAGAAAAGATTTTATTACATATTTCCCTATAGGCACAAGGATAATACAAGAATACGTCAAATATTTCTAAAGTTGGTCGCTGGTGTCTTGGCATGACACAAAAATCTATAAGCCCTTGTTGAAAAACTCAAATCATTAAAAAGAAACATCTCAGAAATGGCTAAGTGCACCGAAAATATGCTTGTTATGAATTGTGTCAAATATTTTGAACAGTAAGGTTTTATTTGTTTACGGATCACCAGCTATTGAAAATGAGGAAGACTTCAGCACCTATTCTCAAAAACTTCAAGGTGCGACTTTCATTTGTCATGAAAATATCTGAGCACATGTAATTTAATGAAAAGCGTTATGAATAAAACCATTTCGGTGGTATTGCTTGAGTTCGGAAAACTTAAAACTTTCGTGAAAAGCAACATCGTTGTTAATTTTTTTATATGTTAAGCGTGCAAAGAGAACGGAATCTCAAAGCTTTAAAAGATTTGACTATCGCAGAAAGCCTAATGTATTGTAGTATTCCCCTTGTACCTACAAGGAAATACGCAATAATTTGAACAAATGTTTATCTCAACTAACACGAAGAAGATATAGGAATAAGAGTTTGTAAGAGTGATTAGTACGAGAATAGAGAAAGTCATGTGAGTGCAACACATCATATTCTGTAATTGCAAAAATCACAACACTAATTAAAACGTAGGTAAAAATCAGATGTTTTCACTCAAGCGACTTTGTACCAGGATGCGATTCCAGTGTTCTATAACTAACAGAACCAGTAGTGGTATTTAGGGCTTATTGAAGGAGAAACGCAAGAAGTGTTTCCATTCATCATTTTGACGCCCTTCCTAACGACATGTACAGCAACGCATGAAATGCAATACATTTTCTCTCATCCCATTAAACGCGATAGCAGGGCACAATTTGTGTGACGTCACGATGCTATCCCCTCCAAATTACTCTTTTATGGAACATTTAACCCTCCTAGATAAAAAAGGGCTTTATCCCGCGTTACCAAACAGGCTTTACTTGATCCTACGATCTAAAATACAGCACTCGGTTTTTACTGCGCATGTCCCAAAAATGCTTCCTGGTTAATATTGCGATATAATTACGCTGTCTCCATCGCAAATGTTTGCGAGTGAATGCATGCTCCAAAAAAGCTTTTTTTTAAATAGTAGAGGAAGTATTGTATTCCACCCAAAAATTCAATGTCCGAAAATATATGTTTTGAGAGTCCCTGAATGAAAAAGAAGCATGTTTAGAAAAAGTAAAAGCAGTTATTTATGTTTAATGTCTTTCAAGGATGTGATACGAACATTTTAAAGAAACTTCTCTATCATAAACTACCCTTTACATGAAAAAATTTTTGAACATTTTTATTTTCTCCAAAATGGCTGTAACGATTTTGATTAAAATGTCATATGTTTAAGATACTTTTATGAAAAATAAAGTGTATATTTTGAATTTTCTTGCTGTAGCCCATGTAGCCCTGTCTACTCTGACTTTTGCATAACTGGTAAACCTTAAGAGATAGACAAATCATACTATACAAAAAATATAGACCTTACCAAAACACACAATTTATGTCTAATACATTTTTTCTAGAGTGAACCATTTCGGAGATATTCCTAGTTATGTGTGTGAGTTTCGCAAAACTTCAAACTTTCATCAAAGGGAACATCATTGCTCATTTTTACTTTCTCTACTGGTAAGTAGGGAAAGTATTGTATTCCACCTAAAAATTCGATGTCGATATTTCACCGGAAATATATGTTTTGAGACCCCCTGAATCCAAAAAAAGCCTTTTTAGAAAAAGGTCCGTGTGTGTGTCTGTGTGTGTATGGACAGCATAACTCAAAAACGAAAAGTCGGTTAAAAACCAAAGTTAGTATTTAAGTTTAATGTGTTTCAAGGATGCGACACGAAGATTTTGAAGAAAATTGCCCTTTACATGGAAACTTTTTCGAAAATTTTTATTTTCTTGAAAATGGCTCTAACGATTTGGATTAAAATTTCATATGTTTGAGATATTTGTATGACAAATGTTTATATTGAATTTTCTGGCTATTGCCCCTGTAGTCCTGTTTGATGTGGATGACTTTTGAATAACTGGTAAACCGTAAGAGATAGAACAAATCTTACTCTACAAAAAATGTAGATCTCGCTAAAACACACAACTTATGTCTGAATGAAATTTTTTGGGCAGTGAACCATTTCAGAGATATTGCTTGTTATGTATGTGAGTTTCGGAAAACTTAGAACTTTCGTGAAATGGATCATCGTTGTTCATTTTTTTATATGTTAAGTGTGCAAAGAGAACAGAATCTCAAAGCTTTAAAAGATTTGGCTATCGCTCAAGGCCTACTGTATTCTAATATTTCCCTTACACCTACCTCAACTAACACGATGAAGATATAGGAATAAGAGTTTGCAAGAATGGTTAGTAGAAGAGTAGAGAAAGTCATGTGAGTGGAACACAACATTTTTTTTATACTGCGTCAGGTTTCTAAAGAAATAAAGGATTTGTTTCATAAAATTGGGTATCCTGAGTCTGTATGTATGCGCCCTAGACAAGGACACGGGGGGGGGGGGGGGGGGGAGTAAATACTTAGGTAGTGTATAGCATAGAATGAACCTAAATAAGCTGATATCAAGTATTTCATTGTCTCTCAGATCAGGAAATTTATGTTTGACACCTTCGAATATTTCTCCATGTAAAGGGTAGTTGTAGATTTAGGGACGTAGTTCAAAACTTGCTCCAGTTAAATCACGCATAATCGGTTGTTAAAACTTGGTCCAAGTACAGTCGTGTTCAAAATTAATGGCTATCACTTTAACGATTCGGCACGTAGGTATGCATTACGCATATAATCCGTCTGGTAACCACCAGCTAATTTCATTTGAGAGGAAATTCACGAGCAAATGTGTAATTTGGTTTGAATTCACGGCTTCCCTACTGAAGTACCTCCTACATGAAAAACGTTTATGCATACGTGGACCAATCATAAATCATCCCTATAACGTTTGAAACATGTCCACGCTCTGTTAGCTCGCCGCTGACATTTGACCTATCAGTCGCCTCCCTGATTCTCCGAATTCCTACCTACGTGCCTCGACCAAGCAAGTTAAGCGTCATAACTAATTTCTCCGGAACTCTTAGGGCTAATATTCCCTACCTGGTTATGTTTACTAATGATTTCTCTCAACACGAATTGCCAATGATCTGTTTCTCTGTACAATCTGATAAAGTTAGTTTCTAGCATTTTATATTGATTCTGCTTATACAGAATAACACCACACGAATTTTACTGGTAACAGAGGGTTCATAGGCAATCAATTTGACGCAGGAAATCAATGGTCTACGAGGTCAAGTTAATAAGTTATACGTCAGTATTATCCACTGCAATCGAAATAGTGCTTATTAGGAAGTTAGTAAACTCTGTCTGCTGTCTCTCTGAAGAAGCATTTCTAACCTGTAGCGTTACCAAAACCACTGTAATGGATAACAGGTTGTGGCGAGTGGCTACAGAAATATACGCTAGTCCTAAATCGTGTGGTTTGGCCGCGAGGTTATGCCGACTTACTGTGGACCAAATGAACCAGAGAAATCGAGTTTAAACCCCGAGAGGGATAATCTTGTTATTTTTCCGCTTTCTTTTCCATTTTGAGAGCAATGTTGTGCTCATGCTTTGAAATAGCAAAATACCACCATTATATACAATGTGCATAGTATTTTTTACTTATATTAAATAATTTATTTCCTGATTGTTTGTCACTCTCCAATTCTGCGCACCATAATTTACAGGTCCAAACATTTGTCTTACTATTTTTTTTTTCTCGTTCATCGTTCATTGTTCATTGTGGTAGACCAAACCTGAGACCCATAGGTTACTACTGGCCTTATTAATGGTTTATAATCCTTGAGTTTAGTATTTCTGGTTATTATTGCATTAGAGAAAATCTTTTTATTTGCAAACAAGCTGTGTGTATGTTTGTCATTCTATGGACACAATAAATCAAAAAGGAAAAGTCAGTTAAAAACCAAACTTGGTATTTATGTTTGATGTCTTTCAAGGATGCGACACGAAGATTTTGAAGAAAATAGCTCCACCCTAAACCACCCTTTACATGGAAACGTTTTTGAAAATTTTGATTTTCTTGAAAATGGCTCTAACGATTTTGATTAAAATGTCATATGTTTAAGATATTTGTATGACAAATGAAATGTTTGTATTGAATTTTCTGGCTATAGCTTATGTGGTCCTATTTACTCTGGATGACTTTTGAATAACTCGTAAATTGTAAGAGATAGACAAAATCTTACAACACAAAAAAGTAGGTTAATCTTGCTTGAGTTTGGAAACCTACAACAACTGGACGATTATATGGTCACATGTTAGAAGAACTATATTATAACCCTTCAAGTTAAATTGAATACACTTAAGGAGTATTAAGTTTTGATGCATGTTACGTGTTAGCTATCCTTCACATAGTTTCCATTGGTAAGGTCCGCCTTCACATGCGCTCCGGTCAGATGCTGTAACTCCCGTATAGTGACTACATAGTTCTACATAACTACATTACGTATCCGGTACGTTCTGGGAGTAACGAAACATTACTAAACATATTACTCATCGTTAGACCGAGTTACGAACATACAGGATAGCTAAATAAACTCAAAATTATACTCTGATGTAAATAACAAAACGTCCGAGCAGGGGGGGGGGGGGGAAACAAAGATGTTCTACATATTCGCAGCTCTTACTACGTTTAATTCCTTGGTACATTTAGAATGCCCTCAAACAACTATTAAAGCGTTTATTCAACACAAGAACAAAAGCAAGCACAGAAAGCCCTGTGAGTTTGGTACTTCTATTTCAGGCATATAGAAAATTGTATGAAATGTATGCTCAAGAGTGACAAGAAAAACATATGCGATTGTTTCGTAAAAAAAGCGAGTGGAAAAAACATGTGAATGCAGTACGATATATATATCTGTGTGTGTATTCTTATTCCAATATCTTCTTCGTGTTAGTTGAGATAAACAGATCAAATTTTAAAGGAGATAACAAAAGTTTGCACAAACGCTACAAGCCAGCCACAAATACGAAATCTTAAGGTATTTTTCGCCATACTTAACACGTAAGTTAATCATTGCGAACATATGTTTGGTAGGGTGAGCTAAATTTACAATTCATTTATCGATTACAAAGGCTAAAACTGGTCTTATAATACGGTATCAGTAGGAAAGACGTCACACCCGACACCATACTAACCTAAAAATAAATTATTAATAAATCCTAAGCAAAATATTCCACTAAAACTGTCTCACTGGTATAACTGTTGACGTTTTTATCAAAGCACCACTTTCGGAAAGCATTGTAACATATCTTTGTTTCGGCTTCGCTTGTAAAAGTGATGCACATGCAGTTTCTTCAATAACAATATGGCTCAGTTTCATACACTTTTACTGCTTGCTAATAACTATCAAAAGATTTAATTCGGCTACATAAACAAATGAACAAGACATGTGCTACTTAAAGTAAAGCATCTGTTACGAAGTTCATTAACCAGGGCGCATTTAAAATGGCACGAAGTAGCACAATAAAACGTGCCGAATTGCCCTATGAGATGCATTTTGTGGTAAGTGTTAACGCACTAATTTCTAAGACAGAAAATTTGGGAAGCAACGACAGTGACTGTAATTTGCCAAAACAAGTGCAGTTATTTCAAAGGGGAAACTTGTTCGGCCGACTGAACAGTGGTACCAAAAGGTGAAGGAATTTGAAGTTATATTTGCGGGAATCCATGGCTTTAATGTTTCAGAATGCCTGGAGTGATAAAAGTACTTACTGGAATGATTTGCTCTAAATTTCCTGAATTGGATGAAAGAATTGTTTCCCTATACGTCAGGACCAGCACTTTCATTAGGATACGGCATTTAAATAACAAACTAAAAGCTGTAAGTATGACAAAAACGAACGCGAGGAAGTGTCAGCAGTGGGCGTCAGCTACTTCTTCTGCAACATGACCAAATGTAATTCTACTTTTAAGATCAAACAATAATTTGTTACTTCTTTTTTTGATTGTAGTTTCGGTGGCGGTGGTAAAATTGGTTTGTAATTAGTAGAATGTATTAACGAACGTTTCTAATGTGTTTTCAGTTAAGGTATCTTTTCTATCACATATCACTGTATTTTTCTACACTTTATTAATTATTGCTTAAGTGTTTATGCACTGGAACTGTCAGTTAATGCTTTAAATGGTATATGTCGAAACGGGTTTAAAGCGCTCATTTTCTATTGCCGTCTGAACTGCGCGCGCTCTCAGGCCTCCGTGTGACGTATGTTGCCTGCAACCAATGGCAGCAATTGTGCCGGAGTGGCCTACCCTCTTTCTCTAAAGCGCGTCTCACCCTTAAAAGACAGTACACGTTAAATGGAGCGCAGTGTTGCAACATGTACTAGTTGCGAATCTTTCTCCGCGAGCGACTCGAGGTGGCCGAGTCCTGTACTTAGTCCTTCAATTGCTGCTTGACGAGATGGGCACTTTTAACTTTGGTATCCCTCCACGCCTTTGTTACTGTATGACCTAAATTTACAAATGACTCGTCTGTATAAACAATTGATTTCCCCTGGTCCCTAAACCTTTTACGTCTTTTAGATATTCATGTCGCCATCTGATGGTATCGTTATCGTCTCTTTCTATTAATATGCACTTGTTACCCTTTCTTTCATATTCGAACCCCAAATCAGAGTGGCCCTTGAGAAATTTGGTAGGGTCTCATCACTGTTGAACTGTGACAAAATTATATTCAGCGTGGGTGGAATATTTGCAAACTGTAAAGAATGAACAATTCGCCGCACTTCACCTTGCACCATTCAATCATATTGCGTTAACCTAGCGTTTTGTGTAGTCCCGCCCTTTTTGCTTTGTTTTTCGATGGCGTTCTTAGAGGTCCTTTCATTACTTCCTTTTTAATCCTATACACTACTGCTTCTGAACACTCAACAGCCTTAGCTGTTTCTTTTACTGCCTTAAACGCATTTTACTTCAAAAATAATCTAACACATTCATAATTATTTGGCGTTCCTTACTTCTTTATTTACCAACATATCGTCCCTTCCTAGCTTCACCCTCCATAACTACAAATATTTACAAAAATATTAAACAAATAACGCAATAACAGCTCACAGTTACACACACGGCTTCTTTCGAACTAATGTTAGTGCTGCTCCTTATACTATCTTCTGTGTCAGGCCTGACGCTGAATAGATGAATACCTTTTGTTTGCCTTACTGGATAAAAGAAAGAGGTTACTGCCTTTTGGTTTATTTTAAAAACTTTCTCCAACCTTCCTCAACATTTGTTCTCGCTGGTTCCCTGATGTAAACTCAATAATCAAAAAGTTTCACATTGCGTAACTTTTGCAGTGCACATATATAAAATTTTCCGAAAACATTTAATTTAAAAAATTATAACACTTAACTGGGTAAACATAGAGAATTCAAAGTAGGCAGGTAGTAGCACTATAGTTTACTCTACCTAAGAAAAAAATATAGATTCATTCTAGCAGTTAGTTTGTTAGTTAGCGCGTGATGAATGTAGAAACAGCAAATATCGGACTTCTATTGAAAAAAACGTTTTCTGAAGAAATTTGGACCTATAGAAATGTATAATGACTCTGAAAAGGATATAACCTGATAGAGAAAAAAATTCTGCATAGGATAATGTGTTCAAACCTGAAATTTATAACAAATGAATATTTATACCATGCTATTAGGAATGTGGCAACAGAGCGAGGGTAGAAAAGGACGCGGCTAATGGCAACTTGTATGCGCTAGATAGAGACAGAGATGTCCCATTTAACTCCATACTGTCTTCTAAGAGTGAAACGCTATATAGCTACCTTGTTCATTAACAAAAGAGTGAATAAGAGGGCTTTGCCAATATAATGTAGCTCTTCATTTATTCATATAGAGAATTTATTTTTTCTTTATATTAAATAAAATATGGAAAAGCAATTTTGATTTATTATTGCTATTTACGTTTTTTTTTTTTCAAGTATTGCAAAAAATAATTGGCTCACAACTACGTGTAAATTACTTATCAGATCTCGAATGCTTGCTCTACGGACCTTGTGTTCCCAAAATATATTCCCCACCTATGCGTGAATAATTGTTCTAAACTGAAGATTATTAAATCTAAAAGCAGATTGCAAGTGACAGACGAAAACCTATATGCTCTGTTGTAACGCTACCCATGAACTAAAGAATACATCAATAAAAAATAAAGGTTAAAAACCTCTCAGTTCGTCTATATGTATTACAAACTAATAGCCTAAATTTCATCCAATCTAATACTCTACAAATTATGATCAAATGTGTTTACTTTTTGTCACGTCACTAAAAAAGTTTCACGAGAGAAACCCTACATTCCAAATACATCTATTGTTTAAAATGTCTCCACTTTTCTGTGACTAAAAGTTTTAAACTTACCAATACAAGATATCTTGGTTTTGTTTTTTCCTAAAGTGTGTAAGGTTATGTTTGAAAATTAAGCATATATGCTTATATATAGTTGACGGAAATCTTGGGCTATTTATATTTGTTATTTCTCTTTGAAGATGTGTATATATTTTACAGGAAGAAAAACGCTGCAAACACCAATAGCGAGAGTGCAGTGGTAAAAGATTTGAATTATAGTTCACATTAAAATCCAGGACATTTTCTCGATTATCATCACATTTAAGTCATAGATATTATTTAATAGCAAATCGTGCTCTGACTTTTGGTGCAGCATGTAGTATAGATTCGAGCTAGACGCAGTATGAGATACAGCGCGGCAAGTGGAACAAAAGATGTGTATGATAATTCCAAGTAGAGGCAAGTTCGCAACGTACATACAGAATTAGATTCTGCCACACGGAATAAAAAAGTAAATGAAGAATATCCGGCCACAGAACAATGAAACAAAGAGCATTACGGAGAAAAGCTAGAGATACAATGAATGATCGAAAATTAATTTCAACATGCACACGTATGTAGAGGCAAATAGACATAGGAATTATAAAAAGAATGTGGTGCAGTCAAGCAGCTTAATGTGATTTTACTCGTTACTCCCAACAGAGAGTCCTGAATCCGAGTTCTTTGTAACAAACATTGTTACCTATGGTTCTATTAAAAAAACGTCTGATGTGTTGCACTCACATGACTTTCTCTACTCTTGTACTACTCATTCTTACAAACTCTTATTCCTATATCTTCTTCGTGTTAGTTGAGATAAACATTTGTACAAATTATCTGATTGCTTGTTTCCTTGTAGGTAAAAGAAGAATATGTGAATACAGTAGGCTTTGTGCGAAAGTCAAATGTTTTAAATCTTTCAAATTTCGTTCTCTTTGCACGGTTAAAATATAAAAACTGAATAACAATGTTCCATTTGACAGAATTATAAGTTCTCCAAAATTTACACAAATAACGAAGAATATCTCCGAAATGGTTCACAAAAAATGTATTTAGACATAAGTTATGTATTTTAGTTTATTTTCTTTTGGTACAATTGAAATACGAACGCAGTTGGTTTAAGCAATAGTGAAACACAGGGGGATACGGGCGCACGCAGGCACACACACATACATCACTTTCTATAGTCCAAAATCAAACCATCGCTAATACAGCGAATTTCGCTTCTCTTGTGGGTCAGAAGTCGCTATTGCGTATTCTCTGTGGTGGGAAGATGGCCATGTTTGTTGTAATTACTTCACTACCATATTACTGTATAAGAAAACGTACTAAACAGGGTGAGTGGGCGGGTGGGTTCCAGGCTGTATCTACAATGGACAACATCACAACAATCCTAAGTAATATACGTCACTGTCTTTAATCTGAGAAATGTAATTTATATTATAAATTACATCATAAGCATCTTAAAAATGCCTGCTCGATTCGCTCAAGTGGTATGTGCTAATAAAACTCAAGGGGGCCATGTCCAGAGGTGGTTGTGCTTTAGTTGGACGGGAAATACTGCATTATGCAAGAAAACCGCTTATTTATCTACCTTTGTCGTCTATTTCCTTTGCTTTTATAATGGTTACTACGATTTCTTGCATAATGTTCCAACTCTCTAGCACAATTTGCACAGTGTATATTGTTTAATTATGCTTTGAAAGCATACTTTAATAAATAATAATATATTAAATTTGTAGGTTAAGCGGACTGTTACAAAATGACTTTTATATATTATTGGAATTAATGACAGATCATGTAAAACACTTGCTTCAATATTGCACCTTACAAATTTGCACAATGTATAATGTTGAAGTACATTTTTAATTACTTTCTGCCAATAAGCGCGCACTAATATTATCTAATCTAAGCCGCGACAAATACGTCATACAATCCTATCGCCGAATAAAATACAACGCGATCGCAGCGCTGCTTCGCGGATCCTGTGAACATAACTCATCCAAAGATCAACAACAGGTAAATTAATAAAAATAACATTTTCTATCGGGTCAAATTGTGAATCTAAACCATTCTCGAATCACGTTTATCACACACTCAAAAGTTTATAATAATTGGTTCAGCCGTTTAAGAACAGTGCAGTCACATACACACGGACAGAAGAAATTTGTATACAAAGATATAGATTGGGTGAATTCATGTCTGTAAAGGTAAAGGAAATTACTGAAGAAATACATCGCATACCCGTCTGGTACTTGCAACAATTTTTGTATATGAAAATACGGTGTAACTGCCTCAGTATGTTTTTAGCTGGTGACTGATGTTGGTGAGGTCGAATCCATGCTCGCTGCTTGCAAGGTCAAGATCTATGCGCGCGCCTCCAACACTGCAGCTTATGTTTCGGGGAGTAAACATGCCGCTTGGGCGGTCTTGCTTTATATGGAAGACCCTGCACTTTGATTCCTACTGCACCAACACTACTAATTTATAAACAATGTGTTTCACTGAATATCGCCGTGTAAAACCGTTAATGGCTGTATGTGTTTTGCACGATATTTACCTGGGAATGTCGAACGTTCGACCGAACTTGTTTCGATGAACGATGATGCTCTTTTTTACTTGAAGTGGTGCGTTTAGCAGGTCAATCGATCTGGGGCTGGCTGTTTCAACAGGTGAGCAAGAAACCCAGCAGAGGAAATGAGTTGCAGAGTAAGTTATAGTAGTGGGAAATGGTGTGGACCGAGCTGAAGTTCTGCATCATTAATCGCAAGGAACAAAGGTGAGCCATTTCCTTCCTGACCCGCATATGCTGCACTCTTTTGTTACCCTGATATGGGTCACTGGCACTGCTGCTTACGTCATGCCAGTCTCGTTTTGGGGGTTTAATAGTTTACACTACACAGAACTAAAACATTAACTTCAATTCATTTCATTTTGTTCATATTTTTAATACTTTCTCTGTCTGTCTCTATCTCTCTGTGTGTCTGTCAATCTGTAGAAAAAAAACGAAAAGTTGGTATTTAAGTTTAATATTTTTCAAAGGGCTACACGAAGATTTTGAAGAAAGTTTCTCCACCCTAAACTACCCTTTACATGGACAATTTTTCGTAAATTGTTATTTTTCTAAAAATGGCTCTAACGATTTTGATTAAAATGTCATATGTTTGAGATATTTTGATGACAAATGAAATGTATATCTTGAATTTTCTGGCTATAGCCCCTGTAGTCGTATTTACTCTGCACGACTTTTGCATAACTGGTAAACCGTAACAGATAGACGAAATCTTGCTCTACAAAAAATGTAGATCTTGGTAAAATACACAATTTATGTCTCAATAAACTTTTTTGTCGACTGCACCATTTAACACTTTTTAAATGTCCCAAATTCCGTTGTCTGCACAGTTAGCATAAGAAATTAATAACGATGTTCCATTTGACAGAAGTATAAGTTCTCCAAAACTCAGACAAATAACAAGGAATATCTCCGAAATGTTTCACCCTACAAGAAAATTTATTCAGACAAATTGTGCATTTTAGCAAGATTTACATTTTTGTATAGTATGATTTGGTCTATCTCTAACGGTTTACCAGTTATGCAAAAGTCGTCCAGAGTAAATACGACTACAGGGGCGACAGCCAGAAAATTTAAGATATACATTTCATTTGTCATAAAAAGATCTCCAATATGTGATATTTTAATCAAAATTATTAGAAACATTTTCAAGAAAATAATTTTCGAAAAATTGTTCATGTAAAGGGTAGTGTAGGGTGGGGCTATTTTCTTCAAAATCTTCGTGTCGCATCCTTCAAAGAAATTAAACTTAAATACCAACTTTGTTTTTAACCGACACACACACGGACCTTTTTCTAAAAATGCTTTCTTTGGATTCAGGGGGTCCGGTGAAATCTCGACATCGAATTTTTGGGAAGAATACAATATTTCCCCTACTTACCAGTAGAGAAAGTAAAAAGACCAATGGAATTTTTGTACTTTCGTCAGCCAATTTCGAAAAAATGAATGGTTTTTGTTCCAAACTGGATGGGTAAATCCACAAGAATGTACGAAGATAATAGTTTGTTACTTTTAAGATGCGTAATAACTTATTTCTGATACAGCTTCGATATTAATTATGCGACATCACACAGGGTTTCGAAATAATTAATCACTTAAAAGAATTAAATGACTACCCAGAGCAGCTCTTTCAGACGTGAAGTAAATCGATAACGTCGCGTTGAGGTTGGTCACGGATCTGAACCGGTTTCTGAATGTAAATGTGTTGGTCGCTTGCAGGATGGTACAATGTTTGTGGATATAACGATTCTGGTTTTCCTACACTCGCACAGTAAACATGAAAAACACGGTATGGTATTTGCTTGGGCTTACGGGACGCACCGCTGCAGGGTTTGTTTATGTACTGACCTAGTGAAAGTGACACATACAATCTGCAGTGTTGCCAGCTTGTCTGTCTCTTGTTCGACAAAATTAAAATATCTCCGTAGGAAATACAGACAAAACCATAAGATACAAAATGTGTTCCAAATACCTAGAGCTATCACTGGTTTAAATTAATGTAATGCCTTCCCTTCTCGCGATATATACATATGGTTTATTGGTCATTTAAAGCACTTAACGCTTTAAAAACATCCAAATTTACCGTGCATCTTCTTAAAGCCATACCGTTTTTTTCTGAAAATTTTAAGATCTCGAGTATTTTAAGACAATTATCTGATAAAAGGACATCACAAAATTAAGAACTGAGGCAGAATATTTGTGTACGCCCTCTGAAATTATTCAAATTGTACATATAGGGGCAACATAAAGCCCCCTGAAATTTCCATGTTAAATTACAGGCAGCGTAAGCTGACTTTTTCTGTTCATGTGTGATACAATGGAGGAAGAAATAAAGAAGAAACGTGATTTTAATCGACATTATAACGACGGGAAATAATAATCATACTTAGAAAAGTGAATAATTAATTGTGAAATTTTATGATATTAATAAAAAGAAACTATATCGTGAATAATTGAGATCGAGTGAGGCGAGATTGGAAATGAACATTGACTTATCACAATCATTGGCTGTGTTAGCGAAGAAGTCCGCCATATTTAGCGAGAAAAATGTAAAAGTGTTTCATGAGAAGTGTAATGCTTTGTAAGTGTTAAAATATTATTCAATATATAAAACAATTATCCACATTTACTGAGGGAGATGGCTCAATAGTAACCTCTGAGGCTCACATTCGAGAAGTTATGGGTTCAAATCCCATTGACTGTCCAATCTGACTGGGTTTTTTTCGTTTCGCGCAGTCGCCAAGACAAATACCGAATTAGATATTTAATATCAGGGCACCAAGTTCCACGTTTAGTCTAAAACAACAGTGTAAATAAAAAAATAAATGGTTATAATGAATGCTGTGCCATCTATTCATATAGTACACAGACTGGATGGCACCCTAATGCCATCTGGCGACACAGAGGCGGAGGTACAGCTTCTCTACACTGCTCCCTCTGTAGAATAGTAGCGACGAGGCTTCGAAGGCTATATATTGGTGTTTAAATACCAGTTAGTTGTTGATGGTTAGTATATGGAATATAGCTTTTAAACTTACCTTATTCACACGAAGACATTCTCTCCAGAAGCATCATTTGTGTTTTTACTTCATGGAGAGTAAGTGCACCCTAGAAACAAACACAACAATTACAATAACATATTAATGTCAACAATATTAATATGAACAACTGTGCCAGAATCATCACCAATTTCATACACAGTGTCACTCAGGTTCTGGTGCGCATATGCCAGATATCATTTTCCATCTTTAAATCGGAACATGTGCCCTTTGTATTTATATACAAATATATGTAATTACATTCACATAATATGTATTTTGTGCATTATCAAGTCCAGCGTTGTTATTGGGACACCCTATACATAGTAGAAAAATGTGATTTGTTGCAGTCACATGACTTTCTCTACTCTTGTACAAACTCTTATTCTTATATCTTCGTGTTAATTGAGATAAACATTTGCATATTGCTTATTTCCTTGTACTCGTATGTGCAAGGGGGAATATAGTAGGCTTTGAGCGATAGTCAAATCTTTTAAAGCACTGAAATTTTGTTCTCTTTGCACGGCTAAGACATAAAAATGAACAACAATGTTGCTTTTGACGAAAGTTTAAGATTTTGGAGACTGACATTACTAACAAGAAATATCTCCGAAACGGTTCACTCTACAAAAAATGTATTTGTACATAAATTGTGTGTTTTAGCGAGTTCTACTTTTTGTGTAGTAAGATTTTGTCTATCTCTTACGGTTTACGAGTTATTCAAAAGTCATCCAGAGTAAACAACTTTGGTATTTAACCGACCCTTCGTTCTTGAGTAGAGACTGCACAAACACACACACACACACACACACACACACACACACACACACACACACACACAAACGGACTTTCTCTAAAAATGCTTCTTTGGATTCAGGGGCCTCAAAACATATTTTCGGTGAAATCTCGACATCGAATTTCTGGGTGGAGTACAATACCTCCTCTACTTACTATATGTGGTAGGCAAAGTAAAAATTAATATATTCTGAATAACATAACGGGATCGAAGAATCACTTTATGCATGAACTGTATAGTATATGGCGGCTATATGTGATGTTTCATAGGCAGAGAAATCTGTGTGAATGTATCACATAAGACGTTTATCGACCATTTGCGCGTTTCATTTCATTCCAGCCGTAGATAAAGCTAGTTGTTTTAATCACATCCTAGATCTTCAAGTCAATACTTCGCTACTTCATCGTAGATGTGAACGCATGCATGGAGTAGCGGAAGCCGATTAGTAAACAAATCATTCTTACTCTATTGTCACACTTTGCAGATGATGTATTGAATAATGCATTTCCTTTACTTTCACGACAGAAAAAAGCTCCAAATCCAACTACTGGAATACTTACGCAGCTAAAACGTAGAAATTGCTCAATTTGTGGAACCTAAAATTACTCCATATCCTAGAGAACATTTACCGCCTTTAAGTAGAACAAACACGGGATTTCAATCTTCTTTGCTTTGCTTTTTGCTTCAGTGCAAACAGATTCTCTTTGTTTTAAACTCCCCCACAAAACTCGAGGCCTTTGCCTTATCCTTCCAGCACAGGGAATTTTAATTAACCGATTTTCTTGTTTTATGTGAGTTGTAAACGATCAGCTTCGGTCAGTCATGCCAACCTTAAAAAGCTATTCTTAGAATGAGAGATCTACTCATAGTAAACTCAACAAATTTACCTCAGGCGGACTTTAAAAGGGGAATTGGAGCATTATGAAAACCATTCAGATAAACTTAACTAAAGATTTAATTTACGAAGTACAAAGTTTGTTCATTTATCATCTTATTGCTACTTGATAGGAAAAGCGATTCAGGTCAAACCCAAAAATAGGAGAGAACTTTTGTCTATAGGTATACATGAATAAAATCACAAGAAACTTTCAAACTCTCTTACAAATAGGTCTTCCTCTTCATATAAATTGAGATAAATATGTAGATGAATTATCTATATAATATAGTAATATAGTCGCCAAATCTTAAGCGGGTTCAGAACCTCATAAATGGCCAAATTTTCAAAATTTAGATCGTTCCGCAGATTTTAACAATTAATATATAACACTTTACATTTACAATATGTATATAAATTTCAGTTAACATGTGTTGCAACTGTCAAGAAACTATCAAAATGACAGCAAAATGACATAAAAAGCGTTAACATTCAAATGTTTATCTCTTTCCTGTGAGAGATATCGAAATGAAACGTTTGATACCTTTAGAGATTTTATTCTTCTTTTGGAGATTTATAAGTTGGCCAGACTGCTACAGCGGTTATTCATATTTCTTTGTTTAGAAGCACATTGCGACTTTGTCTTGCAATTTTTGTATTTAGTGGTCAAACGTGAGAGTTTTGTTTATCGCTGTGTTTATATATTAATATTTAAAATGCCTAGAAGTACGAGATTATTAAACAAACGGAGAAATGTCGGTAAGTAGAAAGAAATAACAAACACGAATAAATGTGATACCCCTAACCTCAATACAAATAATACAGACGTACATAGTTCATCTCACAAAAGGATAAAACCTGCACTACAACTTTATGAAGAAATGTTAGAAAATAGAAGTGTTAACTTTCACTATGAATTAACTAATATGCAACTGCGGGTTGTCTGTTGCAAAAAATGTCAGGGCCTAGTTACCATGTCTGTGAAGAAATGTGCAGGTTTAGGAAGTGAAATGACATTCTAGTTTATCGCTAATTTCTTACACTTTCTCATATAACTGTACCTTTTACGCCGCTTCTATAAAATATACACGGGTAAATTTTTTTACTACATGCTCCTTGTATATGCGTACTACTTTTGACATGGGGATTTATTTCTATTTTATATTTTTCTCAAAATGATAAAAGTATTCCATGTTTTAATCCTTTTAATTGCTTTGTTCAAAAATATTTCTTAAAAAATAGATTAGGGACAAACTCTTCTGTTAAAATCTGTTCTGAATTTTTATTTTATTGAAAATGGCTCTAACGATTTTGATTAAAATCGCCATATGTTTAAACTTTTTTATGACAAATAAAATGAATATTTTGAATTTTCTAGCTATAGCTCGTGTAGTTCTATTTACTCTGGATGACTTTTGCATAACTGGTAAACCGTAGGAGATAGAAGAAATCTTACTGTACAAAAAATGTAGATCTTGCTAAAACACACAATTTATATCAGAATAAATGTTTTTGTACAGTGAACCATTTTGGAGATTTTTTTTGTTATTTTTGTGAGTTTTGGAAAACATACTTCTGTGAAATGGAAGAACGTTATTCATTTTTTATATGTTAAGTGTGCAAAGAGAACGGAATTTGAAAGGTTTAAAAGATTTAACTATCGCTCAAAGCGTATTGTATTCCCATATTCTCCTTGCGCCTACAAGGAAATAAGCAATAAGATTATTAGTGCAAATGTTTATCTCAATTAACATGAAGAAGATAAGAATTTGTAAGAATGGTTAGTACGAGAGTATTTTTGGGTCATTATATTAAATATCCAATCCGGTACTTATCTTGGCGACTAAGGGAAGCCAGGAAGTCAGTTAATTTGAAACTGGCGCCCTCCCCATAGACATTACCTCCTCAGTTATTCTGCTTGCTAGGTGTTTTCAACCATGTATCATAAATAACTACGTATTCTGTACTTTCTAAAGGGAAGTGTATACCAAAGTCAGTTTATGACCTAACATCTCACTCAAGTAAAGTAAAAGCACGCAAGACCAACAAATTCTGCAGCCCCGTTTCAAATCACGTCTGACTAAGCCGTCAGGCTGAAGCACAGGCACGGAATAATTTCAGCAAGAGGCGGTTTCCAGAGGGATCATCTTGGACTGACGTGTGCGTGTGTTAAACATGGTCATCCATATTGTAATGCCAATGTATATGTCACAAATAGTAAACACTGCCACCTCGACTAGGGCATTTTTCCTTTGGTTGTGAAGTGTATGCTGGAGATTGAAAAATATACCATTTTCCACTAATACAGTCCGCATGACCTGAATAAATTTTGACCTACGTGACTTTAACACGAAACTCGGTGAGATATTTGCCTACAGGAAACTCAAAAATCATATTCACGATTTTTGCTACGTCTGGTTTATATTTTTTTCAGATTCGCATAGTACTTTCTATAGCTGTTCAGCAAGTATCCACGATAAGAAAAAGAATAAGAAAAATGATGTGTTGCACTTACATGACATGATTTTCAGGGATATTTTTTATTATTTATTTATACTTTTCTCAAATAGATATACACTATTCGTTTTTCTTTACTTTCTCTACTGGTAAGTAGGAGAAATAGGTATTGTATTCCACCCAAAAATTCTATGTCGAGATTTCACCGGAAATAGATGTTTTGAACCCAAAAAAAGCATTTTTAGAAAAAGGTCCGTATGTGTGTCTGTCTGTGTGTCTGTGGACAGCATAACTCAAAAACGAAAAGTCGGTTAAAAACCAAAGTTGGTATTTAATTTTAATGTCTTTCAAGGATGCGACACGAAGATTTTGAAGAAAATAGCCCCACCCAAAACTACCCTTTACATAGAAAACTTTTTCGAAAATTTTGATTTTCTTGAAAATGGCTCTAACGATTTTGATTAAAATGTCATATGTTTGAGATATTTTTATGAAAAATGAAATGTATATCTTGAATTTTCTGGCTATAGCCCCTGTAGTCGTATTTACTCTGGACGACTTTTGCATAACTGGTAAACCGTTAGAGATAGACCAAATCATAGTATACAAAAATTTAGATCTTGCTAAAATACACAATTTATGTCTCAATAAATTTTCTTGTAGGGTGAACCATTTCGGAGATATTCCTTGTTATGTGTGTGGGTTTGGGAAAACTTACAACTTTCGTGAAATGGATCATTGTTGATCATTTTTTTATATGTTAAGTGTGCAAAGACAATAGAATCCCAAAGCATTTGACTATCGCACAAAGTCTACTGTATTCTAATATTCCCCTTGTACCTACAAGGAAATAAGCAATAAGAAAAGTTGTACAAATGTTTATCTTAACTAACACGAAGAAGATATAGGAATAAGAGTTTGTAAGAATGGTTAGTACAAGAGTAGAGAAAGTCATGTGAGCGCAACAATCTGATTTTTTAAAATTACACTTCTTATTACCTTTGCAACAAACTCAAAACTAAAGAAAGGAGATCTTCATAGAATGAATAAGTTTTCTTAAAAAATATTTAATACAGCAAAGTGTACAAATGTGTTAAAACAGCGCAATTTAATATTAATTATTTTTTTAAAAAAATTACGTCCATATCAGAATTCCAAACATATATATTTAGTACCCATATTGTGAAATATATTTCAAAAACTTTTTAGATCTCTACCTATATTTTTGTGGCAGAAGATATATTTTGAATATGAGAAAATAACAAAAATTGTTTCCTAGAAAAATAGTTTAAAGTTGAAATGGAAGGCGCACCACTTTAAAAATGACATCCAAAAGATGTGTACCCCCTCCCTAGTGGATTAAGACTTCGCAGATATATTATTTAAGGTTGGTGCACTTTTTGCAATAAAAATCCAAAATGGATTTTTTTACCAAACAGGCTAAAACATCACTTCCGTGTTCTCTTAAGAGTGGCACAGTCCGTATAACGTGGAGGGAGGTAAATACGACCTCCCCTCTTTCGGAAACATTGGACATCGCTAAACCAAATGTTAGAAACAAGCAGATCCCACTGGATACGCAGGAATAAATCCATATCCTTGAAAAATACTGTACAAAACGTATTCTGTTGTATTTCTGTAAAGTTGTGTTTATGAGCTAAAAAGAAGTGGTGGCCTCTTTTATGATCATGTACATTTTCTTTCGGTTTCCACCATTACGATATCTGTGTTCTCTGATATTTATTGTCTATCCTCAATTTATGACTTTGCCCCAATTTTTGGGCGTTTATATTGGATATGTGGTGGCGCCGTGGCCAAGCGGTTAGAGGTTCGCCTACCACCTAGGCGGCCCAGGTTCAATCCTAGGAACCCGCATGTGGTATTCGTTGTGGACGAAGTGGCATCAGGGGGGTTTTCTCCGGGTTCTCAGGTTTTCTCCGCCAAATTTCCAACAATTGCTCCATTATCACCTTTGCAATCATCGACTTCGCCTGCATTTCATATCATCCTCTTCCTCACTATCATACCTGGTGCTTGGCTGAACACCCGCTTCCAGGTCTTCACTCTGTCCGGTCTATAGGTTCCTCTGTTCCCCGACAGGTGTCTGACCCTAGGCACTGGCTTGAATTTTTCAGTCGAGATAAACATTTTAGTCGAGATAAACATTTGCAGAAATGACTTATTGGTGATTTGCTTGTAGGAACAAGGGCACAATGGGAATACATAGGCTGTGAGCGATAGTCCAAACTTTCAATAGCTGGTTGCTATGTGAAGGATTTGAAATTTCGTTCTCTTTACACGGCCAACAAATATATAAGTGAATAACGAACATCCATTTGAGAAAAATAGGAAGAAATATCTTCGAAGTGACTTATTTCACTAAAGCTGCATTTGGACACAAATTGTGCATTTTAACGAGGTCTACATTCTTTGTAATGAAAGATTTCTTCTATCTCCTAACGGTTTACCAGTTGTGCGAAAGTGTAAACAGGACTACATGAGCTATAGCCAAAAAATTCAAAATATGCATTTTATTTGCCATAAAATATCTTAAAACATATGGTATTTTAATCGAAATCGTGAGATTCATTTTTGAGAAAATCAAAATTTTCGAAAAATTTTCTATGTAAACGGCAGTTTAGGTTTGAGGAATTTTGTTCAAAATTTTAGTGTCACATTCTTGAAAGATATACTTAAATACCAACTTTAGTAGTGTTTGAGTTATGCTGTGTTCATAGACACGCACACACGGACATTTTTCTAAAAATGCTTAATTTGGATTCAGGGCGCCTCAAAACATATATTTCGGGTGAAATCTCGACATAGAATTTTTGGGCGGAATACAATACTTTTGCGGTTTTTCTTACATTATTATTTGGAATTCATTAGCCAAGTGACTCAAAAAAATGAAAATAATGTGCGACGAGCACAAGAATAGGGGTTCAGGGAAACAGAGGAAGTTTGCAATTGTGTGCAGGTGTTTTGATATATTCTGCCAGAAAGTCTGACTTTGACATTCCGGATATAAGTAAACGCCTACAATCCTTTCAGCAGATGGACTGGACAACGTTGCGGCAAAAAAAGACCAACATAATATAAGAAGAAGAAGCTGACCTGCAGACTTTCCCACGGGAAATGGAGGAGGGCGAAGGACAAGAAAGAGAAATTGAGAAAAGTTCCCTCCATTTTCACTAAATCGATCCAACCTCATGTCTTAGGAATTGCGTTCCCTTCAGGGATGATTTTACAATTGATTTCACAAACAATTTCATATCAGAGCACTAGAATTCAGAACTCACAGAAGTTTATAAGTGGAACATTATTCTACAAATTGGTTACAGAGAATTCGAAGAGTAATAACAGCTGAAAGAGAAACAGTATTTAATGCCTAAAGTTAGTTCCTATATGCGCTGGCACAATAGAAAGCTTTTCCTTAACTATTCTTTCATCAAAAAGGCAAAAATATGTGGGATCCTTTAAATTTAATTTACACAAAAACCGCTGAATCTATTGAAATACGCCAAAGGAAAAAGTTGTCATTTATTCAATTTTCTATGAATATACTCATAAATCAAGAACCTTCAATCAATAATAATTCAGCCAGATGATATACATCTTTTTATAAAAATATTTTTTTCTAGAAAACTATAAACTTTTCAACATTTTAGTACTAGACTTTCTTGTTATTCACAACATGAGAAATTCGCTGTTAAAATCTGGGAGATCATTTCACTTCCATCCTGTATATTGGTAAATAATTGTTTTCATTTTTCTACATGAAAGACGTTTCAAATTTACCTCCTAAAGTACTATGAAGTTCAATGTTTGTATGCTAGATGGCATACGTGGCAATAGAAAAACTAGAATGTGTAGGTCATGCTAAAAAAAGAATAGGAAGTTTTAGAGTTGCAGTGGTGGAAACTACCTCATCTTTCCGCTAATTACATTTTTCTTTATAAAATGAACCATTTCTCAGGAACTATTGCATAGAATTGCATGATTTTTTTGTGCTTATTAGGTACCTATATGGTTTCGATACTGAACCTTAAACATTAAACATTCTTCTAAATACTCCATGTATAAACATTTCTAAACTTGCAAGTTGAATTAAAAAATTAAAAATTAATTAAAATATAATTGCAAATACTGTAGCTTCAGATTAGTAAGCGTATACATGAGATAGTTCAGGTAAATGTTGATGTTATTATGAGTTTCCATTCTACAGAAAATTGCCTTTATGTTTTTTTATTAATGAATGAAACATTTTGAAAAAACGACTTGCATTTTAATGTACAACAATGAAATTTATACATTAGTTTAGTACTTATGATAATAACAAGCACACAAAATTTCAAACAAATTGGATACCTCTACTCGCAGATGAGTATTTCTGTCAATAGAGGGAAAAATATATTTTGCAAATTAACTCCACTGTAACATGACAGCGAGTGGCTCAAATTTTGCAGCAAAATTTTTCTTCTTCTTCTTCTCTCTCTTTTTTTTTTTTTTTTTTTTTTTTTTTTTTTAATAATTACCTACATGTGTTTGTCTTCTGAACAATCTGTGCACTCATTGTTACTCGATTGACGAATGGCAGCTGAAATAGAGCTGCCGGGTATTTTCCGTATAATTCATTCATCTGATATTGCTCAATTATGTGTTATCAAGTGTCAGATATCAACCAATTTCTCTTTGTATCCACAATCGAGTTGTACACTCTGCAGGCAAATCTCCCATTTCCTTTAGGTAAAACAAAAACTGTAAAGTTGAAACACTGACAATCAATTTAAAAAAAAAATCTGATATGACTTTTTCTACTCTTGTACTAACCATTCTTACAAACTCTTATTCCTATATCTTCTTCGTGTTAGTTGAGATAAACATTTGTACAAATTATCTTATTGCTTATTTCCTTGTAGGTACAATGGGAATATGGGAATACAGTAGGCTTTGAGCGATAGTCAAATGTTTTAAAGCTTTAAATTTCCGTTTTCTTTGCACGGCTAACATACAAAAAATCAATAACGATCTTCCATTTGACGTAAGTTTAATTTTTCCGAAACTCACACGAATAAGAAAGAATATCTCCGAAATGGATCACTCTACAAAAAAGGGCACAAATTAGTGTTATAGGGAGATCTACATTTTTGTACAGTAAGAGTTGGTCTATCTGTTGAGGTTTACCAGTTATGCAAAAGTCAGAGTAATAGGACTACATAGGCTACAGCCAGAAAATTTAAAACATACATTTGATTTATCATGAAAATATATTTTTAGGCAAAGTAGTTAGAGATTTCTAGAAAATAAAAGCTTTCGAAAAATGTTCTATGCAAAGAGTGGAGGAATTCTCTTCAAAATCTTCGTGTTGCATCTTTGAAAGGCATTAAACGTAAATACCAACTTTGGTTTTTAACCTACTTTTCGTTTTTGAGTTATGTTGTCCACAGACTGACACACATACAGACACGCACACAAAGAGCTTTTTCTAAAAGCGCTTTTTTATTCAGGGGGCCTAAAATATATATATAATAATAAATATATATATAGTAGAGAAAGTAGAAATGTAAGGTGGAGAAATCTGCATTTTTCTACACACATGCACTAGATATGAGTCAGATTGCCTGATTGGCCTAAACTGCCCTGCTGCATACGTCACAGTTTTCCCCTTTCTCTAGTAGTCTCTGTCCTCAGATTCATGGCGGAATCTAAAAAACATTTCTGCCAATCGATGAAACTTTAGAAAATTACATTTTCAGTTGTGTATTTCCTTCAAACTCTTAAGGTTTACTAGTGATACAAATTTATGTAAAATTCATTTAGAACAAAGAGCACGGAATAGGCTTGGGTAGGAAATTTCTCCATTTCAAAAATCAACAGGAGGAAGTAAAGAAATCTTTAGAAGAAGTTATCTAAACTACTTCTAGTTCCTTTCCTGAAGTCGGGACTGGTATAATACCACCAATAGATTCCTTCAAAGGAGAGTTTCCTCCTAGAGGGAAATAAAGTCAGTGGATTGAGAAAATTCCAGGAAGTTACCCAAGCAAGATTCGATCCAAGTTCTAGTAGGAACCCTTGTCACACAGAAGACGTTTTTGTGTCAGCAACATCAGGTCAGTGAGATGTAAGTCGACCAGCAGCACGGGAAGAGCTAATTTGATCACGAATGAGACTACAATAAAGTTGTCTCAAAACTTGGAGACGTGACCGTGTTTTATAAGAGGATTTGCACCATTCAAAGACTTTCGAGAGAGAAAGCGACTCCCTTCAATTAGGAAGGTAAATAAACTACTTTTCTCCACCACCAATTTCCTACGGCTGAATTCCAACGCTTATAGCCAGAGGGAGTGCTAAAATACAAGAGAATTGAACTTAACTTCCAGTAGTTAAGAATTTGCATACTTAATGTTTATACAGACCATTCCAAACCTGTAGAGCTCTAGGGTGAATTTTTGTTTTAGTACATTTACTTATACGGTCATATCATTATATATTGTATCTTACGTTTTTGTCTCTGACCGTTTTCCACGAAGATATTTTCGTTTTGCCAAAAACAAGCTGTAAACACTGTAGATTGTGGTGGTGTCACTTTCCCTAGCTCAGTACATAAACAAACACTGTAGCGGTACGTCTTGAGAACATAAACACATACCCTACCTTGCCTTCCGTGTTTACTATACGACTATATATAGGTGTGCATGCGCGCGCGTGTGTGTATATATAATTGTAATTAAAAAGCGTGGTTGTTTCTTTCATGACGTGACAATATTGTGACAAATACATGTCCAGTTATTTTTACAATCACCTTATTTATGTTCTAAAATTGAATCACGAAACACAGCTCTCTGTTTTGTGGTTAACACAATCTAGGAATCTTCGTTACCTTTCAGCTCACAAGTGTTCTGTCTAAACGTAGCCTAGACAAACGCTTAACTGTTGTTTCGACTCTCTATCTGTCTTTCTCTCTCTCTCTGTCTGTCTCACAAACAGCTGACTTCGACGATACACTGACTAAAAGCGTTCGTAACACCCAGGCAAGGAACCTCAGAACTTAAAAATCTGATGTGTTACACTCACATAACTTTCTCTACTCTTGCACTAACCATTCTTACAAACTCTTATTCCTATATCTTCTTCGTGTTAGCTGAAAAACAGTTACAGAAACTATTTTATTGCTTATTTCCTTGTAAGTGCAAGGGGATATATAGCACGGCTAACATACACAAAATGAATAACGACCTTCCATTTGACGAAACTTTAAGTATTCCAAAACTCACACAAATAACAAGGAATATCTCGAAAATGGTTCCCTCTACAAAAACATTTAATTCTTTTAGCAAGATCTATATTTTTGAACAGTAAGATTTGGTTTATCACTTACGGTTTAAGAGTTATGTAAAAGTCATTCAAAGTAAACAGGTCTACATAGCTTATAGACTGAAAATTCAAAATATATATTTCACTTGTGATAAAAGTATCTTAGACACATGGCATTTTAATCTAAATCTTTAGAGCCGTTTTGGAGAAAATAAAAATGTTCTATGCAAAGGGTAGTTTTAGAGTGGAGGAACTTTCTTCAAAATCTTCGTGTCGCATCCTTGAAAGACATTAAACTTATAAAAACTATGGTTTTTAACCGAGTTTTCGTTTTTGAGTTATGCTGTTCACAGATTCATATACACACACGCACCTTTTTCTAAAAATGCTGGATTTAGCTTCAGGGGGTTACAAAACATATTTCCGGTGACATTTAGACTTCGAATTTTTGGGTGGAATACAATACTTCCTCTACTTATACGTAGTAGAGAAAGTAATAAGAGACGCATCAGATAATTAGAAACCAGAGTAAAAATTATTCTGTTAGCACGTTTACCAGAAATAAACTTTTCCGTCCAAAGAACAGGCAGGACAGGAAGTGAGGAGATGGGTCACGTGACCGTGCTCCTTTGTGCATCTGTCTGAGCTCACATAACTAATTAATATCACATGTTGCCTCTGCACCAGGTAACAAAACAAAAGCACACTGCGTCAGAGCACACGGGATTCAATTTTTTGTCGAGATTAAACTTCCTGCATGTAATTTAGGGGCTGTGAGATTTGTGGTGTCCCATATTGTCTCCCGCACGACACTGTCACATGTATTTTAATGCATTTTTGTAAACTAATGTACTGTATTAACGAATGATGTCACAGTGATGGCCACGTCGTTATAACTTTCACTGTTATAAGTCACAGTTAAATCGCCCAACAGATAGCTTCATCAAAAAAATTAACGGCAAGTGTACGAGAGGGAATATGACGAAAACCAGCGAATTGCCATAAAGCTTTGAAGAATTGCCGCTTTTTGTGAAGTGTAAATGTTTAACAAGCTATTTGTAAATGGGTTAGGTATTTATTTATATGTTTTTTTTTTTTTTTTTTTTTTTTTTTTTTTTGTTTTGTTTTTTTTGCTTCATGAAAATAGCTGCCACTTCTGACATGCGCCACTGGGCAGCACAGCGATGTAAGGGCTTTAGGACAATAAAAGGGCTGAACCACACATATTTATGGATGCAGATAACCCCCCAAAAATGTTCTGGTTATGTGCTGAACTCGGAGGTTTAAAGCTGTACTATATAATTTACTTAAAAGGCGCTTAAAAGCCATTTCATGTAAAAATTGTTCTTAAAACGCTTCGTATGGCCACGTTGAGGCTCTGCGGTTCAAAACGGTATATGTGAAAAAGTTGATATTTAGTCAATGTTGCTACTTAGAATTTGCGTTTCTAATTTACAAATTTTGTAAACGAGGTATATATCAGCAAAAGAATTTATTGGAGTCACAAATAATTATTAGACAATCGCAGAACAATATTTACCTTCTCTGCTACGAATAGTAAGTAGAAAAAGGTTTGTTTTTGTGCGCATTTGTGTGTGTGTATGTGTGTGTGTGTGTGTGTGTGTGTGTGTGTGTGTGTGTGTGTGTGTGTGATTGTGTGAGTTAAGTGACTGTATAACAAAAAGTCGGTTAAAAATCAAAGCTGATATTTAAGTTTAATATCTTTCAAGGATTCGACACGAAAATTTGTAACAAAATCCCTCTGCTCTAAATTATCCTTTATATGCAAAACTTTTCGAAAATTTCGATTTTATAAATAATGGCTCAAACGATTTTGATTAAAATGCTATGTGTTTAAGATATTTTAATGCCAAATGGAATGGCAAATATTTTTAAATTTTTGGCTATAGCCTATGTAGTGCTGTTTATTCTTGATGACTTTTGCATAACTGCTAAACTGTAACAGATAGACCAAATCTTACGATACAAAAATCTGGATCTTGCTAAATTACACACTTTATGTCCCGATAAATGTTTTGTAGAGTGAACCAATTCGGAGATATTCCTTGTTACTTGTGTGAGTTTTGGAATATTTATACTTTCTTCAAATGGAGCATCGTTAATCATTTTTATAGCTGTGCAAAGACAACGAAATCTTAAAGTTTTAAAAGATTTGTCTATGGTTCAAAGCCTACTGTATTCCCATATTCCCCTTGTACCTACAAGGAAATAAGCAATAGGTAACTTCTGGAAATGTTTATCTCAACTAATACGAAGAAGATATACGAATAAGAGTTTGTAAGAATTATTAGTACAAGAGTAGAGAAAGTCATATGAGTATTTTTGGAACAAACACTTAACAATAATGATGTCCACTAGTTTATTATTCCTATAACTTTGAGCTTATTGTGTTTTATAAATAAACATTGTCATGGGAAATAATGAAATTCCCATTTTCCAGGAGGGAATCGAACTGGGACCTCTGGGTTTATAAGCTAGAACTACCAACTATTATTATTATTGTTATTATTGTTGTTATTGTTATTACTATTACTATTATTACGATTATATTATTATTATTACTATTATTATTATTATTATTATTATTATTATCATCATTATCATCATTATCATCATTATTATCATTATTATCATTATCATCATCATCATCATCATTATCATTATTATCATTATCATTATTATCATTATCATTATTATCATTATCATTATTATCATTATCATTATTATCATTATCATTATTATCATTATCACTGTTATCATTATCACTGTTATTATTATCACTGTTGTTATCACTGTTGTTATCACTGTTGTTATCACTACTGTTATCACTACTGTTATCATTACTGTTATCATTACTGTTATCATTACTGTTATCATTACTGTTATCATTATTATTATTATTATTATTATTATTATTATTATTATTATTATTATTATTATTATTATTATTATTATTATTGTTGTTGTTGTTGTTGTTGTTGTTACTTTCCCAAGCAGTACATCCATATTCCCATGGAAACTAGTCCCTAATCAACGCACCATTCGTAACCTGGACTCAAATGGGAACGATGTGGTGAGGTAGTGGTTCTTGCAAAAAGCTCGTTTCAACAAGGGAACAGCATTACTCGGGCAGCAGTTCGCCTGGATGTTAATTTCATTGCAGGATACTCCACTTTTGTTTTGGGCCGCTGCCGCACTTTTATTTTACGATGATAATAAATTCGGTTTTACTACATCCTCGTTTCTGGAAATTATGCCACAAATTAATATTCCACAGGCAGCCGCCATACTTGCGCAGTAATGACCGTCTCATTTTATTTCGAGTGAGGAGGCCTCTAGACGGAAATATGTGCAATGCAGATTCGTAAAGTTAGGCCTTGTGCGGCATTGTCGATGTTAAACTGCACAAAAATTGAAATGTTAGCCATTTTTACACGAAAAATCTGGGTCCATTTCCACTAGATTGTATAAGATAGACGATCCGCATACTTAAATTCCTGAACCACTGAACGAAAAGCGGCAAGACTATAAAGACCCGAATAATAAGCTAAAACAAATCGGATATCTTCTACATTTTAATTGAGATTGACTTTTGCAGAAATGGTTTTATTAAATAAATATTCTATCAAAATTACAATTTGTGAAATCCCACTCCTGACACCATTGTGAAAAACAACAAAATCAGTTCAGCTACTTTTCTGTCACTGTTTGTCTTCTCAATTTTTCCTCAACAACACAGTTCTCTTCTACTGACGTAACAGTCTACAGTCTCTCATGATATTACTACTCACAACTGTTTTTTCTCATAGCCTCGACTCAGTCCTTTCACTTTCTTCACTGTATCTGTCTCTCATACAGTAACTTCGGCGATAAAATCACTCGACGCTCTTTAAAACTCCTTCACTTCTACGCGACGTACCTTTCATGACTAAAGTGCCACACACACACAGCTGTCTCGCTCTCACTGGCACAAAGGCCGACTCATGTCTGTAACACCCTTCTCTGCTATTTCCTCGCCTCCTTATATAGCGAGGATGACGTAACACGGATCTTCCTCGACTTCTTCAAAGAAGCGGCGCCGGATAATTCTCGAAACATCTGGAAAAGACCCCTTATGTTTTGGCACTTTATTGTTGTTAGTCACGTGTTTGCTCGCGTGAGTTGTGTGGGGAAGCTTGATCTCGAACACCTTTGTTTGCACGGTTTGGATATATAATACCAGTAACCAAAGTTGTAGTTTAAGTTTGAAACAGTAGTAAAAATTAAAAATAGATGGCAAAAGCGAATTCTGTGCCATCTATCCACAGATAATGAAAGCAGATAGACTAGATGCTACCCTAATGCCATCTGCCGTCACAGAGGCGGAGGTACAGTTGCCCTGCACTGATCCCTCTGCGTACACTGACGAAGCAAGATGGCTTCACTCCTTCAGGCTCGTGATAATACAAGTATTAAGGGTATATGTGCGTAGGTTTCGTGTAATGATAGATTCAAATATGGCGAATTAAAGGCCCAATAAGAATCATCTATCGTGAAAGGTAAAAGAGATAATAAAAGATTACTGAAAATATTATCTGCACAGTCTGGCAACAGAGAGAACTGAAGAAGCGAAGGTTTTGTTTACTAATGCCACTTACACTGTGTTCCTTATCAGCTACTGCAAGTAACGAAAACAGAGCTGCTTTTTTTGTTTTCAAGCTTTCCTAGCAGTATACAGGCAAGTAGCTTTTACTGTCAACATTTCTGACCTTCCGCTCTACACATACACGGCAATGTTGTCAAGGGTATTCCACAAATTTACTCCAATAGACACGCTAGAATCTAATATAATTTTGTGGTTAAGTGACTCAGTTTTTAAAGCTCTGCGAATTTTATTTTTTATTTATTTAACGGTGAACTATGAGCAAAATGGTAGAGGTAATTATGTTTTAGCTTAATATCCGGAAGTGGTCGTTAAAGTCAGTGCACTTGTACCTTGTATATGGCAGTGTTTAGTCTAGCGTGACTCCAAACAACAGAAACGCCTTTCATTTAGCATGCGAAAGCTACATAAAACTAATTGGTAAAATCTGCATTCGCTTTAGGGTGCAATAACTGTCTGCTGCAGTTTAAGGTACCATATGTTCTTGAATGCTGTTCCTGTATCGCTTTTAGTTATTTATGTTTTTTTTTTAGGTGTTTTGCGCCCACTTTCCTATAATATTACAAAAGGAACGCATTTGTTACGATATATAAAGATTTATATATAGATGAAGTCTTCTGGTTCCAAGCACATCTGAATGTGGTGAAAGGAACAATTGAATGTCAGTTAAAATTTCTTTGTAGAACCCTACATCAACAATGGGAATCCATTAGTAAGTAGAGGAAGTATTCTACACCAGCCAAAAATTCGATTCGAGATTTCACCGGAAATATATGTTTTGAGGCCCCCTAATTTTTAAAAAAAAAAGTAGTTTTAGAGAAAAATGCCCAACTTAATCGTGCGAATCAGAATGTGTTCTCCCGATATAATGCTTGTTTAGCCGAGGGTGGACGACATGTCCAGCATCTTCTATAAGGTAAGAGTGTTATACATGCTTTACGAGCAAAGCATCTTGGAATTTTGGCTTGTGAAAGCGGATCAGCCAAGGATATCTTTTCCAAGTTGCAGGCCCACTCCGATGAATTTAATGGATGGAGCAGTCTGGTTTCAGACACCAGAGTAGTCAATACGGGGCCCCTACTTACTATACGTAATAGAGAAAGTAAAAAAATGAGTAGATAGAGTCATACGCCTTTTTAAGAATAATTTGTAGAAGAGGGAGTAGAAAATGAGTGGAATATCAGAATTTTTGTCTCAAAATTACCTCTAACAATTTTCATAAAAATATCGTGGACGTCTGCTTATGTTCATTAAAAGTACCTCGGCATTTTTCGCCTCTGTTTTTGTCAAATCTTGTTTTTTGTGGGAGAAGATACTTATTTTGATAAACTGAAAGTCAAAACGTTAACTAAATAACAATCTTAGTCGCAATTGTGAAGAGTCATTTCCGAGATACAAATATTTCATAAACACCATCATTTCAGCTGTAAAACGTCTACTGCTGAACGCAGGCCTCCACCATAGATATCCACCCAGTTTTATGTTTTCGTCGAGCATTTGTTCCATTATGGAGTTCAGTTCCTTGCTGCTGCGATTGACTGCAGGGCATTAACACTTTCGCCAAGGTCCTTCGTCTTTCCGTCGAGTTCTTCCATGGCTTCCTTTACTCTGGCTAGTCGCTCGTTAGTATTCTCCAATAGATCTACCTTCATATTACACATTCCCTTCTTCTTATTTTCTGTTTCGGAGTTTACATTTTCAGTTTGCCTTCCATTTTTGTTTTCATTTTGTCCATCTTTGTTCCTATATCTCCTATTCCGTAGTTTACATTTTTCCAATTCGGTTTTCATATTTGTTTCCTCTGCCGCATTCCAGAATTCATTTCATTTCCCATTATGTCCATCTTGGTTAACATTTATTTCATCAACTGTTCCATATCGTGCTTTTCGGTGCACTCCTGACATCAATTGTGATTACTTTACTTTTTTTAAATATTTCGTTACTTTTTATTAAAACATCGGAGCAACACTAAGCAAAAGGACTGTTGAACAATAACAAATACTACAGGAAGAAAAGCTGGTTGATAAAGCCATGTGAATTAACTACGCATTTCTGTTTCAATCATATAGAAAATTCTATGAATTGTTCGTAATTGTTCGTTGAAACGGGAGTAGTGAAAGAAATGTGATTGTGTTGAGCAAAATAAAAATTAGTAGAAAAACCGTGTGAATGTTATACGTTGCACTTATATTTCAAGTGCATGGAAAAATGTATGTTTGTAGAAGAGGGAGTAGTATGTTGGGTAAAAGAAAAAGGAGTAGAGAAAACCATGTGAACGTAATACGTTGGGTGGTAAAATGGATTGCATAAAAACCTTCGTCATGAAAACAATTAGATATATCACTTTTCATGGCGATCGATCAACCTGTATTGGAATTTATCCACTCTTTAACATACGATATGTATAGGCGCTGGTATGTATGAAGTTGATGAACGATAGGGAATAACATGTGAATTGTTACGTAAAAAAATAGTGACTAGAGAAAATAGTATGAATATAACACGTTGTATTTATTTTTCAAACATATCAAATTGTATGAATTATATGTTGAAGGGCGAGTAGTGAAAGAAGACTGATGGTGCCTCGTAAATGAAGAATTAGTCGAGGAAGTCGTGTGAATGTAATACGTTGCATTTATATTTCAATCATAGAATATTATATGAATTGTATGTTGAAGGGCAAACAGAGGATAAATGAATGTGCTACGTAAAAGAAATGCGAGTAGAAAACCATTTGAAAGTAATATATTGTGTAGTAAAATTGTCGCCATAAAAAATTTCCCGATGAAAAAATACATATACGTGCCGAATTTCGCGGTGATCGGTTAAGCGGTTTTCGAGCTTAACAGTTAAGATATATACAAACATCCAAGTTGTGTAGATGATATGAATTGTTTGTAGAAGAGTGACTAGAGAAAGAGATGTGAATGTGTTACCTAAAAGTGAACATAGTAAACAGTGTGAATGTAATACGTAACATTTCTATTTCAAACATGCACGAAATTATATGACTTATTTGTAGAAGAGTGAGTAGAGAGAGACGTGAATGTGTTACCTAAAAGTGAGTAGAAAAAACAGTATGAATATAATAGAGAAAGAGATGTGAATGTGATAGCTAAAAGTAAGTAGAGAAACCACTGTGAATGTAATATGTAGTATGTCTATTTCAAACATAAAGAAAATTGCATGACTTATTTGTAGAAGAGTGAGTAGAGAAAGAGATATGAATGTGTTATCTAAAGGTGATAGGAAAAAACAGTGTAAATGTAATAGCATTTCTATTTCAAACATACAGAACATGGTATGACTTATTTTAAAAGCGGGGATAAAGGTTTTTTTTGGTGCAAAATTACGTTTTTTATGGAAAATTGTTTATAGAAGAGTGAGCAGAGAAAGAAATGTGAATGTGTTACCTAAAAGTAAGTGGAGAAACCACTGTGAATGTAATATGTAGCATCTCTATTTCAAACATACAGAAAATTGCATGACTTATTTGTAGAAGAGTGAGTAGAGAAAGAGATGTGAATGTGTTACCTAAAAGTGAGTAGAGAAAACGCTGTGAATGTAATATGCATGTATACAAAAATGTAATCACATCTTTAGAGCTATTTCTGAAATACCGTGGGTATATACAAGAATTGCACCGTAGAGGCGGGAATAAAAAATGTTATTGTTTATGTAAAGTCGCGTTTTTTCGGGAATTACACCTATATAGCTGAACTTAAAAAGCAAAACCCTATCTGATTACAAAATTTGATCGAAATCGTTAGAGTCGTTTCCAAGTTGCGCGGAATAAATATATATTTATATGTATATACAAGAATTGCTCGTTTAAATATATAAGATAAGATACAGCAGGTCCAAAATTAAGAAATGAAGTGTTTATTATTTTGTGTCCATTAAGGGAGGAGGGTTATCGAGAAGTTGTTCTTGCAGTTTCGTGTAACCAAAATTCCCCTAGAGACGGAAATTCCGGTGGCAGCACTGGTTGCCGCGAGTCTATGATTATCTATAACGTCCCACGAAATAAAGTATCTCAAAGATCGAGATTTTGGAGGCGGCATCAGAAGTTTTGCACATATCATTGTGGTTAGTTTTTTGGAGAAAATACGCCCCAACTTACATTATTTAGTGCTGTAGGCACAGACTGCGAACTCCCTTGTGGCGTATATTGTGTAATTCAGTTCGCTTCCTTGAGACATTTTCCTGAACCTCTTTTTAAGAGTATGAATAAATTATGTGTAAATGAGACCAAAGTTCTTAAGGTACCAGATAGACAAAGTTTAAGTTAAAGCGGGGTTTCTGTGAGGGAATATTTAGGTTAACTAGCCAACATTAGACAGTCAGCACATTGTTAAACTTTTGAATTATGTTGTTTTCTTCACAATGTCAGACAGAGCAGCACTTGCGTTATGTTCCTCTCGTACACGAACCAATACAAGGGTGGGGAAAGCAACAAGTTTATTTCTCCCAAAGGTTTCACAACGGGATTGGACCGGAAGTAGGATTTACTTAGCGTTCTCAGTGTACAAAGCATCCAGAAATATCGTTTTTACCCTCTCTCTCTACAAAGCAGAGAAAGTATTGATTAAAATAAATCCAATATTGATTAAAGGCATTAAAATTATGTTCAGAGACATATAAACAAGTAAAAATCTGATGTGTTGCACTCACATGACTTTCTCTACTCTTGTATAACCATTCTTACAAACTCTTATTCCTATATCTTCTTTGTATTAGTTGAGATAAATATTTCCAGAAATTATCTTATTGCTTATTTTCTTGTAGGTACAAGGGGAATATGGGAATACAGTAGGCTTTGAGCGATAGTCAAATCTTTTAAAGCTTTCAGGTTCCGCTCTCTTTGCATGGTTAACACATAAAAAATGAACAGCGCACAAATAACGGGGAATATCTGCGAAATGGTCCATTCTATACAAAAATTTACTTGGACATAAATTGTATGTTTTAGCAAGATCTACATTTTTTGTATACTAAGATTTTCTCCATCTCTTACGACTTACGAGTTATTCAAAAGTCATCTAGAGTAAACAGGACTACATAGGCTATAGCCACAAAATTCAGAATATACATTTCATTTGTCATAAAAATATATTAAACATATATCAAGCCATTCTCAAGAAAATCAGAATTTTCATAAATCTTCCATTCAAAAGGCTAGTTTAGGGTGGAGCAATTTTCTTTAAAATCTTCGTGTCGCATCCTTGAAAGACAGTAAACTTAAATACCAACCGCGCACGCGGACCTTTTTCTAAAAATGCTTTGTTTGAAATCAGGGGCCTCAAAACATATATTTCCGGTGAAACCTCGACATCGAATTTTTGGGTGGAATAGAGTACTTCCTCTACTTAATATTAGATAAAGTAAAAATTGGAAAATACTTGTCGAAGCAAATATGTAATAAGCTAATTTTTACGAATGTTTATTTCAATTAATATTAAATAAATATAAAAATAAGCTCTTTAAACAATTATTTATTGAGGAATGGTAGAGAAACTCTTGGCAGTGTAACACAGGATTCTTTTCTCAATCCTGCAGTTCACTTTTAGTGTTTCAACTTCCCTGATACCGAAATTAATTGAATCTCATTTATAATGTAGTATTACTTACATTTTCCAAAATTTGTGTGATGTTTAGCCCTTAATGGAATTCAACCATTCCAATATGTATCTATTGTTTTAGGTAGTTGAAGAGTAGCGAGGGTAAACAATCGAAGCCAAATTTATGCCTTAGGACTGGGCCTTTTCAGCCCCCCCCCCCCCCACCCTAATTCATAGAACTTATTTTGGCTGTTAGTTTTGCCATCTGATACTGAAATTATTCATTTAAAAAAATTGTTAATATATGTTTAATGGATTGCTAAGTTATAGCTCCACGAATTAAATATTGGTCGGCATATCTCGGCGTAATAATATATAGGATGTTTGAAAAGAGTGACTGAGTGACTGTAAAATATGTCCGGAAACAAATACGTGTTGAGATATGAGCCATTTTACAAGTGCAATGTACCTACATTTTGATGGTTTTGGCATTCAGCAATGTCTTTAAATGTCCCCATAGCTAGAAATCCAGTGGGCTGAGTTCCGATGAACGCGGAGGCCATGCTACTGGACCTCCTCGATCAATCCATCGTCCATTAAATGTTTGGTTTGTCATTCGATGGAGTTCATTATCAACTGTGACAATGTAGATCTACTTGAGGCTGTAAAGTTATATTCTGCTTCCAAACTCAACCCTGAAGATTTCTAACGTAATGGTTTGTTATGTAATGTAGTTTTACATTTCTAAAATATTATCTACCTACAACATTAAAATCCTGAATTTTATAAAAATTGAAATTTTTAGTCGGTATGTCCCATTTTCATTTCACGTGCCAAAATAGCAGCCACAAAACTTTCCTTCCTTCTTTTTTCCTTTTCTTTTTCCTTCATTTCCGGTGAAAGGAGAAAGCGATAATCTGTTAGGTCCAGAGCGTGACCCCAATGCCTATTTCTTTTACGACGCCTTGAGTTACGCAAGCTGGAAGTGCGGGTGCATTACCCTTTTCTAGGACCAATTCTTTCTTTTCAAGATTGGATCAGTTCTCTGCGTTGTTAAGGCAGATGACTCAAGTTCCCTATCTCTTATTTATTACACTGTAACACTTCACCGTAAACATTCACATTAGCGTTTTGAATACGGTTGCCATATTCCAAAAACCAAAACCCAGGGCAAAATCTACGTTTATTGAAATTAATAAAAACATCCCAAATTTTTTAGCTATCATGTTCGAAAAATAAAAGAAAGAACACAATAACAATATTTTCAGCCATTAGACAGTTGAAGGTTGGGTTTAGCAACTGATATGGAAATTCATTTGATTTTGGGTGGTATATGTAGGGATTTATTTTATATCAGCAGTCATATTCAATTAAGACCAATAATTCGTAAATTATAGAGAACAAAGTACTTATTAATATAAATAATAATATTGAGATAAGTTATAGCTAATAAACGTAAACACAACAATAAAATTATTGAAATAGGAGGTATGTTTGGGAACGACAATGGCCCCTAATGGACATTTTTGAGGCGTCACTATCTGATCGCCTCAGGAAACAGATGCCTATCGTGCATCGCTCGTTCGAGAATTTGGGCGAATGGAAGTGATAATTTTATATCTACGGATAAACCAAAAAGGTTTGTCACGGTATACGTTGATACAAGTGAATTATGGACTATCAGTGAACAGTGAATTAGTCTTTTAAAATACTAGTGGTGGGCAAATCTCGTCTAATTTATAACGGCGTTGTTCTAATAATGCCACAACAGGTAATATTCAGACCACAACTTCAATTTCTACAATAACTGACATTACAGAAGTATCTGCTAAGCTGTATTTTTTATATTAACCTCTAATTTTCTACTCCATTATACTTTGCACTCTCCAAAATGCTTGATTTATCAAAGTTTAATAATTTATTCCTCGAAATTGGAGTATTATTCTAAAAATTTATATTGTTATTGTAATGTACTTTTGAGACATCGTAAATTATTTTGAAACAAATTAATAAAAGTTTTATATGTAGCACTCATGTCCATATTCTTCTATGCACTTCATGTTAAGGGAGGTATAAAATTGTTTAATTACATATTTTCTGTAGGTATAATGGGAATAAGGGAATACAGTAAACTTAGGCGATAGCCAAATGACTTATGAGCTGGTCGCTATATCATGGCTTTGAAAATTGGCTCTCTTTGCTTGGTCCAGAGAGAAAAGGAACAACTTCCTGTTTGACAAAAGTATAGGTATTAGAAAACTGAAACTAATTACGTGAAATACATTGGAAATGGTTAGCTCCGTTGAAAAATAAATGTTACATAAAATGAATACTTTAACAAAATGTATATTTTATGTGTGGAAAGATTTTGTCTTCCGAACGGAATGGCTCAGTCTGTGGCCCGCATTCAGGAGGACGCAGGTTCGATTTCCTCGGCCGACCTTCCTGACCTTGGGTTTTTTCGGGGGGTTTTCCAGGTCACTAAGGCGAATACTGGGAAGAATACTTATCTTACATCCACCGAATCACTTCCTTTCATTTCATCTCTCCATCCGGTCTTTCCAGGGTAAGAGTCGCTGTGGAGCTTCCGTCTGGAAATACGGTGTTCGACTGAGGGAAGGCAGTGTCGTTGACTGGCTGCCTCCAGAGGAACTCATTTATAAGCCGGACCTGGCTGGTGGCGCGCTCTTTGTGGTGATCTGCAACTACATTGGGCTAAAGAATGCCTGCACCTGTTAGGAACCCACTTAGTTCTGCTTGTCATGCGTTGTGGCCACCTCATCACATCCATTCTCACGGAGTCTGACGCACAACCATCGTCTGACATGCCGCAATCCCCTCCGTGACAAACAAGACAAAAGATCTTATCTACCTCGTAACTGTTTACCAGTTGCACAAAAATCATACAGAATGAAGAGGATTCTGAGAACATTCCCAGACAATTTAGGATATTTGATGCCATAAAAAGTCCTTAAGCGTGTTGTTTTTATCAAAATCGTCAGAGCCATGTTGGAGAAAATCAAAATTTTCGAAAAATGTTCCATGTAAAGTCTAGTTTAGGACGGGGGAATTTTCTTTAAATCTTTGCTTTGCATCTTCGGAAGAATCTGAACATAAGTACCAACTTTGGTTTTCAACAACTTTCCATTTTTATAATATGATAAATATTTTTTTCATTTTTATTTTCTCTACTGGTAAGCAGGGGAAGTATTGTATTTCACCCAAAAATTCGCTGTCGAGATTTCGCCGGAAATATATGTTTTGAGACCCCCTGGATCAAAAAAACAACAACACATTTTTAGAAAAAGGTCCTTGTGTGTGTGTGTGTGTGTGTGTGTGTGTGTGTGTGTGTGTGTGTGTGTGTGTGTGTGTGTGTGTGTGTGTGTGTGTGTGTGTGTGTGTGTGTGTGTGTGTGGAAAGCATAACTCAAAAACGAAGAGTCGGTTAAAAACCAAAGTTGGTATTTAAGTTTAATGTCATTCAAGGATGCGACATGAAGATTTTGAAGAAAATAGCCCCACGCTAAACTGCCATTTAGATGTAAAATTTTTCGAAATTGTTTATTTTCTTGAAAATGGCTCTAACGATTTTCATTAAAATGTCATGTTTGAGATATTTATATGACAAATGAAATGTATATTTTGAAGTGTATGGATATAGCTGCTGTAGTCGCATTTACTCTGCACGACTTTTGCATAACTGGTAAACCGTTAGAGATAGTCGAAATAATGTACAAAAAATGTAGATCTTGCTAAAATACACAATTTATGTCCAAATAATTTTTTTTGTAGGTTGAACCATTTCGGAGATATTCCTCGTTATGCGTGTGAGTTTCGGAAAACTTAACGGTACTATTGCACCACTGGTAATTATCAGATTACGTCGGTGCACAGAAAACGTCGAGTTTTAATGTTATAGCCCATAAGAAAGAATGTGCCTTATATTTTCTGGAAGCGAGCCAGGTGTCAACAAAGAGATGGGGACAAGGTATAACGACTTGCGAATTTACAGCTACATTGTAGCGAGTGCTTTCACTTATCTTGGCGCCATGTAAACAGTTGGCAGCCTGTCAACTGCAACACAGCCTGATAGTCGATCTTTATAACATTGTTATGACCGTCGAGGAAGCCCAGGGCTGTAGCATATCTCAACCATAAAGCATACCAACTGCGGCGGTGTCAGCCGAAAAACAAAATAAAACTACGTGGTTTCCCTTATAAAAGATACACTCATGCAATAGGCGGTGTGGATCTGTTTCATCAATTGATACGTTACTGTGGAATTTTTATCAATCTCAAAAATGGAATTGTGGCTGGTTTGTCATGCTGTTGGCTTTGGCACCATCCAAAGTTGGTATGAATGCAAAAACTTGTCCATCCTGAAGGAAAAGCAATTGGAGCTTCTTGCCTTTCATACTAGGGTAACGAATTGATACTGTGCCAGAAAAAGTTTTTTGAAAGAATTAGAGGATGTTGTTCTGATGAAGTATTTGCAGTGCCGGATTTGGCAATTTTGCTACCGCCCCTAGGCAGTACTAAAATTTTCCGCACCCCAATTTCCCCCAAACAATGTAAGCAGGTATTATGTAGGTCATTACAGGCTCGGCTCCTCAGGGTAGGCAGGGTAGGCATTGCCTGCCCTACCGTAATACATCAACAAATAATGTTTAACTATGATTCTGCATTTTATCATTTGAACCGTCATTTTTCACTAAATTGCAGTTCAGAAAAGCATGGTCAAATCCTTTAATCTCAATTCCGATTCATCAAAACTGCGCTGCGTGTTTAAAACGCGCGGCAGAAATGATATCGCATGGAACCTGGGTAGTGGAGAGCCAGCTAGCTTAACCTCTGCCGGCCCGGCCCCCTTTCCTCAGTACGAGGCCCTTGAACATTGATAAGGAAATATTCCGTCTGTATACGCACTCCGAGCATGCGTAGACGCGTCTGCCAGCACTCCGAACACTTGCCTGCCCAAATCTGACTTTATGCGACTTTTTCTTAACAGGCATACTGCACGAACGAAGATCTCAGAGATCCGAATCGTTTTGCTATCACTCTCTGTAATACCAGTGTGTTGTAATACTAGTATGACCGACTTAATTAGTGAACTATTACAAAGTCTGCTTTCGCGGCGCACTGACAATGAAAAGAGGAGTGTTTTAGCTATTTAACACAAAGCTGCAGTCGGACAATTTTTCAATTTCTTCATTAATTTTAGTTTTGGCGGTAATTCGTCCATAAGTCACACTCATTCACTCTGCACTTATTAAACAACCAAACAATATATTGTTTGCGTTATCCGCAATGACTTCGCCCACTTTATTTCGGATAAACGGGGTTCAACTGTACTACGACGACTACGACTACAACTACTACGACTATTATTATTATTATTATTATTATTATTATTATTATTATTATTATTATTATTATTATTATTATTATTATTATTATTATTATTATTATTATTATTATTATTATTATTATTGTTGTTGTTGTTGTCGTCGTTGCTGTTACGCCTTGCCTACCCTAAAATTTTGACTGCCAGCCGCCACTGGGTCATGAGTTAATGGTAACATGTGAAAATCTGGCGTTAACGGTAATATCCGTCTGGGAGACTAAGATGACAAAATCTTGTATTTTATGTCCGCTTTAGTGAACCTAACAATTTAAAAGCTTGATAAGTTATTAATACCAATTTTTTTAGTGCGTTTGCATCATATGTTGCACGAAATTGTGCAAAAATTTACAAAATCAAATATTAGTATGCTAAGTACCTTTACAGTAATATCCGCCTGTAAGACGGTGTGGCTTACATGTGTATACTTATTAAGCAATACTATTGCGGAACTAAGACAGTGACGTCCACCAATACAAAGTTCAACTCTAAGCAACAATAAAGCATAACAACTGCTGTGGTACCAACCATAAAAAATAGAACTACCTCTTTTCTTTTATAATAACTACTTTATTTGAGTGGTAGTCTTACTTGTGTTGCCCAGTGCAGAGTTAAAAAGTTTGCACCAGTTGACTCCGAGGGTGTTAAGTTTGCTTTCTCTCTCTTGAAGACTTAATCAGCACATTTTCATTATCTTGCTTCCCATGGGAACTATGTCTTTTATTTTGCACTTGGTGTAAAAGTTTCCTCCTCCTCGGGGTTAATATTCTCGAGTAGATGAACACGGTTCCCACGGTGGGTGCAACTTAAAAGAATTCTTAGCTTTGTTTCAAAGTTTCTGTTTAATTGCTGTTTAAGTCCTGTGAGTAGACCGGAGGACACCAACTTATGAAAGTTAACATTTTACTTACAAAACTCATTTAGTAGTGTGAGAGAGCAAACGAGAAGACAAAAATTTCACTTTTGAAGAAAGATCCTCAATTTAGTTATTCCTCGAGCTCGAGATAGTTGATTGAACGGTCAGATTTATTCTTAGCTCTTGTCACGATGAAATAATACAAACAAATCAAATAAAATAACCAACTTCGGGAGCTCCCAAGTTCACATCCAGTGGGCGTATCGATCTAAACTGCGTTTTTTTCACGGTTTCCCTGAGTCGCCAGATTGCATATTGAATCCATCTTAAATCTAAAATAATAATATAATTGAAAGATAGACGATAATAGTGAATTCCGTGCCATCTATCCACAGATAATGTAAGCAGATAGATTGGATGGCACCCTAATACCATCTGCCGTCACTTAGGCGAAGATGCAGTTGCCCTGCACTGCTCTCTCTATGGGCTCAAGACGAAGCAGACGTTTTAGGAGGCAGTGAACAGTGCTGTTAATGGTGTTATTCTCTGATACAAAAAGTGCAATATTTTACATCCAGCTAAACCTGTCAGTAAACTTCGCTTGTAGAAGTAATCATTAATCTTTTAATATACTGTGTACATGTTAGGAACACTGTCTACAGTATATAACATGTTAATTAAAGTAATTTCAGTATTGCACGGCTAGCCCTCTGCAAGACTTTTTGTTTTGTTAGAGAAGCAAACCATCAGTTGTTTCCAGTCAGTCTTTTGTTGCGTTACCAACATAATGCAATCTAGTCAACAAGAGCAAAGCTTCTCAAGTTCACATTCTATGAGTTATCCTGACAAAGCTACTACATCGCGAACAATCTTACAACCACCTAAGTTGGTCCATAAACGCCCGCTTGTAGAAACTAACCAAGACAACGGTTCCAATTCTAATGATTGCTTCATTACACCCAACAAGAAGCACACAGCTTCAGTATCAGCTGTAAATACCAAATATATAGTCGACTTAACCTCCGTTCACAACAAATTTTCCCCTTTGGAAAGCATGGAGGAAGAGAATGATACAACTTCTGAAGAAAATCTCTCCACAACTCCTAAACTCAGAATCTCACCAATTTTTATACATGAAGTCAATAATTACCAGCAGATTATCCAAGATATAGCTTCTACTGTAAAAGATGAGTACACAACACAGCAACAAAACAAAGTTCTTAAAATAAATACAACTTCAGTAAATGACTTCCGCGCTGTAACAAGATTCCTGGAAGAATCGAAGCTTCCTTTTCACACCTTCCGTGACCCAAACTCCAAAAGACTTGAAGTTATTTTAAGAAATGTTCCCTACTCTCTTACAGATGACGATATCGCTACAGAACTAACCTCTCTGAACTTACCAGTAGTAAAAGTTACCAGGCTTTTCTATAAAGATCGACAACCTATGCCACTGTGTGCCGTAGAATTAGAAAACAATGAGCAGGGTAAGAATATCTTCGAAGTCAAACATATTTACCATGCCATAATTAAAGTCGAGTACCGCAAGAAGCCCGCGAATATCCCACAATGCACACGATGGCAACGCTACGGGCATACTAAGAACTTCTGTCGACTCACACCTCGATGTGTGAAATGCCCCTCAAATCACCACTTTTCTGAATGCACAAAAGACAAAGACACTCAGCCCTCCTGCGTGAATTGTGGAGAAGCACATCCGGCAAATTTCAAAGGTTGTCGTTATTACCTAGATTTGAAAAAGAAAGCCGATGCAAGGGTGGTTCAGCCTGCAATAACACCGTCTTCAAACCTAAACATGGAAAATTTTCCGAGGTTGTCACCAAACTCGCCCTCTCCAACTCCTGAAATTCCACAATGGCCACGCTCTGCTGTTTCGGAAGAAAAAAGTCCTAGGCAGCTAACTCAGCAGACATCAACACAGAATTCTTCTTCTCCTTCGTCTTGCTCCTCCGATGGAACCGAAAACCTAGTTCAGCTAGCCATTAATTTCCTCACACCATTCCTGCCATCAATAAAGTCCTTTTTGCTAAAGCTCTTCACAAGTTTGTTTACTAATGGCCACTAAAAACCAAAAAACATTCTCACAACTAACCATACTAAATTGGAACGCCAATGGAGTCAAAGCAAAGTGAGAAGCCTTCTTGGAATTCATCTCCAGACACAATGTTGCAGTAGCTTGCATCACAGAAACGCATTTATTACACAAAGAAACGTTTTCTATACCTGGCTACGCAGTGTATAGATGCGATCGCAATGCTCCAGTCGCTTCAGGCGGAGTGGCTATAATTATTCGAAAAGACATACCTCACCACTCAGTTGCATTACCTCAGTTAACCAGCATCGAAGCCTGCGCAATTCAAATATTCACACGCAATTCTTCTAAAACTACAATAATTTCTGCATACAAACCGCCAGGACCCAATCTAAATGACCAGGATATTAATACGTTATTTTCTGACACAGCACCGACTTTCCTAGCAGGAGATCTAAATAGCAAGCATCAAACATGGGGATGTCGTGTAACAACTCCAAATGGAAGACGTTTATTAACTGCAGCCGATCACAACGCAGTTAACATTGCAGCTCCGTCAGACCCCACATTCTATAGACCAAATATAACACCAGATGTATTAGACATCGCACTCTACAAAAATATATCAAGCACTCCCACTATGGCTGTTCTGCCTGAAATGGACTCGGATCACTGCCCAGTCTTAATCTCGTTCGATGACATTCCGATTCTACAACCGCAACACACAAAGAAACTCAACAAAGGTTTCATAAACTGGGAGACTTTTCAGCACGTAATGGATGACCAGATAAGAATTACACAGAATTTGAGAACCCCCAGTGATGCCGATGCAGCAATTCTCAGCTTCACAAAATCCGTAACTTCCTCTATAGACAAAGCCACAGCTCCAGCGAGACCTCATCAACACAGAAAATCTTACCATGAATCTTTGCCCCCAAGCATCAGAAACCTCCTGAAAGAAAAGCACAAAACTCGTCGACTTTGGCAAAAACACAGAGAAACTTGGCAACTTCGTCGCTTGAACCAACTCACAAGAGAAGTGAAGAAACGAATGGATGAATATCGGTATTCAACTTATCAACGGCATCTCTCCAGTATCTCACCGGAAGACTCATCATTGTGGAAAGAGACTAAAAGAGCCGACGATTATTCCGCCCCTAGAGCAAGATGGAAAACACTACATCTCCGACTGTGAGAAAAGCGAACTATTTGCAGATACTTTACAAAATTCGTTTAGATCTAATCCAGGAAGCAACGTAGAATTCAACCACGAAATTGAACAGTTTACTGGTTCTTACGCTACAGTACCACTACCCATTGACTTCACTTCACCCAAAGAAATTCTTTTTATCATCCAGCAACTTCCCGCAAGAAAATCGCCTGGGCATGATCTAATACCAAACTTTGTATTAAAACATTTGAGTCGCAAAGCACTTGCTATCCTAGCTTCGTTGTTCAACAGTTTTATGCGAATGGGTTATTTCCCAAGAATCTGGAAACACGCCATAGTTATTGTTATTCATAAACCTGGAAAATGCCCTTCCAATCCAACAAATTATCGTCCAATAAGTCTCTGCCAACTCTGTCCAAGGTGTATGAAAAGATTATACTGAAACGCTTAGGAAAATTTCTAGAACAAGTGTCACTATTACCTCCCTTTCAATTTGGTTTCCGTCGTAAACATTCAACTACTCATCAAATTCTCCGAATTACAGAGCAAATAGCACAAGGCTTCGAGAAAAAAGAACATACTGCTGTCGCATTCCTTGACTTCACTCAGGCATTTGACAGAGTTTGGGGTCTACTATACAAACTGTTTCTCTATGGCACTCCAGACTACCTCTACAAAATAATATCTTCCTTTCTATCATACCGTATCGTTTCAGTTCGAATAGGTAACAGTCATTCTTCTACCAGACCTGTAACAGCAGGTGTTCCACAAGGTTCAATATTGGGTCCAATTCTGTTCAACGTTTTCACTTCTGACATACCTACAACGCCCACAGCTCAAATAGCAATGTATGCCGATGATACTGCCATCTATGCAACTCATCGTAATTTAGACACCGCTAGAAATCGCCTTCAAGAGGCCTTAAACTTAATCATACCCTGGCTTGACAACTGGCGCATTTCTCTCAACCATGACAAATGTGAAGCAATGGTGTTTACATTATGCAGACCGGAATATCCACCATCAGTAACGATAGCAACAAATTCTATATCCTGGAAAAGTGACAGAGAAACGGTGAAATACCTTGGTGTACTGTTTGATAGAAAACTCACGTGGGAAGCCACATATAAGTAACAAACTCAAACTTGCCCAAATAAGACTGACAAAACTTTATCCACTTCTCAACAAAAAATCTTCGCTTAAGTTAAAAAACTGCATACTACTCTACACAACTCTTTTAAGGCCGCTTTTACTATATGCCTGTCCAATTTGGGGAGGAGCCAGTGCTACAGAAATTAAACGCATCCAAGCGTTTCAAAACAAAATCTTACGTATCTCAACTAATGCGCCATGGTTTGTCAGAAACAATCAACTACACAGAGAAACTGGAATCAGTACATTCCACAGTCAATTTCTTCACAAGCCGAACAGTTTTACAGCAATCTAAAGAACGTTCCTGGATCTATTCACCACTCTCTTGGCAGAAAATCCAGCTTTCCAACACGCATCAAGAGTCGTCTACCACTGGACCAGTTATCACAGCAAGATCTGATTTAATTTCAACTAATACTGTCAGTGAGGGGCCCAATGGGGTTTACCTCATTTCAATGTTACTTATTATATTTAATTTATTGTTATGTGTATTTCAACAATGGTCTGTAGAGCGCACATGCGCTGATCGATCAATAAATCATAAAAAAAAAGACGAAGCAAGGTGGTATAGTATAGGGGTGAGACTTGAAAGGTTAACTGTTCACCGCACCCTCTTCTACCAGTATCTCTGAATATATCCGTCATAGTTAAAGTTACATAAAAGAAATAGAAAAAATGAAATAAAATGTACAAAATAACGTTTTGCCATTTAGTTTCATATAGTAGGACTTCTATTGCAAACTTTATTGGTATATTAAGTAACTAGCCTATAATGGTAGTAATTTAGATGAGTATGTTTAATTTTCATACGATCATTTTAATTGCCATTACAATACGATTATTCATGTTCGACTATGCGTCTAATTTTAAACTATTTTAAAATTATTTTACACATATTACGCTTACCTTACTCAATTCGATGTGAAATAGCTGGCAGAGTTCTGATATGAGTTCTGATTTATTTTTGGGGGAAGCAGAGAAATCAACGTTCGAAAATTAGGATTATCAGAGTGAGGCTTATCATTAAGTATTTAAATATGAGCACAGCTTTGCTTGACTGAGGAATTGTTTTATACTCAGGTACAGTTTGTCTAAAACGTCGTGACACTCCATATGCGCGAGTGAGGAGAAATGCGGAGAAGTGGTGAGAGTGGTGGGGGAGCACGTGACTAGAAGGTGATCCGAACTTGGAGGCAGTCACATGAACTTATTCTCACGGCAGGTAATGTACCTCAATGAGTGCTTGATTCATTATACGAAAAAAAAATAATAATTACAGGTTATGTTGAGAATATATCACATGTCAAATAAAAGGTGGAGTCCGTGAGAATAGACTAATGCTTGTGTGGCGGTCATAATTTCAAATCAATACGAGATTGGCTCACGCAGAGCAGAGTGATAAGGAGTTTGTGCCAACATAGATATTCGTAATTTCCCGTGCAGTCGATTCTTGGTTCTAACCGCCAGGTATCACCTCGCATTAATAGCTCTAAAATGAGATATTTTACAACAGTCGCCCCACTAGTTTGCTCTGAACCACATATAGTCTACGACTTACAGAACAGCAGAACGAATTACCATTCTTACATAACCTGTACTTTTTAAGTGTTATCTCACACCACAGGCCAGACTATCAATTCAACCCCATGTGTTCACACTTCAGTATGCTGCCTCTGTGACCCAAAACCTAGGCCTCCTTATGACATGGTGACAAAGAAGCTAAAACCGCGCGCAGAGATACGAGTGTAAAAGAACAGAAACCAAACGAAGCTTAAATTATTATTACTATTACTATTATTTTAATTACTACCATTATTATTATTAATATTATTATATAATAAATTAAGTATTACTAAAAATTATAAATCCAATACTCAAATTTAGATTTTATCTGAAAGAAACAGCTTAAATTGTATGGATATGTTACGAGAATGTAAGATGATGAACTTCCAAAGCTAATCATGGATTGGAAACCGCAAGGAAGGAGAAAGAAGGGAAGACCACTTATTATGTGGATGGATTATGTGGATGAACAGACAGGAATGGAAACATGTGTTAAATCAAATTTCTTAAAGCGTGTGAATTTGGGTGTCAAATTTTTTTTTATTGTAAAGTCATTTTAATAAAAATATTATTATTTATTATTGTTGTTGTTGCTGTTACAATAATGATTATAGATCCCACTCCTGACACCAATATGAAAAAAAAAAAACGAACTCCAGTTTCATTTCTATTTTGGCACGTTATTTTTCTTCAAAAGCTGAAGTACAAATACGCAGTCCTCTTCGTTTCGTTAACGCCACCTACAAGTCTTCGTGACGTGACAATTCACAGCTGTTCTGTCCCTTCGCAACCTTACTGTCTTTGACTTCTACTACTGTCTCTGATTCTTTCTTCTAATAGCTATTTCTAACGATACACACACTCAGACTGACTGCAACAGCTGTCTTGTTCAACGCTCAACAACTCCATCATAAAAAACTGCTCTCTCCGTCTTAACTCGCTCATATAGGCGAAAATGACGTACCACGGATTTTTCTTGGAATTCACCTTTTCTCGAACCTCTCATAAATAAGCCAGCAGTCGAAAGCCTCTCGAACAGTCTTGGATCGCTTGTTCTTCCACGCTCATTGTCGTCCTTGTTCTGACCGCTGCATTGTCGTCGGTTACTAGACATAAGCACAGATATGAGGTAGCTTGACATTGAGCATCTCTGATGGCGGACGAAAAAAAGTGGTTTAATTAAGTAAATAAATACACGTTATGTAGGTAATTTCTATTCAACTAGTCCAACTAATTATCACTTGCTTCAACTACTTCTGGTGACTTCTTGCACCAATTAGATGGAATCGTCTCCAGAGAGACAATAGGCCGCTGTAGGCGATAGATTATAGTGTATGTCGTATCATTTCCCTAGTGGAATAGATCAAGTACAGTATTGGGATTACATGAGCAGTGCACCATGGAAGATTAACTCTGAGATCAATTTTCGGAGGCCCTTGGGAGTGTGTTTGAAGTCTTGATTCTTAAAACAGTCACCCTTTTTATTTGCTTTAATTTTCCCTTCCATATATTATCTGCATACAAGGTAAATAAAATTTCTAAACATTCCAGGAGTGCAAAAGAAGAAACAATGCAATAGATAAGCAATCTCAGGAGTTATATTTACTTTACGTTACGCAATGCTTACAAGGCATCTCGAGGAAAGCTTATTTTTGCTACTTCATATAAATCTAGGTAAAAATTTTGCGGTATTGGTTTATTTACAAATGTTTAGAAGAGGGATAGAGGAAACTGAAGCGACAGAAAATGTATAAAAGAGGGTGCCCACGTATCTTGGAAATCCCAAAGTCTCTGCATGACATTGCTAGAAGCCTATCATTTCACATGTTTCAGTAACAGCGAAAAGTACATGAAAAAAACGGAAGTGCATTTTTCATGAAATTCGCAATTTTGGTGCAGTGTCGTTTAGGAATGCAGTGTAATATTCCAATGCGAAACATTGTAGTTCGCCAAAAATCACTTTAGAAATAAATTTTCCAGGAGTAAACAATTTAAAATATGTCTAAATTTTTAAAATAATGTATTTTGCAGTTTATCTGAAAACAGTTATGTTAAATTCAGAAACGTTTGCTAAATAAATAGCAAAAATGCGACATTTTTAGTCTTAAAAATACTCTGGCTATAACAAAATCGACGAAAAGCTGCCATGACAATGTAACGTTTGAAGAGAGGCATAGTCAATTTAAATGTCTTCTTCAAAGGGTTAAGTGTTTTAAATTACCAATAAACCAAATACTGGATGAGTCAGAATAACGCCGAATAATTTCAATTGAAAAAAAAAAAAAAGAAAACAAACTTGCAACATTACTAAGATAAGTGAAGTTTTTAGTTTCTAATTTGTTCTTACTTTAGAAGTGATTCAGGGCTTGTATTTGAGTATTCTTTTTTAGTAAAAGAACGTCCGGAAACGTCTTGTTGCCGAGCTAGAGGGCATTAACATTTTGAAACACCACGTCGGGTTAGACGAAATTCCGCCGAACAGATCGCTACGCGTTTTCAGTACAAAACACTAGGAGAGTACTAAGAGTAGCTGTGTAACTTTATTTTTGAAAAATACAATACGAAACTCTCTTTTAAATCTTGATTTAATTACTGGCAATAATTGCATGTAGGTAAAACCTTATAATCGATCCACAATGCACATTATTGTCAATAAAATGTGCAAACACACTGTTCAAATTTTCTGCACCATTAAAGGACTTCAGACATTTAAAGTAAGAAAGAAGTAAGAATTAAACAACTGCACAAGTGTTCATAAAAGATGTTCAAAATTACGCCATTGAACTTCGGAGTATAGTTGATACCATTACATACCGCATGTGGGATTGTGGTGGACGAAGCGGTGCTGGGACGGGTTTCCTCCGGGTTCTCCGGTTTCCCCCACATTATTGGTTCCATTTTTGCTAAGTTCACATAGGTGCACACCTCATCTACTTCCTCACTCTTATTTCCAGGCACATACACTCACACACGCAACCATAAACATCCATGCCTGAGGTGGGACTTGAACCCACAACCCTCTGCGCGGTGGAGCGTCAAAGACAAACTGTACTCAGGGTGGAAGATCAGTTGGCCCCAGTGAGATGGTACGTATGTAATTGTTGTTCGCGCAGACTTCTAGTAACCGTAGACTGACTTGTATGCATTGCACATTTATAATGGGCTGTTAAACTGAAAACCTTTCCAATAAACGGACCAGTTTAGTATATGCTGATTTCTATATTGATAACCAGAATCACAGAGTCACAAAGTACTGTATAATATGCAGAATCCCTTGCTGTTTAAAGAACAAAATGCAGGTTTTAGGTTAATGGCGATATAAACAATGTTAGAAACAGGAAATAAAACATTTGACTATTGCTCAAAGCCTACTGTATTCCCATATTACTCTTGCATCTACAAGACGATTTCTGGAAATATTTATCTCGACAATAGAACATAGTTTGGGTGATTTTTTTCGTTAAAAGCAAAAACTACCACTATTGCCACTTCACATACCCGCTTCCCTTAAAAGGTAGCTCTTCTGTAACAGACGCGTATATATCCACGAAGCAATAACAACGCACAATATTTGTTATTTGATTCATAATCCAGATAACCTCAAAATGGGCACTAAAGCACTTAAAACTGCAAAACTTTGCCAAATAACTGCCAAAATTACGTGGAAATGGAGGTATAGTCGGGTGTTGGGAAATAAACAAGAAGCTAAAAGCGTGCCCTCTTGACCTACTTACTAAAACGAAACAATGTTCATTTTAAGTACCGTGGTAATAAAACGGTAGTCATGAATTTCATAATTATATCGCTTTTGCAGAGGTTATAAAAACAAACAAATGACACTGTGATTCTTGACGGATTGGCTTGGTAGTTACTAGGTTATTTCCACGACGAGGAGGTCAGTCATGCAATAAACGTGCAGTTTATCTGAGCAGTCTGTGTGTTGCAGAAGTGGTCGTAACGACCACAACTCTGTCCAGGAGTTAGTACACGACCATGTTAGACCTTATCTCTTCTCTGAATATGGAGTTTGTGCACTGTACTCTGTGGTCTCTCCATTGGCAACATATTATGTCTCTGTGAACTACTTCACCTTTCTAGAATATAAACACGAATTATTATTCATCATATATATTTTATCTATTACAGGTTTACAATGTCTTTGACATCTTCCTGTACTCATTTAGGAACTATATATAATTTTTCTCTACCCTTCTCTGTCTTCCCAGGATTCATCTTCCAATCTCCTTCCTTTCATTGTTAGTATTATTCCTTATTCTCTACCAGTACTTCCCAAAAAATTCGATGTCGAGATTTCACCGGAAATATATGTTTTGAGGCCCCCTGAATAAAACATTTTTAGAAAAAAGGTCCGTGTGAGTGTGACTGTGTCTGTCGGTTAACGTCGGTTAATAGTCGGCGGACAATGGGGAGTTGATATTGAAGGGTACAAAAAGCTTTCTCCTTTCCGCTAACCGCCATTTTGTTAAACACTGCTGCTACTGGAAAAGAAAAATCAGAAAGTTCCGACAGAAATATTAATAACCTTGAAAATAACCATGCCCCAGACGGGACACGAACCCGCGACTTTGTGCGTGGAGAGCGCTAAAGGCAGGAGTTTTTTTATGTATTTCTTCTTATTGGTTTAAATTTTCCAATAGTTATACTTTTCTCAACTGAGAAGTTCTTAACTTTTTTCTTTCCCTACTGGTCATGCAAAGAGAAGCATAACATAGCCACCAGCTCTTAAAATACGTACTTTTCCATTACATAAGCCTACTATATTCCCCTATCACCATTGTATCTAAAAGGATATACCGGGTGGAAGAGAAATATTACATTAATTTAAACCGGTGACCAGCCTTCGGTATTTGCAACACATCTTCTATCTTACGTTTTCGTCTCTGACCAATTCCTACGGAGATATTTTAGTTTTGAAGAAAACAAACTGGCAACACTGAAGATTCTGTGGGTGTCACTTTCACCAGCTCAGTACATAAAGAAAATCCGCAACGATGCGTCTTGAGAACATAAACACAGCCTTGTCCTTTCGTGTTTACTGTGCGAGTGTAGGCCAATCACGTCTTTTAAGTGATTAATTATTTCGAAACCCCGTTTGATGTCCCATAGTTACTATCGATGTTATGTCAGAAATAAGTTATTCTTACGCATCTTAAAAGCAACAAACTGTTATCTTAGTACATTATTGTGGAATTAAGCGTTTAATTTGGATCAAAAACCGTTTATTTTTTCAAAATTGGCACACCAAAGAACAAAATGGTATTAGACGTTTTTGTTTGTAATGCTTGTATGAAGCATATATTAGACGGAATGTAATGACTTACCTTCTATCCTGTATCTAATAAAATAATTGCTAAAAATGTTTGTTTCGATTAATGTAAAGTAGATAGAATGTTTAAGAATATTTTATTGAAGAACGGGGAGAGAATACATGTGAATGTAATACTTCGGTGTTTTTAAATCTTTTGGATTCGGGAATCTCAAAATAATCGGTAGATTTCCTCCCCTTTTTAGATAAAATAGGGAAACTGGGAAAGCAAGTTTTAAGTAGAAGCTAGTTTAACTGTGAAAATGTTCTTGAAAGTCTTGGTGCGAGACCCTTGGATGATTTTCAAGAAAACCCCTCCATTTCTATCTAGGTACCTAATTTCAGAGTGTTGGACGCCTGACCCAGTTTGCAGGTACTTCGCCGCCATATCTTTTTACCAATACTGGTTGAAGGAAAACATTCAACAGTCAAGTATAACTTGGATCACCCTATAACCATAATACCTTCCTCGTGAGCAGCAGTATCAAACAAAGTCGAAGAGCTTCTGTGGGAAATTAAACGAATGAAATGTACCTACTGCTTGAAGAAACAAGCACAAGAAAGAGACTAAGAAAATCTTTAATGGATATTGAAAGATTCAGCTCCTGGATTTCTCATTTCTTCGATCAAACTAATCAGAAAATTCCTGCTCCGTGCTCAAGAGGAACTTTACAAAGCATCGACTTCGTTTGTTTGCTTTGTTCAAGCATTCTCTACGCATTCTGATGTAACAAGGTTTTTTTACAAAGGTTGTTGACTATTCCAGGCGTGTTTCAGATTGGAAACTCAAATGCAAAATCCATATTCCTTTTATGCGTAATGCACTGTGAGAGGGAAACAAATGAAGACAGGTAGGTACCTACTGCAGATATTGGAGCACTGTTTGTACGTTCCCCAGAAGACGGTGCCCGTGGTGTGTTAATGGGTTTGCTCCGAATAACTTACACTTAAGTAATAACCCGGACTCCATTTGCATCTCTATTTTGACTCATGGGGTGTCTATCAATCTCTGTCTAAAAGCATTCTCAACTGGCATTATCGAAACTGTTTACTGGGGTTTTATTACTTAACTTACTGTTGTGCCCGGTGGTTCCTTTCCCTGAGTAAGTTGTTCGAAGATTAACTGAAATATCTATCTGTAGAAAATAATTAGGGAAGGAAAGAACGGACAAATATTAATTGTATCTTGATGTCCATTTAGTTTTACACATGTTTGTTCAAAAACTCGTCTTCAAACGAAACAAATCTTTTATAAACAATAATAGTAACAATTTGTTTTCCACTGCTTCCTAGTAATAAAATATTTCATCCCTGAGTGGCCATGTTTATAGTTAAAGAATTTTTTTCAATTCTGTACCATAAGAAAACACGCTAGAAATGTCGAAAGAATTTTGGCAAAGCAAAGTTTTAACTGTAACTAAGTCATTGTCATTGGAGATTGGGGCAGCACCCCCAGTTCCGAGTAGGAAGACACAGACACATCAAATAGCTTATGAATCACTGTGCACCACTCCATTTTGCACGCATCGTGCGACAACAGTTAAACTAAACATTTATTGGACGATGGATTGGTCAAGGAGGTCCGATATCTTGGCCTCCTGTTTTCCGGACCTCAATAAATTAGGTTTCTGGCTATGGAAACATTTAGAGACTTTGGTATATGCCAAACCTATCCAAAAAGTGCATACATTGCATATTTTTCTAAAATGCCTCTTATCTCAATAAGTATTTGTTTCCGGACATACGTTTACAGGGACATTTATTCTAGTTAAGGGACACTGGGAGTGAAATTTGGAAGTTCCACATTTTTTGATAGATTTTTCTGAAAATGTTACTGTGTTTGTATTTATATGAGAATAGAAAGTACACCAAATTTCATTAAAATTGGATAATTCGTTTAGGATATATAAATTATTTTATGAATTTAATAGGCACATTTTCAAAATAGAGCTCGCGTCTATTGAGTTTTCAAAATTCATTTATATTGGCAGCACTGATACTCTAAAACATGGGTAACAATTGTATGAAGAGATATTTCAAATACGTTTGCTCATTATGCTGTACATATTTTTTAATAACAAAGAAAATTTAATCTTAAAAAGTATTGATTTTTTTTCATACAAAAGAAATGTTTTTTGGAATTCATGTTAATGATAACATCAATATTGAATCATAGTTTTGTTTAGCTGCTATTTATGAATACTTTTGGAAATTTTCATTAAATTTGAAGCAACACTCAGGTGCGACCTTCTTTTGGAATGTGCAGAAATGTAGTTTTGAGAAAAACAGGCTTTTATATAGGAGCATCCTGTGTACGTTAAGGGAAGAGCGCTGGGCCGTAATGACCACATGGAGTGGGGGATATAAAAAATATTAACTGATCCAAATGCACAGGTGTTCCAGGAACATTTTAAGGTAAAAAAAACAATTTTCGACTTTTTGACAATTTTGACCAAAATGTCACTCCCAGTGTCCCTTAAATCAATCCCAACTCCTGTTGCAGTATTGGACACTTTCTAAACATCCTTATATTATACAAGAACGAGCTTTGCCACCGTGAAGTCTCACAGATACTGGTTGTAAGCTGTAGTTACATATAGTAGTCTTAAACACGCATGAGGTCTCCCCCAGTTTGCTGGGTGGCGGCATTTTATGTGATCCAAACTGCCCCTGAGTCCGGACCTGACAGTTTCTGACATGCCTACAGGACCTAAAACCTTTCTAGAATTATAGTTCGAATAAAACAGTGCTTACTTTTGAGATGCATTAGAAGTGATATTTTGTGGAAGCACTTAAGTAGGAAGAATAACTATATTACTCAGTATTTTCTAAAGCACTTTCGATGTTTTAAAATAATTTTCCACAATTTTAAAATAAGCACACTTTTCCCGGTTTCCACATTTTTGTGCATTTTCCAAAATGTTATTTCCGATTATCAAAAACTGGGTACAAGAAATAGCTTTCAGAAGAATTATTTATGCAACAGAATATAAAACGTCAGAATCGTTGGTAATATTGACCTCTTCCGAATTATTCGTTGTTGAATGTTGAATTATCCCCAATTCGGAGGAGTGGGGGGTCGTTACAAACGTCATGTGCAGTCTAGTGTTTCTCTACTAGTAGTATCTATAAATAGGACGGAAATTAAATCTGTTCTGTAATAGTGGAGTTTGTGCGTGGTCTCTCTTCAATTAAATGTGGCGAAAACGCCACCGCTTGCCAAAATCATGTTCCGTTTCTCATCAAATTCCACTGGATGACCGACGTTATGAAAAGTGGCAATTACGGGAATGAGTGACAGTAATGTGTGGTCGCACCAGATCCCTTCAACTGATTTAATAACTGCAGTTAATACGAGGTCGATTTGATACGCCATTAACTGCATCTATCCTCTGTATAGTTCATGCACCATTAGTTCGTACCCCAATCATTCACTGGTGAAGTTAACTCTTTATTAAGAAACTAGGGACCCGACATACGTGGTCGTGTTCAAACATACAATTGTGTGAATAAACTAACATATTACTGCGAAAGAAACAAAATCAGAACATCGCTAATACCGCGAATTTCGTTTCTTCTGTGGGTTAGAAGTCACCATTGCGCATTCTCTGTAGCGAGAAAATGGCCATGTTTGTTTAGTTACGTGATTATATTATGTATAAGAAAACCTACTAAACAGGATGGGTGAGTTCCAGGCTGTACCTACAATGCACAACATCACAACACCCCTAAGTAATTGCTTCATTCTGTTTAATCTGAACAACGTACTTTAGCTTAGGTATATTATAAACAGTGAATCATAAGCATTTTAAGAACGCACGCTCGCTTTGCTCAAGTGTTTTGTTATGATCGGCAGTTGCTAATTAAGCGCAATGTCCAGAGGTAGTTTACTGCATTATGTAGAAAAACGGCTAATTTTCTGCCGTTTTCATCTATCTTATTTGCTTTTATAATGAATAGTGTAATTTGTATAATATCTCAATGGTCGTTGTACCTCTAGCACAATTTACACAATGTATATTGTTTATTTACACTTTCAAAGTTTACTTCAATAAATGATACATTAAATCTGTAGGCGGATTGTTATAGAATGACGTCTACACATCATTGGAAAATACTCAGTTCAGTGCTGCACCTTACACACTTTCACAATCTGTATTTGTTAATAACAGCTTTCAATACTTTTTCTTAATAAGCGCTCACTTTTAATGTTCTATTGACGCTCAGTTGTGACAAAAATTACCTAGAATCCCATCGCAGCACCAAGTGCTGGAAATTCTAAAACGCGATCGCAGCGCTGCTTGACGGATTAAATTAATTAAAATGAACATGTTCTATCGGCTCATTTTGTGAATCTAAACCATTCTCGAATCACCTTGGTCACACACAAACAAAATTTTATAAACATCGGTCCAGCTATTTGGGAACAATTCAGTCGCACGCACGCACGCGCGCGCGCACACACGCACACGCGCACACACACACATATGAAATTTAATTCTATGAGTGTCTTTATGGTTCATTTTCTATTCAAATATGTTTCATCATTCCTGTAGCCCACAATAACACGGTTCCTTTCCCAGTGAGGACATATTTTTCAATTGTCTACAATTCTCGTTAACTCCTTGTAGACCAATAAAACCGCTGCTTGAGTGAAAAGTTCGACTCACGAAAACCGTGCTCAGAAGGTCGTGGGGACTCGACATGGTGACCGCAGGTAACCTACTACTCTATTCTGTCCATGACGCCCTATTTGGTCGGAGGCAAGGGGCTGTACAGGATGTCCCAATTTTTCCCAGCTTCTTGCAAACAAGTTCAGGCAAATATGAGGAACGTTCGGGACCATCACAATTTGACAACATAGTCCAGATCATTCGTGAGGTAATTAACATGCTTCCTTTGAACATTCCTTTACTTAGCTTTATCCTGAAGAAGTGTCACGTCCAGATAACACACCATCTTGGAGAGGGAAAGTTTGCACTCTGCTGACAAGGCTGAGGAGGGTCAAAACCTAATAATCTTCTCTACAGTAGTTCACTAAACGAGAGCTCCATGCTCGATTCCCGAGCCTGGAGATTTTGATTTTGATCTGTTGGAAGACCTAGTCATAAATTGTACCTATGCTTTAGGAGATCTACATTTTTTGTAGAGTCCGATTTCGTTTGTCTTACGGTTTACGAGTTATTCAAGTCATCCAGAATAAACAGAACTACATGGGCTACAACCAGAAAATTCAAGATATACATTTCATTTGTCATACAAATATCTTAAACATATGACATTTTAATCAAAATCATTAGAGCCATTTTCAAGAAAATCAAAACAATTTGCATTTCAGAAAGTTTCAAGTTTTCCGAAACTGACAAATAACAAGAAATATCTCCGAAATGGCTTTCTCTACAAATAAGTTTATTTACACAAATTGTGTATTTAGCAAGATCTACATTTTTGGTACAGTAAGATTTTGTCTATCTCTTACGGTTTACGAGTTTAGGGTGGGGCTATTTTCTTCAAAATCTTCGAGTCGCATCCTTGAAAAACATTAAACTTATATATGAACTTTGGTTTTTAACCGACTTTTCGTTTTTGAATTATGCTATCCAGAGTCTGACACACACACACACAGACACCTTTTTTTTTTCTAAAAATGTTTTTTTATTATTATTATTATTATTATTATTATTATTATTATTATTATTATTATTATTATTATTATTAAGGGACCTCGAAACATATTTACGGTGAAATCTGGACATCGAATTTTTTTTTTTTTTTTTTTTTTTTATTTTTTTGGCCCGCCTCGATAGCGTGATGGTTAGCGTGTCTGCCTCACGTTCAAGAGGTCGCGAGTTCGAATCTCGCTTAGGGTAAGTTATCCGGGTAAGGTTTTTTCCGAGGTTTTCCCTTATCCTGAGAAGACGAATGTCGGGTAACTTAAAGCTCCATGGACCTCGGCCTCATTTGAGCATCATTTCACCCATTTTCATTCACTCACCGTCCGATATGACGCAATGTTGGAGGACGTTAATTAAAAAAAAAAAAAATAAAAAAAAAATCGAATTTTTGGGTGGAATACAATGCTTACTCTACATACCAGTAGAGAAAGTAAAAACGAAAAGTCGGTGTAATACAAAGTTGGTATTTAAGTTCAATACCCTTCAAGGTTGCGACATGAAGATTTTGAAGAAAATTCCTCCAAACTAAACTACCTTTACATGGAAAATTTTTGAAAAGTTTTGGTTTTCACGAAACTGGCTATTTTGATTAAAATGCCATATGTTTGCTCTATGGCAAAGGAAAGTATATTTTGAATCTTCTAGCTATAGCCTATGTAGTCCTGTTTACTATGGATACACAATTTATCTCCAAATAAATTTGCTTGCAGAGTGAACCATTTCGGAGATATTCTTTGTTATTTGTGTGAGTTTTGGAAACGTTTCATCAAATGGAAGATCGTCTTTCATTTTTTATATCTTGACTATCGCTCAAAGCCTACTGTATTTCCATATTCCCCTTAGACGTACAAGAAAATAGGATAATTTCTGAAAATGCTTATCTCAAACTATCACGAAGAAGATAAAAGAATAAGAGTTTGTAAGGAAGGTTAGTACAAGAGTAGGGAAAGTTATGTGAGTGCAACATCAGACCTTTTATGAAGTTAAATATCCCAGACTCTCAGTGCAAATTGTGTAAATAAATAATTTTTTCACAGACAAAGTGATTTTAAAAAACGCCGTTTATAACGTTCAGTACCGCACGCCTATGATGATACATCACCAGACGTTAAAGAAATATTGGTTTGTGTTCTGTTTTTGACCACAGGAGGTCGTTGTGTTATTTATGTGCAGCGTTTATTGCGGTCATGGAAGATTTAGGTCTGATCAGGGGGGCCTCTTCCCGTTTCCCGCGCAATTGCTCTTCCTAGAGCTGTCTGCTGATGACGTCACACGGGAGTCACGTAGTACCGATATTCACACGTGCAGCTTATGTTTTACGATATAATTCAAATCCCATCGTACTATCCAAGTATCTCTACTCTACTTTCCTTGTTTTCTGACATGAGATGTCAACACAGGCGTTTTAATTGAACAAAAACAAAGCTCTCATTGTGTAATATTTCGTAAAACAGAAATGAAAATTATCTGTAGGAGGAAGGAACAACAGTGTGCCACATAATCGTGCAATTATTACTTTGTTAAGAGCTTTCAACACGCTTTTTTCACTTTCTTTAGAATTTAGGTTATAATTGCAACGCAGCCCTTACTAAAAGGCCTTTTAATAATGTAATAAGCGAAAACAGAATGTGATACTGACATTCTTTCCCTATTAAGACAGTATTTTATTGACTGAGTTGTTCTTCTAAGAATAGCTGTGTGGCCACTCTTTTTCAACAATATGAAAATGCAGCGCAGAGGAAAATGAAATAAATAACACAATTACGACAGCTATCATTTTTTAAAATACCAATATATTTGAAACGGAGAGTGAGAGAGGGGGCGGAGGAAGGTTTGCCTATCGCTTTCACCTATGAATCCTTTATAATGTGTAATGAAATTTTATCTCTGTTAACATGAATATATTGAAGGATAAGCCTTGGTAAGAATACTTTGCGCAAGAGTGAGCAAAGAAAATCATTTGTATATAGCACATAAGATTTGTATCATTGAAATATATGCTGTGCATATTTTAATACATTAAGCAACTATAAATAATTTTAGTTATACATATTGCCCGTTTTCATAGATGACCTCAGTGATCAAAACTAGAGAAAATCTGATTTGAGGCTGTAAAATAGTGTGATTAATTGCAAATTGCGTTTATTTGTGAAATATCATCAAAGTATTGTATAATGCACGGTTATTCCAGCACGGGCCGATTGCTCCTAAGGAAAGAAAACATTGTCCGTATTTCCCGAATGTGAAAGAAGCACTGCATAGCTATACAGGAAGGGTCATTAGCCTTTCGTTCATGTTATACCTGAATTTCAGTACGGTTTGGGATAAGGCGGTGCACACTCTTTGACAAAACAAAGGTCATTGTATTTCGCTTCCTTTTATCTTTCTGTTTATCTTAAAAGGGTTGGAGTCATTCTGTCAGCCATGGCGCATTTAAAATGGCACGAAGTAGCATAATAAAACATGCCGAATTGCCCTATGAGATGCATTTTGTGGTAGTGTTAACGCTCTAATTTCTAAGACAGAAAATTTCGTATTTTCTGGAAAACACATCTTGAAGTCGCGCTTATGCAATTATTTCGACAAACCACAGAACAATATTTTAAATAATATCTTTAACTTGGGGAACTTGTTCGCCCGACTGATCAGTGGTACCAAAAAGTGAAGGGATTTGAAGTTATATTTGCGGGATTCCATGGCTTTAACGTTTCAAAATGTGCTGGATTGATGAAAGCGCTTACTAGCATGATTTGCTCTAAATTTCCTGATTTGGATGAAAGAATTGTTTCCCTATACGTCAGGACCCGCACTTTTATTAGCATGCAGCAATTGAATAACAAATTAAAATTATGACAAAAAGGAACGCGAGGAAGTGTCGGCAGTGGGCGTCAGCTACTTCTTCTGCAACAACATGACCAAATGTAAGTCTTCTTTTAAGATCAAACAATAATTTGTTACGTACTTCTTATTTTGATTGTAGTTTCGGTGGCGGTGGTAAAATTGGTTTGTAATTAGTAGAATGTATTGACGAACGTTTCTAATGTGTTTTCAGTTAAGGTATCTTTTCTATCACATATCACTGTATTTTTCTACACTTTATTAATTATTGCTTAAGTGGTTACGCACTGGAACTGTCAGTAAATGCTTTATATGGTATATGTCGAAATGGGTTTAAAGCGCTCTTTCTATTGCCGTCTGAACTGTGCGCGCTCTCAGACCTCCATGTGACGTATGTTGCCTGCAACCAATGGCAGCAATTGTGCCGGAGCGGCCTACCTTCTTTCTCTAGTTACCTTGAGGTCTGATACCAAAGCGTTATAGCTAGCCGTATAAATGTGCCCAGAGAAAAATCTGATGTTTTGCACTCACACGACTCCTTTTGTACAAAAGTATCCAAACAAATGTTTATTTCTCTATCTTCTTCATGTTAGTCGAGATAAGTATTTGTAGAAATTATTGCTAATTTTCCTGTAGGTGCAAAGAGAGTATGGGAATACTTTAAGAAATAGTCAAATCTTTTAAAGTTTCTCACTATGGGATTGCTTTGAAATTCTTCTCTTTGCATGACCCAGAAATAAAAAAACGGATAACAAATTCCTATTTGAGGAAAGTATAAGCATTTGAAAATTCAGCTTACAGCAAGAAGTATCTAGAAACTAAAGCGCTTGCAACATGTACTAGTTGCGAATTTTTCTCCGCGCGCGACCCCGAGGTGGCCGAGTCCTGTACTTAGTCCTTCAATTGCTGCTTGACGGACACTTTTAACTTTGGTATCCCTCCATGCCTTTGTTACTGTATGACCTAAATTTACAAATGACTCGTCTGTATAAACAACTGATTTCCCCTGGTCCCTAAACCTTTTTACGTATTTTAGATATTTATGTCGCCATTTGATGTATCGTCTCTTTCTATTAATATGCACTTGTTACCCCTTCTTTCATATTCGAACCCCAAATCATGTAAGAACCGACTAAGAGTGGCCCTTGAGAAATTTGGTAGGGTCTCATCACTGTTGACCCGTGACAAAATTATATTCAGCATGGGTGGAATATTTGCAAACTGTAAAGAATGAACAATTCGCCGCACTCCACCTTGCACTATTCAATCATATTGCGTTAACCTAGCGTTTTGTGTAGTCCCGCCCTTTTTGCTTTCTTTTTCGATGGCGTTCTTAGAGGTCCTTTCATTAGTTCCTTTTTAATCATACACACTACTGCTTCTGAACAGCCGATAGCCTTAGCTGTTTCTTTTACTGCCTTACTTACATGCATTTTACTTTAAAAATAATCTAACACATTCATAATTATTTGGCGTTCCTTACTTCTTAATTTACCAACATATCGTCTCTTCCTAGCTTCCCCCTCCATAACTACAAATATTTACAAAATTATTAAACAAATAACGCAATAACAGCTCACAGTTACACACACGGTTTCTTTCGAACTAATGTTAGTGCTGCTTCTTATACTATCTTCTGTGTCAGGCCTGGCGCTGAATAGATGAATACCTTTTGTTTGCCTTACTGGATAAAAGAAAGAGGTTACTGCCTTTTGGTTTATTTTAAAAACTTTCTCCGACCTTCCTCAACATTTGTTCTCGCTGGTTCCCTGATGTGAACTCAATAACAAAAAAGTTTCCACTGCGTAACTTTTGCAGTGCACAGATATAAAATTTTCCGAAAACATTTAATTTAAAAAATTATAACACTTAACTGGGGAAACATAGATAATTCAAAGTAGGCAGGTAGTAGCACTATGGTTTACTCTACCTAAGAAAAAAATATAGATGCATTCTAGCAGTTAGTTTGTTAGTACGTGATGAGTATATAAACAGCACATATAGGACTTCTATTGAAAAAAACGTTTTCTGAAGTAATTTGGGCCTATAGAAATGTATAATGACTCTGAAAAGGATACAACCTGATAGAGAAAGAAATTCTGCATAGGATAATGTGTTCAAATCTGAAATTTATAACAAATGAATATTTATACCATGCTATTAGGAATCTGGCAACAGCGCGAGGTTAGAAAAGGACGCGGCTCATGGCAACTTGTATGCACTAGATAGAGACAGAGATGTCCCATTTAACTCCATACTGTCTTCTAAGAGTGGAACGCTATATAGTTTGCTCCAAAAATTATATGACATAAATTGTTATGTTTGGCCAAAATGATTTTTTTTTTTTTTTTTTTTTTTTTTTTTTGGTAATGTTTAACGCCTGCTGGTACTACATGAAGGTGACACTGATGATGATACTTCTTCTTCCTCTTCTTCTTCAACTTCCCTGTTCTACCACTATCGTGGCCTCCGGAGTTTACCTCAGATCTTCCTAATTTTACTTTTGAACCCGACTTTACTTCGGGTGGGGGATTAGCCCAACGCTTAAGGTCCCTGTTTTATCCCCAGAGTACTCAGCTAGATCCTCAGTTCTTGAGGTAGGGACTGGGTATTCCCTCCCAACCCCTAAAGGTTTTGGTTTTCCCGCCAATACTGAGGAGGCTGTTTGCAGTGATTTGCCACTGGGCGTTGGGCGACGAGGTCGCCACTTCCGTACGCTATACACGGCCCTGCGCCGCATTGTCCACTACAAATCCCACATGCGGTCTCCTAGGATCGAACCCGGGCCGCTTTAGTGAGAGACGAATGGTCTAAGCACTCAGCCAAGGCAAAGCCCAAAATAATTCTCAGGTATCTATAGAATATTTATATGATAATAATTTAAAAACCGAAAATGTCACTTTCACCTACTAATTTAATCCTGGGGTTCCTAACATACACCACTGCTTGGTTGAACATCAAAGGCAGCGCGCGCCACACACGCCTCCCTGCTGGGAAAATGTAAGGACCCTGCCACATGCTCTGTCGTGGCAACATTCCGGCCGCCCTTCGGATCCATTCACCTCATCCCTCCTCACGGTGCCCCATCAGGGTCATAGGCACAAATGATCGCCTTCCTCAAGTTGTCATAGAGTGAGTCATATAAAACTCAGAGTACCTAGAACTGCTTGGGTGTGTACTGAGAGTGCAAAAACCGCTTCAAAATCGTTTATTTGAAATGTCACAATATAATCACGTTCTCAGCACGTCATTGGTACTTTAGATCATCCTAAAGAAGCACATCTGTTAATACGTACATTTACCACCGTCCATGGATCAATAAGGAATAGCCGATGAAGAGGTAGAACACGGGGACTCTAGTGAGGCAGCAAGATTATTCCGGAGGAATGTATTCCACACAAATGAGGACTGAGCGAACATATGTATATATTCATGAAGTATGTATGTATTTGGGTGCGATCAAGCACGGTATTCTATCATTAGCAAGTATAATTCGTGGTTTGGTGGTGGTGGTGGAACAAACACTACACAATGAAAATAAACAAACATTTCATCTGAATATTTAAACCCGAGTCTGTAAAAAACTCGTGCGGAACATTTGTAAGCATTCTTTAAATACCAACGTAATGTACCTAATTGGTCTGAGAGATAGTTCGAGACAACCGCGAAGCATTTGAATATTGTAGTTATTCCTTCTGCTCCTTACCTGCTCTTCGTTTTCTTTCTCCTTCTCTCTCTTCCTCCTTCTAGTTTCCTTCTTCTCCTTTTGTCATGTTCCTCCTCATACTTTTTCCCCCCTTTTCCTCATCCTTTCCCCCTCCTCTTCCTCCTTTTTCACTCCTTTTCCTCCATTTTACTCCTCTTCCTCCTTCATTCCTCCTGTTACGACCAGAGACACCAGAAGATATAGAAATATTTACCAAAACATGAAACTTTGCCCCAAAATCTCAAAAAATGAAACACTATTTTGAACCACAACATATAAACTAAGGATTTGGGGTAGGTTTAAAAAAACAACATTGTAATGTTTCTCTGTATTTAATAGTACAATATCAATATTAAAAAACAAAATAAGCTATTTTTACTTTCTCTAGTCGTATAGTAAGCAGCGGAAGTATTGTATTCCATCCAAAAATACGATGTCGAGATTTCACTGGAAATATGTTTTGAGGTCCCCTCAATGCAAAAGAAAGCATTTTAGAAAAACGTCCGTGCGTGTGTGTATGGGAGGGGTGTCTGTCTTTGGACGCCGTAACTCAAAACCGAAAAGTCGATTAAAGACCAAAAGTGGTATTTAAGTTTAACATCTTTCAGGGATACAACACAAAGATTTTGAAAAAAATTCCTCCGCCCTAAACTACTCCTTAGATAGAATATTTTTCGAAAATTATTTTCTGGAAAATAGCTTTAACGGCTTTGATTAAAATGCCACATGTTTGAGATATTCTTCTCGCAAACGACATGTATATTTTTAATTTTCTGGCTATAGCCTTTGTAGGATGACTTCTGCATAACTGGTAAACCCTAAGATATAGACAAAATCTTACTATACAAAAAATGTAGATCTCGCTAAAACACACATTTGTCTAAATAAATATTTTGAAAAGTGAACCATTTCGGAGATATTCCTCGTTATTTGTGTAAGTTTTGGAGAACTTATACTTCTGTCAAATAGAACAGCGATATTAATTTTTCTATATGTTAACCGTGCAAAGAGAACGAAGTTTGAAGGCTTTAAAAGATTTGATCATCACTCAAATTCCGTCCTCTTTGCACGGCCAAAGATAAAAAAAGTGAATAACGACCGTCCATTTGAGAAAAGTTTAAGTACTGCAAAATTTAGAGGAATAATAATGTCCCCGAAATGGTTCATTCCACAAATAAATGCATTTGGACATAACTTTTGTTTTAATGAAATCTACATTTTTGGATAGTAAGATTTTGTCTATCTCTTACGGTTTAGCAGTTATGTAAAACTCATCCAGGGTAAACAGAACAATTTTAATCAGTCATTTTTGAGAAAATAAACATTTTTGCAAAATTTGCATGTAAAGGGTAGTTTATGGTGGATGAATTTGTGTCGCTTCTTTTAGAGGTATTAAACTTAAATGCCAACTTTGGTTTTTAGCCACTTTTTCGTTTTTGAGTTATGCTGTTCACAGACAGAAACACACATACACACACGAACCTTTTTTAAAACTTTTTTGTGGATGCAGGTGTAGTAGAGAATGTAAAATTGGAATTTATGCTTCTTACATTATGCATTTGTTTTAAAATACGGAAACTATTTATTGCAACTATGCATTTATTTCTCCATGGTTCTCTTAAAATTGTTAACCCTACCTTTTTTTCTCCTTGTCATCTATCAAAGGCGCAGTGTTTTGTTGTGCAGCCTTGCGATTGTTTCACTTTATGGGAGGTTAAAGAACTGTAAGGGAGAAATACTTTGTGAAGACTTTATGAACGCGCCTCTTTATAACGGCAGCGGATCATGGAAGTAATGTGAACTGAAACAGAAGGAGTTAATGATTGCCTGTTTCATTTTCAGGGAAGAGTGATAAAGTGTTTTGTTTTATTACATTCACTACATGAAAATCGAGTGAGGGCGCTGCTATAGGGCGGAAATTCTTCAGCAGCTAAAGTGGAGTGAAAGTTATTACAATGAGTTTCTGATTAAAGTGAGCAGTGCAGAAGCTTTGTAAAGGGAATGTTGATTACTATTCGTTACACAGGCAAAGGTACAGTGACCTTAATACCACTACCAGTACCACCACCAGGACTATGGTTCGATAGTTTAGAAAGAAACCGTCTCAAAATGAGTGTTATAATTACGAAAAAGTAATTTTAAATCAGTGAATTATAATAAATATTAAACTCTTAGGGCATTCTCGTCCTTTATTATTATTATTATTATCATTATTATTATTATTATTATTATTATTATTATTATTATTATTATTATTATTATTATTATTATTATTATTATTATTATTATTATTATTATTATTATTATTATTATTATTATTATTATTATTATTATTATTATTATTATTATTATTGTGGAGTAGATCTTATCCTCTAATAATATCTAAGTCTTTTTACTTAAGTTGTGGCGCATTTTCATTATGTACTTTCGATAGGAGCACTTTTATCTTCATAGAGCCGTGCAGCGGCCGTATTTTCAACAACTAAATGACTCTGTTCACATACAACGTATACATTTGCTGCTACATTTCAGAGACGATGATACTGTTTGTGTTACAGAGATGGAGCCAGGGGTTTACTACTGCACATAAAATGCAAAATCCCAATCTTGTTCAGAGAAAATTACAAATTGAGGGTGGTGTTAGTATTTGTTTATCTCGACACCAGCTGGACTATCTACGTCAGCTTTTTAGTCCCCAATGATAGAATTTTTAATTTCACAATTTACTATTTAAAATTGGAGTGATAATCTGTTAAACCAGAGAAATGGCTGATGTCTTTGTGAGAGTAAGGCAGAATAGGGCCTCCAAACCCTCCAAAACCTCTCCCTCAGAAAAATCCTCTCTGCTCCACTCCTCACCACTAACCACACTCTTCACCTCGAAACCCGGATCCCATTCATCCCGGAGGCAATAGGAAAACGAGCAATGGCGGCATGGACGCGCATTACAGACCACGAGAATGACGTGATTGCCAACATCGGCAAAGGCGAGCCGAAGCACCGCAAACATACTAGAATAAAAATATTCTAGAAGCGGCACGGCTCGCCAACAAATGCGCGTCCGCGCAACCTCGGTCCTAAGCCACACACATGTTCCGGCGGAGGCCCTCGTCTCGGAAAATATTCAGGAGCTGTCCCCTGCCCGCGCAGGAAAACAGCGGGAAAGTGTATATATGAAGTATAAATAGTGCAATGCGCTGGGAAGCATATTTCTGGTGTGCCCAGTGAAGGTGTGTGTGTGTGTGTGTGTGTGTGTGTGTGTGTGTGTGTGTGTGTGTGTGTGTGTGAATGCGCGCGTGTATGTATGCGTGTATATAATTGTAAATATGTACATATATATATATATATATATATATATATATATATATATATATATATATATATATATATATATATATAAACCAAAAACTGAATAGAACTTAAAGGACATAAGAAAACTATTCTCGGTTACCGATAGACGGTCACCGTATGGGTTTTTGTACAAACCGAAAACTATAATTAGTTATAAGTAAGCAAATTGTATATAAATGTCAAATATAGCCTGTAAGCTGGGCCCTATGTACCGACACCAGGCCAATACTCTATAATAAACAAACTGAACTGAACTGAACCACCTGTTCCAACCAATTTTTTCCTAGTGTAACAAACATCCTGTAGTAACATCATCGAAACCATCGCGCAGGTTAAGCCGTATGACGGCTAGGTACTGCGGTAACGACACTCGGGCGGGGGAATCAACATCCCCGCTCGACTTGAACTGCCTCTGGATCCTCTGGAGAATAGGGCATGCTGATGTAATCTTGGTGGTAATTACAATGGGCGTGCGTTCCAACATTTACTTTGAATAGTAAAGCTGTGATTAACTGTAAATAATGAAATGTTTGTGTTGTAGTTTTCTGAGTTATGTCCGTTTCTTGGATTAAAATTGTGTGCCTTACTAAGATAAATGCAATACTAATTTGCATTGTTGATTTTGTAAATACTTAAACTGGATGGGAGACAGTAAGCTATGATATTAACTCCTTTAGCGCTTAAACGAAGCACCGCAACAAAAGCTTTCCTTAAAAAAAAAGTGTTTAGAAGAATGTTGTCTATCAGCTCCCAAAGTTTGTCGGCCTAATTTTGGGAGAGCCTGTATATTTTGTAACAAATATAACTTTATGTTCATGACTGTCCTCTTAAATAATTAAAATCAATTATTTGTGCTATTAAAAGACTAAGCATTAGTTGTGTGGTTCTTGTTGGATAAAGAGAAGTTTATATGCAAGAAATGTATACGCTGATTACTTAAGTTTCAAATGAATTGAAGCAAAATCCTTAATCAAAGGATCTAGGTATATAATACTATATCTAGTTAAGTGAACCGTATTCAAGTTTGTTATTTGTGTTTCATCTTAAACCGTCTACTTCCCCAATTGATTCAAAAGCTAATTCCTATAGATGAGCGTACTTACTCAGTAAATCCAAGGCTTTTATCCACGTTCCGTGATATAATGACGGGGCCTAAGTTTAAGTACACATTTATATCTCTCCTTCAGAGTTCTTGAGACCACAGAAGTTTAATCTAGATGCATATTCACAGCTGGTTCTTTTCCTTCACGTCGATCAGATCGCAGTGACCGACCCACACTGGACGCTGGTCGCTAGCAAAGCTTCATAGGACGTGAAATGAGGGGATTTCTGAGGACAAAGGATTTGGATGGCCAGGAGAATCCAGAAGATGGCTTTGTCTCTGCAGAATTTTATCTCCGATCTGACTGCAAGGCGGAGTTTCAAACTTTTTGTAATTAAGCTTTTTATCTGGAACGGAGCCACGTCGGATGCCCTTAATCCTTATCATTTGTATTAAAAAGAGAAAGTTCTATAGCTCTAGCATAGTGGGATAGACAAGAAAAATGATTACAGAGCGACGGGGGGAAGACACGCATTAGTCTCAGATAATTCCCATCCTCATTCCGAAGATTATTGTATATAAAGAAAGAAAGATCCGTGATGCTTTTAGCAATCACACTTAGGTCACTGTAAATTTGAAGACAGTATAAACACGTAATACATCCACATAACTATCCACCTTAAGGGAACACCGAAGTAGTATTTTACTCTGTTTGGTCAAAAAAAGTCCATTTTTGGACTTTCATTGCAAAAAATGCACCATACCTTAAACTTAAAGAATATTTAAGAGGTGGAACCACGACTGAAAAATTCAATGTCATAGCCGGAAATTGAACCACGGATCATCCGCTTATCGAGCGGCTGCCTTAACCACTAAGCTACCATGGCCAACATGCCAGTACGACATTAAATTCCCCAGCTGATTCGTAAGGAATATATCCACGAAGTTTTAATCCCCTAAGGAGCAGAGAACACACATCTTTCGGATGCAATTTTTGAAGTAGTGTACCTCTGCCTCTGATTTTAAATTGGCATGCCAAAACACTTTCCATTTCAACTTAAAACTCATTTTTCTCGGAAACGATTTTTTTGTTACTTCTCCCACAAAAAATGTAGCTATAGATTTAATTTTTTTCCAATATAGTTTAGAATATGGGTAATAAAATGTCCGTTAGGAATTTTGATATTGCTTATAACTTTTTTAAAAAATATATATATATAATAATGCGCTGTCACAAAAATGAATAGCGATGTTCCATTTGACCGAGGTAAAAGTTCCACAAAACTTACACAAGTAACAAGGAATATCTCCGAAATGGTCCACTCTACAAAAAAATTATTCGGACATAAATTGTGTTTTACCAAGACCTACATTTTTTGTATAGTAAGATTTGGTATACCTACATCTACGGTCTACTACTTATGCAAAAGTCATCCAGAATAAATAGGACTACATGGGCTACAGCCAAAAAATTCAAGATATACATTTCATTTGTTATAAAAATATCTGAAGCACATGGCATTTTAATCAAAATCGTTAGAGCCATTTTCAAGAAAATAAAAATGTTGAAAAAATGTTCCATGTAAAGCGTAGTTTAGGGTGGAGAAATTTTCTTTAAAATCTTCGTGTCGCATCCTTAAAAAATACTAAACTTAAATACCAAATGTGATTTTTAACCGACTTTTCCTTTTTGAGTTATGCTGTCAACAGACTGACAGACACACAAACAGACAGACAGACAGACAGACAGACACACATACATATATACACATGGACCTTTTTCTAAAACTGCTTTTTTTATTCTAAACGTAGTAGAGAAAGTAAAAAAAAATAAAATACATTGTCTGTGTACTATGCATGCAATGTCTGTATTTGTGACCTTTTCACGCAAGAACCGCTGTGTCAATTGTTATCAAGCTTGTCATTTAACGTGCCTTAAGCCCCAATTAGGGAATAGGCATTTTAATTGATTTTCCGAGCAGATTTCTGTAGCTGGCTGATTCCGTTCTTAAACAATGACTTTTATCGAGAATTCAGCGAATCTGGGTTTGCTCTTTTCTCTCTTATTCAACGAACTTGTGGCGCGTGTTACTTGTAGCGTGAATCCCCTAAGCACAGTTTGCTGTAAATCATTGCACGGATATAGGTGTGCAAGTGAACTTTTTAATAATTCCTCCCTTAATTTCAAAGTTAAAAGGAAAACAATTTAATAAAAAAATGTCAAAGTTTACTAACATTTGTGAATACATGAAGAATGAGGCCAAGAACCGCTAGCAGTCTTGTTAAATCGCCGTAAAATTGACTTGCTTACCTATAATATATTATATAGTAAGCAATTGACAATTCGACAAATCCCACTCCTGACACCAGGGCGACAACTGACAAAAGGCAAGTCCACTTACCTTTTTCCTCACTTTATTTTCTTCTAACTGAATGCACAATAACACAGTTCTCTCTTACAGACGTTAACACAGTCTAGTCTTCCGTGATATTACAAGTCACAGCTGTTTTCTTCTCTTAACCTTGACTCACTTCTTTCTTCATCTTCTCTGTTTCTCAAACAGCTGACTTTGACGATAAATAACTTGACACTATTAAACCTGTTACATATCTTCCTTTCGACGCGACGGTTCGCTCACATCGTGCGCACGCACGCGCGCGCACGCACGCGCGCGCACGCACACACACACACACACACACACACACATAACTGTCAAACTGATTAAAAACTGGCTGCCTTCACGCGCTCCTCAAGATTTTATAACGACGATGACGTAGCTATACCCTATCCAGAAAATAACACCACCTTAAGCTACCCCTTACATGGAAAATTTTTGTTTTCTTGAAAGTGTCTAACGATTTTGTTTAAAATGTTATATGTTTGTGATATTTTTTTGACAAATGAAATATATATCTTGAATTTTCTACCTATAGCACATGTAGTTCTATTTACTCTGGATGACCTTTGAATAATTGGTAAACCGTAACAGGTAGACCAAACCTTACTATACAAAAAATGTAGATCTTGCTAAAACACAAAATTTATGCCTAAATACATTTTTTTGTAGAGTGAGCTATTTCTCAGATATTCCTTGTTATTTGTGTAAGTTTTGGAAAACATATATTTCTTAAATGGAACATCGCCATTCATTTTTTATATGTTAACAGTGCAAAGAGAACGGAATTTGAAAGCTTTAAAAGATTTGAATATCTCTCAGAGCCTGCTGTATTCCCATTTTCTCCTTGTACCTACATGAAGATAAACAGTAAGATAATTTCTGCAAATGTTTATCTTAACTAACACGAACAAGATATAGGAATAAGAGTTTGTAAGAATGGTTAGCACAGGAGTAGAGAAAGTCATGTGAGTGCAACACATCAGATTTGTTCTATGTATTTTACGTCGCTTAAACACAGGGTCATATTGCGACAGAACTATTTGAAGATATTTCGTAGAATGGTGTGTGTTCGGCAGGCAACTGTACCTCTGTTTGTTACGGCCAGGTGGCACTAGGGTGGCATCTAGTCTATCTGCTTTCATTATATGTGTATAGATGGCACAGCATTCACTATTACCATCTATTTGCATTTTTATTATTCTTTAATATTTAAAGTGGAACTTCAGATTGTGGTATTAAATATTGAATTCGGTATTTACGTCAGCGAGAGGGAAACCATGAAAAAATCCCAGACAGATTGGTCAGATTGAAATTTGAACACGTTACCACCGAGTCTTCTCGCTCGCTATTTGGTATTACTGAAGTACAAAGTCCATATTTTAATTGAAGGACAAAATTAAAAATGAAACTTGTATCAATTTTGTTATAAACTTTGTACACTGCTGTTGATACTATGAAGTGTGTCATAGGAGGATGTGGGTAACCACTGAAACAGCTCCTCCCATGGAAGAAAAACTAAAAGTACAGCAGATTGGACTAATTTCGGCAGTTTTTTAAACATTCTTGCCAATCTTGGTTCTTGCCAGTGTTGAGTAAAATCCATTAACCCTGCTGTTCTGTTCAATAATACTTGACAAATGTACTGTTCGGGTCAATATGACCCGACGTGTCAAAATGCTGTAGAACATTTGAAATACATGCGCTTTTGTACAGCTGGTAACAATTGACATTGATTTTCTCTTGCCATGCTTTGTAGATGATGATAATTGTACACAACACTTTATTAAAGACCATTAAATAATATCCCTGATAAAACAGTACCTAATACATATTTGAAACAACAGGCAGTTTTCAGTGCATTCACTTTGAAAGCAATACAGCTCTTTTTATCTTCCTTTAGCTGCTTTTCTTCTTACTTACGACAGTTTGGGCACAAATATGTTGTATGTGTTTTACAAATATGTTTATTACATTTTCTACACAACATGTTTGTTTTATCATTGCTTGATGAACAGAACTTGCAACGAGCTCGTTTCACAGTTTTTGTTGTTGCTGATTTTGATACCCTAACCATGTCTTCAGGATTTTGACCAGTGTCAAAGAATCTTCTGTTCTTGGGAAAGTTGTTCTTTATTGAATGTGCTGTCTTACCAGTGATTTTCCAAGCTCTTCCAAAAATATTCTTCTTCTGGTCAATTTCCTTGTATTCCAATTAGGGTCAATTGAAGTCCACAGTATGTATACATTATAAGCAGAAACATCAAGCATATTGTAAAAGACTATCATGGGCCACCTGTTGGTTTTGCGTTTGCATGTATATGTAGCTGTTAGCTGATCAAGTGTGTCTAACGCCCCTTTTGTTGGATTATAATCCAAAATCATTTTTGGTTTCTCATCAGCTCTGTGACTGATTTGCTTATTGTGGTGGAAAGTGCTCATAAGTACAACATTTTTATTTCTCTTGGGAACATAATTGACCACAGGAGTGAAGTAAAATGAAGAGCTGTGTACCTCCTTGTTGGTCATGTTTTGTGGAAGCTCAGGCTTATTCTTCCGTACATTGGCAATGTCCGTTTCAAAAGCAGTTGCCCCAAACTGTATGATGTAAAAAAATTTTCACGTGTAATATTCTGCCCTCGAATCTCAGCAGTGAGATCAGCTACCACTCTCATTCCCTGATTTTCTTTTCTGGTGCAACTCCGCTCTCTTTTCCGGAATAAATGTGGGCTTTCAATACCTATGAAGATTTGCTGTCACACAGGGTCTATATTTTGCCAATTTACTTGGGATATACTGCTTGAATGGACAGTGGCCTCTAAATGCTACTAACTGCTCATATACAGTCACATTTTCTCCTGGATTATACAGTTTTGGAAGCACTTCTACCCATTTTTACCAAATACCTACTACGAATTGCTGCAAGTTTATCAGTACGTCGTCTTTCTTCTCTTGTACATTTCTTATCAAATCACAAGACATGTGATATCTTACAGAATGTTTCATGAGACCTAGTTGCTTGAAATATGTTTTACCCAGTATCCTTATCCTACAAGCTTTTTGTAGATTCCCCATGAGATCGATATACACCCGCAAGTAATAAGTCCTAAGTATGCTTGAAAAACAGAATAATCAATACTTGTCCACTGTTGAACATAAGCCCTCTGTCCCTCGATGTTTGTCATCCCAATTATTTCATTTTGAAGTGCTGAAAAAAGTACTGCTTCAAATGAACTTTTTATATCACTTATTCTGGTGATTGCATATCTTGTAATTCCTGATGTACTCTTGATTATGTTCAAAGCTGAGAGACGGCCAAGTTGTGCTAGTGGATTCAAATGCCATTCTATATTCCCATTTTTAGAAAGAAAATTCTTTATATTTGTTTGTAAAGTCTGAACTCTCGTAGCTGTAATCAGAACACTCACTTTCGTATTCAGTGCTGACATATTTGAACTCCGAAACTGTTATTCATCTACTGATGTATTTGCTAATTCCTCCAATCCAGCATCAGGTAATGGTCTAACTGCCATGGTGTCACAATTCAAACTGAGCAAAAACAACATAGCATACAATTGTCGAGAACTTCTATTTCTTTCCCAGAAAAAGCAACAATCAAGCCCATTGTTGTAACCCCTCATTATTGATAGAATGGGATATATTGTTGTTCTCATACATTGTTACATATTCAGCATTTCAATACTAATGTAAGTATTGACATATGAGCAGTCATATTTATGTCGGGTCATAATGACCCGAACGCTATATACGCAACTCTTACATTTCACGAAAAAAGTATTTGGAGTAGATTAAAATGCTTTTAAACACACGTTGTTCTTGCATTTCCAGGCAAAGTCACCAAGTTTTGTAAATATATATTGAAAACTAGTAAGTTAGAAATTAAATTTAGATTCATTTCGGGTCATATTGACCCGAACAGAACAGCAGGGTTAAATTTGAGAAGATTCCCTGATGTCTGTTTTACTTTTATCATACAGAAAATAACTGCTATAAATTATAAATAATGTGTATTATTGTTTATTCATTTATAATATTAAAATGTGGAAGTACCCTAGAAAACAGAGTAACTTCGGCCCCAGCTTACAGGAGTATTCCTTCACGACTTCCAAGTGATAAATTATGTCGAAACTCCGTCTAATGTCCCATAATTACTACCGAAGTTATGTCAGAACTAAGTTACTCTAAGCATCTTACAAGTAACAAACTGTTATCTTCGTACATTTTTGGGGAATTACGCATACAATTTGGAACAGAAACCATTTATGTTTTCTAAATCGGCCGATGAAAGAGTAAAATGCTATTAGAGTTTTTTGGTTGGAATGCTTCTATGAAGAACATTCCTTCCATTCTGCATATTTAATCTTTTACATATTCAAGTTTTAGCAAGGTATAATTTTTTTTTCCACTCTTCCGAACAGCAACACTTATCGACGAACGATATCAGTTGCTACTGATGTCCTCGTACTTTAGGCACCAGGATGCATGGAAAACACCGCAGCTAATACGCTCCATCGGCTGAACAATAAATCTTACGAAACAGTTGCAATATTAATATTCTAAATGACAGTAAAAAGTAAACTTCAACAACTATTGACCGAAGTTACCCAAGGTGGCCGAAATTAGCTGTTTTATGGTAATTCCTTGACGAGGTGCACCTGCAGGTTCCAGGAGGATCTATAATGACCGACCAGTGGAGCCCGGGTCAGGTGAAAGTAGGGCGCCAGGAAGTAAGTATGGCCAAAGTCGTACTTACCCCTTCGGAATTCGTAGCAAGGCATTAAGGAACTAATGTGTTATGTATTCAGATAGAGAGGCCGTCTTATCTTTTATGGTTATTAGGCTAAGTCAATTTGCTGCCGCGAAATACATCTATCAGTCCGGTTTTCCTGTATTCTAATCTTTCGAACAGTGAATAACAATCAGAAGAAATTTCATAAAACAAATGGAAAAAGAAATTCAACCAAGATTACAAAATATCTTAGCAAAACCGGATCTCCTTTATAGGAGCGAAAGTTGGACATTTAGAGCAAGAGGTAAAGCTACAATTAACAGCTTACAAATGAGGTTTCTTCGTTCATTAACTGAAGTAACGCTAAGAGATAAGGTTTTCTTTCCATCATTTCTCTTCATTCCATTTCTTTATCATCTTTCAGATGTACATTTCAGAGCTGTCCCTTGTTATATGTGTGAGATTTGGAATATATAAACTTTCGTCAAATGGAATATCGTGATTCATTTTTACTTTCTCTACTGGTAAGTAGGGGAAGTAAAATTCGATGTCGAGATTTCACCGGAAATATATGTTTTGAGGTCTCCTGAATCTAAAAAAAAGCATTTTTAGAAAAAGGTCCATGTGTGTGTCTGTGTGTGTGACAGTCTGTCAGTCTGTGGACAGCATAACTCAAAAACGTAAAGTCGGTTAAAAACCAAAGTTGGTACTTAAGTTTAATGTCTTTAAATGATGTGACATGAAGATTTTGAAGAAAATAGCCCCACCCTAAACTACCCTTTACATGGCAAATTTTTCGAAAATTTTGATTTTCTTGAAAATAGTTCTAACGATTTTGCGATTTTGATTAAAATGTCATATGTTTGACATATTTTTATGACAAATGAAATGTATATCTTGAATTTTCTGGCTATAGCCCCTGTAGTCGTGTTTACTCTGGACGACTTTTGCATAACTGGTAAACCGTTAGAGATAGACTAAATCATACTATACAAAAAATGTAGATCTTGCTAAAATACACAAATTAGATCTCAATAAATTTTCTTGTAGGATGAACCATTTCGGAGATATTCCTTGTTAAGTGTGTGAGTTTCGGAAAACTTAGAACATTCATGAAATGGATCATCGTTGTTCATTTTTTTATATGTTAAATGTGCAAAGACAACAGGATCTTAAAGCTTTAAAACATTTGACTATCGCACAAAGCCTACTGAATTCTAACATTCCCCTTGCACCTACAAGGAAATATGCAGTAACATAATTTGTACAAATGTTTATCTCAACTAACACGAAGAAGAGTTTGTAAGAATGGTTAGTGCAAGAGTAGAGAAAGTCATGTGAGTGCAAAGGTACACGTTTCAATTGTGACCATTCTAATATGACAATTAACCGTCATGAAAGACGATATTGCTCTTGAAGTAAATTATGTTTGAACGAGATATCGTATTCTGAAGTGTTAAAGGAAGGTTTAATTTCCTCGCAATAGCAGAATTCAAACCGGTAATGTGAATCTCTGCGGCGAATTGCTTTCCACGGTTTCCTAATTGAATGCAGCCAGCGCACCTATGCCACGCATACATACATATGGGAGGGGAGTACAGCAAGCAATTAAATGCTATCACAATCTTCCATTAGGAGCCCTGCCTCACATACACGCTCCTGGGACGACGCAAACAACACTACCAACCCACTGTTAAATTAATGGTGTCGTCAAAGTTAAAGCTCCTGCTATTAACAAAATGTAATACCGATGTTGGTATAAATATCTGACAATGTTTACTGCTATGGCTCACATTCGGGAGATGCAGGGTTCGATTCCGGTCAACCGCATTCTCTCACCTTGCGTTTTTTATATATTCCCTGTTTGATAGGCAAATGCTGGGAAAGATGAAATTTATGTAACAAAACTTATAAATAATAATTATATCCAATGCAAAAAAATTTTATTTTAGGTAAAAACCTGTTTGGTTCCTCATTAACTATAGAAAATAAGTTGTGTATATAATAATTATAGAAATAAATGTTCGAAACTTGTGGTCCTATACAATTTAAAATAACCTAATTTCACGTTAGAACCTATCACTTTCTCTACTGGTAAGTAGAGGAAATATTGTATTCCACCCAAAACTTTGATATCGAGATTTCACCGGAAATATATGTTTTGAGGCCCCCTGAATCAAAGAAAAGCATTTTTAGAAAAAAATCCGTGTGTGTGTCTGTCAGTCTGTGGACACCATAACTAAAAAACGAAAAGTCGTTTGAAAACCAAAGTTGGTATTTAAGTTTAATGTCTTTCAAGGATGCGACACAAAGATTTTGAAGAAAAGAGCCCCACTCTAAGCTACCCTTTACATGGAAAATTTCTCGAAAGTTTTGATTAACTTCAAAATGGATCTAATGACTTAGATTAAAATGACGTATGTTTAAGATATTTTTATAACGAAATAAAATGTATATTTTCAATTTCCTGTCTATAGCCTATGTAGTCCTGTTTACTTTGGACGATGTTTAAATAATTCGTAAACCGTAAAAGATAGAGCAAATCTTACTCTACAAAGCATGTAGATCTCACTAAAACACACAGTTTATGTCTGAATAAAGCTTTTTGTAGAGTGAACCACTTCGGATATATTCCTTGTTATTTGTGTCAGCTTCGGAAATCAGCTTTCCTCAAATGCAACATCGTTGTTTATTTTTACTTTCTCTACTGGTCAGTAGGGGAATATTGTATTCCACCCAAAAATTCGATGTCGATATTTCACCGGAAAAATATGTTTTGAGACCCCCTGAATCCAAAAAAAGCATATTTAGAAAAAGGTTCGTGTGTGTGTCTGTGTGTCAGCCTGTGGACAGCACAGCTGAAAAACGAAAAGTTGGTTAAACACCAAAGTTGGTATTTAAGTTTAATGACTTTCAAAGATGCGACACGAAGATTTTGAAGAAAATAGCCCCACCCTGAACTACCCTTTACATGGAAAATTTTTCGAAAATTTTGATTTTCTTGAAAATGGCTCTAACGATTTTGATTAAAATGTCATATGTTTGAGATATTTTTATGACAAATAGAATGTATATCTTGAATTTTCTGGCTATAGCCCCTGTAGTCGTATTTACTCTGGACGACTTTTGCATAACTGGTAAACCGTTAGAGATAGATCAAATCATACTATACAAAAATGTAGATCTTGCTAAAATACACAATTTACGTCTCAATAAATTTTCTTGTAGGGTGAACCATTTCGGAGATATTCCTTGTTATGTGTGTGAGTTTCTCTAAACTTAGAACTTTCGTGAAATGGATCATCGTTGTTCAGTTTTACTTTCTCTACTGGTAAGTAGGGGAAGTATTGTATTCCACCCAAAAATTCGAAGTCGAGATTTCACCGGAAATACATGTTTTGAGGCCCCCTGAATCCAAAAAAAGCATTTTTAGAAAAAGGTCCGTCTGTGTGTCTGTCAGTCTGTCAGTCTGTGGACAGCATAGCTCAAAAACGAAAAGTCGGTTAAAAGCCAAAGGTGGTATTTAAGTTTAATGTCGTTCAAGGATGTGACACGAAGATTTTGAAGAAAATAGCCCCACCCTAAACTACCCTTTACATGGAAAATTTTGATTTTCTTGAAAATGGCTGTAACGATTTTGATTAAAATGTCATATGTTTGAGATATTTTTATGACAAATGAAATGTATATCTTGAATTTTCTGGCTATAGCCCCTGTAGTCGTATTTACTCTGGACGACTTTTGCATAACTGGTAAACCGTTAGAGATAGACCAAATTATACTATACTCAAATGTAGATCTTGCTAAAATACACAATTTAGGTCTCAATAAATTTTCTTGTAGGGTGTACCATTTCGGAGATATTCCTTGTTATGTGTGTGAGTTTCGGAACACTTGGAACTTTCGTGAAATGAGTCATCGTTGTTCGTTTTTTTATATGTTACGTGTACAAAGAGAACGGAATCTCAAAGCTTTAAAAGATTTGACTATCGCTCAAAGCCTACTGTATTCCAATATTCCCCTTGCACCTACAAGGAAATAAGCAATAAGATAATTTGTACAAATGTTTATTTTAACTAACACGAAGAAGATATAGGAATAAGACTTTGTAAGAATGGTTAGTACAAGAGTAGAGAAAGTCATGTGAGTGCAATACATCATATTTTTTATATGTTAAGTGTGCAAAGACAACAGAATCTCAAACATTTGACTATCGCACACAGCCTACTGTATTCTAACATTCCCCTTGCACCTACAAGGAAATAAGCAATAAGTTGCACAAATGTTTATCTGAACTAACACGAGGAAGATATAGGAATAAGAGTTTGTAAGAATGGTTAGTCCAAGAGTAGAGAAAGTCATGTGAGTGCAACATATCAAACCAAGCTCAAAACATCAAGACGCCCACGAGCACACATAAAATACCGTGAGTTTAATCTAGCCTGGTTCAGAAACATGGAGTGCATGTGTTTTTTCACCCGCATAAAATGCATTCAGCAGATATTCGTTTTTTCCGTGCATGTTTTTCCCAACAGAGCACAGTTGTAACTTCTAGCTATGTAACACGCACGAAAGCAGTTCCGCATGTTTTAACAACGAACATTTTGTTCGGTAGCTCGGCAGTTTTCATCTAAATCATGCTCGAAAACTATAAACCGTTAGCAATTCATTTGGGGAGACACTAATTGCAATGTTTCAGTTTATTTTTGAGAGCGTTACACGACCAGATGTTTCCATGTCGTTTAAAGAGCGAGGCGTATGAAAATCTGTTACTTTGCTATAGAAATACTATGCAATTTTTGGGTTATTAATGTCGCATACCACGCTGTTAATTCCATGCTTCGATTATCTGATTGTTATTCATTTGTTTTGGCGTATTTTTGTGCATATTTGCATGCATATTTTACTATTTAATTCTGCATATAAATCGGAGCTCTAATAATAAGCTTTTGTACAGGTTATACAACTGAAAATAAACAAAAACTTTACTTGTCTATTGCATGAATTATTTGGTTACATACGCCACTCTTGTTCTAATACCTGAACCAGTTTATATATCTGTCAGAGGCACCTTAAATGAAGTAATTCGAATACACACGGTCGTTAAAGTCCTGATGAAATAGATCCATTCAAAGCAGAACGTCGCGAGCGACTGCAAATAAGCGTGCCTTCAGTAAAGGATGGGGAGAGCCCACGTAAAATAACCAGTGACATGCTATGTGTGGATGACGGGAGTACATTAGACTATAATTGCATGGGTTTTGATTTCTAATAAAATGTTAAAATTTCTAAGCTTAGGGAATATTTTCTCAGAAACAATTAGGAGTACCAGTGAAATTGTTACATCTCATTAAGTAGACATTTATCAACATTTTAACACAGTGACCTTTTGTTTTCCTTTATTAAAGAGCGCAAATATTAAATGTATATTTTTACTTTCTGTGCTGGTAAGTTGAGGAAGTATTCTATTCCACCCAAAAATTCGATGTCGAGATTTCACGGGAAATATATGTGTTGAGGCCCCCTAAATCCAAAAAAGGCATTTTTAGACAAAGGTCCGTGTGTTTCTGTGTGTCCGTCTGTGGACAGCATAACTCAACAACGAAAACTCGGTTAAAAACCAACGTTGGTATTTAAGTTTAATGTCTTTCAAGGATGCGACACGAAGATTTTGAAGAAAATAGCCCCACCCTAAACTACTCTTTACATGGACAATGTTTCCAAAATTTTGATTTTCTTGAAAAAGGCTATAACTACTTTGATTAAAATGTCGTATGTTTAAGATATTTTTATGACAAATGAAATGTATATCTTGAATTTTCTGCCTATAGCCTATGTAGTCCTGTTTGCTCTGGATGACTTTTGAATAACTCGTTAAACCGTAAGAGTTGGACAAAATCTTACTGTACAGAAAATGTAGATCCCGCTAAAATACACAATTTACGTCCAAATAATATATATATATATATTTTTTTTTTTTTTTTTTTTTTTTTTTTTTTGTACAGTGAACCATTTCGGAGATATTCCTTGTTATTTTTGTCAGTATCGAAAACAAACTTTCGTCAAATGTAACATCGCTGTTCATTTTTTATGTTAACCGTGCAAAGAGAACGGAATCTCAAAGCTTTAAAAGGTTTGACTATCGCTCAAAGCCTACGGTATTCCCATATTGCCCTTGTACCTACCAGGAAATAAAAAATATAGGAATAAGAGTTTGTAAGAATGCTTAATACAAGAGTACAGAAAGTCATGTCAGTGCAACACATCAGCACTGTTGTTGGTTCAATACAATACTTCCTCGGACCTATACTACAGGAGTGACAGAGAAAGTAACGAACTCTGAGACAGGAAGTAAAGAAACAAGATTGCATTCTGTGCACATTGTCGGATTCAAATCGATCCGGCCACGAACCACTTAGAGGAGATGAAGGCAGAAGTTAATAGTCTCTCCGCGGTGCCAGCAAATGCAAGAAAAGTGACGAAACAGCGACGGAAGTGACGCAAGTCAAGCTGGAGCTAATCTCTTAATGTACAGGATAAAGCGAAAACCACGATCAATAGATGGCAGACTCTGTAAACAGAGCGCTGGAGTCACATTTGTACCACTAATTGAATTTTCTGTGGTTAGAAGACACAGATTCATGGTTGATTCCCTATTTAATTGTGATTTTCCCAATTTATGGACAAAGTTTTCCAAACTTATACATTGTAAAGTACCTTTTTGGCTTTTCTGTCCAGAGTTCAGCGTGCACTACTTTGTTAAATTACTGTTATATGATATTATCACATTTACACTAATCTGATATTAAATTTTGGGAACTATCCAAAAAGTTTCAAACTATTATGGTAAGACGTTGGACATAACCAATAAATTCTCGAGCGGAGGGAGAATGATATTTATCTCAAGATTTTCATAAATAAAATATGAATTTAAATACTATATCAGAAATATTCAACTAGAAAATTTGGAAATTATAAAATATATTCCAAAATATATTCAGTTCGATTAGTGTAGTTCGACTCAGCACTGCCAACTGAGGTAAACGAAACAAAACAATTACATGCACCTATTTCGATCTTCTCTTGTTGTTATAACAGAAAACCATTTATAACCTCAAATAAATTTCATTTTATTTTTAACGTTAACAAATAGCATTTTTGTTTGGAAAAGTACATGGATTATTGAAAGAAAATTTGTTAAAAATATAGTTGTCATTTTTAAATTGTGTGTTATTTTGATTGTTAATCAACTGTGATGTGTAACTAATTGTTCAGAGATTTATGGGACACAGTTGGCGACAGTGGCTAAACAAAGGATAGTTGTAAAGAACAAAAGAAGGGTTAGGTTATAATTTGTATATGATAATTTAATTCCCCTATGAGCTCCAGTTCATGTATATCAAATTATAGTATACGTAATTAATACAATGTACAATGTCTTCATGAACACAGCACACGGTCACATTGCAAATTATGGCTGAATTCCCCATGAACTCTGATGTACCTCTGAGCTGAAGCTTGTAGCCTTTGGCTTAATGTCCCACCACAAAAGTTTACATTGTCCAGCGTTATTTCAGAAAGAGTTATGTGAAAAACTGGGACGAGCTTTAGCAACGGAATTTCCTGGTGTTTCCGTTTTGCATAAGACCACTATATTAAAAAGTTTAGAGAAACGGGGTCAGTTCTAAATACACGTGGCAAGAGAAATCCACGTGTATGTACTGAGGAAAAACTCGACAGGAGAGGGGTCAAAACATTCTGTTGAGAAATCTCTCCATCGGCGCTCTCAGGCATGTTTCAACAACAATAGTACAGCAAATGAATTTAGTAAAATGCTATGTTTGGGAGCGTTTCTCTCACAGGGCCTCGCAGTGAGTGAGGCATAACTAATGACCAATGAACTGCTAACAGTTGCAATACGCGACTAGAGGCGTGGTGCTGTAATAAGGACAAGAAAGGGGGGTAAGTGTAGACTCATCTGGCCTCGTAGGCTGCCACGTTTTCATTTGCTTAAATTTATCTCCAAATTCTTAATCCCTGTTACAGAAAATACTCTGAATGGTGCTTGAAATTGATTCCGTGTTATAAGAAAAACCTTAACTTTATCCTTAGAGCCACAAAAATGTCTAAAACTTTATAGTAAGCATAAGGCAATTGGTCCTGTTACTTTTCTAACACTCGTTTCCCTCTAAATTTTACTACAAATCCACGATTTACTTCTCGTTGCTAACACAGTTTATAAACTCCTCTGCTATTACAATTCACAATAATTGTTCTTCTGATAATCTTTCTGCCTTTCAATGTCTTTCTCCATTTTCACTGTCTCTTATTTTTTCATTATTACGGTACAATCACTCGACGACATATACGTACTCGCTGACAGGCTGGCCGACTCACTCTCGTAACTTCACAACTAAACAATAACTCACACTAAACAGCTCGCTGTCTGTCGTTTTATGCTGGAGCCGATGTCACATGACCTTCGAGAACCCTCCACACACACGTGTAATTTTGACAGCGGAATTAACTAGAAGCTTCTGGACCCTTTATTTTGTGTTTTACTGCCGTCATTGTTTATGGTCACGTACAGACAGCCGCTCTCCGTATCCAAGGTCATACTACCCCCTCTGGTCCGTATATTGTTGAACGGTTCAAAGTCACGTTATATTGAAAATTATTAAAATGTTTAATCCTTCTACACATTCTCCCTATATTTATACTGTAATTTAAATTCGTAGTAATGTAGCTTTAAACATGTTTGTCTTTTAATTATATTATACTTATAATACAGTTTCTGCTTTTGAATGAAGGGTTTTATTCTAATACGTATATAATAAACCACCTTTGATGGTTTCATTTACATTCATGTTCTAACATAAAACAACAGATCATAGAGTACACAGAGTTAGTAATACACGATGAAAGTGTTAGCGTAGGGATGCGCACCAAGGACTCTATGAACTGCACATAGAATTATACACCCCATATTTAGTTTCTCTGGCACCTATTTGGCAGCTGATTTATGTAACTTTGTCGTGCACTTCACACAAAATGTTACGTTGGTGCGACGCACAACAAAATATAGTCGGGGCCCAACTGACCTATCTTACTGGCGGTACGTGTATCATACAAACAAAAACCTTCCCAAACAACTAAAATCAGTCTTCTTGGGTCCCTAGAATAAGCCTAAATGCCAAGCGCCCACAGGGAACAATATACAAATATTGTTCCTAAAATAACTCAAGTGACCAGCCGTGACGCAACCGCTGCCAGCCGTGACGCAACCGCCGAAACCTCAGCCCACAAAAATTTAAAAACCACATCTCGGCTGAAGAGGAATAACCTCCTAAGCAGCCTGGGTATGTTTTAACATACCCGTATTCCTTATTTTATTTTTTATTATTTTTAGTTACAGACATAAGTCGTCGTAGTCAGTTTGAGTGTGCGTCTGTGTGTCAGCTGCGAAGCAGTTAATGAGCGTTGAGTGATTGGTTCGTCAAAGAGAGACAGAGAAAGTGAAGAAAGGCCGAAAGGAGTGAGCCAAGGTTACGAGAGCAAAACAGTTGCCAATTGTAATATCAAGAAACACTGCAGAAACAGGTTCGAAGAAAATTGTATCTATCTTAGAGTTTGCCAGTTTAAAGTCATTCAGAATGAAGAGGGCTTTTGAGCATATTATTAGAAAATTAAAGACATAGGTATATTTATTTCATTCTGCACAAAAAAGTCTTTAAATTAAAATCGCTAGTCAGTTTTAAGAAAATCAACATTTTTGAAACTAATTCCATGCCGAAGTTAAATACAAATTGGATATTTAGATGGCAAATGGTCTTCGATTCAGAACTAGGATGCTATATGTGTACCCTGCCATCTACATGGCCGAGCGCTGAACTATTTTAAAGTACGTCGACAGTAGATGGCAGCACAGATGTTAAGTTGTGTTGCTTTTACAGAAAGAGCAGGAACACAGCATGCAATAAGATATATTAGTAACTTTTTACAATTTATATGTGAAGTTTTAGTTTGCAAAAGAATTATGGTTTTCTGCAAGTAAAATTGCCATTATTTCATAAATGATAACAACACATATCAATGTAACTTGTCCTCAAAGTATATTGAAGTATATATTTTATCAAGATGCAATCAGAGTTTGAGATTACACGGGAGATGGCATTTTCTATCAAGGGTGATCTTTCAGCATCGATTTACTCATTATCAAGATATTACTCGTGTATTACTGAAAATCTTTTCAATCATGGTGGTGTTGGATGCCCCGCAGTTTACCGAAGTTATCGAACAGGATTCAAATTTACTAATAACACTGAAAACTTCTCCTTCTACTCCTCCTTCCCCTTCTCCTCCCCTCTTTCCCTCCTTCTCCATCCCCTCCTTCTCATTCCCCTTCCCCTTCGCCTCCTCCTTCACCTTCTCCTCATTCCCTCCTCCTCCTACTTCTTCACTTCAAGGATTAGGTTGATATCGAACCTGTTCCGGTTCACACCGTTTTCTGCTGTTTCCTTTTAGCTTCTCCAGCAATGGTTCCACCGCAAGTTTGTCCCCAATACGTGTGTTATACTTTTTATCTAGTATTGTACATTCTAGTACACTTCTCATGAATTTCAATTCGGCTGCCTGGAGTTTTGACTTATCTTTTTGTGTTATTGTTTTGGTTTCACTTCTATATGTCAGTATGGGCACAGCAACCGTACTAAAAATTTTATCCGTGTATCTTTTCGGGTTTTGTTTTTTAACTATCTATGGATGGTACCGTAAACATTTCGAAAACTATTGCTTTTTATGCAGATTTATATATCTGTTATATGAAAGATAACATCCTAGACACTTGAAAATATTTAACCTGTTCTATTATTACTTCATCAATTACTATTTTAGTCCTTGCTGATTGTTATCCTTTGAGTGCCATTCTTTTTCTTTTTTGAGCTATAATTTTAAAATCATTTCTTTTGTCCTATTCATTTAGGACATAAGTTCTTCACTGTCTCAGATGATTGCTATATCGTCGGTATATAAAATGCATATGTTGGTTTCTTCATAAAGAGATTTAATGGTTTCTACGAGGTGTCTTGGGTATCCTCTTCTTAAAAGCATATCCTATAATATCGTGGATGCAGTGTTGTTCCACTTCTCTCTTAAAGATTAAGTTAAAGTTTTTAAGGTTTATACACGAGTTCAGAAAGTCGCGTGGGTGCAGCGCATCAGATATTTACTATTGTGTTTCCGTTTGTTTGCTTTAAAAGTATTTATTTACATAGACCTTCTAATCGCAAGATTTAGTATGACTTACAATAATAACGTAATTATTCACACACAGTCGAACACTTCAAAAATAAAACATTAAAACTACAAAAGTAGTAACTACTCTTGTACTAACCATTCTTACAAACTCTTATTCCTGTATCTTCTACGTGTTAGTTGAGATAAACATTTGTACAAATTATCTAATTGTTTGTCTTCTTGTAAGTACAACGAGAAAATACGAATACAGTAGGGTTTCAGCGATAGCCAAATCTTTTAAAACTTTCAAATTCCGTTCTGTTTGCATGGTTAACATACACAAAATTGAATAACGATATTCCATTTGACAGAAGTATAAGTTCTCCAAAACTCACACGAATAACAAGGAATATCTCCGAAATGTTTTAGTCTATAAAATTATTTAGACATACCCTCGAATCACTCTCTTTCATTCGTTATCCGATGTTTCTAGGCAACAAATGTCAGTGAGATCGACGGTAGAATGCGCTGCGGTGGAGCTTGCAGTCTTGAAATGTAGTGTTCGGCTGAGGGGAGGTGCTGAGGTCGGCTGGCCGCCCTACAGAGGGACTGATTGATCAGCCAAACCTGGCTCGTGGTGCGCTATCTGAGGCATTCTGGAACTCAGTCGGGCTGAAGAACTGCTTGCATTTGTTAGGGACCCACCGTAATAGTTCCTGCCGGAATCCCCTCCGTGACAGACAAGACGAGCTGGATTCGGGAGCCTCAAAACGAGCATTTCCGGTGAATGCATTACTATCTCTACTTGTTGTGGATAAGTATTCCACAAAATAATTGAAAGCTTTCTCAGAGTACTTGGGAAACAATACACAATAATAGCTAGCGAAATTCATATGAATGTAACACATATGTTTTTATTTTTGACCAGGATTTTAAATACCTGCGTCCCATTAGTTCCAGTTTTAGATTAACTTCCTTGAAATTGTAAACCGACCGAAATCCGTAGCTAAATTAAATTCGCAAACGCAGGTTTCACAGTGGCCAGTTTTCGTTTCTCCCATTGGGAACAATAAACAGTGAACAACGCAAAATCGTTATTGAACGTTTGTTTGGAAACCAAACGTATCAATTAATCAGCTACGGAAATGTAGTTTCTGAATGAAAGATATCCAAAATATAGCACTGTGGTGTGTTAAAGCTGATTCACACTGTTCAATATCATTTTTAATTAATAAATTTGTGTATGGTCGAGCATAATAACTGATAACTAAAAGCCTATTTCTGTATCTCAATAGTAGCTCTTGTTTTTCGGTGTTTCAAAAGACTAATGTATTTCTATCAGAGGTGTTTTAAGTGCATTACTTGGAGCACCTGTCAGAGCTAATGGGCGCGAGCACGTGCTCGTAACAAGGAAATGAATGATTGAGTATGTCAGACCTGCAGTCGTCCATCAAAGCACTCCCTCTAGTTTATCTACAAAGCTCAACGTTCCGCGCTGTTAAACACAGATCACGTCAACACGAATGTCTGATTATTGCTTATCTTCCATCCATGCAACACAAATCAAATATATGTAGGTTCGTTCAAATGGACCAGTGAGCTTTCAAATATAAATGTCACTGTTACCTACCCAGTCACACTGTCACCATCACTACCTGCGTCATAGGGCATTAAATATAGAAAATTGCCCCCCCCCCAAAAAAAAATTTACTTTCTCTACTAAGTATAATAAATAGAAACTATATTATATTCCACCCAAAAATTCTATGTCGAGATTTCACGGGAAATATGAATTTTGAGGCACCGTGAAATATAAAAAATATGTTTATAAAAACGTCTGTGTGTGTGTATGTCTGTGTGTCTGAACAGCGTAACTCCAAAATGAACACCCAACTTGGTATTTAAGTTCAGAATCTTCCAAGAATGTATTATATTGAAATTTTAGAATATGTTATTAACTCAAAAATTTCCCTAATAAATTTTATTAAAATGCCATATTTAAGAAATTTCCATTATAAATGTCTTGGGTTTTCTAGGAATAGAGTCTAAAGTCTTCTTCATTCGTAGTGGCGTTTTTGTAAACCATAAAACATTGCAACCGAAATTATGTCAATATATATATTTGATAATAGAAAGAAACAAAAGGAGATTGTAGCCAATAGTTAAGGGAAAGACGTAATAAAGCTGAATATGTTAAAGTCTCAAAAATGGAAGCCTAGGCAGATTTAAATGAGTGATAAGGTTACAATTGTTGTTTGTACGAAGCCATAGTGATTCCGCGGGCTGATTCCTATCTTACCATGACGTGCTCTAAAGTTAGCCAATGGAAATCGCTTCCTTCGTGTTGCTCACGCAAAACAAATGCAATGCAACACACACTCGTCTTGAATCGAGCCGAGAGTACACGTGCAATTTCTGAGTTGTACGTAAGCTAGCGCGTATACATAATTCGGCGGCTGCTAAAGGGTGACAAAGTTAAAGTGTTATAACGTTGTAGTTGAAGTTACAAAGTTACATTCTATTTAAATATCGTCGGCAGTTCTCTACAAATCTGGCAATTTACAAATAAAGTAAAATTTTGGTTAATTCTTCGTTTGGTTCCATTCCTACCATAACTCACGCACACCCTGTAGATTAGGACCTCTTGCTAGAGCTAGTCCGGACACCAAAAACGAGATCTTATAGGTCTTAAAGGCGACGTCTTCGACAGAGAGGAACGTTTGCGTCAAATGGCGCCCAACGTGGGGCCCGAGGCGCCCAGAAATAAAAGAAAATAAAAAACATTTTTATAAAAACGTCCGTCCGTGTGTGTGTGTGTGTGTGTGTGTGTGTATGTGTGTGTGCGTGCGTGCGTGCGTGGGCATCGTAACTCCAAAATGAACACCCAACTTGTTATTTAAGTTCAGAATCTTCCAAGTATGTTATATTGAAATTTTAGAATATGTTATTAACTCAAAAATTCCCCTAATGAATTTTATTAAACTGCCATATTTAAGAAATTTTCACGATAAATGTCTTGTGTTTTCTAGGAATAAATTCTAAAGTCTTCTTCATTCGTGGTGGCGTTTTTGTAAACCACAAAAGATATACAAAATCTTAATACGTACACAAAAATAATAGATTCCATTGAAGTATATAGTTTATGTCTAATTGATGTTAGTGGCTTCAATTTTAAAATATTTATACTTTTCTCAAATGAGAGATCGCTATTCTTTTTTCTGCCTTCCTCCTGGTCTGCAAAGACAATGGGATTTCAAAGTCAGCTCTTAAAATATCTGACTATCGCTTAAGCTACTATATTCTCCTATTAACATTGCACCAACTAAGAAATATGCCATAATATGATTTCTAGAAATTTTTATCTCGATCAGTTTAATGTTGATAGACGACCAAGCTGTTTTAATAGTGGCTTGTTGAAGAATGTATAGAGAAAGTTATGTGAATGTACACATCGGTTATTACAATACACTGGAACCTAGAAAAGTCTGGTAAAAACGAGGCAAAGCAGTTGTGCAGTTAATGCATATTGCAGACAACACTCCGCCGTTTTTAATTTGGCACAACTGCCTCATTTCTGAAGAGAGTTCTAGAAATGCTTGGAAATTAATCTATTTTTTAGTTAGGAAGGAAGTTTCATCCCACGCAGAGATAGTCTCACCCCGCATTGAATTATTTATCTTTAGCTGGTACCTCCTGTTGCTTACAAAGAAATGTAACAAGTGCTCATGAAGTTTCTAGAATACCGTATTTTATCACATCACCCTCCCGTATAACTTTTCATCACTAAAAATTATTTACCTATTAAACATGGCATAATTCCCTCTCCTGGTCCGTTCTTATTGGAGCGACCTCCAAATGACTTGACAATGGACAACAATCGACGCAGCGGTGCCTGTCAGGGACAACAATGGACGCAGTGCTTGCCACAAAAATACTCGTATTGCCAGTGTCACAATGTGTCGTAAAGTTGAAATGTGAAGTTGCAGACGTGTTTCTAAGTCAGTTTGTTATAAGTCGTCATAATAATCAGAGAAAAGAAACAATGAAACAATACATTGTAGGCCCAATGAAGCCTGGTATGTATTCAGTTCATTCACAAACTACTGTATACCTATATAACTTTTACATAATACTACATGCTTTCCCTTCCTTTCTGAATTCCTAGAAGCACCACTCACATAATTCCCTCCCCAGTGTTTTCAAGCAAATTTTTCGAGAAAAAAGGAGGGAATTATGTGATAAAATACGGTACATTTGAAGGCTCTTCACACGGCTAAGGTATAAAAAGGTGAACAACGACCTTCCATTTCAGAGAAGTATAGAAGCTCACACCAATAAAAATGAATATCTTCGATATGGTACACTCCAAAAAAAAAAAATAATAATCTGTATGCAAATTGTGTGTTTTAACGAGACCTAGAAGATTTGCACAGTAAGATTTCGTATATCTCATAAGGTTATGCAAAAGTCGTCCAGAGTAAATACGACTACAGGGGCTATAGCCAGAAAATTCAAGATATGCATTTCATTTGCCATAAAAATATCTTAAACATACGACATTTTAATCAAAATCCTTAGAGCCATTTTCAAGAAAATCAAAATTTTCGAAAAATGTTCCATTTAAAGGGTAGTTTAGGGTGGGGCTATTTTGTTCAAAATCTTCGTGTCGCATCCTTGAAGTATATTAAACTTAAATACCAACTTTGATTTTATACTGACTTTTCGTTTTTGAGTTATGCTGTCCACAGACTGACACACAGACACACACACGGACCTTTTTCTAAAAATGCTTTTTTTGGGGGGTTCAGGGTGTGTCTCAAAACATGTATTTCCGGTGAAATCTCGATATCGAATTTTTGGGTGGAATACAATACTTCCTCTACTTACTGGTAGACAAAATAAAAAGAGGGGATGTATGGTGCTGAACCTTGACGAGGTCCTTGACTGCTGATATTCATCTACATGTGCTCTTGAAGCTGTTGACGCAAAGATAAGATAATCCGCCCTAACGAGCAATTGGTCTGCTCCTTAGAATGGACGCTGCAGTACAGATGGAGGTACGATAGCTGTCCAAATTTGTGCCTGTAATGAATCACATTTCACGGACTAACAAGGGATGTGACAGCTGCATTCTGGTGATTAAGTGCTAATGGCAAACCGATATTGCCCACGCAGTGCCAGCAGATAATCAACTTACTGCAAATGTCCTGTCAGTGTGTTTGTTCTCTGTCAAAACAAAAAACAGCCGTTCCACTTCATGACGGGCACAAAAATCCAGGCACTATTATCTTCTAACACACTCACAACTTTTTCTCTGCTACGTATAGTAAGTAGAGGAAGTATTGTATTCCACCCAAAAATTCGATGTCGAGACTTCACCGGAAATATGTTTTCAGAACCCCTTTTTCGTATAGTGAACCACATCGGAGATATTCCTTGTTATTTGTGTGAGTTTTGGAAAATAAACTTTCCTCAAATGGAACATTTTTATATCTTAGCTACGCAAAGAGAATGAAATCTCAAAGCTTTAAAAGATTTGACTAAATTAAATTTGATTAAATTCCCCAACCATTGTCATACCGGTAAGTTGGCCATGGTAGCTTAGTGGTTAGAGCATCAGTTCGATAAGCGGAAGATACGTGGTTCAAATCCCGGCTATGGCATTGAATTTTTCAGTCTTGATTCTACCTCATAAAGATTACGTAGGCTATAGCCAGAAAATTGAGAATATACATTTCATTTGCCATAATGTTATCTTTAAAAAAACGCTAAATTTTGGAGAAAATCAAACACTTTGAACATTTTTTTAGGTATAGGGTAGTTTAGTGTGGAGGAATTTTGTTCAAAATCTTCGTGTCCTTAGCTTGAAATATATGAAATTTAAATACCAGTTTTCGTTTTCACACACACACACACACACACACACACACACACACACACACACACACACACACACACACACACACACACACACACACACAGAAAATTCAAGATATACCTACACTTCATTTGTCATAAAAAATATCTCAAACATATGGTATTTTAATCAAAATCGTTAGAAACAAATTAAAAATTTTCCATGTAAAGGATGGTTTAGGGTGCAGCAATTTTCTTCAAATTCTTTGTGTTGTATCCTCAAAAGACGTTAAGCTTGAATACCACCGACTTTTCGTTTTTTAGTTATGGTGTCCACAGACTGACACACACACACACACACACACACACACACACACACACACACACACACACACACACACACAGACGCGCGCGCATGCACACATGGACCTTTTCCTTTTTTTTTAATTATTATTATCTTTTTATTCAGGGGGCCTCAAATCATATTTTATGTGAAATCTTGACATCGAATTTTTGGGTAGAATACAATACTTCTACTACTTGGCATAGTAGAAAAAGCTAAGGAGCTATACGTAACAGTACGGATCCCACATACGCCTTGGTGAGAGGCAAACGGTCTAACCACTCGGCCACGGCGCTGCCCTGCACTCTCTTAACAACGTTAAACCTTTTTCACGTAATTAATGAAACGTCTCTCGCTGTGACAAAAGAGAAATAAAATGTCTGTGCTGCTCTTTAGAAACTCTGAAAGAAGTAAAAGGAACGGGAGAGGAATAATTTCCCAGAAAGGAGGGAAGCCCAATTCTTTTACGACCCGGTAAAAGCGTTTTTTTTACTGCGAGATGCTTTATAGCAGTTAAGTGGTGATCATTATTGAGCAATGTATGCGCAGGTGACGTTGAACGAGCTTCTCTCTGCACTGCATCCTGATTGGCCAAGGCTGTAAAAATGCTACGATCGTAAAAGAACACCATCTGTTTTTTGCTCGCCTAAAAACACTACGTCCTGTGTTGAATAGCAATTCCTCATTTATTCTGAAATAATAAAAGCTCTTGCGGTTTTTACTCGACAAATAACCGTGAAGAAATTAAGTGAATGGTAGTTAACAATTGATGGCTATAACGCGTTCTCCGTCCTGGTCGGCTCAAAGCCTACTGTATTCCCGTATTTTCCTTGTACCTACAAGGAAATATGCAATAAGATAATTTGTGCAAATGTTTATCTCAACTAACACGAAGAAGATATTGGGATGAGTTTGTAAGAATGATTAATACAAGAGTAGAGAAGGTCATGTGAGTGCAACACATCAGATTTCTTTAGTCATCTCTTAACTCCCGGCGTCAACACCTCGAACCTTGGACCTTAGCCGCCGCGACACGATGTGTTGTTAAAGAGTCGGCAGAGAAAATATATACTGTTGGCGGCAAGTTACCTCACACCACGACGTTTCCAGGCAAGGCTATAGCCATAGCCATAAACAGGTACAATACGCGGGCTGGAACAAAGACCAGTCGAGACTTTCGACTGTCGACTTTTTTATGGGAAGTTTTGAGAAAGGATGTGTTTTCTAGAGAATTCGCCGGCGCTTCGCCTAGGGTATAAAAGCCAGTCGGAAACTGCTCAGAACTCTCGAGCAGTATTAAAGTGTAATTTGTCACATTATCCATTTAAAAGAAAGTTTTCGGTTTAAAAAAAAATGATCTCGAATGGAATTTGAACATAACATTCCTTCTCTTTTTGTTTATATCTGCGACAAAATATGTACAGAATAATTTGCGAATTTTAAATAACCAATAGTAACATTTTCTCATATCCAGGACGACTTCACAACCTTATGACCTTCAAAACAGGTCTTAAATTGACACAGTGGCCGTAACTTCCAACAGAAAAGGCGGCAGTTTCAATGACTTATGACTCTTAAAGGAAAATTCAAGTGTTTTTTATCTCTTGTGGTGTTATGTCTCTCGCGTGTGTTACAGAACGATATCGCAATCTGTTTCCCATTGGTGTTGCCAACTTGACAATATACACTGGCACAAAGTAACGGTTTACAATGTGAAAACGCTGCCATTAAAGTCTTTTGACGATATATGGCAAAGCACTCGGAAAGAATAAAGATAAATTCTTTCACGATATGGTCTTACATTTCAGTGAGACATTAAATCTCAGAATCGTCTCGTAGAAAACGAAGGAGGGAAAGAATACATCGACCACTGCAATAAAAAATAAAGTGAAGGTGTAACTGTAGCGTGAATGGAGAAAATTTAATGACCGTCTTTCATAACTCATAAATTCGTGTACAAACACTGCCAATGTAGTTCATTACTCCTATATTCACCTATTTCTAAAATCATATCTACCTCTACAGTCTATTCGCATAGGTAGGGAAGCACGGGTCCGTGCAGCAAGCAGCACGTGGTGGCACAGACAGTAAGTATGTATGTAAACATTGCAGATGACGTGAAACATGGCTATATAGTCGTTAGACTGCTCTCTTATTATCTTTGAATCTCAGAATATCTATAATCAGAACTACAAATCAAAATAATGTCTTCACAAGAAAAAATGACACTGAAATTCGAGTCTAAGTTCAAAACACTATAAGGGACATTGAAAACAATACACCATGTTGAACTAGAAAACTAATATGGTTCCTTTGAAGGCATAATGGAAACCAACCAGTTCCTGGTAATCTATCTACAAGACCATATATTTTCAGAGGATGGCCATTAATGTTAAATTAATTTCATTTTTTATATTTTACTCTTAATTATTCTTCAGTTTGCAGACTACTGCACTCTCCGGCGTATAGATTCATATTTTTTATTTAAAATCACCTAGAAACAGTTTTTAGCCAAAGATCGCGATTATGTTGCATAATAAAACGATATTGCACCGCTGATATTTCAACTGCTCACGTCTGGCACACGTGCCTTACCTGACGTAGTGGGAGACTAATCCCTCTCCCCCCCCCCTCCAAGCTTCGGCCGAGAAGAATACGAATAATTGCATATCAAATCCTGACATCGGTTTTTTTTTTTTTTTTTTTAAAGTTTTGAAGGGTCACAGTAAATAATCGACATGGCTAACTATGTAGGATGTTGTACTTTAGGACTTAAGGAGGCTTTGAAACCGCAACGCCCAATTCACACTATTTTCTCAACAAGTTTTCAATGCAAAACTCCTATAACAGATTAACAATTCATTTTAGAAACAGAATGTTTTAATGAAAGTTTCTTAGTTTCTTCTGGGGAACTAGAATATGTAAAAACGATTTCCATGGGTCCACTTAAAATTCTGGGACTCCATAAAAATATTTTTCATATCACAATTTGGAAGGCCCTTTACTCCTATAAGATTTTGGATTCCTGGCATTTGTTTTTAATTTCTCTTCTAGTAAGTAGAGAAACTATTGTAGTCTACCAAAAATTCGATGTCGAGATTTCACCAGAAATATGTTTTGAGCCCCCCTGAATACAAAAAAGCATTTTTAGAAAAAGGTCCATGTGTGTGTATGTGTGTGTCAGTCCTTGGACAGCATAACACAAATCAAGTTTTTTGTGAACAATTTCGGAGATATTCCTTTTTAATCGTGTCAGTTAAACTTAAATCTTTCGTCAAATTCAACATCGTTATTCATTTTTGTGTCTTAGGCGTGCAAAGAGAACGGAATTTGAAAGCTTTAAAAGATTTGACTATCGCACAAAGACTACTGTATTCCAATATTCCCCTTGCACGTGCAAGAAAATAAGCAATAAGATAATTTCTACAAATGTTTATCTTAACTAACAAGAAGAAGATAAAGGAATAAGAGTCTGTAAGAATGGTTAGTACAAGAGTAGAGAAAGTCATGTGAGTGCAACACATATTTTTTTCTGTTAGTTCAAGAGATATTCGTTCCCTTATTTTCTCGGCCGCCCTGTTGCTTTCTTGAAATGACAGCAGTTTAACAATAGCCCGGTAGGGTCTGTTCTTACTGCACTTAATTATGCAATTAACGCAAACCTTTTAATGGGTGCTGTAAGCTATGATGCATGCACAATTAAAGACTCGCTCTGCGTGTCTCCTAGCGGTTATCGAAAGCAATGAACATTAATGCCCGGAGAAACAAAGAAGTCACGAGCAATTAACTGGATGTCCTGGCACATGCACCTGCTGACTTGCACAGCAGGTCAAACATACGTCATGAACACGTAACTGCCCATACGTCATCCCGCAACACAATAAGACTGCTCGATTAATCACCACACGTTCAAACGTGCAAGAATCACTCGCTGAGAAAGTATTCGCATTGCACTATACCAGGCGTATTTTTAAAGTAAGTACCGATTATTTTTTAAAATGTAATAGAAGATTATTTTGAAAATATTTTATCTTGAGAAAGTACTGAATAAATCAATATGCTCTAATCGAAATTAACACATTTTCTGGTTAATTCTTTGCAATGCAGTATTTTATTTATTAAATTTCCTAATAAATATCCCTCGATGGTCTCAAGTTCACAGATAAATTCTCTCAGTCTGTTGGAGAATTTATCGGTTAGATCAGATGTCTTATGGTATTGCTCGTGAGAAAAGCACACAAATATAAAAAAAAAACACTATGAAAACGCATTACAGAAAGGAGAAAGTCGAAGAATTAACAGAAACAGAAGGAAACCCAAAGGCCCTTTACGCTTATAAAAAGCTGTTTTTCTTAATAAAAATTCTGGAAAACCTCAATTTTACGTAATTATTTCGTACAATTTAATATTGTTCCATCCAACTTCCTAAACGAGTTGAAATTAACTCCTAACTTTAAAACCTCCCTATATAATTGCTTACGAATTTAAACTTCTAAAAGTTGGCACCAAAAGACAAAGCGTTAAACAGAGCAAAAGAGTTGAACCAGATTCGAGCGAAAGAGTAGAGAATGAAATGCAGAAACTCCGAGATAATTCATTGCGATAGAACAGCAAAATAAAAATCATAAGGCTGGAAAATTCCCAAAGAGAGCTTAAGCACTGCCAAAGAGAAACTTTCCAAAGACAAAATAATTCTAAAAGAAATGGTAGCGATAATGATATATGGAACAAAACAGGAACGGAATCTTGATGATGCGCCAGATTAAAAGAAAAGGGAAGGAACATCAAGGTTAAGGCAAGTTATAATCATCTGAAAACAGTCAGAGACAGAAGCTCTTTTTGAAACGTAGCAGACACTAAAACAAAAAAAGTTCGTATTTTCTTCGCTATTTTTAGTGATTATAATAACTAGGGTGCGGATATCTATCGCCTGTCATCTGTTTTCAGATGGTACTAGACTCAAAAGCGATTCTATGTGGAAAAGATATGTAACTCATAACCTTGTGGGTGAATTAAACCACTTTAACCAAAAAATTTAGAGATAGTCTTTGTGATTGGTTTGAACCTTTAAATACCTCGTTTTTCAAGTTAACGAGTGTTTTTTTTTTTTTTTTTTTTTTTCCGTCAAGGAGCTTGTAATTTCGAAGCCATGATATAGCATCCCTTTCTAAAAATTTAACTATCATTTCTGCGTAGTAAAAGGATCCCTGTGTGTGTTTGAATAACATAACTGAGTTTTGGTTTTTGAGCTAACTCCGAATAATCTATGTTAAGCCTCCACCAAAGATTCCACACGAAGATTATCAAGAAAAATCCTGTGGTCGGAAGTATAGAATATTTTTCAAAACGTTTATGTCTGATATAATTTTTGTAGAATGAACCATTTCCGAGATATTTCTTGTTATTGAATTTTCCAACACTTGTATCTTTTTACTTTCTCTACTGGTAAGTAGGGGAAGTATTGCATTCCACCCAAAAATTCTATGTCGACATTTTACCGGAAATATATGTTTTGAGACCCCCTGAATCCAAAAAACAGCATTTTTAGAAAAAGGTCCTGTATGTGCTTGTGTGTGTGTGTGTCTGTGGACACCATAACTGAAAAACGAAAAGTGGGTTAAAAACCAAAGTTGGTATTTAAGTTTAATGTCCTTCAAGGATGCGACACGAAGATTTTGAAGAAAATAGCCCCACCCTAAACTACCCTTTACATGGAAATTTTTTCGAAAATTTTGATTTTCTTGAAAATGGCTATAACGATTTTGATTAAAATGTCATATGTTTGAGATATTTTTATGACAAATGAAATCTATATCTTGAATTTTCTGGCTATAGCCCCTGTAGCCGTATTTACTCTGGACGACTTTCGCATAACTGGTAAACCGTTAGAGATAGACCAAATCATACTATACAAAAAATGTAGATCTTGCTAAAATACACAATTTATGTGTCAATAAATTTTCTTGTAGGGTGAACCATTTTGGATATATTCCTTGTTATGTGTGTGAGTTTCGGAAAACTTAGAACTTTCGTGAAATGGATCATCGTTGTTCTTTTTTTTATATGTTAAGTGTGCAAAGGCAACAGAATCTCAAACATTTGACTATCGCACAAAGTCTACTGTATTCTAATATTCCAATTGCACCTACAAGGAAATAAACCATAAGATAATTTGTAGAAATGTTTATCGTAACATGAAGAAGATATAGGAATTAGAATAAGAAGAAGAAGTAGAAGAGGAAGAGAATATATATGTTTGTAAATGTTTATTGTAGTAAACAGATAGCAGAATAACTGTAAGGATTATTTGTCGGTAGAGAAAGTGATGTGTTGTATTAAGCAACAAGTCCCAGTTCCTGGATGGGAAGGGAAGGGGAGGGGTAGGGGAGGGAATGAGCATATGGAATACCTAGTTAATGCCTGCAAGGCGTGAACATAGCAGCACTAATCAAGTGCTGTAGACTGGGGGTAGGTAGGTAGGTAGGTACTTAGCAATTCATAACTCCTTCCATCGGCTTCTGTATGCAAATTATGCCACACTGCACCTCTACTATATTAACTATTTACTGATAACGCATTTGTTCCATAGTAGCTGGGAGAAACAGGGTCATTATGTCATACATGGATGAATTAAATTATAATATACGAATTGTCACCTGGTCATTCTTCTGTTTACTCAGTGTTGCCAACTGTGTACCATAAATCGCTGATTATTATACATTACAATCGATTAACAATCAAAATACTCTATTTCAATTTGACGACTGTGTTTTTAACAATTCTTCTTTTAATAATAAAGGTATTTTCCTACAAGAAAGTTTATTCGTTAATGTTAAAAATAAAGTGAAATTTATATTTGTTATATCAACAACAGAACATCTCAGTTCAACTTTGATCTTAGTTCGTAACATATAGTTTGGCAACTATTTAAAACAGCTAAAAATTACTGTTTCCGGGCAGCTGCAGCAATCACCTGTTTTTCAGCTTCGGATTCGTTCCACAAGGTGCAGTAAGGTAGGAAAATGCCACAAAAGAAGAAATAGGAGAAATCGTCAGATTTTACACGCGAAGAAAAAACATGTTGGTTGGTATTGGAATTGAAATGTATAAATGAATTGCGGAATTAAAAAAAGGAATGCGGTTTCGTTTCTCAGAAATAAATTAAAGAAGTCGCTGGCGATTTTAATTCGAGATTAATCATCTTATTAATCGTTTCATTTGCATATTTTATCAGTTATTCAATCAGAGCATATTTAAGTCCAAGGCATTTTCCTTGAATCTGAATAATACAATTGCAAATTGATTTATCATTTTCGTATTTCTAGAAGAAAGCCTCAAGAATTATTTCACATTTTATTATTTGTGAAACATTTTCTAGGTTAGGAGTGGAACGTTAATTCGCACTATTTATGCTTGGTAGCCACACATTGGTGCGCCATTTGGAACGTTATTTCGTAATCTTCTTCTATTTGTCGATGCAGCCTTACTAATTGTATATCAGTTCTCTGTATTTTTACTCCTGTTGACTTTAAAACGCAATGTTCTTCCAATAAACACTATGTCGATCACTTTTACAATTGTTCGCGGACTATGCGATTTTCGCATGACGCCAATCCCAACAATACATGAACAAGAAAAAAGCTAAGACAATTGAAAATCTCTATCATTGCCCACTAGGACAATGATTCACAATTCTAGGGGGCTTTTTCTGCCACCACTATGAACACAAATTTTAACTATTTTCGGAGGCTTCTTCTAAAAATATCGCCTCAGGAGTAATCAATTTTTGCTTGCGTATAATGTTTTTTGTATGTAATACGATTTGAAATAATACTCCTATTATCCAAACAACAAAAATACATTATTTATTATTTTATTTAAACTTGTACTATTTATTCGTAATGCAGTTACTTTAATCTACGTTCAATCAAATGGACCAGTCAGATTTGATCTTAGATCAAGATGCCATGTTCTTAGATCAAGGTTTATACAACCAAAGTATCATTTTCAGGTAGTTGAACTCAGAGTAACTTTTATGCAGCCGGGTTCTAGCCAAGTTGCTCTTTGCGTTGCACTGTATGCACAATGCTACCATTCCCGGCACACAATTGCTTCTCTCTTTGTCAGCCACATTTTAGAAATGTAATAATGAAAACTGCGATGTAAGCCGGACTAACCGCGGTGCTGCATCCATTATCCTGTGCCGAGTACAAAAATAAATGAGCAGCGTTCATGCATTATTACGAAACAGTTGGGCGTTGCTAATGGGTATCAAGTATTGCGTTTCACTTCACCCTGGGGAAGGAAAATTTTGTGTTTAAGGGTTATGATGAAATTCAATCAATAATTAAACCTGTAATTATAAACCCAGAGGAACACAGTCGAGATTTATTTTAGCACCGATGAATTTTCACTTGAGATTCGTAGAGGTTATGTTTGGTTACCCACCCATTTTGTAAGCCTTATAATTCAAGCGTGCTACATTTTAAACACGTTCCCGCTTCAGGATTATTTCATGCTGTTCTGCAAATGTTAAATCTGGAATCCAAACTTTACCTTCCGGAGGAAAGTTCATTCGTTTACTCTCGCAGAAATTTGGAGTTCACTGCTTTTAAAACGCAAGCACAGCGATATGGAAATAAGGGTATTTCATTGCCATCAAAGCATTATATTACATATAAGAGGGTAAAATAACACTTTATTCTTTCGTCAACTGTTTTCAAAACACAGTTTTTATTGCAATTTAAATTTTATTCAGTGAGAATGTGCGAAAATAATGCTTTAGCAACATTACACAGCATTTTTGAATGCTTAAATCACTTAAAATGATATTTCAAACACGTTTTTGCAAATGTAATGTGGTGGTAGAACTCGGCAACATTGTCAACAGGATGAGCTAGGTCACGTGTGTGAACCGGCATCCGGACATAAATAGAACCTAGTTTACTCCACACTGCTGCTTTATCTGAAGATTTAGGATGACAGTTTAAAGCTGAGAGAGTAGATAATATCCTTATAGTGTGACTCAGACCGCCCACCTGCTTCTGGCACTGGGTTCGATCCCCGGTTCCGGCGTGACGACTTTTTCCCGCTGGAAGGTGTGCTTTGAGGTGATTTCAGCTTCGTGATGCACTGGAAAGTTATCGTCCCTAAAAGGTCGCCTTGTGGGTATAGTTGGAGTAGGCACACTGACCCCAGCCACCCCAATCCTGCACACCTTTGCGACTTTGGCTACTTTTGGAGGGCCCAACGGCCGACTGATAACCTTCCTCTGTACAGAAGAGACCCCTAGGGAGTATTATATTACTGTGACTTTAAAATTACAAAGGGATTCAATTGGAGTTATTAGTAGCTTTTTTACGTTCATGAGACACGTCACTGTGAAAGCGAAAGTGAAACAACAGTTTTAAATGTTGAAAATGACACTCCGGCTAAGAACCTATGCAACGGTGTCAGTGTGCTTATATTGTGTTATACAAACAACATTTCTAAGAACAATTTGTAATATATTTTTAAAGATCTCGCCTTGGCTCACATATCCACATGATCTTTGTGCACATTGACGTAAACCAAACAGGAATGTCACTTTTGCTTTAAACGTAACAAAAACTGTTGGCTCATTGTGAACAAGTCGGTTAACTTGATTTACACCGAGAAGCAGAAGTTTAATAAAGTTCCCTTTACTTTCACTTCCACAAAGAACAACTGCATTTGAGAGCTGAAGAAACAAAAGAACGCACAATTAACCGCCGTCCTCTACGTCAGCGTAAGATTTTAATTAAATGATATGAACTAAATAAAGAATCCCTTGATCTCTAAACAGCTCCCTGCTTCTAGCCCTTAGCTCTTTTCTTCCTGCTAAATAAGAATTCATGCTTATTTAGGGAGACTTCGTTGTTAAGAATAGTAAGCAGCATTGAAAATGCTTTAAATTAAAGGTAAAGGTTAAAAAGTAATGCCGATAAATTTATGCATGCGAATGCAGATTTACGAGACAAATGAAGTTGGATATTTTTACTTTCTCTACTAGCTAAGTAGACTAAGTAACTAAAAAGGTTATGTGTGTGCTCACATGACCTTTTCTATTCATTTGTATACGAAATACTCTTACAAACACTTATGATTCTTTATACTGCATATTAATCTAACAAACATTGTTAGAAATTGGCCCATATTCCCCGTACACCTACAAGGAAAGAAGCAATAAGACAATTTCTGCAAATTTTTATCTCAACTAACATGAAGAAGATATAGGAATAAGAGTTTGTAAGAATGGTTAGTACAACAGAAAAGAAATTCATGTGAACGCAACACAATTCTTTTTCTTAATTCAGGAAGTTTCGAAATATGTTTTGTGAAACCTCGGTAATGAAAGTTTAGGTGTTTATTGTATATACTGCTAATACGCAGTGTAACAAATAAAAAATCTGATGTGTTGCACTCACATGACTTTCTCTACTCTTGTACTAACCATTCTTACAAAATCTTATTCCTATATCTTCTTCGTGTTAGCTGAGATAAACATATGTACAAATTATTGCTTATTTCCTTGTAGGTGCAAGGGGAATGTTAGAATACTTTGTGCGATAGTCAAATGTTTGAGATTCTGTTGTCTTTGCACACTTAACATATAAAAACATGAACAACGACGATCCATTTCACGAAAGTTCTAAGTTTTCCGAAACTCACACACATAACAAGGAATATCTCCGAAATGGTTCACCCTACAAGAAAATTTATTGAGACATAAATTGTGTATTTTAGCAAGATTTACATTTTTGTATAGTATAATTTGGTCTATATCTAACGGTTTACCAGTTATGCAAAAGTCGTCCAGAGTAAATACGACTACAGGGGCTATAGCCAGAAAATTCAAGATATACATTTCATTTGTCATCAAAATATCTCAAACATATGACATTTTAATCAAAATCGTTGGAGCCATTTTCAAGAAAATCAAAATTTTCGAAAAATGTTCCATGTAAAGGGTAGTTTAAGGTGGGGCTATTTTCTTAAAAATCTTCGTGTCGCATCCTTGAAAGACATTAAACTTAAATACCAACTTTGGTTTTTAACCGACTTTTCGTTTTTGAGTTATGCTGTCCACAGACTGACAGACACACAGACAGACACACACACGGACCTTTTTCTAAAAATGCTTTTTTTGGATTCAGGGGGTCTCTAAACATATATTTCCGGTGAAATCTCGACATGGAACTTTTGGGTGGAATACAATACTTCCCCTACTTACCAGAGATTTAAAATATAAAGATATTTGGGATTTTCGAGTACCACTATCCAGTTACATAATATAAATAGATCTGCAATTATTACTGCGTGTTTAAATAATAAATATCGTGTCAACAGGCTAACTGAATTGTAAACTGGCGTCAATAACCAAAATCCAAGGTGGATTATGTATTTATGAGAACAAAATAAATGGAAATATAAGGGGATTTGTACCCTATTTACATATAAGCTTGTGTAACAATGTGAAACATTAGCCTTATAAATTTAATAATGCAAAAAGGTCACTCCATAGTAACTCACATTTCAAATTAAAGCATTACTGCTTAATAAAAAACAACGCTAAGCAAGACGTTTATTAGAAATTTCATTTATACTAAGAGGTAATTTTCTGTATAGTAAACCATTTCGGAGATATTCCTTGTTATTTGTGTTCGCTCAAAATCTACTGTATTCCTATATTCTCCTTGTACCTACAAGAAGATAAACAATAAGACAGTTTCTGCAAATGTTTATCTCAACTAACACGAGGGAGGTATAGGGATAAGAGCTTGTAGGAGTGGTTAGTACAAGAGTAGAGAAAGTCATGTGAGTGCTACACATCAGATTTTTATTGATACTTTCATTCTTATATTTTACGTCGCTTTGGTCATATCGCACCAGGTCTGTTAGGAGATATTCGTAAGATGGAGTGTTATAGATCTCATCCCTGTCCATACCCTGGTCCATGCCATCTTACTTCGTCAGGTGTAAACAGAGGGCAGCACAATTCTACTTCCTCTATGCCGGGCGGATGGCATTGGGCTAACCGTGGATAGATGGCATAGCATTCGTTGCTACCATCTTTTTTCATGAATATCTTTTTTCATTTTTACTGCCGTTTTAGGCTTAAGGTGAAACCTTGGGTCATGGTATTAAATATCCAATCCTATATTTACTTTAGCAACTGAGAGAAAACACGAAAAAATTCAGTCAGATTAGTCGAGTCAATGGATTTAAAGCCAGGACCACCCAAGCCATCTCACTCGATGTTAACCATAGTTATATGACAGTCGTGTCAACTTCGAATTAGGCCCACTTAGCACCTAGAAGGAAGAAAAGCTACCGCTTACCCAAGGACGTCCTTGGATAAGGGTAACGCCACTCTCATCCTCCAACACATCATTACCCATCACCTATTCCTGCCCCCTTTCTATACCCTGAATTAGGTATACAGAAAGTAACCTTTGCCCAGAACAAACACGCACGACAATACACAGACAACCTCCCATATCGCACAGATAAAGCCGCAAGAGCGGCTAGGTGCTGTGCGAAAAGACACACCGTACAGGAGTACCTGTACGACCTGATAATGGTTCTGGTTCTGGAATTAGGCAAAGACAGCTGTGATTCGGGAGCTCGGTGAGTGTGGAGGCGCTTTGTTAGCGCGCACGAAAAACAAGCACGTGTAACGGTTTGGCGGGATCATTGTCGGGGATACAACTGACACATTTCTCGCGGGAAAGGCGTGTTCAAATAACAAGTGACTGCGACTGTAAAGAGTGAGTATTAGAGTCAGCATATGACCGTTGTGAGAAGAGGATCCTTTGTTGGTGCGCGCGTGAAACGGTCACGTGAAACGGTTTGGCGCGATCATTGTCAACTGCCATAATTTTGGCGGGAAAGACGTATAAATATCAAGTGGCTGTGGCGCTCTCCACACACATTTGGTTAGGGATATTGAGTACAGAGTGTAGTTATATAAGTGTTGTTATATAGTGTTTTGTTTAGTGTGTCCGTGTACACCTGGACGTATATTTTGAGTGAAGTGCAATAACTAATATGTGAATATGAGTATTGTGACTTTTTGGTTGGGTGTGAAGTAAAGTAGACAGATGTAGTCGAGATAAAGAAACACTTTTATTTCCGTAAACAGTAACTTTGTACACTCGTTGCAACAACTAGAAAGTCTTTTCCGATTCTCCAACAGCACGGCACCGAAATCGTAACACAAAGAACTAACTCTTCTCCGTCGGCACAACGCTTCACATCGTCTGTCCGTCTCCGTCGGCACGACTACTCAACGCTTCACATACTGACTCCCTTCTGTCGCACTTTACCGCTATTTATATCTCCCAGGCACTATTCTGGAAGCTTCAGGAACGTTCAGTTATTGCGGCGAGATACAAAGTAGAAGACTCCCGATGCCTCTATCCTTTTCTCTCTTTCGGCAAGCGCCCCAACAATGCGGCCATTCTCTGTCTCTTTCCTTCGGCTCCTTTGCCGTAGTGCCGACAATAATGCGATGGGTGACACTGCTGTTGTCGGCAATTAGATGCGGCGGGCACGGTGACAGTATCAATAGTACTCCGTCCCCTGTGTAAATAATTCTACGTATAATTATAGTGTAAATATAGTGCGTAGGTGACAGTGTAAAAAGCGCGCGAAATATAGTGTGCCCACGCTAAGTGGAGGCTCCCAGAACCACTGCACTGGGAGCGGGAACAAGAAGGGGATGGAGAATGCCCCTGGTCCGCCGGCCGCCGAGAGCGGAGTTAGGCAAGTAATGGCATCCAGCGCAGCAGCCGTGACTGCCACCGCACTCGCCCCGTCCAATACAGCCCCAATGACTACAGCTCCCAACGGCAAACGAACCACGGACCAACCAACCAAGAAGACGCAGACGACAGAGGAAGAGCGTAAGGCAATGGAAATAGAGAAACTTCAGAAAGAAGTAGATGAACTAAAGGGAGAGATCATCTACTACCAGAATGTGCTGGCAAATATGGATGGGGAATCCCAGCAATTTGCAAAATTCGCGCAGGACCTCGGGTTCTGCTACAAAGAGCATGCCCTCAATCAGCGAGGGGTGGCAACAGGTGCCTGCAAGAAACAAGAGAAATAGAGGAAGCGGCCGGGAAAGCGATTCAGACAGTGAACGTCCCGACCAGCAGCGCCCCAAGCGCGTCTAAAGCAAAAAACGCCACCATATCCCCTCACCACGAGAAACACCTGGGGCACAATTTGATGCAGAATCCGACGACGAGACGTCAGAGGATCCGCCCCCACAACCCGCAATAGCCTCCACCTCTAGATACCCCTTCCCCAAGCTACCCCCTACCAAATACCCCATTCAAACACAGACACAAAAGAAACGCACCACCCAGCCCACCATTTCCACCCCCACTCCCGCCCCAAGCACATCCAACAACGCAGCAAAAGCATCAGACAACCAGAAACCACCAAGAATAATAATCCCTGACGTCCAACAGACGGTAAAGGTCCTCCGCATCCTGCGTGGCTTCCTTCCTGCAGGCACATATAAATTGCAAACGACGAGGGACTGCCTTAAGCTCTTCCTCCAACGGAAGCAGGACGCGAACCCGACAATGCAGCTCCTGAAGGACGCCGGAATAGAAAACTACAGTTTTACTCCACGTGAGGACCAACCTCTTCGCTACGTAATCAAACGTCTTCCAGCTGACTTAGAGGAAGATTACGTGAAAGAGGACCGGGTCCAAAAAGGCTACACCGGCGTCCAGGTACGACAGATGATTTCACGTGGCAGGCCTCTGCCAAATTTTCAGGTTAGTCTTGACAGGACCACCGAAAACCAAAACCTCCTACCGGAACGAGAGGTGTGCCATATGATGGTTACCGTGGAGGTCCTGTAAACAAACCAAAATATCACGCAATGTTTCAGCTGCCAGCAGTTGGGGCATACTTTTCGGAACTGCAATATGACCTCCCGGTGTGTCCTTTGCGGTGACCTCCACCGTCTGGCTGATTGCCCAAAAAAGGCCAAGCAGGGCGTTGTACCCCACTGTGCAAATCCTGCCAGCTACAGGGGGTGCGAGACGTTTCGCAACGAACGTCACCGCCGTCAACTGGCATCCATAACCAGGAGCTCTCCCAGTGCTCAGCCAGGGCCAAAACCCATCATACACCCGGTCCTGGTTCAAACAGGTATCTCCTATGCGGGGACTACCGGAGGGCAAAAGGCACCAGTGCCACCACAGAATGGTCCCCCTCCACTACCCCAACAGGCGCCCACGGGTGACCTGAGTGGGTTAAAAGATATATTAAACATGTTCAGAGGCCTAAATTTACCATCATTATTGATGAAGGCGCAGCCTTTCCTGGCCAAATTCAAAAGCTGCAGCAGCACTTGGGAGAAAATAGAGACCATCATATGTCTCCTCCCAGCCCTTTTAGAATAAATGGCCCTTGTATGGGGAGCCACAACTTTAACTCACGCACTTCTGTGGAATATCAGATGGCATTCACAGGAAGCAACACGAACTTGAAAACTACCTACGGCGTAACAAAATTGACGTCCCATTCATCTGCGAAACAAAATTAAAGCACGAGCACACTTTTAAGCTCCAGGGGTATCAAGTCTTTCGAAACGACAGAATTGGCAGACAAGGGGGAGGGACTGCTATTTTGCTTAGAAATACTATTGCTCATGCTTCTGTTACGTTGGCTGTAATGGCAGCGTTAGAGTGCACATCACTTAAAACACGTGTAAATAGTCAAACGCTGATGCTGGTAGCGCTTTATCGGCCCCCCAACTCCCCAGATTTCATACGTGACCTCGAACAAATCCTCGCTTTAGAGGAGCATGTTGTAATTGCAGGAGATTTCAATGCCCGGCACCCCTGGTGGTTTTCACGCCGGGCAAACGCGGCGGGAAATCTTCTGGTTGAATTTATAACTGATAATGACCACATTGAGGTACATCTTCCCCCAGAACCCACATTTTGGCCCTGAGATTTTGGACATCGTACTCACAAAGAATGCGACACTGTTAAATAACTTTACTGTGTACCACAGCCAGGACTCCGACCATCTTCCTGTGCATTTCGACATACAGGGTGGTATTTCAGCCGGTGCCTCTGGGCCTCGAAGTAGAGCTGAGACCGACTGGAATAAGTTCACCATCGAAATGCACGGGCTGGCGCAACCCAGACTATCAGACTATAGCGAGACAGATATAGATGTCGCCATTGAAAACTTCACTGCCTCGCTACACACAGCCAAGAGAAGCGCTACCACTTACACCACAAGACCACCCGGGTTTTGCACGTACCCCGAGGTAGAGCAACTCATTGCGCGGAGACGACGCTTGACAAAACTGTGGCGGTACACCCGTCAGCCTGAATACAAAGCGCTAGCAAAATGGCTACGCAACATCATTTGGCATCAAATTAAAATCAATAAAACTGAACAGTGGGAAAACAAAATGCTGAGTACCACCCATTTGGACTCTTCTTTGTGGAAATTACTCAAGGTTTCAAAGTTTCCACGAGCGTCAACTCCGCAACTGAGGCGCTGCACACTCAAAGCGGCTTGCACTTCTCCGAAGAGGAGAAAGCCGAGGGCTTTGCTGACTGTCTCCAAGACAGATTCACCGAAAACCCAGTGACCAACCGTGAAATAGAACGGGAGGTCCAGACATGGGTACAAACCTGGGTGGCGCAGAAGCAAGAGCAACACCTACCCATCATAACACCGCAGGAAGTTTACAAGCTCATTAGGAAATTACCTAATGGGAAAGCTGCCGGCCCAGACAAAGTGACTAATGAGGAACTTAAGCATCTCCCGAGAAAAGCCCTGGTGCAACTAGCAAAGATATTTAACGCCTGCTTGCAGCAAGGCTATTTCCCCTCTACTTGGAAACGAGCCAAGGTTATCATGCTCCCAAAGCAAGGAAAAAGCACCAGACAACCGCAAAGCTACCGCCCCACAGTCTTTTGTCTACTATTGGTAAATTGCTCGAAAAATGTATCCTTTCTCGGCTACAAAAACAAGTCTCGGCAACACATGAACTCTCAAATTCACAGTTTGGCTTTAGAAAAGGACATTCCACTGAACTACAACTCCTCAGACTAACTGATGACGTAACAGAGCAATTTAACAATGGGGCTTCAACGTTGGCGCTATTTCTGGACGTAGAAGCCGCATTTGACCGGTGCTGACACAATGGCCTCATTTACAAACTGCACCATAATTTCCCGGCTCTTGAAAATTATCTATACTTGCTGCACAGTTTTCTAGAAAAACGGCAGTTTTACGTCCAAGTGGGCCGCTCCTCCTCTCGAGAGCGAGTGATGCAGGCTGGCGTCCCACAAGGGGCAACAATGTCCCCCTTTCTGTACATAACGACACTAACGACTACCCATTGGACGCCAGATGCAAGGTCGCCATGTATGCTGACGACACTGCAATATACAACCACCATAGAAATCCACGTTTCGGCCTTGCAGAAATGCAACGTTATGTGAACAACTTCCTCTCATGGCAACATGACTGGAAAATCAAAATTAATCCCGACAAATGCCAGGTGATACATTTCTCTAAGCGGCATCACACTTTGGCAATGGACCTAACGGTCGGTGGTCAAATATTGCACTGCCGTCAGCAGGTTAAATACTTAGGGGTTACCTTGGACCGCAGAATGTGTTGGTCCACCCACATAAAAAATAGCGCCAACAAAGGCAGACAGCGGTTAAAGTTGTGCGCCCCCATCTTCCGTAGTAAACAGTTGCGACTGAAGTCAAAACTGATACTATATAGGTCATTTATTCTCTCGGTGGTCCTGTATGCATGTGTGGCCTGGGCTAATGCCTCCAAAACCTCTCCCTCAGAAAAATCCTCTCTGCTCCACTCCTCACCACTAACCAAACTCTTCACCTCGAAACCCGGATCCCGTTCGTCCCGGAGGCAATAGAAAAACGAGCAATGGCGGCATGGACGCGCATTAGAAACCACGAAAACGACGTGATCGTCAACATTGGCAAAGGCGAGCCGAAGCACCGCAAGCATACTAGGATCAAAATGTTCTAGAAGCGGCTCGGCTCGCCGACTAATGCGCGTCCACGCAACCTCGTTTCTAAGCCACATACATGTTCCGGCAGAGGCCCTCGCCTCGGAAAATATTCAGGAGCTGCCACCGTGGGACGGTGTACATGGTGTAAATAGTGCAGTGCGCGAGATGGGACGCATATTTCTGGTGTGCCCAGTGAAGATGTGTGTGTGTGTATGTGTGTGCCTGGGTGTGCATGAATGTGTCTGTAAGTAATGTAAATATATATATATATATATATATATATATATATATATATATATATATAGTCAGCTTATGGGTTTTTGTACATACCACAAAAAAAGATGTAAATATGAACAAAGCCAACTGTGTATATATGTATATATGTGTGTGTGTGTGTATATGTATGTGTGTGTGTGTTTGTGTGTGTGTGTGTCTGTGTGTGTTTTTGTGTGTGGGTGTGCGTGTGTGTGTGCGTGTGCGCGTGTGCGTGCGCGTGTGCGTGCGCGTGTGCGTGTGCGCGTGCGTGTGTGTGTGTGTAAATTATAGCCTGTAAGCCGGGCCCAATGTACCGGCACCAGGCCAATACTTTGTAATAAAAATAACTTGTAACTTGTACTTTATCTGTTTAAGTGGAGCCACTATATTGTCATGTAAAATTCTGGGTCTCGAAAGAAATATCTTTCTGGAACATTATCGTCTCACCATTATTAGGTATATTGTGTGAGATTACCTTCAGTGACGGATTCAGTAAATTTATAAAATTTGTCAACATCTATATATATGACCCTCATTAGTGAAGTGTCCAAGACCGTGGTATGGGGAATCTGGACAACATTAACTTGATGTGGCTAATTATTTTCGCAGAATAAAATTGATAAGATTTGGAAAGTTGAATGAGGAAATGCTTTGTACGAGACATATTTTTTAAAGTAAGTACCGGTCATTTTTTAAAAAATAAAAACATTATTTTCTAAATACTTCATTATCATTCATTATCTTACAGCTTAAACCACTTCTGCACTTAGTTACCGCCCTTATTTAGCCACTTATGGTAACGGGAAACCAGGTTTTATAAACCTTTGTCGAAGAATGATGCCGCTTGTGATAAAAGTAACTTCTTTTTTAATATCATTGTGGTTAAAGTTTTCCACCAAGCAATTTCTTCGTATGAAGAAACAGATGAAAATCCTTCATATCGCATTCTTGAAAGACATTAAATTTAAATACCAAATTTGGCTTTAACCGACTTTTTTGAGTTGTGCTGTCCACACACACACGGATCTTTTTCTAATTTTTCGTTTTTAATTCAGGCCTCAAAACATATATTTCCGGTGAGTTACTTGTACACTGATTGACCGGTTTTCTGCAAAGGATTTCCTAAGATTAAAGTTAAAGCTAGTTCGTTTTTTACATTATGAAAGGTCTTAGAAGATAATAGTAAACAAATAGTAGAAGCACCTAAAACACTTATAATAAATAGTAAATAAAAATTAATACTTAAAATGAAAGTGTTAGTATTTGGTTGAATGATAACCTCTACTATGAAAATTTTTAGAGCATAAAAGTAAACAGCTCAAAACAGTAAATGCTATAACAAATAATAAATACGAGTTAAACTTAAAATGAAACAGTCTTGCGTATTTGTGCAATGGTAACTCTTTAAACTTCACTGTGCAGCTCCAAGATTTTTTACATTCGTAATTTAATGTAATCAAATCTTTATATCTTGCGAAAATCGCATTCAAATGTCAATTGTCTTGTCGTCAGTTTGTTACAGACACTGGTTCTACTATTGTAAATGAGCAAGACAGCGAATATAAGTCCCATCCGGCGGTGAAATGTGGATAAAAATGTGGTTTGTTTTTGGATAAATACGGTATTAATCTGCTATGCAGATTTGTGAGGAAATGGAGATAGATAGCAGGATACCAAAAGAAAAAACGGAAATAGAAGTGAAACAAGTTGAGATATTACACGGATGAATAAACAGTTGGCATTTAAAAGTTGTGTAATCCTCTGATCTCTTTATTCTGGGTTTTCCAATTTAAGTTTAAAACCTTTTTTGGAATATTTGACTGAAACTTGCTGGAAATCAATTTCCTTTAGAGATACATTGAAACTTTAGTTCTCCCCAGACACATATACAGCGCTGCTGCTGCTACTGGTGAAGGCAAGTGAAACAAACATTGTTTACGGGAATTACGCCCTTTCACCACGAAGCGCTCGCTACATTTCTATCATCGCTTGCATCCACATTAATTTGCTAAACACGTTATCTCCCGCTCCACGTAAGATGCAAATGCGTAAATTAATTATATCGCACACTCTGGCAACTTTCATCACTAGTCGAGTTACTTTATGTAGGCATTTCACTTTTACTCTCCCATAGACATACAGGACTTAAAGTGAAATATAATTATAATGTAAAAAAGGTAAAGTTTGAAAAATGCCACCTCTGACACCACGGTAACAAAAGCGACAACATAGTCTTGGTTACTTTTACGCCACTTTAAGCAGAGGAAGTATTATATTCCACCCAAAAATTAGATACTGAAGTTTCACAGACAATATATTGTGACAAAACAACGAAATTCGAACTCCGTTTACTTCTCTACACTTTATTTCCGTCTAAATTTACTACAAATGCACAATTTCCTTCTCGTTGTTAACACACTTTATAAACTTCTCCACTTTTACAATCCACAGTTGCTCTTCCAATAATTTTTCTCAGTCTTTCAATGACTTTCTCAAGTTTCACTGTCTCTTATACCTTTATTATTACGATACAATCACTCGACGACACATACGTACTTTCTGACAGGCTGGCCGACTCACTCTCGTAAATAAACCTAACTATACACGACGACTTAAACAATTACCTAAAACTACTGACACTCACTGAAACTCTGACACGGAAAACTAACTCTAACTGAACTGCTCCTATTTATACTGCAGCCCGCGTGACGTAAGCTCCTTCGAGTTCTCCATACGCACGGTACAATGACTCAGCAAAGAATCTTCTACAGTTCTACAGTGTTGTCACGCTGTTCGATCACACACACACACACACACAGTCGCTAGTTGTCCTGTAGCTTAGGACCTCCTTGGTCACGCACACACAGCCGTTCGCCGTATCCAAGGTCACCTGGCTTTCTCTCTGTTATTGACCGACCTAATGTCACGATATGCTTTGAGATTCCCTGAATCCAGAAGCCATTTTTAGAAAAAGGTTTGTGTGTGCGGGCTTCAAATTACTTCGTAGGCTATTTTAAGAATATTGAAGACGTAATTTAACTTGTCAATACATTTTAAGCATATGGTAAAGCCAAATTTGTCTAAATTTTTTCTAGTAAAGTATAGTTTAGGAAGAGATTTTCTTGAAAATTTCCGTATTGTCATCCTTGGAATAACAAATTCCAAGTTTGGTATTTAACCAACTTTTCACTTTTGAGTTACGCTGTTTAAAAACGCATATAAAATAAATTTGTATATATCCATTTTATCTGTAACTCCTATAAGTCATTGCACACCAGAATAAAGGGAATAAGAAGTGAATGATATATACAAATTAACTCTTGTCATTATAGGTAAGATAATAATCGCTTTTATATCGCAGATAAGCGTTTTCATACAAATAATGACTTAGAAAGAATCGAGAACAACAAGCAGCAAAAAGGTAAGGGACTGAGATGCTAGTTACAAACAAAAGCAATAATCTTATCATATACTAATGTACTACGTCACGAAAGAATATTGAAAAGAAGCCAAGGTGCCATACATAATTTCAGAATGGAGCGAAAGGAAAATTGATAAGCAGCTAACAAAAGGAAGAAAGAAAGGGAAGAAATAAGAGCAGAATTCAAGTAAGAGTCGTAAGACACAAGTCATACATACTTCCATTAAATATAGTAGAGAAAATGCAGTTGTATTAATTTAATAAATGTCTGTCAATAATAGAATTTGTGTTAGACAATCACAATTGTTATTTGCTGTCCTTTAAAATATATGTTTTGAGAAGCACCACTCTAAAAGGCGAAACACTTTCCTAACCTTTATTTGAATATTTCGCTCATTTATATTCAATAAATCCTGTTTCTTCGGAAGCTGTGTATTGAATCTATTCAGCTTCCACAAGCAACCGCAGACGAAGAGCTTCCTTCAACTTAAGCCCTAAAAAAACACCCGGAGGACTTTCATCGCCGAGTGTTTCCATATCATATTCTAAAGTATAACATTTGTACGTCTCTTTCCATACTTACTCTATGGCTAAACACCCTTCGTGTATGTTTATGGCACAAAAATTGAGATTTCAGTGGTAATATATTTTTCAAGGCCCCCTGAATTTAAAAAAAAGCATTTTTAGAAAAAGGTCCCTGTCTTTGGGTGTGTGTGTGGGGGGAGGGGGGTAGTGAAAAGGTCAAAAAACTATATTATAATATTGTATATTATAATATTGTATATTATAATATAACATAATGAGGGATTTCTTGAACGCGATGTGGATTTTCAGTGACCCAGTACCGACTAGCCACGCACACAACGGCAGCCGGTAGTGGGAGAATTCAGCAAGGTCACGGAAGAGGTAAAACGCCCTGTGCTCCGTTAGGTTTTAAATGAAGAGCCCTGTAATAATCAGTTTATATAATAATCACGGATTGACCGTACGAGTAAAAACTAACGGGCGGCCAACCTTGTAATTCTTCGGATAGGCGCCGCTTCCAGATTAAGTCAGTTGTTTAATATACACATAGAGATGGACTAAATTGTTACGCGACGAAAGAAGTTACAAAATAAACCCACAAATACTTTCAACTTATATCACACACATATTTTCTCGTACTTCAGTTTACAGAGATCAAAAGGTGATGTGTGTAAAAATACAAAGAGGTTAAGAAAAGATCACTGTAGACAAAAGACAAGCTGTAGTCCCGTAGTATGTTATGTTTCACTGTTTAAGACGTTTCTTCTCAGAAAAACAATCTGAAGATTACAAAAGCCGCTACTCCTTTTGTCTCCTGAGTATCAGTTGAATACTTTGCCTTGTCAAGAAATATTAAGGAAGCGAGGGGAACGTCTGCTAATGGTATTGCTGTTCTTAAAAGTGCCCTGAGGGTGACAGTTAATATCCGAGTTCATGAGAAAAAGGCAAGCTATTTTTAGGTTCCAAAGCCTGCGCTATACCCTGGTGACTTAATAAAAGGAACGAGCGTTTAACAGACTGGAGGAAAAAATACAGCGTTTACATTACGTAATGTTTGAGGTTTTATAGAATAAGAAACGGAGAAGGTTAATGTTTTACAAATATGGGACGATGTGGTTAAACACACTGATCTGCAAATGAAAAATCTTCTTTGTGTTAGTTGAGATAAACGTTTGTACAAATTATCTTATTGTCTATTTCCTTGTAGGTACAAGGGCAATGTGGGAATACAGTAGACTTTGAGCGATAGTTAAATCTTTTAAAGCTTTGAGACTTAGGTATTCCAAAACTCACACAAATAAAAAGGAATATCTCCGAAATGGTTCGCTCTAGAAAAAAAATATATAAACTTAAATTATGTGTTTTAGCAAAACCACATTTTTTGTATAGTAAGATTTCGTCCTCTTACGGTTTACCAATTACGCAAAAGTCATCCTGAGTAAACAGGACTATATAAGCTATAGCCAGAACATTTAAAATATACATTTTGTGTGCTGTAAAACTATTTGAAACATATGGCATTTTAATCAAAATCGTAAGAGCCATTTTCGAAAAAGTAAAAGTAGTTTAGGGTGGAGAAATTTTCTACAAAGTCTTTTGTCTAGCATCCTTGAAAGACATTAACTTTAAATACCAACTTTGGTTTTTAACCGAGTTTTCGTTTTTGAGTTATGCTGTCCACAGACTGAGAGACACACAGACAGGGAGCTTTTTCTAATCTTTTTTATTATTATTATTATTATTATTATTATTATTATTATTATTATTATTATTATTATTATTATTATTATTATTATTATTATTATTATTATTATTATTATTATTATTATTATTATTATTATTATTAAAACGTGCATAATTCCGATTTCACATAGTAAAAGTATTACCACCTCTTTCCTGTTTGAAACATACTCGCTGATCGTTAACTGTATCAGTCCACCACTGTCAAGAGTTTAAGAAGCGAAGAAATCTCCTCCAACCAGCAAGAATGTTACGCAGGTTGCGTGTACAGTGAATTCGGAGCAGACATTGTTCTGTCCATCCCTGGCCTAGGGATTTTCCGGAAATCCCTCTTCTGTCATGGAAAAAAAAAAAAGATACATTACCACTACTGGGTTCATTACCTTATTCCGATCTACGCTTACCTTATAGGTAACAGGACTCTGAAAGGAAATGATAGAAGAAAGAGCATTTAATTTCAGGCATTTATGCAGTAAAAGCCTTCGATAATGCCAATAGAAAATTATTGATACCGAAATAAGGTTAATCATTTTATACTAGGCTATGTTCATTTGTTTAGACGAATCAAATATGAGTTCATTAAGCGACGTTATTTCTGACACCTCCCTTTAAAACATATTTGTTGCTTGAGGTATGTTCCAAAGCAGTGAAACAGACGTGAGAAGGGTCGTGTGAAGTCTAGCGCTGGTTACACAAGTGTGGAAATTTACGGTAAAAAAGAAAACAAGCATGTGATCTAGTGGAATGGAGGACGGCGGCGTTTTCTACTCCCAATTCGCTGAGCACAGAAACTTGGTACAAAGCGAACATCGCCTTATGTTCCGCTTACGTGCCAAGAAGCACTGTTCTGCAGGTTGCCCATACTCCACGGCGTTTAGATTTTATGCTCCCGTTTTACAACTTCCTTGTTTTCGAGGTGCTTATAAATCCAAGATCAGCTGACATAAGCAACCGCCTTTTGAACCTTCAGTTCAGTTCCTGGTAAACCAATACTGCAATTTGTTCTACGTTTGAGAAACACGACAACCTCTTTTACATGAAACCTGTTTGTAGAGTCGTCCGAAACTCCTGAGGCATTCTCAAACCTTTACTCTGCCAATAAACACCTTCATTTTTGAGGCCCTGAATCCAAAAATAGCATTATTACAAAAGGTCCCCACGCGCGCGCGCGCGCGTGTGTGTGTGTCTGTGAACAGTGTAACCCAAAAACGAAAGGTCACTTAAAAACCAAAGTTCGTATTTAAGTTTAATTTCTTTCAAGAACACAACAAAAACATTTTAAATAAATTTCCTCCACCATAAACTACCCTTTACCTTTCTCGAAGAGGTCTTTAACCATTTCGATTAGAATGCCACATGTTTAAGATTTTTTACGGCAAATGAAATGCATATCTTGAATTTTCTGGCTATAAAAAAATAAAAAAGTTCAAAACGCCGCGCTCAGCAATTGCTGACTGAAATATCCGAATTGGTTGACATTGCAAAACTTCTGTCTGCAACATTTTAACTGAATATTTTGCATACGAAAATGTTTCCCACTTGTTGAAATTTATTTTGATACCCAGATTGAGAACTAATTTAAAAAGAGTAGTTAAGGTTTAATAATTATACAAACTTTTTTATATTACATAGAATTGTTTATTCATATTTTTAAAATAATTATAAGCAATATATTCCTTTTTCACCCATTTTCAATAAGAAAAATTTCTAACATCCATGATTTTAATGACAGTGTTGTAAGAAAAAGTCAGTACCGCCAGAAATAACCCAGAAATGAGTGGTAAAAGTTGAATTATTCTAGAATAAGTGGTTCCTGAGGAAATGGGATAATTGTATGCAGAAAAATAAGTTTTAGGAAAACCTCAATCAAACTTAGGGGGAGGTTGTAAGCTCTATGCTTAGGAGTTTAGGAGTTAAAAGACCATAGCCCTGAGATAAATATACTATTGCTCAAGATACGCAACAAGGGCAATCTACAACAATCATTCATTGTTAATTAGCGGAGATCATTATTAACCTTAATACTTACGCCGACAATGTAACAATGTGAGGCAGTAAATTCATACTCTGTTTGCAACCGTCACCCCCAGTAAAGCAGAAAACTCACCAACCAAGAACAATGTAGACCAAAAGTAAAAGGCTTCTTACCTGAAACAACAAAGAAAAACATTAATAAATAATTTAAATATTTTTAGAATAAAGTATTATACCTAGAGAAAAGACAACCTTGAAAATCTGTGTAAGTGGTATACTATAGGAATATAAGTTCTTCTAAAACAAACATTCTAAAGATCATAATATTCATTATGAACAAATGTATGATTAGGTGATTAAGGTCTGTTTCTCAAGCGCTCTGTAAATGTAAGAGTTTGTAAGAAAAGTTGTTGTTCGATTGAACGTACGAGAATAATCGAGCTGCAGTTACCAGGCACATAATTACACATTTACGCATGTTCAAACATAAATATAATAAAACCACATCTGCAAAACGTCATCCTGATTTCAGTTAGGAAATAAGTTTTTCTAGAAATAGTTCTTCTGTAGAGTGTGTTGTGAATATGGTATATTGGATTATTGTTGTTTCGAGTGCAGATAAACAGGTTTCCGTTTGATGTTCTACGTCTACACAGGAAGTCCAATCTGCTACATCAGCAGACACACAAGTTCCTAAACTACTTACAGATTGCAGGCTGGGCTTGCCTTGGCAGCGTGTCATCCCTCTTTTAGAACTTGCTTCTCCAATACACCAACAGAACAACTTTTCACGAATCTGCTGACACAGCGTGGGTTAGGAAACACCAGTGTGAACTATATCCGAGCAAATTTCAGCTAATCTACGGACTCATTGAGGTCTTATTGAAAACTCTGATGTGTTGCACTCATGACTTTCTCTACTCTTGTACCAACTATTCTTACAAACTCTTTTTCCTATACCAGGTGAGTCAGCTGCCCCTTATTCTCGAGTTTTATGCAATCCGCATTTTATACTCCAACGTGAAAACATCGACCCCATTACCAGGTTCTACCCGCGTATTTAACATGGATGTTAAACACTCGATGAAATTAGTACTAATATAGATGTTACCACATCGCTTTTTAATATATTCGTAATTAGACAGCTGTCGTTTACACTTCTGCAAATGTTCACTGAAACCAGCGAATATTACATCTTAAACGGAATGTTTACCTCACACATTACTAGGTAGCTCAGTTGGAACGGGCGCAAGACTCCGAAGTAATCTGTCTGCTGTGAAGGTGGTTCGAATCACCTGCATGTACTAATTTTTTTACCGCGCAATCCTCACAATTTACAAATTATTATTCTGAAAACTGTTATTATATTCATTTTTATTGTTTTATTTATGTTTTATGACATTGTTTGATGTTTCTTTATTGGTGAACTACAATTATGTAGTTGTTTAAGCACACCTATAGGTAGGTACAATTGAAATAAGGATCATTCATACACATTTGAACACAGAAAGCAAGGAAATTGCATTGTCAGAGTTTAACATGGAAGTTAAACTCAATTTTGCACACAATGAATTATTGTGCTATTAAAAATGCAGACAACCAAAAACGATTTAAATTATAATGTCCTAAACCCTCAGGGACTTCATAATTAGATTATTCTGAATTCGGTTTCCAAGTTTTGATGAACATAAAAAAATATTTACAATGCTGAGACTCGTACCCGTGTCATTGGGGATTAAGTGGAGAGGACCCGTCACAAACCTATTGAGCTATTTCGAGACTTCCTGAAAGCACGTACCACGTCCAATAGTAGGACTTGCATGCCTGGCGCTATCCCATTGCCACCTCGCAAGTTTTCGGGCTTGATTTAGCCTTTTAAGACAGGTTTTATCATTTACTGGGCGTTTTAATATTATTACTTAAATGGCAAAAGCTGTTATGCATATTAATTGAGATGTGCGAGGCGTAGTTCACGTAAAAATGTAAATAAACTGTTGTTTAATAATATGTCCGTCTTCACTGTACGGGTCCATGATGGATGAGGCGTGTCTAAATTTTTCCTAATTTTTGGCAGCCAACCCCTGCTCCAACTACAAAATCCGCCATTTTCTTTTTAGCTGACGTTGTTAGTGTACTCATATTATAGGTCCATTTTTTGCGAGCGGTTTACTGAATTACGTTGCTATGTATACTCTAATAAAAAGTTTGTAAAATCAGCTGGAAACCGGAGTTCGCCCTCAGTAAACGAGTCGTATGTTTTTTAGGTGTACTTTAGCGAGGAGTAGGTTCTGTCCTTTAAAGCACTGTTGCTCTCAATTTTGCGCATTCCTCTCTTTAAGAACGTCAAGCAATACATTTTAGTAAGCGCAAAACTGGACTAAGGCGCACATGCCGTTAGATGGGTGGCCTACCTTCCAAAAAAATAAGGCGAGGCTGACTCACCTGGTATATTCTTCACTGTAGGTACAAGGGGAATATGGGAATACCGTAAACTTCAAGTAATAGTCAAATGTTTTAAAGCTGGTCGCTATAAGAAGGCTTTGAATTCCGTTGCTCCTACTCCTCCTGTCCCTCCTCCTACTCCTACTCCTCCTTCTACTTCTTCCCAGACTCCTCCTAGGCAATCAACCCTTCCATCAAGTCTCAGTTGTACAAATATCTCATAAAGCAGCGACCTAATTTATAAACATTACAAAAGCACCGTTCTGTTGTCGATGTTTCGAATGAGAAAATAAAAATGAGCGGAATGATCAACAGAAACTGCCACTTACACACTCTTACGGGAGAGATATAAATCCTTATCTGAAAGGCAGTGAGTGCGAAGACAGCAGACGTTGTTAATTTACCTTAGAGAAACACCTTTTATCTCCCGCAAGAGGAAGGTATAAAACAGAACCGTAAACTTTATGATAGCTGTAAATATCGAGTTACATACGAGTTTTTCTCTCACTAGATGTACGATACAACACATGTCACGTACGAGGAACTCAAAGTTGTCTTCATAAACCGAACTACGTGAATCGTAACGATGAACGAGAAATCTGTCGTATTTAAATATTCACCTTAGATTCCTCCTAGTTCATGTGACACGTGAAACGAAACAGCAGCCGTTGGTACTACTGAAAAAAAAAATGAACGTCATAACAGAGTTCAACTGTCTGTGGTTTCCTAGTATCTGTCACAGCAAACAACCCCGACGCGATATAAAATGTCCAGAACTATCACTGACAACACTTCACTTATTTTTAATTTTTTTTAATTCAGGGGTCTTCAAAGCATATATTTCCGATGAAATCTCGACATCGAATTTTTGGGTGGAATACAATACTTACTATACGTGCCAGAGAGAGTAAATCTGTCATTACATGAGCTTAGCTGAGCCATAGGACGGTGTAACTATGCGAGCATGTTCACTGTGGAGAATGGCCGAGAGAGGAAATGGCTTGCAATTAGCTTCTTCCGAAACAAACTCTTGTGTTACGAGCAAGAGGAAGCACTCGCTATATATTATGTTTATTCTGTTGAAAAGGAATGTTGTAATTAAAGCATTAGTGGACAAAGTCCAACTAGGATTGTGTGAAGCTGTGCTAAGCTGGATATATAATCTAGAATTAAATTTTCTGTAGTGACAAAGGATAGACAATATGCTGCAGCATTAGCACGATTAAACACGAATGCAGGATGCATAAGTAAAGGGCAGAAAGACGAAATTAGCACACTAATTCCCTGTGTGCCCTTGTAAAGTAACTTAGAATTATAATGGTGGGCATTTCTTGGTACCGTTTCAGCACGGCTGGAAACTCTCGGCGAGTTTGGCCTTATACCTAAATAAGTAACACAATGGCAGCGAAAAGAAAACCAGATGACTTTCTCTACTCTTGTACTAACCATTCTTACAAACTCTTATTCCTATATCTTCTTCGTGTTAGTTAAGAACATTTGTACAAATTATCTTATTGCTTATTGCCTTGCAGATGCAAGGGGAATATTATAATAAACTAGCCTTTGTGCGATAGTCAAATGTTTTAAAGCTTTGAGATTCTGTTCTCTTTGCACACTTAACAACGATTTTCCAGTTCACGAAAGTTTCAAGTTTTCCGTAACTCACAAACATAATATACATAGCAGAGAAAGTAAACAAAATACTCTTTGTTCAAATTATAAATATGGATCTAATGCATTTGTTAATTCACTTCTAAAATATATTTAATTGAGCAATTCCTGTATATATATTCCGCGCAACTTGGAGACGGCTCTAACGATTTCGATAAAATTTTGTATTCAGATAGGGTTTTGCTTTTTAAGTTCATTTATATAAGTGTAATTCCCGAAAAAACGCGATTTTGCATAAAAAATAACATTTTTTATTCCCGCTTCTATTGCACAATTCTTGTATATATTCCCGGTATTTCAGAAACGACTCTAAAGATTTGATTAAATTTTTGTATACCTTCACAGTGTTTTCTCTACTCACTTTTAGGTAACACATTCACATCTCTTTCTCTACTCACTCTTCTATAAACAATTTTCCATAAAAAACGTGATTTTGCACCAAAAAACACCGTTATCACCGCTTTTAAAATAAGTCCTACCATGTTCTGTATGTTTAAAATAGAAATGCTATTACATTTACACTGTTTTTTCCTCTCACTTTTAGGTAACACATTCACATCTCTTTCTCTACTCACTCTTCTACAAATAAGTCATGCAATTTTCTGTATGTCTGAAATACAAATGCTACATATTACATTCACAGTGGATTCTCTACTTACTTTTAGCTATCACATTCACATCTCTTTCTCTATTATATTCATACTGTTTTCTCTACTCACTTTTAGGTAACACATTCACATCTCTTTCTCCACTCACTCTACAAACAATTCATATTATGTATACAACTTTGTTGTTTATATATATATATATATATATATATCCAACTGTTAAGCTCGAAAACCGCTTAACCAATCACCGCGAAATTCCGTACGTATATGTATTTTTTATGGGAAAATTTTTATGGCAACAATTTTACTACACAATATATTACTTTCAAATGGCTTTCTACTTGCATTTCTTTTACGTAGCACATTCATTTATCCTCTGTTTGCCCTTCAACATACAATTAATGTAATATTCTATGATTGAAATATAAATGCAACGTATTACATTCACACGACTTCCTCGACTAATTCTTCCTTTATGAGGCACCATCAGTCTTCTTTCGATATCCGCCCTTCAACATATAATTCATACAATTTGATATGTTTGAAAAAGAAATACAATGTATTACATTCATACTATTTTCTCCACTCACTTTTGTTTTACGTAACAATTCACGTGTTATTCCCTATCGTTTATCAACCTCATACATGCCAACGCCTATACATATCGTATGTTGAAGAGTGGGTAAATTCCAAAACAGGTTGACCGATCGCCATGAAAAGTGACGTATCGAATTGTTTTCATGGCGAAGGTTTTTATGCAATCCATTTTACCACCCAACGTATTACGTTCACATGTTTTTCTCTACTCCCTTTTCTTTTACCTCTCCTACAAACAATCCATACATTTTTCCATACACTTGAAATATAAGTGCAACGTATAACATTCACAGGCTTTCCTACTCATTTTTGTTTTACGAAACACAATCACATATCTTTCACTACTCCCGCTTCGGCGAACAATTACGAACAATTCATACAATTTTCTATATGATTGAAACAGAAATGCATAGCACATTCACATGGCTTTATCAACCAGCTTTTCTTGCTGTAGTACTTGTTATTGTTCAACAGTGGTTTTGCTTAGTGTTGCTCCGGTGTTTAAATAAAAAATAAAGAAATATTTAAAAAAAAAGTAAAACTAATCATAGTTGGTGTCAGGAGTACGCCGAAAAGCATAATATGGAACAGTTGATGAAACAAATGTTAGCCAAGATGGACATAATGGGAAATGAAATGAATTCCCGAATGCGACAGAGGAAACAAATATGAAACCCGAATTGGAAAAATGTAAACTACAGAATAGAAAATATAGGAACAAAAATGGGCAAAATGGAAACAAAAATGGAAGGCAAATTGAAAATGTAAACTCCGAAACAGAAAAGAAGACGGGAATGTGTAATATGAAGGTAGATCTATCGGAGAATACTAACGAGCGACTGTCCAGAGTAAAGGAAGCCCTGGAAGAACTGTACGGAAAGATAAAGGACCTTGGCGAATGTGTTAACGCCCTAGAGTCAATCGCAGCAGCAAGGAACTGAACTCCATAATGGAACAAATGCTCAACGAAAGCATAAAACTGGGTGGATATCTATTGGGGAGGTCTACGTTCAGCAGTAGACGTTTTACAGCTGAAATGATGGTGTTTATGAAATATTTGTATCTCGGAAATGACTCTCCACAATTGCGACTAAAATTGTTATTTAGTTAACGTTTTGACTTTCAATTTATCTAAATAAGTATCTTTTCCCACAAAAAAACAAGATTTCACAAAAACAGAGGCGAAAAATGCCGGTCGCTCAGGTACTTCACTTCTAAATTATGATTATTGGTAAGAATGAGTAAACCATGGAGACCAGATCGGAAATGAGCTCCACTAGCAGGGAGGGAAAGTGACATTTCGTTTGTTTCTGTAAGATATTTTTACGAACACGGTTTGAAACTTCGTTCTTTAAGAAGTTAGGAATTACAATACATCTAAATAACATTTCATAGGCTAACTGTCGTCAGTTCGTGAGTTTAGAATTTATCGATAATTTGACAATCATTCTTATGGGCTTTTATAGTAGTAATATTATGCAACATCTATTCGTGTCAAGCACAGCTGTGTATTTGAGGGAATGCTGCAGCCTGTTCTGTTCAGGTTGAGAGCAATACGTTCTCTAAATCTTGATTAGCTGATGCTTTACACTGGCCAACTTCTACAGTATCCAAGCGGAAGTGTATTGTTGTGCATTGAACTATTGTGGCGGTGACAGCAGGTTCTGTGCATTGTGGACATGAATTACTGTGTTAGCAAGCTTCCACACAAAGAGCACACAACACATTGTTAACACGAAGAACTGGCAAAGATGGGACTGCCAACCTAACCCCCTCCCTCCCTTCCTGAATATTTAGCTCAAGCATTCACAATGTGTAAACAGAAAATACTGATAACGGGGATGAATGACTTTCTCTACTCCTGTACTAACCTATTCTTAAAAACTCTTCTTCTTCGTGTTAGTTGACATAAACATTTGTCCAAATTATCTTATTATTTCCTTGTAGGTGCAAGGGGAATATTAGAATACAGTAGACTTTGAGCGATAGTCAAATCTTTTAAAGCTTTGAGATTCCGTTCTCTTTGCACACTTAACATATAAAAAAATGAACAACGATGTTCCATTTCACAAAAGTTTCGTTTTCCGAAACTCAGACACATAAAAAGGAATATCTCCGAAATGGTTCACCCTAAAAGAAAATTTATTCAGACCTAAATTGTGTATTTTAGCGAGATCTACATTTTTTGTGTTGTATGATTTGGTTTATCTGCAACGTTTACCAGTTATGCAAAAGTCGTCCAAAGTAAATACCACTACAGCGGCTATAGCCATAAAATTCAAGATAATATACAGTTCATTTGTCATCAAAATATCTCAAACATATGGCATTTTAATTAAAATCATTAGACCCATTTTCAAGGAAATAAACATTTTCCATGTAAATGGTAGTTTAGGGTGAGGCTATTTTGTTCAAAATCTTCGTGTCGCATCCTTGAAAGACATTAAACTTAAATACCAACTTTGGTTTTTAACCTACTTCTCGTTTTTGAGTTATGCTGTCCACACACATGCACGCACGCGCGGACGTTTTTCTAAAAAATGCTTTTTTTGGATTCAGGGGGTCTCAAAACATATTTGCGGTGAAATCACGATATCGAATTTTTGGGTGGAATATAATACTTCCCTGTAGAGATAGTAAAAATTACACAAGGTGGGTATAAAGCACCCCCCTGGTAATGCTAGGGTTAATTCAAGAAAAATTAAAAGTTGTTTACGAAAAACAATATGAGATGTTTTTCTTTCAGGCACATTGGAGAATATTATGTTGAAGTGGTGATGACGTCATTGCTGTGTTGTTGCAATGGTAATTGTGTCATTTATTTTTTGGTTTTAATGTTAGAATTGCATAAAATATGTTTAACTTATTCTATCCTATAGTTTTTATATCAAAGAAACCAAATTGTAGTTTCATTAAATAGATTCCTCTACCTTACTGTAAATATTAATATGCCAACAACATATCCTCAGAATTTAGTTTAACCCCTTTGACAGTGTTCCATTGTTTAAATTATAAAAATTCCTTATCATATAGGGCTCCGACTTGTCGAGTAACAAATTAAGTACAACTTTCTTAGCATGATGTGATACTTCTTCAGGAATATGCATTTTCATTCATTTATTGATTTATTTGGTGCAGTTTAAGTCAACAAAATTGAAACTTTTTTTTTCCGGAGGAGTTACCTAGCAACGTGCCAACAATGCAATACCTCCGTGACGACTAGAATTCAATTCCTCATAATGATGACTCTAGCAATATTAATATTAGTAAAATATAAGATTATTTCAGATAATATTAGGACAAGATAAAAGATATATTACACGTGGCTTATCGGATAAGTATTTGCTCTTGAAAAATCAGTACACTCGTGCACAATGACTCTATGACAACTTGCGTAGAGGGACTTCAGTTTAGATACTGAAAATCAATCTGTTTCCTACATTGTGTATTTTACATGAAGATAAATTACGCGTAAAACAGGAACAAGTAATTTCCACGCGCAAATCTGGGGTTAAGGAATGAATGGGTTTATTGCTCTACTGTTCAGCTGAACACCACCACCTTGTGGAAATTATTGACGTGCTGGGTAACAAAGAGTTATGGCTATTCGTTTTGTTGGTCCTTAGGAAATAATAGCAGGAATTGCCAGACCATTTGTTCGTGTCGTCACGAGGGAATCCTTTAAGTCCACGAGGGCAAGAGATTTATTATCTTCTTCTGTCTACGTACAACAAGCCTTCTTACATTCACTGAACTTGTTCCAGTTTCAAAGAATTTGCTACTGTTAAACTTAATTACGTGAGTCTTCATTTATCTTAGTGTGTGGTGTGCATTATCTAGCAAACACAGTAGTTAGATTTACCTCATTGCAAATAAGTTAGAGTGAAGAGGGACACCTCGTTCACTACAACCTACATTGCACCACCACCATATGAAACGTAAACCCGCACCAATTAAAGAAAATAAGTTTCCGTCCAGCAAGGAAATGAATTAACAATGGAACAATGAAAGATCTAAGGGTTCCCGCGACAGGTGTTAAATTGTTGAGGATGTGAAGACCAGTATAAAAAATACCGCTAAGAAGAGAACTTGAAGTAACCAATAAGACATGCTCTAATCACGTGATAGGAGTGAAAACGTGCTTGGTCGTTTCGTGTTGGTACCCCACGTTGGGCGCCATTTCGGTAGGGAAAGGGACGAGTTGAAGGAACCACAGGAGACTACAGGCCGCAGGCAGACGGACTGCGGACTTAAAAGTACACCTTAAAGAGTACACCTCTTAAGAGTGTGATCACATGATTTTCTCTACTCAGTCTCGTATCGTACAAAATATTTTTAAAATGCACATTCTTTTATCTGCTTAATGTCAATCGATATAAACGTTTGCTAAAGTTATTTTATTACATATTTACTTGTAAATACAATATCTGGATGGCTCTCAGCTGGGTGGACAATGGCGTACAGATTTCAAACTCTTAAGTTCAGGACCAACCCAGAATACTACTGTATTCCCATAATCCCCTTGTATCTACAAGAAGATAAACAATAAGATAATTCCTGCAAATGTTTATCTCAACTAAAAGGAAGAAGATATAGGAATAAGAGTTTGTAAGAATGGTTAGTACAACAGTAGAGAAAGTCATGTGAGTGCAACATGTCAGATTTTTATATTTCTATTCCGGTTTTGCATATGTGCTTGCAGTTGTCCCAAAGACGATTTTTCAAATCTCCTAATTTTTATCTTTAATATCAGGTCATTTTCTCGCTACAAGTTGCGCGTAAATACAAGAACGTTCCTTTTTGAATACTTTAAAATATATGCAATTTTCTACTGTAATTCCTGTTTCTAATCGTCCTTCAAAATGTGACATTTATTTCATTCTGCACAAAGCTGAGGGTTAGCTCTGGTTTAAGCAATTAAATACATTGAGCAATAAAATTAATATTATTTGTTTTTTATTGAGTATTTTAGATTTATAAAGTAGATTTTCAATATAATGTTAATTTAAACAGCATTAAAATGTACCCAACAAATTTTAAGTCATATTTTCTTATTTTTCGGACATAAATGCTTGCATATCTCTAACATTGTTAGGTCAAACATCTAGAACCTCTTCATCATAGATTATAAATAGTGTTAACAATAAAATAGACCGCTGTTTTTATAGTTTAATCTTTGAAGAGAAATAAAATGATAGAGATATGTAACGATTTCTATACGTTTTATTAATGTTCCTTGGAAGAAAGTCTTTACGAAGTTGTATTACTCGCGGCCTAGTATCAGTCTGAGAGCTATAAAATTCTATTATTGTTGTCACAGGGATCTATTTTATACATGAAACAATCCATATTGTTTTAATGAATGTTTTAAACAATTTACTGAGACTTAAAAATATTTATCCTTCTCTTGAAAAACGTTTACTACTTATCCCTAAATATGGCGGACTTCTTCGCTAACAAACAAAATGGCTACCCACAGACAATGACTGTGAAGGTCAATGTTCTTTTCTAATATGCTGCATTCCATTGATCTCAATCAATTGTTGACAATATCGTTCCTTTTTATGTAGATTACAAAATTTCATAGTTAATTACTCACTTTTCGATGTATGATTATTATTTATAGTCGTTATAATGTGGATCAAAATCACTTCTTCCTGTTTCGTTGTATCAAAAATGAACAGAAGAAGTCAGACTACGCTGCCTATAGTTTGACATGGTTATTTCAGGGGGCTTTCTTTTGCCTCTATATTTACAATTGAATTATTTCAGACCGCTTACACAAAAATACTGCATCAAAGAGTAACTGGGATTGTCATTTGTGATTATATTACTTTTTTTTCGCTTTTGAGTTAAGCAAGGGAACTTTTTCTAAACGTGTAGCCTTTTGTTTTAGTCAGAGAGTCTTAAAACATGCTGAAATATCGGTTGGAATGCAGAGAAAGCAAAACTGCAAAGCAGTGCAGGAATACAAAGGGCTGATGTTTTTATTTTACAGAAGGAATGACGTTGCATAATTTAATCGTTGCTTTGCATATATACGTACATACCTCGGTATGCGTGGCATTCCTTTAAATGCAATTCGTTCGGTTCTGCAAACACAAAGGGGATTCCGCCGTTTGCTGTAAATTAACTGTGTAACTTGTGTTTAAAGTCTATCCTTACGCTACACAAGAGAAACATCCAGAGACTCCTAGCTTAGAATTAGCTTTTAATCCAAGAACAACGCTGCATTAAGGAGGTCACGTGAGCTGCAATGTTACATTTGTGACAAACATTGCTCAAGCGTGGCACTAGTAATTGAATTAAATTCACGCTTGCTTCCTATCGTATGCGAACTTGTAATCAGATTACTCGTATATTGATGATGCAGTTTACAACACGCATGACGTCGCAGATGCAAAACTTTATCGAACCCTCTAAACTGATCTAATTTGTAGCAGCCCGTGTTCAAATGCTCTGTACTGTGGATTCAAGCATTGTAGTATTAGATCAGTGGGAATTAAAGGTAAGTTAATTTTATGTTCTACAAAAATTTCTTCAACTTTTACTGTGCTGCACAGATAAACCACTATCTGCTTGGAGAAGTATACTAGCATGTTTTTACGTGCTTTTGCTTTACACCAGACATCAAATTTATCATATCCACGTTCTAAAAGTTCCTCAATTTTTCGAGAGTCAATAAAGATTCCGGTACATCGATAATTTCCTGCGGAATGCACCACCCAGATCCATAAAATATTTCATTTCGTGCATCATATCTTCCATTTTGTCAAAAGTTTGCACATCCGTATATACCGCTAACAAAAACAAACAAAAGCGATGCTTTGCCAATGACAAAATATTGACTCCTGAAATGATGTCGGTCTGGGTGGCTCAGTTGGTTAGACGCTGGCCTACAAATCCCAAGGTCGCGGGTTCAAACCCGGCCCAGGCCGATGGTTTTTAAGTGTGCTTAAAAACGACAGCTCCATGTCAGCACATTTACTGGCAAGTAAAAGAACTCCTGCGGGACGAAATTCCGGCACACCGGCGACGCTGATGTGATCCTGGCAATTGACAGCGTCGTTAAACAACAAAATAATTTAATTTAATCTCCTGAAATAATGACGTAACGGAAGGTTGTACTTTGATCAGCCTATTTCGAAAAAATAAATAGCTTTTTATCTACAATAGATGCGCAATTCCACAATAATATACGAAGGTAAGTAATTTATTTCTGACATAGCTTTGGTAGTAATTATGACAAATCACTCAGGGTTACGAAATAATTGACCAGTTCAAAGACGTGAAGGAATACTACAAGCAGCTCTTTCAGACGTGAGGTAACTCGACAATGTTCCGTTGAGGTTGGTCAGGGAATTGACCTGGTTTGTGGAAGTAAACAGGTCGGGCACTTTCGCTTTCACGCAATTTTTTGGGAGCTAACGCTTGTGATTGGCCTACACTCGCACAGTAAATACAGAGGGAGAAGGCAGGGTATTTGATTATGTTCACAAGACGCTCCACTACGATGTTTATGTACTGAACTAGTGAAAGTAACACCCACACAATCTGCAGTATTGCCAGCTTGTTTTTCCACAAAACTAAAATATCTCCGTAGGAAATGGTCAGAGACAAAACCGTAAGATAGAAAATGTGTTCCAAATAGGTTAATGTTATGACTTCCCTTCCACCCGGTATATACAAGAAACAATTTCATAAAACCATTTCTACCAATGTCCATCTCGATTAAAATGAAGTATTGGAAGAATAAGCCTTTATAAAAACATTTTCACAAAGAAAAGAGAAAAGTCATGTGAGAGCACAAAGGTTTTTTCTCCTTTTTATTATATTTTCCAACAATATAAACAGAAGAAACTCTGGAATTCGTCGACCTTATATTTTTAAATAGACCTCAAATAAATGTAGAAACAAAGAACAGCTCTCAGCTGGTAATTATCGCTGGATAAAGAAAGTAAAATAAATACTCGGTTATTAAGCAAGACTCGGAGTTTGTGCCCACTCTTTAAGCAGAAGAGAAGTTCTTTAATGCGTCTATTGTTTGGTGTCACCGGTAGTGGTGCCCTTCGGCGCTACGGAACCCTTTCAACTGTGAAACTCCGACGTAGCCAGTAATCTTGGGCTGCCCAACAAAAAGAGGAAGACAAAACACTGTCGCTACGCACTCTGGCCTGGAATTAACATACGGGAACTCACAGAACAGTGCGTATAACAGTGGAGTTAGACATTAAATAAGGTAGCTTCCAATTTTTACTTTATTTACCAAGTATTCCATCCAAAAACTCGATAGCGAGATTCCACCAGATGTATACATGTTGTGAGGCCCCCTGAATAGAAAAAAGTTTAAGAAAAAGGTATGGTGTGTGTGCTTGTGTGTGTGTGTGTGTATGAACAACACAGCCAGTAAAACAAATTCAGATATTATTTATCCACTGTAAATGAATATTACCCGCTGGCAGAGTTAAATGTACAATTAAGGTAACAAAAAATAATATTAACATAATGAAATGTGGTTATGGTTTCGTGATATAACAAGTGCTTTTTTAAATCATTAATTAGTTTACTAATTCACATTCATTAATTACATATCGTCTCAATATAACCAATAAATTTACCGCTAGTATTCACAATTAGTTCATAAAATGTCAAACATATAGCTAAGCAACCTTTAACCTAAGGAGGCGGGAGAATAATCCTGGGTAAAAAAAAATTCCCATTCTCTATCCGAGAATCGAACCCGGGATTCAAAACCGAGATTTTTGTTTTTTTTAAGCTGTAAAGGTGAATGCCGGGCTACAGAGGTACCTACCATTTTTTTATTGTATTCCACCCAAAAATTCGATGTAGAAATTTCACCAAAAATATATGTTTTGAGTCCCTTTGAATAAAAAAAGTAGTTTTAGAAAACATTCCATGTGTGTATGCGTACGTGTAAGTCTGTGAACAGCCTAACTCAAAAACAAAAGTCGGTTAAAGACCAAACTTGGTATTTAAATTTAATATACTTGATGGATACATGAGGATTTTAAAGAAAATTCCTCCCCCCTAAACTATCCTTCATATAGAAAATTTCTCCAAAATTTTTATTTTCTCGAAAATGTCTAACGAGTTTGATTAAAATGCTATATTTGAGATATTTTTATGGCAAATGAAATGTATATTATGAATTTATTGACAATAGCACTCGTATTTATGTTTGCTTTTGATGAATCTTGCATAACTAGTAAACCGGAAGAGACATACAGAAAATATATATCTCGTTAAAATACACGAGTTATGTCCAAATTCATTTTTTTGTACAGTGAACCATTTTGGAGATATTCCCTGTTATTTGTGTGAACTTTGCAATACTTAAACTTTTGTCAAATGGAAGCTTTTGGAAATAGAAGCGTGCAGAGAACGGAATTTCTAAGCTTTAACAGATTTGACTATCGCTCAAAGCCTACTGTATTTCCCTAAGAAAATTACCAATTAGATAATTTGCACAAATGCTTTTCTCAACTAATACGAAGAACATATAGGAATACGAGTTTGTAAGAATGGTTAGTACAAGAGTAGAAAAAGTCATGTGAGTGCAATACATCAGATTTTTACAGAAGAAAGGTATTTTTGAGGTTATTGTTCTGATACAGATAATGTACCTTCTAGTAACAGTGAAATTCGGGAAGTTTCTTGGCAAGAGGTGGTTAAATTTTGTGAATTTAGTATTTCCGAGTGAGGAAAGTTTTCTCCGCGGTGTGGCTGAGTTTAGAATTAACTGTTTTCCGGTGTTTAATGCCTTCTCCCTGTAAGTTGGTCGCTGGCCCCTTTGCGGGCAAGCAATTAGTGTAATGAGCCCAGACTCTCAGGAGGTTGTCCCCACTGTCTTACTCCAGTTTTATTCGCAGACAGCTCGTTTCACCGGATTTTCGTTTAAACTCTTCAAGATTAACTGTCTACTTGACTGTGTCGCAAATTTCCGGAAATTACTTTCACCTAACTCGACATTTGTGGGGAGGTTCCTGAACCTTACATACTCCTGTGTAGGCTACACCCAAAATATACACCTATAAAATGAAGGTGACTTCTTTGAAGCGTAATCAGCAAAAACTACTAAACATATCAATATGGAACTATGATCATTCGAAGTGTTTGTAGATGGTTATAGGCTACTGAATTTTTGGATTCCATAGACCCTTGTCATTGGCCAGTTAATTTGCTCTAATTCCTAAACCAGCTTTCATATCCCTTTCGGAGGCACTTTTGTAGAGTTAAGTATTTCGGAGATATTCCTTGTTATTTGTGTCAGCTTCGGAAAACTTAACACTTTCGTGAAATGGAACATCGTTGTTCATTTTTTATGTTAAGGGTGCAAGGAGAACGGAATCTCGAAGCTTTAAAACATTTGACTATCGCACAAAGTCTATTGTATTCTAACATTTCCCTTGCACAAACAAGGAAATAAGCAATAAGATAATTTGAAAAATGTTAATCTTAACTAACACGAAGAAGATATAGGAATAAGAGTTTGTAAGGCAAAAGGTTTGTAAAAATGCTAGATTTGGCCATAAAATGGCTAAGTTGGCAACACCGTTTACATCCCTTTTCTCAGTCGAAGAGTAGGAACCCATGTACTGGTTACTGAGTGAAAGCAAATACACAAAGGGAAGTTTACTCCCTGTTTATTTTGGTCTCGAATGAAAGAGAACGCGGAGACAAGAATATAAATCTGTATTGGGTACTTTTTCTGCATAGTTGGTCCGCCTAAACAGATACAAATGACACACTGCCTTTCTAGTATTTGTCCGCGGGTGTCAATGTGGCTCGAAATAAATTCCTCTTCTAACACACTATACATCAATGGTCCTTCTTAAAACTGCAACTCCAGGATAATGAACCTAAATCTATTTTGTTACATTCACAAAACCTTCGGTACTCGCTCAATGCTATTTTACATGGGTTTATTCCTCTGTGAACTTACTCTTTTTTCTTGGAGGTTAGTGTCCCATCATATGCTACATGTAATCTCTCGGATATATTGCCGATCATTAATTAGTAATTGTTCATCACTAATGCCCGGAGTTTAGCAATAAAAACCTTAAAACAGGTTATGAGCGAGTCGCGCAAGTCAGTGAGTGAGTGAGTGAGTGAGTGAGTGAGTCAGTGAGTGAGCCAGTGACTGAGTGAGTCAGTGAATGAATGAGTCAGTGAAGGAGTGAGTCGGTGAAGTAGTGAGTCAGTGAAGCAGTGAGTCAGTCAGTAAGTCAGTGAGCGAGTCTCTGAAAACTCCATGTTGACGGAAAGGTGTTTTAAACCACACTCGTGTGCTGGAAAACATTTACACCAAAGATAACAGTTTAAAGAAGTGCTGCAGTTTGACATGAACTTAGCCAGCGCTGCTTGCAGTATCTACACAATAAGAAAGATGAGCTGCAGTAATATCTTGACAAGAACTTTTAACAACTTTGCTGTCAGTTTCACTTGCAGTGTTTCCAGCGGTCCTCTGAAATTACATTTTCCACACCGTTAGTTCCAGAATCGTATTTCAAGGACTGCCTGCCCTACCTCAAGTTTTCCAAACCCTTGATTTATCGCTTCTCTCAGCTAGTTTCAACTTACTGCACTCAAATAAAAATTGAGTTAATTTTGTTACAATCTCGTAAAACGTGTAGGATAATTTAATCAAACCATCGACAAAAGCAACGTCAGAAGCTGAACTTGAACTTCTTCGTAATTAAACACACTGATCTATACATGTAAAATCTGATGTGTTGCATTCACATGACTTTCTCTACTCTTGTACTAACCACTCTTACAAACTCTTATTCCTATATCTTCTTTGCGATAGTCAAACTTTTAAAGCTTTGAGATTCTGTTCTCTTTGCACAGTTAACATATACAAAAATGAACAACAATGATCCATTTCACAAGTTTTCCGAAACTCACACACATAACAAGGAATATTTCCGAAATGGTTCACCCTACAAGAAAATTTATTGAGACATAAATTGTGTATTTTAGCGAGATCTACATTTTTTGTATAGTATGATTTGGCCTATCTCTAACGGTTTACCAGTTATACAAAAGTGGTCCAGAGTAAATACGACTACAGGGGCTATAGCCAGAAAATTCAAGATATACATTTTATTTGTCATCAAAATATCTCGAAGATATGACATTTTAATCAAAATCGTTAGAGCCATTTTCAAGAAAATCAAAATTTTCGAAACATTTTCTATGTAAAGGGTAGTTTAGGGTGGGGCTATTTTCTTCAAAATCTTCGTGTCGCATCCTTTAAAGGCATTAAACTTAAATACCAACTTTGGTTTTTAAACTACTTTTCGATTTTGAGTTATGCTGTCCACAGGCACACACACGCATACGTACGGACCTTTTTCTAAAATGCCTTTTTTGGATTCAGGGGGCCTCAAAACATATTTCCGGTGAAATCTCGACATAGAATTTTTGGTTGGAATACAATACTGAGATTTAATTTGCAGCGCAGCAGGAGAATAGATATTCACAATGCAAATAAGTTAGTGTCCTTGCGTGGGTGAGATGACGTCATAGCTTGGTGCAAAACCTCTGCATTCATTTAAATGTGGAGTTACGTCGATGATTGATTGATGCAATGCCTCCCTTGGCTGCTGTGGGTGAAGGTTGAAAGTGTTCCAGTCGCAGCTCTACTGGGATAACATCATCTTGAGAAAATTACGTCACTTCATACTGCTTGCTACATTTGAATCCTTTCACCACAAACAAAAGCTGTCTTCTTTCGTAGTGCTTATCTGTGATCTACTTTCATTTCTTTTTACTTTCTCTACTACATATACTAAGGGGTAGTATTGTATTCGATCCAAAAATTCGATATCGAGATTTCATCGGAAATATGTTTTGAGACCCCCTGAATCAAAAAAAGGAATTTTAGAAAAAGGTACTTGTGTGTGTGTGAAAAGTCGGTTAAAAACCAAATTTGGTATATAAGTTTAATGTCTTTCAAGGATGCGATATAAAGATTTTGAAGAAAATAGTCCCACCCTAAACTAACATGTAAATATTTCGAAAAGTTTGATTTTCTTGACTAACAATTGTGATGGAAAGGCACGTTATGTGTTTGTTTTCAAGACACACCTTACGCTGTTTGTTTATGTACTGAACTAGGGAAAGTGACACACAATCTGCAGTGTTGCCAGCTTGTTTTCGACAAAACTAAAATATCTACGTAGGAAATGGCCAGAGACAAAAACGTAAGATACAAAATGTGTTCCAAATTCTGAGATCTACCACTGGTTTAAATTAATTTAATGACTTCCTTTCCACCCTGTATAGACACATACATCGTCAGACATATAGACGCACAGAAACATACGCACATAGGTACACACACATACAGACACACCAGAGATATAGGCGCACACACACACACAGTCATACATACAGGACTTTTTTTAATAATGCTTTTTTTGGAGTTCAGTTGAACTCTAGACGTAAACGTGTGTTAGAACCTCTGTGTTGAATTTTTGGGTGAAATACTATACTTACCCTAATTTATATACATATTAGAAAATTTAAAATGTATGAACACACATAACTAATTTTTACCCTTGTCTATTAGCTTTATTTCCCGTTCTTCTTTGTTTCTTTTTCTGTTCTTTTTTTTTTAACATAGACAAACGGCCATGTTCTAGGTGGGACCGAAACCTGCGACTCTCTGCGCTGCGGAGCGCTCCCCCTACTACGTCTACTTGAAGATTAAAGCACCGTTTTGTGAGAGTGATTGTAAGATTTAACGTGACAATAAAGACAATGGTGCGTTTGTCCACAACATTTCGTCCCTTTAAAGCTAATATTGCCAAGGACCTTAGTTACACTGTGCGACATTGTTGCGCAAGTAGAGCGTTAGGGAGGCTTAGCGGAACGAACAAATAAAGTCTCAAAGAGGTCAATTTTGTACGCCGGCCTTTATACGAAGCGATTTGAACTCGAATGTGCTACAAAACTTCCTCTCGTCCAATTTAATCCAGTAAACCAGCAGGGTTGCATTTAACCTCCGCGCGAACACGTTCAGTTTATCGGTTTTGTAAAACTCAGAGAACTAAACATCGACGAGAAAAACTGACACGAAGAAATCAGTGTTAACCACTATTCCTTTTACTTTCCCTACTACGTATAAGGTAGGGGAAGTAGTGTATTCTACCCAACAATTTGATGTCAAGATTTGACCAGAAATATATGTTTTGAGGCCCCTGAATCCAAAAAACCAGTTTTAGAAAACGTTCCGTTTGTGTGTGTGTGTGTGTGTGTGTGTGTGTGTGTGTGTGTGTGTGTGTGCGTGCGTGCGCGCGATTATTTATCTCCTTGTGGATACAAGTACAATGGTAGAATACAGTAGACTTTGAGCGATAGTCAAAACTTTTGAAGCTTTGAGATCCCGTTCTCTTTACGCACTTAACATATAAAAAAATGAACGACGATGTTCCATTTCACGAAACTTTTAAGTTTTCCGAAACTGACACAAATAACAAGGAATATCTACAAAATGGTTCACTCTACAAAAAAAAATATTTAGAGGTAAATTGTGTGTTTTAGCGAGATCTACATGTTTTGTAAAGTAAGATTTTGTCTATCTCTTACGGTTTACGAGTTATTCAAAAGTCATACAGAGTAAACAGGAATACATAAGCTATAGCCAGAAAATTTCATTTGTCATAAAAATATCTTAAACATGTGGTATTTTAATTAAAATCGTTAGAGCCATTTTCAGGAAAATAAAAATTTTCGAAAAATTTTCCATGCAAAGGGTAGTTTAGGGTGGGGCTATTTTCTTCAAAATATTCTTGTCGCTTCCTTGAAAGATATTAAATTTAAATACCAACACTGGTTTTTAACCGACTTTTCGTTTCTGAGTTATGCTGTCCACAGAAGTTTTGAGTGGAATACAATACTTCCTCTACTTACCAGTAGAGAAAGTAAAACTGAAAAGTCTGTTAAAAACCAAAGTAAGCATTTAAGTTTAAGAACTTTTAAGGATGCAACAAGAAGAATATTTTGAACAAGATCTCAAAAAGATGTATCTCAAGTTACGAGAGAACATAACAGTTATGAGTTCTAAGGTCACGAAGAGCTGTGCGATAAAACCGAACTGTGTTTTGTGCATCAGTTTTAGAAGAGAAATAAAGTGACAAGAAAAAAAGTTACTGGACATTATCAAATTTGTCACAGTGGTGTCAGGAGTGGGGTTTGACAAATTGTCACTGTTACAATAGTTTGATACCACCGAGTATAATAATATCGATGTTATCGACGGCAACTTGGGCCCATCTCTGAATTTCTTAATACAAAGTACATAGAACTGCATTTTAAAATACATATCTGAATATGGTTAGCAGAAGAAGTTTATAAATATAGCGTAGTAGATTTTATTGCAGTCTCAAAACTATATAATTGCACAGTAAAATGAAACGGAACAAACCAACATTACATAGATGTGTCTATTGTTTGTCTGCAGTTGTAAACATTGCTGTGAACGTTGTGTTAGAGAATTCATGAAGCTTAAACACTATTCCAGTGTGGGAAACCATAGCTGCGCGTGAAGACTTGGGGAACTAAAGTATTATCAAACACTTCACATGGCTGCAGTCCATTAACAACATAAACAAACAGCACTGACACTCATCTCTCACACAAAACTCAAGTGCAACTTCAGCCAAGGATGCTGTGATTGTTTCTTGGAACAGGTGTTTCTTCCTCCCTTTAAGTTGTTCTCCCGACATTTGCTTGGGTTGAAGAGATGTTTACAAACCACCAGTCAAAATTCGCTGCACATAAAAACAAATCCTATTCCTGACAGTATCACAATTTTCTCCAAGCATTGCTATTCTGCTGCTAATATTTAGAGCTAGGACAAATATCGTTTATACAATCTTAACACTAAAACAGCTGTATCAATGCTAGGTAATTACCATGCTAACAAGACAGTGATACCTTCACAGCAATTTTCTTCAATGTGCCTGTAAGAAAACCTGAAAGCGTCTCTCCCAAGTGCAGCAACTTTCATACACAAAAATCACCTTTTCTTCTTTCCCTGATTACCCTCCCCTTTATGTAGGACTTACTAGGGTCAGACGCCTGTCGGGGAGCAGAGGGACCTCTGGACCGGACAGAGTGAAGACCTGGAAGCGGGTGGTCAGTCAAGCACCAGGTATGATACTGAGGAAGAGGATGATATGAAATGCAGGCGAAATGGATGATTGTAAGGGTGATAATGCAGCAATTGGTGGATTAAATGGCGGGGGAAACCGGATAACACGGAGTAAACCCGCCCAGGTGCCGCTTCGTCACCTAGAATAGCACATTTGGGTCCCGCCTAGGGGTTACGCGAGTGGTCTAACCACTCAACCACGGCGCCACCAAGAATCTCCTAGCTGGCTCCATAGCTCAGTCGGTACGGCCTTGTGTGCAAGGAGTCCTGGGTTCGATTCCTAGCTGGAAGGTTGGGAGGTTTTCTTTAACTGGGTTTATTCCCCATTCTCCCTAGAGTCTGTAAGTATGAATGAGGTGAATGTGTGTGAATTTCATGTAAAAATTAATTCAAAGTAATAGACGCCCAAAGGTTAAACTCACCGTTAAATTAGTGAACGCCATTGCTGTTCAACAATTATTGGTTTGCCCCAGGTACAATTCCCGGCTGGAAGAGTGTGAATTTTTCTTCCACTATCTCTCGAGAATCTGGATGTATGAATGGGAGTGTAAATGTGTGTGTGAATTTAATTTAATAAACCAAAGTTAAAGACCAGTGCTAAACGAACGAACATCATTGCTGTTAAACAATTATTCCAAGAGTTTGAAAGCCGCCGAAGACCTTCGATGTTAAACGGAACATTGAAAAAAATATTTTAAACCCAAAACCAACAACAGTATACATATTAATCAGAGCCTAGAAAGCATTAAAATCTTCTACTGAAAAAAGAAAACAGCACTGACAACATAACCTTAAATTACTTACCAAATTAACCTTTGCATAATTACCAGTATGCCAGTAGTGTGCTTTCATTAGTCAAACTAACACATTTTTTACGTTTCTCTATCCACAAAACATTTCAGATTCCTTTTGGTAAACATCTTCTTGACTTTTCTGGAATTAATAAACGTATGGCTTCGTTCGAAAGCAGACTACAATACATATTTTGAATAGTTTTATTACAACCTTCCATTTTTCTACAGAATTATTGAAACAAATGAAACTTCTGCTTAGCAACCATATGTCATAGCTCTGGGATCTCTGATGTATTATAATTTTACATTTAGCGACTTTATTAGCTATTTTTACGTATTTTAATACAAAAAGTAGATAAAACGTTGTATTTAACATGTGTATAAGGTTTTCATTGTGGCAATCCTAAGGTTCACTTTCACTAACTTTACAAGTCTGCGGTTTGACGCCTTAATCCCTTGTATCTGTAGCAGAAAGTGCAATTTTTCGAAGGGCTTACCAGCAATTTATCAAGAGATAAGTGAATCACCAAACCACGTGCGGATATAAGTCAAGACACGGGGGGTTCAGTTTTTCTTATATCTAACAAGGAAAATCCTGTCTCTAAATCATTAAATTTGCCTTTAATCTGTGATAACGGAAGCGATGTGTAATCCTCATATTACAGAGCAGATATGCATCTATTTAAATTATATTCCACCGTGTCGACCTTCTTTTTTCACCTACCACAGCCAGCACTTCGTAATTAAAACATGCTTAAAATTCAACACGTTCTCTCATTAAACTTAACAGCTTCTTCTAGTTCAAATAGTTAATTTGATTACATAGAAAAACATTACAAGAACTTCCTTCTTCCCTTAACACGTCCTCGCTCATCAAGTATGATGATTCTGCTGGATTTTTGTACTCTTTTTTATCTCTGTCACTTATTTAAAACACGAAGATTATTGATTCGACCTAAAATCAAATTTTAGAATGCACTGAATTAAAAATCGCTATTAAAGTGATTTGTTTCACCCACATAAAATGTCCCAATATATTTCACAGGCATTCCATAAATAAGAACACTTCACTTAAAACAAGATAAGTCTATCTTATAATCAGGAGTTCCCGAATTCGAATATCGCTACACTGAATTATCTGTATACGGTGTTTTTCCAAATCTTCTAAATGAATGCCGGGAAACTATAACCTCTAAATCTTGGGCTTTTTCTATTCGATTTTCTTCCTGTAGTATTTGTGATGTTCAACATTGCTTTTGCGTAGTGTGTTCTTGGTATTTTTATTTATTTTTTATTTTAGTTCTTTATAGTATCCTAAAAGCTTTAATTAATTCTTTGTATAAGTGTATTAAGTAACATATTACTTTCTCTACTAGTAAGTAGGAGAAGTATTGTATTCCACCCAAAAATTCGATGTCGAGATTTAACCGGAAATATATATTTTGAGACCCCTGAATCCAAAAAAAGCATTTTGAGAAAAAGGTCCGTGTGTGTGTCTGTGTGTCTGTGTGCCTGTGTGTCAGTCTGTGGACAGCATAACTCAAAAATGAAAAGTCGGTTAAGAACCAAAGTTGGTATTTAAGTTTAATTGCTTCCAAGGATGCGACACGAAGATTTTGAAGAAAATAGCCCCACCCTAAACTACCCTTTACATGGAAAATTTTTCAAAAATTTTGATTTTCTTGAAAATGGCTCTAACGATTTTGATTAAAATGTCATATGTTTGATATATTTTGATGGCAAATGAGATGTATATCTTAAATTTTCTGGCTATAGCCCCTGTAGTCGTATTTACTCTGAACGACTTTTGCATAACTGGTAAACCGTTAGAGATAGACAAAATTATACTATACAAAAAACGTATATCTTACTAAAATACACAATTTATGTGCCAATAAATTTTCTTGTAGGGTGAACCATTTCGGAGATATTCCTTGTTATGTGAGTGAGTTTCGAAAAATTTGAAATTTCGTGAAATGGATCTAATAATATATCAGTAAAAGTTAACGTTTTGAGTGAAAATTATATAATTGTTCAATGAAGTAATTAATGTGTATATTAATGTATATATACACATTCTAGCTCCCTCCTTCCCTCCCCCCCACCGCTCCCTCCCTTTCTCTTCCCCATTCCATCACCCTCCCTTCTCCTCCTCCCCTCCCACCCCCTCCTTTCCCTCCTTCTCTTCATTCTTTCTTTGTTTATGTGAAGCGGACGCTTTAATGACTATATGAAAATAGTAGAGAAAGTAAAAATAAATGTTCCGAAAATGAAGAAAACATTTTTTTATTTTCTTTGCTTTTATACAACCTTAGTCAGCCCTCTAACACATTATACAAGTTACAATTAAAATCTCTTGAATATAAACTATTGTTTGACTGCAGACATATAATTTCCTTCTGTTATTGGTTCTCATATGAAGAATTAATCTGATCGTGTTTGTGCCAGTCCATGCCTGTTTAATACAGATCGAAACCACTGTTTGTTAATTTTGTTTGCCAGCACATTTCGTTTTAAAATTACTGGTTTACTGAATTATGATCCCATTTGGAAGCCATCGCTCGGAAACGCAAACATTGTCACAAAAAATAAAGCCAACATGCTGCCAATGAGATAAAATTCTATTGCTGCTATGCAAATATTTTCAGGGTTTCATCATAACCCAAATCCTGTTTCGCACACAGCCATGAGCAAAAACCTCTGCAAGGGTGTTAAAGTTAACGTTGTGTTTGTCACCCATTTGCGAGTCTTTCTGTTATGTAACAAAAATGCAGTTGAAACGTTTTTTGTTTGTAACTAAATGCAGTTTTGTCATACTTTTCTAATTTTCTGTGCATTTCCTTTATTAACAACATAATCACAGAATTATCAAATATATTTTGTCAGAGGCTAGATGACTTCTTACGAGAGCTTTCCTATAGAAGGTTCGAAGAAATATTCTTTAAAACAGTAAAAAATACCACAGAAACTGGCCAATTAAAGCTATTTATTAGTAACTAAAATCAGCGTAGTAAGTGTGTCAAGTTTTAGAACATTTTTTCATGTTTTGCCAATTATTTGGTGTCTGATGTGGGATTGCTGATCGATTGATTTGGTCAGGAAGTTAGAAGAGGAAAATGTGTTGCAGTCACATGATTTTCTCCACTCATTCTTTTACGAATTATTCTAAAAGCTGTATATTCTTCTACATCCTTCATGTTTATCGATATGAACACTGGCACTAATTGTATTATTCCATATCTCCTTACGGATACAATGTGAACAAGAGAATACAGTAGCAACGTGAATTGTAAGGACAGGAAATCCGGAGAATGGAATCATTCATTCCAGCATTCACCTGCCACCAGGGAAATTCGAAAAAAGCATAAGTCAGGAAGGTCGGTCATGGGAATCGTACCCACGTGGGTATGAAACTTATGACTCTCCCAAGGGCATAATTACACCATATTTACATTTGCTCTCGCAATAGAAGGATAAAATGGGAGTCTCGAACCCAGACACGACCGGGCAGGAATCGACCCAGGAGCACTGACCCCCGAAATGTTCCCGTGAAGGGGGAGGTAGGTAACTAATTAGCCAGGGAGATAGGGGCGGGCAAGGTGCATGTACAAATGAAACACAAAAGGCAGTAAAGTAATCCGCTCGAGGAAAGCGTGTGTAATCCTTAGGCTATTTCCAAGCCCAGAAAGAGACAGTCTTACACCGGGATTACAGACCTCACAAATTACCAGCATGGCTCGTTTCCCTGACTCGCACCATTTTTTCTTGTGTTAGCTGGCCAGTGAACCGCTACTTTATTCTTTCCGTAAACAAAATCTCTTGAGAAAATGTGTCCATCCGCATAATCACCTACTAATTCTTTTGTGTAATCAGTGTGATACCAAAATTATAGATACTTAAAAAAATAAGCATTTATAATAATTATAATAATAGAGTAAGACTTAAATAAATAATACGAGGGGGTAGTCTCGTAAATTTGAATAGCGAAGTAATTTTCAAAGGTTTTCTTCATAGCATGACGTCACTCAGTCGCTTGCGACTAGTCTGTCATAGGGAACAGATATAAAATTTGTTGCAGTGTCGAAGTACGTGAAAACTAACGGACAAAAATGATCATTGTAAAGCTTATTTACGTGTATAATTATGTAAATATTGTTACTTGGTTGGCGAATTATATGTTAATACAAGTATTTACATTGGTCGGCAACGCTTCAAGTGAAAACAGTAAAAGATTGATGCTTTATTAACAAGAAATGTCTTTCTTTCGACACCACTAACGCATACCCAGAAACACAAATCTCATAGCTTCTACAGGCGGCACAAGACATAAAGAATTGTTACTTCACACAGTTAACGGTTGACCAATAACACTACGTAATCCTGCTTCAAAATTCACATCAATGTAAGACATATTTGCTTAAGATGTTGCCAACTGTATCCCACATCGGTGAGAATGTGTTGATTACTGGGCTAACTAAGTTTTTAAAAGGTTAGAAAGATAGAATTATGTACACACTAAAAACAAAACCATTTGTTAAGCTATGGTATATTTTATTAGTTCGGGTTGAAACAGATACCTCAAACTTAATTTAATGCACATTTCAAAGCATTTTAATTTATTTTTACTATACTTGCGAAAGAAAAGATAACAAAATAATAGCAAATATTTCTTGTGAATGAAGCGTAATCCAGGATACATCTTTTTAATCATTATTAACAAAACAGTCTTCAACATTAAATTTACGTTTATTATATTATTCCTTATTAAAAATTAATAAAACCTACCCTTGAAAACTTGCGACTATTTCAGACACTCAAAAGCAGGTAACTCAAAATGTAACGTTTCTTCACTGGATATGCTTCTATAATATTTTTAAAAAATTGGAGGTACAAAATAGAGCAGTATTTTTAGTTTTGGTGGAGCTATACTAAAGTTGGCAATCCTGTTCTAGTTACTTTCCGTTTTTAGACCATTTAGACGTTTTAAGGCATGATCTCAGATAGATCCCATGAAATAAGTGTGTGTGTGTGTGTGTGTGTGTGTGTGTGTGTGTGTGTGTGTGTGTGTGTGTGTGTGTGTGTGTGTGTGTGTGTGTGTGTGTGCTTAAAATCACATTTTCGGGGTTACACCAGCCATAAATTATTAGTATTTGTCCCAAATGTCCAAGAGATGGTAGCACTGATGAGAAACCTTTTGGTTTTGAGAGTTACACCCTTTTTAAGCATATGCCTTTAATTTTTCCTCTGTTTTGTATTTGTAAGTGATAGAGAAAGTAGTGAAAGTAGAGAAAGTGGTGAAATTCTGGCTTCATCCTCTTATCTTAGCTATTTACTTTATCTACAGAGATCTCTTTCTTCTGTGCTGCCGAAATTCCTCAGTGTAGTGAACCAGGAGGCAGTGGATGTAAGTGATTGATGACTGTAAACCTTTAACGCTCAATCAACGTCTTCCGCACAATACAACATACCACCACAGAGTCGATACAACCTCTGGCTTAGCGATTCATATCGATAGATATAAATCATCACGTGGTACATCGACAGTTCAGAGTGCCTTGCTCCATCACACGCTGTCTGACTGCTTATAGAGAACTCTGTCAGAGCAAATAGAACTGTTCTCCTATTTGAGGTGCATGAATTCCTTACATTTGTTACATCCAGCAGTGCAAAATTTAGTAAAACTTTATTACTGAGAGGGTATTTCAGATTAAAGTCACTGTGCTGTTATTTTGAACCGAAAAGTACAATTTTTATTTTGATCAAAATGACCAAAGTCATGATCCCAGTTTTTTATGATCATTATGTTTGAATCTCTCATTAGATATCCTAATTCGCTGCATTTTGTATTATGTTTCTTTCCCTACCTATATTACCAGTAATCCTACAATTTACTACGTCATTATGAACTGTAAAAAAACTATAGAGGTACTTTTAAAACCGTATTATGTCCATTAGAGCAAATTTTTTAGGAGAGAAGAAAAAATAATTACTAAACTCTTGGAGATGGATTCAAGTTTCAAAAATATAAAACATTATATGGATTCCAAGATTAAAGGTGTATTTTCACTGAAAACAATTCGAAAACCAAGTGGTAGGTACGTATAAAAATAAAGACATAATGTGGTTTGATGTGGAAATAAACCCTGACCTTTGAATATACTGCGCAGCTAAGGAAATTGCTCATCTTGCCTCACAAGCTAGACACACACAGGAATCGACTGGGGAGCAAAACTGTTCAAGCCCTCATACAAACCTCAGACCCCGATTGCCCTGACACCAGACGGAGTTCGAGTCGAGCGGAGATGAGATGATGTTTCCCCCGCTCGAGTGTCTTTACCGCAGTACCTAGCCGTCATACGGCTTAACCTGCGCGATGGTTTTGATGGTGTCACCAGCTTTGTCATTTAGTTTATACTGGTTTTCATATGATAAATCGTTTTACAAACTATAGTTTTGGAGCACATAATTAGACAATAAAAGCAGCCATAGCGTAATACGCAATACCCAACATTATTTAGTGCAAAAACCAAAACAAGCACATCATAGAAATACCAGCGACGTTCAGAATTGATTTACAATTCCGTTGTTTAAAAAATACCGCTTCATCTATGGGCACGTCCTCTCTTAGGAGCACAATGAACTGATATTAGTACACCATGTAGACACTAGATGGTACTTGAAGCCATCAACAAGATGGAAGATGCTCGTATGACGGACATAGATGGACTCGACGGCTCTTGTGGAAGAAAGGACTCAATAAGGTGTGAAGAAAGTGTTGTCAACAATTGGAATTGAAGAATGAAGATCCAGATTTTTGTACAAACTGGTGACGAATCATTTCCATACACCTAAGAACATTCTTTGTGGGATAATATAGAGAACGTGCTGCAGAGTAAAATTTCGGCAACAATAAGGAAATTGGAGGCAGCTGTCCATGAGTGGGTGTAAAGTACCCCCAAACAATGCTTCGTGACGCATTATGAACTTCCTAGCAATATGGAGGTTGTGTATTGGCGTTCGTGGGGAGCGTATTCAGACATTTCATGCACGCTGAATACTTTTAATAATTAATGAGTGTGTGTGTGTGTGTGTGTGTGTGTGTGTGTGTGTGTGTGTGTGTGTGTGTGTCGTCGAGTGATTTCATCGTCTTAGTTAAGATATAAGAGGTATTGAAAGTGAATAAAGGCATTGAAAGGCTGACTATACATTGTACTAACAACGAGAAGAAAATCATGTACTTGTAGTAAAATTTAGAGCACAATAAAATGATCAGATTTTGTAGTTTTTCTTACAATATACTAAAGATGTTGTGACGTTAATGAGGGCTGGCGCCAGATGTGCCGTTGGCAAACGTCATTTAGCGTCAGATGTCAGGGTGCTTTAAGGGACACTGGGAGTGAAATTTGAAAGTTCCAAATTTTTTATAGATTTTTCTGAAATTTTTACTGTGTTTGTATTTACATGAGAATAAGAGGTACACCAAATTTCATTAAAATTAGATAATTTGTTTATGATATATAAATTATTTTATGAATTTAGTAGGCACATTTTCAAAATGTAGCTCGCGTCTATTGCCTTTTCAAAATTCATTTATATTGGCAGAACTGGTGCTCTAAAACATGGGTAACAATTGTATGAAGAGATATTTCAAAAACGTTTGCTCATTATGCTGTACATATTTTTTTAATAACAAAGAAAATTTAATCTTAAAAATTATTGATTTTCTTTCATACAAAAAAAATGTTTTTGGAATTCATGTTAACGATAACATCAATATTGAATCATAGTTTTGTTTAGCTGCTATTTATGAATACTTTTGAAAATTTTCATTGAATTTGAAGCAAAACTCAGGTGCGACCTTCTTTTGGAATGTGCAGAAATGTAGTTTTGAGAAAACAGGCTTTTATATAGGAGCATCCTGTGTACGTTAAGAGAAGAGCACTATTTGAAAGGGCTGTAATGACCACATGGAGTGGGGGATATGAAAAATGTTAGCTGATTCAAATGCACCGGTGTTCCAGGAATATTTTGAGGTTTAAAAAAATTTTTTTTCGACTTTTTGACAATTTTGACCAAAATTTCACTCCCAGTGTCCCTTAAGGGCGCCTCTGCCACCAGCAGAGTCACACAGGACTTAACAATGACGGTAACTCTACCAGATTGTGGCGGTAAATTAGCGCTGGACATTTTCATCAGAGAGTAACCTACTGGGAGTACAAGAGAAGTACAACGGGGTGGTCTCCTGGGATCGAACGCGAGACGCCTTGGAGAGAGGCAAGTGGTCTACCACTCGGCCACAAGTTGGAAAACTTTCCGTTACAATATTCACAGTTACCTGTACAACGCGAGTGAGGTTGAACGTTCTCCTAAATTTAAAATAAATGTGCTGCGGTAACGTGCAAATAACACTCAATTAATTAAACGTTTGCCTTTTGCAGTAATTTATACCAATTACCGATAAATAGGAAAATATGAAGTCCGACATGAACAGATAATGAAAGCCGTAAATAAATTAGAATGTCAGCGTCAATCAATGCAAAAAGCAAGGTTCAACTGCAGACAGCTCATCACAAACACTCCATCTGCGTGAATAACACATTTCTGCTTATAAAACACAACAGTGGACGTGCCATAAATTGTTGTACGTAGCCTGGATGAATTTACGAGCAAACTTGGGAAGCTCCGGTAATATTATAACACCCAATTAAGGGACGCGGCAAGTATGAAATGGTCAGAAGTCAGCTTTTGTCAGGAGCAGCGCCGTGGCCGAGAGGTTAGACCGTTCGCCTCCAGGTAGGTGACCCGGGTTCGGTCCCAGGAAGCCACATGTGGACGGAGCGGCGTCTGGGCGGATTTTCTCCGGGTTCTCCAGTTTTCCCCGCCATTCATTCCACCAATTGTCCCATCATCACTTTTCCATTCATCGATTTCGTCTGCTTTTCATATCATTCTCTTCCCAGTGCTTCTCTCTGGTGCTTAGCTAACCACCCGCTTCCAGGTCTTCACTAGAGAGAATACTCGCTTTCGCTTTGTCAGTTGGCAATGATGAGTAACTCCAACTATACTAATCGAAATGAGCATATTTTAGGTTATTTATATATTATTTAACATTTTCTGTACAAATATTTGCGATATAGTATTTAAATGTCTATTTGATTTATCTATATTTATTAATAGTCCATGTCATTGTACGGTCTAATCTATCCTTTCGATTAGGTCAGACGTATTTTTATATTATTTGTGACAAAGACACACACACACACACACACACACACACACACACACACACACACATAACCTTCATGGTGTCACTTCTCTATCATACCATCTTGCATCGCCACGTGTACACAAATGTGGCTAACGAAAAAGACAGGCTACGGTGCGAACTGCATTGACGTAATTCTCTTAGTCTGATCACGGCCCAATGAAGTAAAACCACACTCGCCTGATGCATCCATGTTCTAAACAACCAAAAAAGCTGTTAGTTGAATTCATACAAAAGATACAGTTTTATCATGCTGGTTTATTATGGCACGGTCTGGTTATTATTGGTGATATTCCATCTGTTAGGTTACGTTAGCACCGCCAACTGTTTGTAAAATATAACAATGGTAAAGCTACGGCCATACTTGAAGTTATTGAACCTTTATGTTGCCACAGAAGCCCTTGATTTTTAACCCGTTGCAAAGAGACCAACAAGGTTCTATTCAGACGTCGTGTTAGTTAATTATAGTGTGTGCGATTTAAGTTGAAACATGACAGTAGAAAGTGCGAGAACTGTATTCCATAAGGCAGTTGATAATTCTAATTTCAAATCCATTACTATTGAAACTTACGACTTAAATTCTGAATTGCAAAGGCAGCAGTGCAGGTTAACGGTACCTCCACCTGATGGTAGATGGCATTAGGGTGCTATGTAGTCTATACTTTCATAATAGATGGCACAGCGTTCACTATTTCCACCTAGTTTTCATTAATACTATTGTTTTTAGAATTAAGGTAGAACTTTGAGCCGATGTATTAAATAGCCAATCCCGTATTTACCTTGACCAATGAGGGAAACTAGGAAAAAACCCTAGTTAGATTCTTCGGTCCACGAATGGGGACCGCGGATATAACGCCTGAGCCAGCACGCTCCTTTACGACTATTAGTAAATCATTGAACACAGTTCAATACAATGTCACCAGAGAGCGTCCGTATTACGTGCCTGTTAGTCTTTTGTCTACTATTGGAACTTTCAAATTCACAGTTTGGCTTTAAGAAAGGACATTCCACAGAACTACAGCTTCTGAGATTAACTGTTGACGTAATTGAGCAATTTAACAATGGGGCTTCAACGTTGGCGCTACTTTTGGACGTAGAAGCCGAGTTTGACTAGTGCTGGCACAATGGCTTCATATATAAACTGCACCACAATCACCCGGCCCTTCAAAATTACCTGTATTTCTTGCACAATTTCCTAGAAAATCGGCGATTTTACTTTCAAATGGGAAACTCCAAATGGATAGTCTTAACAATTTTTTCAAGTCTGTATAAATTCAATCTCTGTTTTCATACGATGTGTAGAATTTTGGTAGTTGCAACTTTTAAAATGTGTAGACAAAGTGAGGAAAGAAAACATTTTGCCAGAATCCACCATTCCTAAAGTTAAGTTCAAACAATGCACCGTTGGTCAAGCTGAAGAAGGTGCCATTCTCGATGTTCTATTTGCAGGCGAAAGGAGCCAGCGATAAAACGAATACTGCCTCTTCAAACAAACGTTTTATTTCCAAAACAGCGAGAGGGGATTCCCCTGTGTTTGAACTGCTATTGACAGAGAGACATTGCTGAGTGAAGGATATGAGCGATTTCCTCCAGCAAACTTGACCCAGGAGCCTACAACCAAAATCGATTCTGTTTCAGATGCCTTTGTCTTGCACACCGGACAGATTTCTTAACTTTTGTTTTGTTCAGCTTGCTCTTTTAGCCGCTTTACTTTCTTCACTATTAACCTATATTAAAAATGTATTTAAACACATTCAACATCGAGATTTCACAGGAGATGGTTTTTGTGTAAATTAAATTTAAAAGAACACACAATTTATTGCCTTATGTTGCAATAAATGTGTTGTTTTTTTAAATTTAATTTACACAAAAACTGTTGAACCTATTGAAATACGCCAAAGGAAAAAGTAGTTTATTCAATTTTCTATGAATATAGTCATAAATCAAGAACTTTCAATCAATAATAATTCAGTCAGGTGATGATAAATTTTTTGATCAAAATATTTTTTTCTAGAAAACTATAAACTTTTCAACATTTTGGTATTGGACTTTCTTGTTATTCACAACATGAAAAATTCGCTGTTAAAGTCTGACGGATCATTTCACTCCCACCCTGTATGAACAACAATGGATGCAAGTATCTGCGAGTAGCAACATTACTTTTTGCTGCTAGTTGTGTAGTGTGGGCTCGCAGGAATCCTTGCAGTTGCAAATGTAGTGGACCAGAATGAGAAGACTTTCTTGCGGAGCATGTCCATAAAACATCCTGCAGCACAGTGGTGCCAACTGACACATGTCACTTACTCCAGCTTACCATCAACTATTCCTCCTTTTCTTTTTATGTCGCTCCCATGTATATTTATAATACGCTTATTCCCTACGGACATTCTTTAACTCAACTGCAGATCACTTTGTGGAAGTTAACAAATGGACGAGAAAAATGTAACTTGAAAAACCAGCCGCTTGTTTTTCTAATGCATTAACTTTATTTTGCTTGACACAAAAACTACATTCAACTTTTTGACAAGGCATAACAAAGCGCACAGAACATAAAATATGAATGCACAACTTGCAAAGAATAACACACTCAAAACATTGCTTTTTCCCAGCATAATGTTGTCATTTGGCAATAAAGGTGTTTAGTTGAAGGTTTAAACTATTTTAACAGCGTTATTGTAATTTTCATTTTACATTAGCATTTACTGATAGCTACCTATTTTACTATTATTGTAGTTTCTTTCTTTTTCAAAAATTAAAATCCATGCAATTGTAGCCTGACGTGACGCTGACGTTACCCATGAGTACCATGTCACTACGTAGTGGGCGCTCCCCATTCTTTTCTTCAGCCACATTTAATTGCAATCGCTGGGTTTAAACTCTAGTTTGAATGGATGACCAGTACGGGTTCAGGAATTAGAAGAACAGTGGCATTTATGTTATGCAACGAAGACATAATAGCAGCAATTAAGATACGAGTCAACTTTAAGAGCTTATAAACTGTTTTTAATAGTCTACACTATATGTTGTTGTCACTAATGACCGACATTTTAAACATATATATGTTGTTCAATTTTATATTAGAGAATCGATAGTTGCGCCTTCAGCTTTTATTGCTATTTTAGCTTTCGCACGTGATACACAGAACATATGCTATAAGCTTTATTTAAAAAAAACTTTAAAAACCGAGAAGACAAGTCGAATTTATTAGAATGTCATTTACAATGTTTACATTAATTAATAAACAGAGTAGCTTTATTTCATATATCGGAATCGATAGTTTCGCCTTCAGATGCGTGGGAATGTGCGCAGACGGCCAAGAATTTTTTGTTTGTTTATAAGAATAAATAACCTAGTTTCGTAATCTGATGAATAGAAATGTAGTAATACAATAGCAAACACTCATAGCAGATATTGATATAATTGGTACTAAGACAATTAAAACAATTGAATGATTCTGAAAGCTTAATTGAAGATGTGTTTAAATACAAATATTGTTCTTACGATAAGTATTCCACTCATACGTCACTTGGTTGAAATCAAACAATCATGTGCACAACAACTTTAAATTTCAGCCAATGACAGCTTTCATTCGCGAAGAGTTTATCAAATTTCTTTATCACTATCTCTGAATTCTTTATCCCCTCCTCTGTTTTTCTTATGTTATGATCACGTTAGAAAATGCAGCTGCACTGTCCTACAGATGCGCAGCAGCTGATATAATTTGATGCAACAGATCCGCTAGGATTAAATATCATAAATGGTTGACTCTCGCTTGGTGAAGCATCTAATGCTGAAATAGAAAAATAATTCGAAAAGGAAAACCTCAGAACAGAGAAAATAGGTTTGGAATTATTTTTATTGAACGAAATTATAAATTCGCAGCCGATACTGCAACTATTGCCATTGCCAACATCTTAAAAATTGGAACATCAATATAAGTGGTTAGTAATTACAATACAATATTTAAATAACTTTAAAAGGCTGCATCATTCTTTAATTTGTGAAATATTCTTAATAAAGCAACTTATAGTCCAATTCTCTCAAATTAAAGAGAAAGTTTAATCTCTATTTTTTTAAATGGATATATTTCCCAAACCAGGGTATCTGTGGGTTCATTTAATTGTTTTGATAATTTAACCTCTGGATTCATTTCATGAATAAATGACTAAAAAACGATCTGCCACAATTGACTTATTTATTCCGATGTATTTATTCCGCGCAACTTGGAAACGGCTTTAACAATTTCGATCAAATTTTGTATTCAGACAGGGTTTTGCTTTTTAAGTTCATCTATATAGGTGTAATTCCCGAAAAAACGCGATTTTACATAAAAAAATTACATTTTGTATTCCCGCTTCTACAGAGCAATTCTTGTATATACATTCCCGGTATTTCAGAAACGACTCTAAAGGTTTGGTTAAATTTTTGTATACATGCATATTACATTCATAGTGTTTTCTCTACTCACTTTTAGGTAACACATTCACATATCTTTCTCTACTCACTCCTCTATAAAGAATTTTCCATAAAAAACGCGATTTTACACCAAAAAACATTTTTCTCTCCGCTTTTATAGTAAGTCATACCATGTTCTGTCTGTTTGAGATAGCAATGCTGTTACATTCACACTGTTTTCTCCTCTCACTTTTAAGTAACACAATTCACATCTCTTTTTCTACTCACTCTTCTAAAAAGAACTCCTACAATTTTCTGTATGTTTGAAATAGAGATGCTGCATATTACATTCATACTGGTTTCTCTACTCACTTTTAGGTAACACGTTCACATCGCTTTCTCTATTCACTCTTCTATAAACAATGTTCCATAAAAACGTGATTTTACAAAAAAAGAGCATTTTTATCCCCACTTTTAAAATAAGTCATACAATTTTCCTTATGTTTGAAATAGAAATGCTACATATTACATTCATACTGTTTTCTCTTCTCACTTTTAGGTAACACATTCACATCTTTCACATCTCTTTCTCTACTCACTCTTCTACAAACAATAATGGAAAATAACTCCATAATGGAAAAAATGCTCGACGAAAACCTCTAACTAGGTGCATATCTGGGGTAGGCTTGCGTTCAGCAGTAGAAATGATGGTGTTTATGAAATATTTAAATGAATTTATATATCTCTTGTATCTCGGAAATGACTCTTAACAATTGTGACAAAAAGTTTTATATAGTTAACATTCAGGTTTATCTAAATAAGTATTCTCTTCCATAAAAAACAAGGTTTCTCAAAAACAGAGGCGAAAATCGCCGAGGTACTGTTCCTTTATTCTGCTTCTCAGATGGCGTTTGGTTTCACCAGTATAAATTCTTTAAAAATTGTAAATTTTTATTAGCCCAAGGATCGTAAGTAAACTTTAAAAATATAATCATTTTTTTACTTTCTTCAGGGTAGAAACTTTTATTTGCCATGTATGAAGTACTGTTAGTTACCGCAGTGTTGATAATACTTTCCCTTAAACTTGCCATAGCACACATACTTTAGCATAATAAATATCCCAGCTATACACAAGAATAAAAAGAGAAGAGGTCCTTTTTAATTCCATTTAGGAGAAGTAGGACGACTACGCTAAATAGAGTAAATCTGAAAACTCAACAAAGGTTCCTCTTTATGAACCAGCGGCTTCATTAAAGCAGATGATAAAGTGACGTATGGAACATTACACTGCCGAGTTTAGACGATTAACCTTTAAAATTAAAGTGTTCACATCCGCTCGCTGTAGAGTTTCAGCTCGTCACCGGTCCTCTAGGTACCAGAGACAAATCAAAACAGTTCAGCTGGGGTTTAAAATCCCTCACTAACGAGCGACAGCTTTCACAGCCAATCAGTTCGAACATGCGTTTATATTCGTTAGTGTGTCTACATCAATAATTGAAAATGACGTACCTATTAGCATCAACAGAACCTGGAGAACAAACAGTACCTTTCTTCAAAGAAATATGTGACCCGTATGACATATATACTTATTTACATTTCATCATTTATGCGATTAATTACAATTTTGTACTGCTTAAACGTCTAATCCTATAATCTAGTAGCTCTCTGAACCAAAAATATAATAACAAATATAAATTTAATATCACTACCTTCTCCCTTTATCTTTGGTATGCCCAGTGGCTGTTAATTAACCTAAAATTATGAATAAAACGAATGTTAACTTAACCTCCCGTGAATTAGAGATGTAAGCTCGTACAAATAGCGGATTATAAGCATATAACGAACGTGCGCTCACGTGATTTGGTGTGACCAGTGGTAGACTCAGAATCTTAACGGCTATAGGCGTGGTTAACTTCCCTGTTTTCTAGCTTTCACTGCGCGCGCAATGTACCTATGCTTAATGCAGATACACCTGTAAACTCTGCTGTAAGGTTAAGTGGGATATTTCTCGCTTAGTTGGTAGAACACATTGAGAATAATAGCTTTTTCACCACTCGTTAGAGATTTCCCTTTGCAATGTTTTACGAACTGCACTTGTTCGACCATGATTGTTTACCAACACTCACTTTCCCGTTTCCAAAGTTGACCAACAGAAGGCAGTCTGCGCCGTCCTTTGCTCATTTTCTGATAAGTGCAAGTAATTACTTATATTAATTTTGTTACAGTTCTACATTAACGCGCTAAACATACCATTATTACCTAATACAGAGAATAACCACTGTTTTTGTTACTATTGAGTGAACTACTTTGTAGCCGATGTAACTTGTAATACGTGGCATCAGCCAATGAACATACAGTTTAATTCTATTAGTACACGTCCTTCTGTTTACATTACCACGTAGCATCCGACTGTGGAACAACAGAAATGGACTCTCAACTGTGAGTGAGGTGCTTTGTTAGCGCGCACGAGAAACAAGCACGTGTAACGGTTTGGCGGGATCATTATCGGGGATAAAACTACCATAATTGTCTAAGTGACTGTGACTGTGAAGAGTGCTTCAATAACAATAAGTCTGTGTACGTCCAGACGGGATTTTCCAAACTTCTGAGAGAAGTGAGTGATGTGTCGTGAAGTGTACATAAGTGTCCCGTGTATATAGTCCCCCCCCCCCCTTCTCTGTGCAACTAAGAGTAATTACAGTGTTCTACAGAGGCAGTCTTTAGCACTAAAAGAAGTGTAATCTTATTTTTACGTGCTAGCGTGGGCCACGCGTGTGTGCGCTAGCTTTTGGCGCGCATCGCGTAGCGTGCCCACGCCAAGTGGAAGCTGCCAGAAGCCCTTGCGACTGGGAGCAGAGACAAGAAGGGGGGAATGGCGACTGCCACAAGCACCCCTGCCATGCCGGCCGCCGAGAGCGGACTCGCAGCTCTGCCGGCTGTATTTCTAACCTCAGCTGGTCCACCCATAGCTGCCAACGATCCACCCACCTGCTCATCATTGGTCGCAGCGCCCAACGCCGAAAACTTGGAGGAGGAGGAGGAGGAGGAGGAGCGACAGGCCAAGGCTTTCTATAACCTCCAGAAAGAAGTTGCTGATCTCAGTAATCTTTTGGATATTCTATCAGCAACTACTCAGCTAGATGGACGGGGAGTCCAGCGACTTTCCAAAAGTCGCCCAGGCCCTCGGACTCTGCTACAAGGAGCATGCCCAAAAGAAGAGGCTCCTTGTGAACCTAGGGGAAGGATGGAAAACCGTTCCTGTTTCAAAGAAGCGGCAACTCAACCGAAGCCGGGACAGTGACTCCGACAGCGAGAGTCACCACCGGAAGCCCGCCAAGCGGATCAACCACCAAAGGACGCCACAAGTCGCAGTGAAAAACCAATATGCACCCCTAGCGGCACAGGACGCAGAGTCCGAAGATGAGGCGGAGGACCTACCCCCCGCAACAACTAAACTCCAAAACCTACCACAACGCGGACCACAACGATCAACTAGACCACCACCATCGCCAAAAACGACACGTAAACAAAACGCACCACAATCCTCCACCTCCACTGCCACTCCCACTCCTACGCAGAACCCCACCCAAAATCCCGAGCTCCAGAAACCACCGAGGATAATAATCCCGGACAAAACTGCAAACATTTAAGGTCCTCCGGCTTCTCCGGGACACTCTGCCAGCTGGAGCTTATAAACTCCAAACCACGAGGGACTGCCTCAAGCTCTTCCTCAAGTACAAGAAGGACGTAAACCGAACCATGCAGCTCCTGAAGGATGCCGGAGTAGAAAACTTCAGTTTCACCCCCCGGAACGACCAGCCTCTGCGATGTGTCATCAAACGTCTCCCAGTGGATATGGAGGTAGACTACATCAAGGAGGACCTGGAGCAGAAGGGGTACACCGGCGTCCAGGTACGTCAGCTCATTTCCCGCGGTAGGCCTCTGCCAATGTTTCAAGTAAATCTCGACAGGACCACTACCAACCGAAAAATTCTTCAAGAACGAGAGGTGTGCCATATGATGGTCACCGTGGAGGTCTTGAAAACTAATGCCAACATCACCCAGTGTTATAACTGCCAACAGCTGGGGCACACTTACAGAATGTGTCAGATGACCTCCCGGTGTGTCCTTTGCGGTGGCCTCCAACGCCTTGCTGACTGCCCCCAAAAGGCAAAGCAGGACGCTCGACCCCACTGCGCAAACTGTGGGGAAGCGCATCCTGCCAGTTACAGGGGGTGTGAGACGTTCAGAAACGAACGCCATCGCCGTCAACTGGCAAACATAGCCAGGACCACTCCAAGTGCTCAACTAGAGTCCAGACCCATTCAACACCCGGCCCCGGTTCAACCAGGCGTCTCCTTTGCTGGAGCCACCGGAGGGAAAAAGGTGCCCATGCCACCACTAAATGGTCCCCCTCCACTACCTCAAACCCCACAAACATCCACCGGAGACTTGGGCAGTCTAAGGGAAATCCTAAACCTGTTCAGGAGTCTCAACCTCCCAGCTCTCTTAGCAAAATTGCAGCCTTTCCTGATTAAGTTCAGAAGCTGCACAAGTACTATGGAGAAAATAGAAACCATCATATGCCTCCTCTCAACCCTCCTAGAGTAAATGGCCTATGTAAGGGGAGGTACAACATTGACCCACGCGCTCCTGTGGAATGCAGATGGCATCCACAGGCAGCAACACGAACTTGAAAACTACCTACGGCGTAACAAAATTGACATCGCATTTATCTGTGAAACAAAATTAAGACAAGAGCACGCTTTTAAGCTCCAGGGCTACCAAATTTTCCGGAATGACAGAATTGGCAGACAAGGGGGAGGGACTGCTATTTTGCTGAGAAACTGAATTGCTCATGCTTCTGTTACGCTACCTGCATTGGCAGCGTTAGAGTGCACGGCTCTTAAAACACGTGTTAATAATCAAACGGTGATGCTGGTAGCGCTTTATCGGCCCCCTAACTCCCCAGCTTTCATACGTGGGAGACCAGTGAAAGAGCTCAGCGGGTGAGGAGGTGCTTTGTTAGCGCGCACGAGAAACAAGCACGTGTAACGGTTTGGCGGGATCATTGTAGAGGATGCAACTGCCATAATTGGCGGGAAAGGTGTGTTCAAATAATAAGAGACTGAGTGAAGTGGTTCATTAAGGCTAGGTTGATATAGTGCTTCTTCTTGTTATGTACAGTGAGTGACCGTGTAGATCCAGGAGGATTTCCAAGTGAGGTGTTCACACAAGTGTTGTACATAGTGATTATTAATGTACAGCGTCATGTTAAACCAGTGTAAATAACCCCCTTCGTTTTCCTCGTGTACATAACATCATCTTTAGTGAATTAGTGTTTTAGCTTATGTGCAGTGACAGTGACACAGTATTTAGTGTTAGTTTTAGCGAATATTGCATGGGGCACGCTTAGCGTACCCCCGCGCATCAGTGAAAGTGAAATATGGCATCAGCCGCAGAGAGCGGCGCGCAAGCGCCCATACTTATAGACTCCGCCACCTCAGCCGCGGTGGCGCTAGTACAGCTCTCTACATCTACATTGGCCGACGACCTGAAGCAGCAGCAAATGATCCTGGAGGAAGAGCGTAGGGCGCGAACCGTCGAAAAGCTCAGAAGGGAAGTGGAGGACATACAGACTGAAATCACTTACTATACAAATATACTGGCCAACCTGGACGCGGACTCGACACAGTTCAACAAAGTTACACAGGACCTCGCGTTCTGTTACAAGGACTATGCCATGAAGAAGAGAGAACTTGTCAGACACAGTGAGGGGTGGAAAACTGCAGCACCGAAGAAAAAACGCACAAGAGACAGCGGCCGGGAAAGCGATTCCGACAGCGAATCCACCAGCAATCCACCAACAAGAGACTACCAAGGCAGTCCACACCGCCTTACCCCCTCACTCTTCGCAACTCCTTCGCACCACTACAAGTAACAGAACGCGATGACACGGAGTACCCGGCACTGCCCACCACCACACAGAACCCATTCCCACAACTCCATAAACCAAAACCCCCACAGCACCAGAAGACACCAACAAAAACCCGCCCCACTCCCCTCCCACATAAGGCAATGCCAAGTACATCAACAACAACGACGACACCCACCACACAAACAGCTGAGAACCAAAAACCACCCAGAATAGTCATCCCGGACGTCCGCCAGGCTGTCAAGGTCCTCCAGATCCTGAAGAGCTCACTTCCCAACGGCTCCTACAAGCTCCAGACTACGAGGGACTGCCTAAAACTCTTCCTCCAGAGGAAACAGGACGCCACCCCTACCATGCAGCTCCTGACAAACGCTGGTGTGGAGAACTTCAGCTTTACACCCAGAAGCGACCAACCTCTAAGATACGTCATAAAACGCCTGCCATCAGACCTACAGGTTGACTTTATCAAGGAGGACTTGGAGCTGAAGGGCTACACCGGCGTACAAGTCCGACAAATGGTGTCCCGTGGCAGGCCTCTACCAAACTTCCAGGTAAGCTTATCTAGAACCACGGACAACCAAAAGCTTTTACAGGAAAGAGAGGTGTGCCACATGATGGTCACCGTGGAGGTCCTTAAAACTTCCCAAAACATCACACAGTGCTATAATTGCCAGCAGTTAGGACATACGTTCAAAATTTGCAACATGACCTCCCGGTGCGTCCTTTGCGGTGACCTCCACCGCCTAGCTGACTGCCCAAGAAAGGCCAAACAGGACGTCATACCCCACTGTGCCAACTGTGGGGAAGCGCATCCTTCCAGCTATAGGGGGTGTGAGACCTTTAAGATGGAAGGTCACCGCCGCTAACTGGCAGCCGCAGCCAGGAACTCTCTTGGTACTCAACCAGGGCCACGCCCCATCCTCTACCCGGCCGTGGTCAGAAGCGACAGCTCCTTTGCAGGAGTCGCCGGAGGGCAAAATGCACCTGTGCAACCGCAAAATGGTCCCCCTCCACAACCCCAGCCCTCACAGGCGCCCACCAGCGACCTAGGAGGTTTAAAAGAAATTTTCAGCCTGTTCAAGGACTTAAACCTCCCGGCGCTACTAACAAAGTTGCGGCCCATAATCGCAAGATTAAAAAGCTGCAACAGTACCATGGAGAAGCTGGAAACCATCATATGTTTAATAACCACTCTCTTCGACTAAATGGCAACATCAAGGGGAGGCATAACTTTAACTCGCGCATTCCTGTGGAATGCAGATGGCATCCACAGGAAGCAACATGAACTTGAAAATTACCTGCGGCGTAACAAAATTGATATCGCATTCATTTGCGAAACAAAATTACAACAAGAGCACATTTTCAAGCTCCAAGGGTATCAAATCTTTCGGAACGACAGAATTGGCAGACAGGGGGGAGGGACTGCTGCTTTGCTCAGAAACACAATTGCTCATGCTTCTGTTACGCTACCTACAATGGCAGCGTTAGAGTGCACAGCACTTAAAACACGTGTAAATAATCAAACGGTGATGCTGGTAGCACTTTATCGGCCCCCTAACTCCCCATATTTCATACGTGACCTCGAGCAAATCCTCGCTTTACAGGAGCACGTTATAATTGCAGGAGATTTCAATGCCCAGCACCCCTGGTGGTTTTCTCGCCGAGCAAACGCGGCTGGAAATCTCCTGGTTGAACTTATAACGGATAATGACGACATAGAGGTACATCTTCCCCCAGATCCTACATTTTGGCACAGATCGGGGCACTTTGACCCCGAAATTTTGGACTTCGTATTAAAAAAAATGCGACACCTTTAATTAACTTTACAGTGTACCACAGCCTGGACTCCGATCACCTACCTGTGCATTTCGACATACAGGGTTGTATTTCAGCCGGTGCCTCTGGCCCTCGAAGGAGGGCTGAGATCTACTGGAATAAGTTCACCATCAAAATGCACGGGATGGCGCAACCCAGACTGTCATACTATAGCGAGGCAGACATAGATGTCGCCATTGAAAACTTTACTGCCTCGCTACACACAGCCAAGAGAAGCGCTACCACTTACACTACAAGACCACCCGGTTTTTGCACGTACCCCGAGGTAGAGCAACTCATTGCGCGGAGACGACGCTTGACAAAACTGTGGCGATATACCCGTCAGCCTGAATATAAAGTGCTAGCAAAATGGCTACGCAACATCATTCGGCATCAAATTAGACTTAATAAAACTGAACAGTGGGAAAACAAAATGCTGAGTACCACCCATTCGGACTCTTCTTTGTGGAAATTATTAAAGGCATTTAAGGTCTCCACGAGCGTCAACTCCGCAACTGAGGCGCTGCACACTCATGGCGGCCTGCACTTCTCCGAGGAGGAGAAAGCCGAGGTCTTCGCTGACTGTCTCGAAGACAGATTCAGCGAGAACCCAGTTACCAACCGTGACTTAGAACGGGAGCTACAGACATGGGTACAAACCTGGGTGGCGCAGAAGCAAGAGCAACAGCTATCCCTAATAACACCGCAGGAAGTTTACAAGCTCATTAGGAAATTGCCTAATGGGAAAGCTGCCGGCCCAGACAAAGTGACTAATGAGGAACTTAAGCATCTCCCGAGAAAAGCTCTGGTGCAACTGACCAAAATATTTAACGCCTGTTTGCAGCAACGTTATTTTCCCTCTACTTGGAAACAAGCCAAGGTGATCATGCTTCCAAAGCAAGGGAAAAGCACCAGACAACCGCAAAATTACCGCCCCATTAGTCTCCTGTCTACTATTGGTAAATTGCTCGAAAAACTTATACTTTCTCGACTCCAAAAACATGTTTCGGAATCTCATGAACTCTCGAATTCACAGTTTGACTCTCGAAAAGGACATTCTACTGACTTACAGCTTCTCAGAATAACAGATGACATAACAGAGCAATTTAACAACCGGGCTACAACGTTGGCGCTATTTCTGGACGTAGAAGCCGCATTTGACCGGTGCTGGCACAATGGCCTTATCTATAATCTGCACCAAAATTTCCCGGTACTTCAAAATTATCTACACTTCCTGCACAATGTTTTAGAAAAGCGGAAGTTCTACGTCCAAGTGCGCCGCTCCTCCACTCGGGAGCGAATGATGCGGGTTGGCGTCCCACAAGGGGCAATAATGTCCCTCTTCCTGTACATACTGTTTACAAACGGCTTCCCAGTGGACGCCAGATGCAAGGTCGCCATGTACGCCGACGACAATGCAATATACAACCACCATAGAAATCCACGTTTCGGTCTTGCAGAAATGCAACGCTATGTCAACAACTTCCTCTCATGGCAACATGATTGGAAAATCAAAATTAACCCCGACAAATGCCAGCTGATTCATTTTTCTAAGCGGCATCACACTTTGGCAATGAACCTAACGGTCGGTGGTCAGGTATTGCACTGCCGTCGGCAAGTTAAATACTTAGGGGTTAGCTTGGACCGCACAATGTGCTGGTCCACCCACATAAAAAATAGCGCCAACAAAGGCAGACAGCGGCTAAAGTTATGCGCCCCCATCTTCCGCAGCAATCAGCTGCAATTGAAGTCCAAACTCATCCTCTACAAAGCTTTTATCCTGTCAGTGGTTCTATATGCGTGTGTGGCGTGGGCAAACGCCTCAAAAACTGCCCTAAAACAGATCCAAACCCTCCAAAACCTCTCCCTCCGAAAAATCCTCTCTGCTCTTCTCTTAACCACCAACCAAACCCTACACCTGGAAACCCAGATCCCCTCCATCCCTGAGGCAATAACCAAAAGAGCCTCCGCTGCATGGGCGCGCATCAGAAACCACGACAATTACGTCATTGCCAATATCGGCAACGGTGAGCCGAAACATCGAAAACATGCACGAATCAAAATGTTTTAGACGTCGCTTGGCTCACTGACTGATGTGCGTCCATGCAAATATGGGCCCCAGGCCGCACACAAGCTACCTCAGAGGCCTGCACCTCAGGGAATCAGTCAGGAGCTGCAACCTGCCCGCCCAGGAAAACCGCGGAAATGTATATAAAGCGAGTGTATATAGGCCCTTACGCCTGAAGCTTCAGCTGTATCGAGCGATCATCCCACCTCTGGTCCTGTACGGATGTGAGATCTGGGGAGTGGTGGCAAAGTCCACCTTCATCAGACTCCAGACGCTGCAGAACCGGGCATTAAGGATGATCTATGATACCGGCTGGAGATTTCCTGCCCATATCCTACACGAACATTCCGGTATCCCGTACATTGTCGACGTGATTAAAACTCGCGCTCGAACAATGTACAACAAACTCCAGAACCACCCTAACCCTCTGGTGAATACTCTGGGCCAATACGACCGGAGACAGCTGCGCCGACTACCATCCAAAAGATTGCCAAAGGACATCTTAGGTCCTGCGGTCTAATCTTAAGATGGGAAAGGCGAAAATGCAATCTGTATTCAAAACAGAGAGAATCACCTGTTTCAGTTCACCTCTCAGTGAGTGACTGAGGGCCAGAACCCTGGTGGGGATTAGCGCGTAGAAGTCGCGCACAGCCCGCTTGTGGAGCAATCCCTGCCTACCATCCCTCCCGCCCATATAAAAACCCCTGTTCCCACAAATTTTTCCCAGTGATAAATATCCCTGTAGTGACACCATCAAAACCATCGCGCAGGTTAAGCCGTATGACGGCTAGGTACTGCGGTAAAGACACTCGAGCGGGGGAAACATCATCTCCGCTCGACTCGAACTCCCTCTGGCGTCTGGCGTCTGTAAATAGTGTTTTAATGTGCGTCTGTGTGTGGGTGTGTGTGTGCGTGAGGGCATATCTCACGATATGCCAGAGTGAATGCGGGAGTGCATGTGTGTAAATAAAGTGTATATATGTATATAAAGAAAAAACAACAACAAAAACTAGAAACAAAAACCAAAGACAATACAACAGGGAACTGTTCTCGGTGGCCCAAGGACGGCCACTGTATGGGTTTCCTGGAAAACCCGTTGTATATAAAATGTAAAAACAAAAAATTGTAAATAAATGTAAATGTAAGTCTGTTAGCTGGGCCTGCTGTACCAGCACCAGACAAAATTAAAATAAACAAAATCTGTAATCTGTATTTCATACGTGACCTCGAACAAATCCTCGCTTTAGAGGAGCATGTTATAATTGCAGGAGATTTCAATGCCCGGCACCCCTGGTGGTTTTCACGCCGGGCAAACACGGCGGGAAATCTTCTGGTTGAATTTATAACTGATAATGACGACATTGAGGTACATCTTCCCCCATAACCCACATTTTGGCATCGATCAGGGCACTTTGACCCTGAGATTTTGGACATCGTACTCACAAAAAATGCGACACTGTTAAACAACTTTACTGTGTACCACAGCCTGGACTCCGACCATCTTCCTGTGCATTTCGACATACAGGGTGGTATTTAAGCCGGTGTCTCTGGCCCTAGAAGGAGAGCTGAGACCGACTGGAATAAGCTCACCATCGAAATGCACGGGATGGCGCAACCCAGACTGTCATACTATAGCGAGGCAGATGTAGATGTCGCCATTGAAAACTTCACTGCCTCGCTACTCGCAGCCAAGAGAAGCGCTACCACTTACACCACAAGACCACCCGGTTTTTGCACGTACCCCGAGGTAGAGCAACTCATTGCGCGGAGACGACGCTTGACAAAACTGTGGCGATACACCCGACAGCCTGAATATAAAGTGCTAGCAAAATGGCTACGCAACATCATTCGGCATCAAATTAAAATCAACAAAACTGAACAGTGGGAAAACAAAATGCTGAGTACCACCCATTCGGACTCTTCTTTGTGGAAATTATTAAAAGCATTTAAGGTCTCCACGAGCGTCAACTCCGTAACTGAGGCGCTGCACACTCAAGGCAGCCTGCACTTCTCCGAAGAGGAGAAAGCCCAGGTCTTCGCTGACTGTCTCCAAGAAAGATTCACCGAAGTACCAGACATGGGTACAAACCTGGGTGGCGCAGAAGCAAGAGCAACAACTACCCATCATAACACCGCAGGAAGCTTTCAAGCTCATTAGGAAATTGCCTAATAGGAAACCTGCCGGCCCAGACAAAGTGACTAATGAGGAACTTAAGCATCTCCCGAGAAAAGCTCTGGTGCAACTAACAAAGATATTTAACGCCTGTTTGCAGCAAGGCTATTTTCCTTCTACTTGGAAACGAGCTAAGGTTATCATGCTCCCAAAGCAAGGGAAAAGCACCAGAGAACCGCAAAACTACCACCCCATTAGTCTTTTGTCTACTATTGGTAAATTGCTCGAAAAATATATCCTTTCTTGACTACAAAAACAAGTCTCGGCAACACATGAACTCGCAAATTCACAGTCTGGCTTTAGAAAAGGACATTCCACTGACCTATAGCTCCTATTTATACTTGCTGCACAATTTTTTAGAAAAACGGAAATTGTACGTCCAAGTGGGCCGCTCCTCCTCACAGGAGCGAGTGATGCGGGCTGGCGTCCCACAAGGGGCAATCATGTCACCTTTTTGTATATACTATTCACCAACGATTTCCCAGTGCACGCCAGATGTAAGGTCGCCATGTATGCTGACGACACTGTAATATACAACAACCATAGAAATCCACGTTTCGGCCTTGCAGAAATGCAACGTTATGTTAACAACTTCCTCTCATGGCAACATGACTGGAAAATTAAAATTAATCCCGACAAATGCCAGCTGATACATTTCTCTAAGCGGCATCACACTTTGGCAATGGACCTAACGGTCGGTGGTCACGTATTGCACTGTCGTCGGCAAGTTAAATACTTAGGGGTTACCTTGGACCGAACAATGTGCTGGTCCACCCACATAAAAAATAGCGCCAACAAAGGCAGACAGCGGCTAAAGTTATGCGCCCCCATCTTCCGCAGCAAACAGCTGCAATTGAAGTCCAAACTCGTCCTGTATAAAGCTTTCATCCTGTCAGTGGTTCTTTACGCGTGTGTGGCCTGGGCAAACGCCTCAAAAACCTCCCTGAAACAACTCCAAACCCTCTACCTCAGCAAAAATCCTCTGTGCTCCACTCCTCACCATTAACCAAACTCTTCACCTCGAAACCCGGATCCCGTTCGTCCCGGAGGCAATAGAAAAACGAGCCACTGTCGCGTGGGCGCGCATCAGGAATCACCAAAATGACGTGATTGCCAATATTGGCAAGGGCGAGCCAAAGCATCGTAAACATGCTAGAATTAAAATGTTCTAGACATTGCATGGCTCGCCGACTGATGCGCTCTCATGCAACCCAGGCCCTAGGCCACACACTCCGGAAGAGGTCTGTGCCTCGGAAACGCCACAGGAGCTGCAACCTGGCCGCACAGGAAAACTGCGGAAAAACTGTAAATAGTGAAGTGTATATAGTGCAGTGTGTGTAAATATGTATATACGAGCATGTGTGTGTGTGTGTGTGTGTGTGTGCGTGTGATGGGACATATGTGTGGTATGCCCAGGAGTGAGTGAGTGTATGTATCCGTATATATAAATTAAAAAAAAAAACTATCAAAAACGGACAAACAAAAGACTGAGAATACGCCCAAAAACTGTTCTCGGTGGGCTAAAGCCGCTCACTGTATGGGTTTTTTGATGATATAAAACCTAACAAGAGTACCCATGTAAATATTGTAAATTATAATTAATGTCAATTTTAGCCTGTAAGCCGGGCCCCTCTGTACCGGCACCAGGCAAATTTTTTCCTCAATAAAATAAGGCTAAGTCTAAGTCTCATATTGTTTATGTGTTCTAATGCTGAATATTGAAAAATAAAATTAGTCTAAACTACACATTTGTTTAATATGTTCATTGTACAAGTTCTTATGGCTCCTATTAAGCGCACTGAACGCCATCCAATTCAATTCACCAGAGAAACATTGCTTAGCTTGCATTAGTCTTTGAAGGTAATATATTTCTTCCCATAGTGCTGCTGAGATTTTGCTGGCAACAGCTCTTATTCAATGTTTCTGGCTCGGATTGAAATTTCCTCGCGATTTTCACCCATATTTTCAGTTGCAGCAGTTTGTTCAGAAATGAGCACTACCGCCTACTCCGGGTATTTACAGTCACTGCCTCCTAAAAGGCGCCAATCGTCGTGCAAAATATCTGGTAGCAGAGCGTGGTGCTTCATAAATAAAGTACCTTCAATATATTCCGCAATTTTCCGCAGAAATTTGTGTAGAGAGCTAAGTCTGATTGCATAATCATGATTTTGGTTAAATTTGCAGCTCTCGTGCGAAAGAAACATTTGGATACAGTTTGTGAGCCTTTTTCCAACTAAATAGGATTGCAAGAATTACACGTATTTACGTACAAGGTCCACATTCGGAACTTCTAGAACGTCACTTCTGTAAAAACAATCTGATGTGTTGCATTCACATGACTTCCTCTACTCTTGTACTAACCATTCTTATAAACGTAGTTGAGAGAAAAATTTGTATAAATTATATTATTTCCTTGTAGGTGCCAGGGAAATAAGGGAATACAGTAGGCTTTGAGCGATAGTCAAATCTTTTAAAGCTTTGAGATTCCGTTCTCTTTGCACGCTTAACATAAAAAAAGAACAGCGGTGTTCCATTTCACGAAAATTTTAAGCTTCCCAAAACTGACACAAATAACAAGGAATATATCTTAAATAGTTCACTCTACAAAAAAATCATTCAGAAATAAATTCTGTGTTTTAGCAAGATCTACAGTTTTGTATTTTAAGATTTTGTCTATCCCTTACGGCTTACGAGTTATTCAAAAGTCGTCCAGAGTAAACAGGACTACATAGGTTATAGCCAGAAAATTCAAAATATACATTTTCTTTGTCATACAAATATCTATGACATTTGACATTTTAATCAAAATCGTTAGAGCCATTTTCAAGAAAATCAAAATGTTGGAAAAATTTTCCATGTAAAGGGTAGTTTAGGGTGGGGCTATTTTCTTCAAAATCTTCGTGTCGCATCCTTGAAATACATTAAAGTTAAACACCAACTTTGGTTTTTAACCGACTTTTCGTTTTTCAGTTGTGCTGTCTACAGACTGACACACAAACAGACAGACACAGACACACACACACACACACACACACACACACACACACACACACACACACACACACACAATAACACGCGCGCGTGCGCGGAACTTTTTCTAAATTTTTTTTTTTTTTTTTTTTTTTTTGGATTCAAGGGGTCTCGAAACATATTTCCGGTGAAATCTCGACATCGAATTTTTGGGTGGAACAACACTTTTCTACTTAGCTGTAGAGAAAGTAAAAATATGATGTATTGCACTCACATGACTTTCTCTACTAAACATTCTTACAAACTTTTATTCCTATATCTTCTTGGCGTCATTTGAAATAAGCATTTGCAGAAATTAATGCTTATTTCCTTGTAGCTACAAGGGGACTATTAGAATACAGTAAGCTTTGAGTGATAATCAAATGTTTTAAAGCTTTGAGATTTCATTCTCTTTGCACGGTTAACATACAAAAAATGAACGATGTTCCATTTGACGAAAGACAGCGGAATCTCAAAGCTTTAGAATAATTGACTATCGGTCAAGCCTGGTACATTCCCATTTTGCCGTTATACCTACAAAAAAATAATAAGATAATTTCTGCGAATGTTTATCTCAACTAACACGAAGAAGATATAGGAATAAGAGTTTGTAAGAATGGTTAGTACAAGAGTAGAGAAATTCATGTGAGTGCAACACAATAGATCTTTTTAAAAGTACCCCATGTTTGATTTTCTAAACCTGTTCACTCGTATTAATCTGTTGTGTGGAGGTGGAAGTTAATATCAACTGGCCGACGCACATCGGAGGTGTGGAAAATTCGATTATACCACCCGAGGTGAGAGAGAGAGATTCAGGCTCTTGAAAGTTGAGAATATACTCCCAGCTGACAGCACGGGACTCTCCACACTTCATCGATAGATAAACATTATCCCCTTGTTGTTTTATACCGGTGTCACAAATTCCAGTGTCACTTTTACGCCCTTAACACAAGCTGTCCCAATTTAACTCTTAGGCAATACATATATTAATATAAAAAATCTTAAGTTTTCGTCTAATTGCTTCACATTTTTATCATGTTTTAAGTATCTGATGTACTACACTCACATGAGTTTCTCTACTCTTGTACTAACCATTCTTACAAACTCTTATTCCTATATCTTCTTAGTGTTAGTTGAGATAAACATTTGCAGAAATTATCTTATCGCTTATTTTTTTGTAGGTGCGAGGGGAATATTAGAATACAGTAGGCTTTGAGCGATAGTCAAATCTTTTAACGATTTGAGATTCCGTTCTCTTTGCACGGTTAACATATAAAAATTAATAACGATGTTCCATTTGAGAGAAGTATAAGTTCTCCAAAGCTCAGACAAATAACAAGGCATATCTCCGAAATGGTTCACTCTACGAAAAAATGTATTGAGACATAAATTGTGTATTTTAGCAATATCTACATTTTTGTGTGTTAAGATTGTATTATACTTTCAAATTATTAAAAAGTCTGCACTTATACTCCTAACACCCTGTATATAGATTTTTAATTACTGGTAGCAAGTTTAGTGAATTCATTACATCAGATTTATCCTTTAAGAATTTGAAATTCAGAAGTGCTAGAGTGCTGCCAATTCAATTACTTGTATAGTACATAACTCTAACACACGTAACTGATCAAAGTTCCATGTGTGCACACTTCGCATTGGCACGTGTGTGTCTGTGCATCTTGTTTCTGTTATTGACGTGACAGAAGTGAATTAATCGGGTGGAAGTTTGACAGATAACGCCTGGCTGCATTCTAACATGTCATTCCATTTAGAGCTTCAGTAATCGATACACTGTCAAAAACATAATCTTGCTGTTCCTGACAAACGCTCTTTTTATATTCTACATATGCATAGCAAACCGTAATACTGGATGAAAAATATGCTGCACTTAGGAATACATAGTTGCTTTAATATTTTATAACCAATATTTTTGTATGGTTTCTTTATAGGTAGCACATATACGCAGAGAGGAGGTGTACCAAAAACACCAACAACGCTTAATACTTTGTGCGGGATGGCAAACTGGTTGGTTGTCAAATGTCAACCCCTTTCCGGAAATACACAGTTTGGACGCTGGAGGGCGTCGATATTTGAGAATCAACGGAGAATTGGTTCGACATGAATTTTGTGTTTTAGCAAGATCTACAATTTTGTATACTAAAATTTTGCCTGAAAATGCTTTTTTCTTTTTTATTCTGGAGGCCTCAAACATATATTTCCGGTGGAATTTTGATATCTAGTTTTTGGGTGGAATACAATATTTCCACTACTTACTACACGTAATAGGGAAAGTAAAAAATTCAAATCTGAGGAAAGAAACGAAGCATACAGAAAGGGTAAGTGTGGGGGGGGGGGGCTATGTGGGGTTAAAAGGGAGCACACGAGTGACAAACATGTTCAGCGCTTTTAAAAATAGAACATTGAGAAAATATTGGCAAAATTTACAGGCATCTATATAATATTTACAGAGTATAATTTAACAGCCTTAAATTTTGTCATTTATATTTAAAAACTGTCACAGCATCGCTAATCCACACATTGAGACAGACACTATAATTACTAAAAATGTAGATATCTATTCTAGATTAGAAAATAGAAATCACACAAGAATTCTTCTTAAGCTAAAGTACTTAAGGGAAAGCTACTTTCAAAAATCTGATGTGTTGCACTCACATGATTTTCTCTACTCTTGTACTAACCATTCTTACAAACTTAGTTAAGATAAACATTTGTACAACTTATTGCTTATTTCCTTGTAGGTACAAGGGGAATATTGGAATACAGTAGCCTTTGTGCGATAGTGAAATCTTTTAAAGCTTTGAGATTCCGTTCTCTTTGCACACTTAACATATAAAAAAATGAATAACGATGACCCATTTCACGAAAGTTCTAAGTTTTCCGAAACTCACACACATAACACGGAATATCTCCGAAATGGTTTAACCTACAAGAAAATTTATTTTGACATAAATTGTGTATTTTAGCAAGATCTACAGTTTTTGTGTAGTATGATTTGGTCTATCTCTAACGGTTTACCAGTTATGCAAAAGTCGTCCAGAGTAAATACGACTACAGGGGCTATAGCCAGAAAATTCAAGATATACATTTCATTTGTCATAAAAATATCTCAAACATATGACATTTTAATCAAAATCGTTAGAGCCATTTTCAAGAAAATCAAAATTGTCAAAAAATGTTCCATGTAAAGGGTAGTTTAGCGTGGGGCTGTTTTCTTTAAAATCTTCGTGTCACATCCTTGAAAGACATTAAACTTAAATACCAACTTTGGTTTTTAACCGACTTTTCGTTTCTGAGTTATGCTGTCCACAGACTGACAGACTGACACACAGACACACACACGGACCTTTTTCTAAAAATGCCTTTTTTGGATTCAGGGGGCCTCAAAACATATTTCTGGTGAAATCTCGACATCGAATTTTTGGATGGAATACAATACTTCCCCTACTTACCAGTAGAGAAAGTAAAAATAGTTGTAGTAAATTCTGTCTAGCTGTTATTTCTTGATTGACTTTTATAAAGATTTTCGAAGTGCACAAAGCGAACGTAGGTAGTAAATTTAATAAAGACATACTGAGCTACCTTAATAAGACTATTAAGTTTCAGGCGCATCAATTGTTCCCAAAAGTGAAACTTTGTTACTTTTTTGTGCAGGAACAAAGCTATTTGTTCTCTAATGAAACAATTTTCTGCAGATTGTGCTTGAGCCATGAAGGTAGAAAACATGGTTATGTCACCTTTTTCATGGCTAACTCTATTAAATGTTGTGTGATGAGTCTGTCCGTAGGTGGGTGGGTGGGGACTGTAATTAAAACAAGTGATGGCGACGTCCTTCATCACTGGCTTACCTGATGGGCGTTAGTTCAATTACCATCACATGTTTACAAAATTATTATACACATTTTTCATGCTAGAGAAGGCTTTATGGTGTTAAATAAAGGATTATATACATAGTATTTTATTTATAGCCCGTCAGTGTACTCTTCGTCAATTTGTTGTTCAATCTAAAGCTTAACTTTATTTATAAAATATATACAGTGCAACTTCAAAATGCACGAGGGTAAACCAATAAGTAATGACCCACATTTTTACTTTCACTATTACGTACTTAACATAACAAATTAACGATTATCTCCACATTTTCATGTAAAAAAAGTATGGTTAGGTATTTCAGTTTTAACCAGATTCTTAACACGTTTTACACGTGTGCATCTATGTATTTAAATACGACTGTCCTTAACAGCCAAAACAAATAGAAGACCGAGGAAACCAGGTAATGGCTGTAGGGTGTCTAACCCAGTTTTGCAATTACTTCGGAAATGTGTGTGAAGGCAAGCATTGTTGTGTTTAATCAACACGTCTTAAGGTTTGTTATGACACCGAAGTCGCTGCAAGCGCCTCTTGAGTGCGACTGATGTGTTGATATAATGATAATGCCCACTGGCATCACAATCAGTCTCACAGTCCCGAAACAAATCCTGCAGCACTGCAGAAACACCTTCTAGTTGGAACCGTCTTCCTGCTGTTTGTAACAGATATCACTCATAAACGGCACTTTAACCCGTTAACTGCCAGGTCATTTTGCTACATAAGCCATTCTCCCCAAACCGATTTTCCTATCCCTTTGGGAGGCATCTTAGCTGTAGCGATTCGAATAGCCATGATGGTTAAGGCGATATGCAGTGCACTGGCCAGCCATTCAAAGTCAAACATTCGAATCCCAGCAAAAAATTGCTCCACCCTAAACATGGAAAATTTTGATTTTCTCGAAAATGGCTCTAAAGATTTTGATTAAAATGCCGTATGTTTTAGGTATTTTTATGTCAAATGAAATTTATATTTTGAATTTTCTGGCTATAGCCTATGTAGTCCTCTTTACTCTTGATGACTTTTGCATAACTGGTAAGCCGTTAGAGATAGACTAAATCTTACTATACAAAAACTGTAAATCTCGCTAAATCTGTCGCTTAAACTTTCGTCAAATGCAAGGTCGTTATTCACTTTTTATCTCTTGGCCATGCAAAGAGAACGGAATTTGAAAGCTTTAAACATTTGACTATCGCTCAAAGCTCGCATATTCCCCTTGTACCTACAAGAAAATAACCAATAAGATAATTTGTACAAATGTTTATCTCAACTAACACGAAGAAGATATAGGAATAAGAGTTTGTAAGAATGGTTAGTACAAGAGTAGAGAAAGTCATGTGAGTGCAACACATCAGATATTTTATACTCTGATTATCAATTTTAATTATTTTATTTATTTCTAAGCTTAATTTTGATATCTAGTACAGAGATATACTCGGATACATATAATGTACGCTTTGTACTGGCACACTCATTCTTAGGCCGTCTACGCTCCGCTTAGTGGTGTGAGGTAGCTTGACTCTGGCTCTGTGTTTGACGCCGGAGGTCGGCCAGCGTTACAATAATTAAATCACAATTTTTACAATATAAATCTGATAGTTATTGGATACATTAACCTAAATGATCATGTTAAGTAAGGAACTATTTTGCATCACAGAACTGGTATTCCACGATAGTTGCCAATGAGAGGAGAAAAGTGAGGATATATTGGACACGGGTATATGGATCATTAGTTGTTAATTTTACGAACATGGACAGGTATTTTTGAGAACTCTCGTGAGAGATAAATTGGATTAACATCACAAGTAGCTGTTCGTCACATAGGAGCCAATTTTAACGTGGTTGAAGTGTTTCGTCTCATGCAAACACTCTATTTAATCTCTTTCAATTACTGTGAGTGTCTCCACCCTGACTCGACATACCAGCCCCATTAATTATTCCGTATGTTTCCACACGCACGCACGCACGTTCACCCTTCCTTATTAAAATCGCACGAACCAGTTCAATTGTACGTCAAGTCTCAATAGAGCTTTGCTCCGCAATCACACGTCTGCCAACACGATTTACATGTTACATTCACATGACTTTCTCTTCCCACTAGGTGTCTGTCTTCTACAAATGCTTAAATGTTAATTAAAGTACGTTTTGATTAGGGTTTGAGGGCCAGTCGACAGCTAGGTCATTAGAGAAGTACGTTTTGAAGATCTCTCTAAAACCATATCACATATGCAGACGTCAGATATAGAAGTTCCCAGGTCTTTTCAGTTCGTAATCAGAATGTGTAATTACCTAATTCAAAAATGTCCTGGAGATCAACTCTGTCGTTGCAGATATGCGCACCATAAACGAGGTTTTATGGGACGTAGAACAAAGATTCCCTAGATTCAGCCTTGTTTTAACTGAAAATATATGTATTTCTTTCAATACATTGTAAATACAACTTGTAATTCTGTGCAATGATTTGTAAACACGTGTACTTTATTAATTTGAATTATTTAGTTTAGTAGTTCCTTTATATACTCATTTATTTATTTTCAGTATTAATACACTAAACTGCCATATAGGATTTTTTGCACTCTGGTTGCTACAGAAAAAACAAATGAATCATAGTATGATTTTAGCAAAAATCAGAAGTGTATGGGAATTTAAATGGTCACGTGTTGAAGCTTTAAAGGTTTCTGAGAGAGAAAAAAAGGCTGTTACTTATTGCATTAAAAGGTTCGAAGTATGTTTTATATTAAAACTTTTTAATTATCACCAAAGTTTAGCTATGGATGCCCCAAATAGCTTGGTAACGCTAGAGGAATCGGAAATATTGATAGATTTGGATTTAGATAATACTTACTATAATAAATTTTGAGTATGTGCATTCAAGAAACTAACTTCAAAGGAAACTATGTTGCATCATTACGAGGTTATACTCAATATCACAAAAACCGCAAGGACTGCCTCCATGCTAGTGGCGGCGTAGTAACCTACGTTAAAGACAGCATCAAACATCAGGCAATACCGCTTACAACTGAACTTGAAGCAATTGCCACTAGAGTAAACCTTCCTACACCTATTTCCATTTGCAACATATATCTACCAAATAAAAGCCCACTTGATTTACATGCACTGCAGGAGTTAACACAACAACTTCCTAAACCATTTATTATACTGGGCGATTTTAATAGCCATAGTACTATATGGGGTTGTAAGCATACCAACGCAAGAGGTAAAATAGTGGAGCAGCTCTTGCACAACGAAAATCTCAATATGCTTAACGATACCTCACAAACTCACTTCAGTACAGCCAACGGTACTTCCAGTGCAATCGACTTAACATTAATCACTCCTGATATCCAAGATAAATTTGAATGGACAGTCGCCAAGCAATTACATGGCAGTGACCATTTCCCAATTTTATTAACTAATGCAAATAACATTCCTTTAAGTTTTAACTGTCAGCCACGATGGAATTTAAAATGCGCAAACTGGAACAAGTTCAGAGCACACGTCTCTGACAATTTATCCTATCTAACATCCCCCATGAATTTCAGTCAGTCAGATACTGACAAACTAGTAAACTCGTTTGCAGAAGTGATTTTCAATTCCGCCGAGGTCACTATTCCTAGGATATACCCTGTTTCTAGGAAGACTGTATGTTGGTGGAACGAAGAATGTAAAACAGCGATAGCATTAAAAAATAAAGCCTATTATAAATACAAAAGGCAACCTACCCCCACACACAAAATCGAGTTTCAAAAAGCCAGAGCTAAAGCACGTCAAGTAGTAAAGCACAGCAAGAAAGAGTCCTGGCTAACATTCGTGTCCACTGTAAACAGAAAAACCCCGTCACGAGTGGTATGGCAAAAAATTCGCAAAATACGGGGATCTTACGATGGAACACATAATATAGTTTTCCACAATTATACAACAAACACTACAAGTACTGACCCCCAAACCATAGCAAACATACTGGCGCATACTTTTGCAGAGGCCTCAAGAGAAGAAGCTTGCGAAAGCAAGGTGACCCACTGCTACCAACCTGACGAAAATAACCAAGAAAACTACAATGATAACATTACTTTCACAGAATTCATGGAGGCACTTGAAAAGAGTAAATGCTCCAGCCCTGGGCCGGATAACATTCCTTACATAATGTTAAAATCCTTACCGCAAGATGGACTGGTTTACTTTCACGAAATCCTTAATTATATATGGAACTCAAGAACTTTTCCTAAACAGTGGCGCACAGCAACTATAGTACCCATCCCCAAACCAAACAAAGATCTTACTTCACCTGAAAGTTTCAGACCTATAGCCCTCACCTGCTCTATGTGTAAAATACTTGAAAAAATTATAAATAACCGATTGCGTTGGAAACTAGAGAAAATGCAGTTCTTCTCCGAACTTCAAAATGGTTTCCGCCAGTTTCGATCCACCACTGACCATCTTTTAATACTTGATTCTGAAATAAAAGCTGCATTTACACAGAAACAACATCTCATGGCAATAAGCCTAGATATAGAAAAAGCGTATGATAAAATTTCACGAGCTTACATACTCAAAACAATACGTAACATCGGTATCCGTGGTAATTTGTATCACTTTATTGACAACTTCCTTCAGGAATGGAAAATTAAAGTTCGCTACAAAGGAACCATGTCAAAAGAAGAATCCATTAATAGAGGTGTTCCACAGGGATCAGTAATCAGTGTCACACTATTTCTCATAGCTATCAACAGTATAGTAAGCAGTATTACACCACCTGTAAAAGGTATACTATTTGCAGATGACCTAACTATCTTTTGTAAGGGGAAAAACCCCTCTACTACTGCAACACTTCTTCAAGAAACACTGGAAAATCTGCACACTTGGACTAATCATGCTGGTCTTAACTTGTCATATCATAAATCGAAATGCATATGCTTCTCCAAATCACCATGTAAAGTCCCAAACCCCACAATCTGCGTGGATAACAAGCTAATCGACTCAGTGAAGGCTATCAAAATTTTAGGTTTAACGTTTGATGCAACTCTAAGCTGGAAACATCACATTGATGATATGAGAAATGAATGCCTCAGAAGATTAAATGTACTAAAAACCCTAAGCTGCAAAAACTGGGGTTTTGATCTCAGTACCCTCAAACGAACGTATCAAGCTCTCATTAGAAGTAAACTCGACTATGGAGCCCAGATCTACAATACAGCTAAATCTTCAGTTTTAAAGAAACTAGATACAATTCAAACAGCAGCTCTAAGAATATGCTTGGGAGCTTACAGAACCAGCCCTGTTTCTGCCTTAACAATGGAAACCGACGAACCACCATTGAACGTCCGCAGAACAGATGTGAGCCTAAAATTCGCCCTTAAAACTTTAGCAAGACCCGAATCAATGATCTACCAGTACGTCCTCCCAGAAACGTCCAACCAACGTTTACAGGCTAATTCACAAAAAGAAATGTCATTTAAATCTAAAATAAGCAAATGCATTGAAGAATATAACATAGAAGTTCCTGCCATAATGTCCAGAAAGTTTCATTGTCTACCACCTTGGAGAATACCAACTGCTCAACTAAATTTGAATATTACAGCTTACCATAACTCCCATACAGATGCATCTTGCTATAAACAGCTGTTTCAAGAAATAACAAATGCCTACCCTAACCATACATTTATCTACACTGATGGTTCCAAAACGGACAGCGACAATGGATGTGCCATAATTACCCCAGATAAGAAACTTCAGCTGAAACTCCCTAAATATTATTCCATATTCTCCTGCGAACTTTGTGCACTTAAGCAAGCTTTAACATACATCATCCAATCTAGTGAGAGTAAATTTCTTATAATTTCTGATTCATTAAGCTCTCTCCAAAGTCTCAGAGATCGTTCAACTGACCTCCAACTGCTTCAAGATATCCACAGTCTTTATTCCATTGCTCTAAATAAAAAGAAAATAGTTACTTTCATTTGGGTCCCTTCACACTGCGGCATTAAGGGCAATGAAGAAGCGGACAAAGCTGCTAAAGAAGCAAGTCGGCTAACATACACACATGAACACCAAGCAGTACCTTATCGTGATATTACAAAGTACTTCTCCAAACTAATAAAAACAAGATGGAAACAGGCCTGGAATCAATCGCCTCCAGAAAAACTACACATGGTAAGGAAAGGAGACACCAATTCTTCCCCTGTCTATTCTCTTAGCAGGAAAGAGCAGGTGATTATCTCACGTCTCCGCATTGGTCATACAAGGTTAACCCACTCATACCTCCTCAGCAAAGGCCAGCCACCACAATGTGAAGTCTGCAACACCCGCCTCACAGTAAAACATCTCCTCACAGAATGTAAGCAATACGCTACACAACGACAGCTTCATCACATCACTGGAGACTTATCCACCACTCTGAACACGCCATCCAACTGCAGAAGGGTGTTATCATTTCTCAAAGGTACGGGCTTGCATGCGAAAATATAATATGAAACATACTTGTTGTACTGATTTGATTGTATTCTCATGTTTTTGGTAAAATAATTGTACTAAATTTATTGTATACCGCTGTATTCCATAGAATAGTCGCGATATGACTTAATTGTTAAAGCGACTCTAAATAAATTAAAAAAAACAAAAAAACAAAAAAATAAATTTTGAGATTGGTTATTCCTTATTAGTATGGCTGGGTTGGAAACAGCTGAAAAGCTTGGTGACTTAAAAACAAAGAAATTTGAATCTACCAAATCGATTTTACATTCCCGCTGTCGTTACGGGGCTATTGTGAACCAAAATCTTATACACTATTTGCCGTTCTTGTTTCCATTTTGGTTATATTCTTGGAGAATGGTGAACCAGCCTGAAGCGTGTATTATAAGGCGTAATGTTTACAAAAATATTTGGTTGTATAATTCGTTTAAAATTATGTGTATATAAGAAGAAGAAATCCAAAAGAGAGACAATGTAAATAAATTTAAAATGTATGAAATCATCCTCGTACTTGGGGATTAGGTTTTTTAGGAAGGGAAGTAAAACAGGTGGCGCCGTTCTGTCGATTCAGGTATCTAAAAGAACCTTAAGCCTTATAAAGAGGCCTGTGAAAAACTGTAAGGGATTTTTCGCACACATACTGCTGAGGACTATAGCAGTAAGAGTTAAGAAATATTTTAAACGGTTTTATATATTAAACTAAATTATATTGTTATATTAATTATATAAAACTCAAATATGGAATATAAATCTACGTTTAAAATCGAATAATCAAATCACGTGATTCTATCCTTTGCTAGGGAGAATTAACAACTGCAAAAATTTTCTTCAGATAAGATGACTGTGTTCTAAAAAAGACGGAACATATTACGTAATATACGTCGTACAAAGAAAATTGAACCACATAAGGAAAGAACAGTATCGTGCTATAATATATTTTTATTTGTGTTAATTGATGAAGGTATAATGGACTGGGAAAGAGAATTGAATTTGACACGCTTCCCGTGGATGGTTTTTAGTTTCAAGAGGGTTTATCATTTATTAATTAAGTTATATCAGCAGAATAGCTTCATATTTCAAAAAACATTAATTACTGGAGAACGTAACAAAGGCACAGTTAAACTGAAGTTGTAGAGCTATTATTGTTGATAAATACGGTTGATATGTGCACGCCAACACTTGAGTTAGATCATTACACCTAATAGCTGAAAGTAGCTGACACTGAGGAAGATAAATATCAAATGAGCTGCAATGTTACATAACCACTTCACCGATATCAACTGCACGGCGATCATATCACAAGGTTCGGAGGGGAAATACTTTTTTTATTGTTCACTGCAATGGTTCTTAGCGTACTATTCTACACGGTGTTCGGAAAGTCACTGTGCAGTTACAACATATTGTAACAGATGAGAGAACACCATGTACATACTTAATTCTCTTCTAGTCAGTTAGCGTAGTGCTAACCTTGCACTTAGATCACTTTTGTACAAACCCAGAGCAATAGAACAACCGTAGAATCCAATCACAATAAAGAACTGTCAGATTACAACAGGCACTTGTCACGATTCACAAGCGCTGTTCACTGAACACTTCGAAAATGTTTAACACACTCCACTACAAGAACCACTAGTACAACTCCGTCTCTGGGCACAACCGGGTCCCTTATATAGTACCTCACATAATGAGAGAGTTCTGAAAGTGGAATGCTCGACATTGAATGAGGAGGTACAGTCTAGATGGAAAACGGCACACAATAGCTATGGCCTACTGTACTACCGGAGGGCATGTCATTAAGGTAGGTAAGCGCCTCCGGCCTATTCCTACCATCGGCAGACCCCAGGCTGCTGACCGTCAACTGTCACCAGCAACATCCCCCCCCCCGGAACCCAGTGACAACGAATAATGGGTAGAGTTTCTTTATAAGCCGAATATCATCCTTGCTAAGCTGACCTAACGCTGATATTTGTGACCCTGAAAAGACCAACGTGATGAAACGAAGGTTAGTCATGGAAATCGAACCCACGACCTCCCGAATGCGGGTCAACTTTGTCTTTTCTGTTCTATAGGCTAGAAGGTGTTGAAAATGGATATAAATTCACTCATCTGAACAAGCAAATATAACCGTTTTAGGTCTATGTTAAACTTCTAACCTAAGTCTTCACTCTGGTTGTGAACATAAGAAATAACCTAGTAAATCATGTTCTTGTTCCTTTTGTGCTGAAGCCCATGGGAAGAAGAGTTCATGAAACTATTAAGACTACCACCTTCTATAAGGATGTAAGATAAGGAAATAAGTAACTTAGAAAAGTAGTTCCTAAGGTTTTTTGTGAACAGTAGCACCATTATAGCTTGAGGAACTCCAAGTTGCGAAGTTAATTAAGAAAATTAATTGCTCGCGCGGCGGAGGAACCCGAGCAAGTTCGCTTAAATCCATAACAGGGTCAAGACCTTGTTTACAGAGAGAAGAAGGTCACATATTATTAATATTCACACCCGGCTCCATTCATCTTGACAAGGTCAGCAGACCTCGCTTTAGGGCTGATCCATAAACACGTGCAGAAACAGATGACAAACACACGGCGTAAAGTTCCCAGTTATCTTAATTAGTTACACTACCCAGTAGGTTACCTCCATTCTAACTTACTTTTATAGTGCCGTTACAGCCGTTACGAAAGACCTATGGCAGCTGGTGGAACATTAAACTGCACTAGCGCTGCTTCTGCACTACGGCAACAATGGCAACTATTCAGCTTGAACAACAGCGGGCCCTAGCGGCGATAAACAGAATTTATGTACGCAATAAAGCAGTAAGCGACATTTCTCCAGTAGTTTTAGATTCTGTTGTTTTACTAACTCTTTATGATAGGTCAAATGGTTAAATAAAATCTCCGATGTGTTGTACTCACATGACTTTCTCTACTCTTGCACGAATTATTCTTACTAATACTTATTCCCAGGCCCGAATTTAGGACCTCTGACGCCCCTGGGCAAAAAAAAAAAAATTGCTGCCCCCCCCCCCCAACTTGCCATACATAGGATTGAATTTTCACAACATAGAGAATGATTTCACTACTTACTGGATACTTAAGTATGAGTGGCAAGCACCATTAGTGAGGTTATTAAAATTTAAGTAGGAACATCTTAACAGAAAGAACTTACACTAAAGAGGCATCACTCCCTATTAGATGTCAAAACATATGCTGTTTAAATAACAAGAGGCTTCCTCCTTACCCTGTCATTTGCAAACAAGTTTATGAGTTCGTTATAGTCCATTTTCACTGGTAAGTCAGATTCAATTGCAAGAACACCAAGATAACTAAGACGATCCTTCACTTGTGATGTTCTTATTTATGCGTCTTAGAGCAGAAAATGATTTCTCAGTTGAGCAGTTGGGAGCAGGAGTGCTCAAGTATATTTGTAGAGCTATGTTTAAGTTTGGGTAAACACTCTCTAGACAGTTACCTTACAACTGTGTAGGAGAGTGCAACGCATTTTCATTCTTCTCTATGTAGCTTTTGAAGTGTAAGCATTCAAGTACAAATGCTGAATCTTCAAGATCCGAACTGTAGACTTTCTGAAGTCTGGATGATGCTTCCTGAATTTCAAGTGGACTAAGCATCTTCAGATTTGTCAAAAACATAAATGGTTCACTGAATTCCTTGTAGGAAGAAACTCTGTTGTTCAGTTCTTCAATCAATTTATCCAGAATCAAAAGGAACTTGATGTTTCATTTCTATTTATTTTTTTCTTTTGGTGCAGCTTTCGAGAAATTTAGCCGCCCCCTAAAATGTGCCGCCCTGGGCAGTTGCCCGGTTTGCCCTTACGTAAATACGGCCCTGCTTATTCCTCTATCTTCTTCATAATAGAGATAAGCATTTACAGAAATTTAATATTTGCAACAACAGTTTATTGTATAAATTTGATGTTTGAGCGCTTCCACCCAAATAACACAGCAATCATAGCGATATAAAGATATTACCAAAGAAATAAATAATTAGGTATAAACGCTATTTTTTCCAAATTAGTTGTGTTAAAATCAGGATGTAAGGCAACACTGAAGCCTGCTTGGTCCAAAGAATCGATTTTTGGATTTTTATTCCAAAAAATATACCATAGGTACCTTAAAGAATGTGTCTGCCAAGTTTTAATCCCCTAGGTAGGAGAACACATTTTTGGATGCTATTTTTAAAGTGATACGCCTGTGCTAGAGATCTAAAACCTTTTCGGAATATAGCTCAGAATATGGATACTAAAATGTCCATATGGAATTTTGATATTGGCTATAATATTTCTAGAAAAAAAATTAATATAATAATGCACTGTTTTTGTGGCATTTTTACACTTTGCGTTATTAAAATGTTTTAAGAAAAAGTAATCATCATATGAAAATTTCTATCCTTTAATTTGTTGCAAAGGCAATAACATGTAATTTTTAAAAAATCAACTTTGTAGTTCAACAGGAGATGGATTTTTATTACACCCAATAAAATTGATATAAGTTAATTAATATATCAAGAATTTGATTAGATATTGGAACGAAAATTGGTACATCCATTTCCTTAGTTGTTGGAAATGCCTGTGAAAAAATTAAGCCTCTAAACTGAATACTTTAGAAAATCAACTTTTTCATTTTGGTATACCCTTAACTTATGGTCGAATTTGTTACACGAGTTCACAGAATGTTTTCCACAAAGAGTTGATTCACATCCCATATTGAATTCACTAATAGCTCAAGTAACTAACTGCAGTTTGCAATTTCTTTTGGAAGTAATCATTCCTGTATATAAAATTCAGAAAACACGACCACGTGGTCAACACATGCACATAGACTAATTAAACTTGTGCATTGTTTTGCTGGGGTGTATTGTTTTCAGAAAATCCTACAAGATGTCCCTACTTATATCTACCAGCAATAAATTTGATGTTACCCAATTTTGCTACAAATGAGGATATGCTATGGTACATTCTGAATCGGATTTTTAATAATTTTTGTCACCGGTGCCTCCCCTTATATTTGATTTGTGCATTTTGGCAATATTGTCCTATTTTCCAGCTTAAACCACATTTAAAACTTCTGTGTTGAATACAGATGTTTTACAAAGCTGGCTTCAGTGGTGCCTCTGGTACCCCCAACAAGATGATCCAGAGAAATAATTCTTGCAACTGACAGTCGCTGCACAAATTGGCCGCATAACACGTTAGTTTATCTATAAAGGGCCCTATTTTATACCATTAGGCTTTTTAAAGTGTTAAAAAGCGAGGTGAAAAAAACCTGTTAACTAACTTTAAACGTTTATTACTCCAATATAGAATAGCCCATAACGGGTGTTTTTTACGCTATCGCAGTTTTTTTTAAACCGAATGAAATCTGGGAACAAGTGCTTTGAGCTTAGCGCGTCAAGAGCTTAAAGTGGTTTATTCCGCATTCACAGAAGCACTCACTCTAAAGCTGTTTAAAAGGCAATTAATTTGATTCTATCGGAAATTTGGTGCCATGCCGATATTTATATTAATGACCCACAAAGGGCTTTCAAACTGAGCCGGTAAAATCTGCCCCGGCAATGCAATTACCTATCCTCCAATTACCTTAAAAGCAATTAGCATTTAAAACTAATGGCTTATTGTGGGTGTGTGTAACCGTATACCGGCACAGCCTTTTCATATAACAATATCAACAATTGCTACACCTTTGGTCAGTTCAAGTTTCGGGATTATATTATGTAAGGCCATAACATAATGCACTAAGCCTTTTGTCGACGTGCACGTAAAGTAAATACTGGCTAGAAGCTTTCAGGTGCATAGAAAGAGAGACTACGGGGCAGTTCCTAAAGTAAGGTAACAATGTCCAACCTTGTCTCTTTGGAGACGCTTACGGCTGCTTCCCTACATCCAACCTTCAGTCGAAGGGTGCGTTAGCTAGTGCATGTGTCGTGTAAAATCACAAGCAGTCAGTCGGTATCCAGTGACGGACACTAACATGTAATTCCATGGTAGTTTCTAAGTTATATCTTGAACTTTCTGTGAATGTCCTCAAGAGACCTCGTTCTGGATGATTTTTGCATAAATAGTATACAGTGAGATACAGACAAAAACTTACTAAAAATGGATCTCATTAAAACACGATTTACGTCAAATACTTCTTGAACCACTTCCTAAATATTCGTTATTATTTGTTTGAATTTGCCAATACTTATACCTTTCTCAAATAGGAATATGTTAATCTTTTTTTAACTCCTGACCTTGCAAATAGAACGCAATTTTATAGGCATCGCATAGCAACCAGTTCACTATCGCTTAAAGTCTACTGTATTCCCATGTTCCCCTTGTACCTAAGAAATTAGCTTGTTCTTCTGCTTCACGGCTTGGGCATTCAACCCGTCCGGGCTCCAAATTGCTCATGCCAGTAACATAATTTCTGACAATTCTTATGTCGATTAAAATGAAAGAGAAGTAAACTGTGGTAACAATATTATGACATTGGTCGTACAACAATATACGGACGAGAGGGGCGGATAGCCTGGAGCTGCTGTGTGTGCGTGGTTATGGTGGCGCGATAGCAACAAAAGGGGCCCAGAAGCTTCTCGTTGATTCTCGCTGAGTCATTGCATAGGTGCGCATGGAAAGATCTCAAAAGGTCACGTGACATGGGCTCTAGTATAAATAGGAGCAGTTTAGTTTTGAGCGAGTTTGAGGGAAGTTGTTGTTTAGTTCTTTAAGTCGCTAGTTTTAGTTACGAGAGTGAGTCGGCCAGCCTGACATTGAGTACGCATGTGTCGTCGAGTGATTGTGTCGTAATAAAGATATAAGGGACAGAGAAACTGTAGAAAGACAGTCAGACTGAGAAACATTAAGAAGAATTATGATAGCAGCTAACAAGAAGAAAATTGTGTATGTGTAGTAAAATTTAGGGCATAAGTTCACAATTTCAAATAATCAGACTTCTATACCAAAATTGTATTATTTTTTCCAATATTATTCCTTTCCTTGTCTTTCCTGATTTTCCAACACTATTTCCCTTGGCGCCGATTTTGGTATCCCTAATAAATATTGTACTTAAATCTCTAACATCCTGTATAACAGAATCTGGAATTCTCACTCGGTGTTTACTCTCTTGTCTGTTTTACTCGTGTTTCTGTTGTTTTTTCCGCTTCAGTTACACATATCCGAGGCGGGATTTGAAACCCCAATCCCCTGTGCCAGAAAACACACTTAGCGAGCACAGCCACCATAGGGACCGGCTTATCTAGGGAGCATTGTCTGCCTTGTACGGTACTACTCCTAGACCAGTTTTATTCTCAACTGTAATACTGGATTAAGACGGTCAGCACAAGTCCTTTCTCATCTCTATGGGCTCTGGGAATTACTTCTCATTTCAGGACGCTAATATATTCCTGGACAATGGCTGTTGAACAAAGATCCTGCCAGGTTCCCGTATCTGTGTTAAATTCACATGTTATGATTGCCAGAGGAGGTCGGCTAATATGTCCTCTGTTTACTGTTTGAGATGATTACCTGAGTCTTCTCATCATGGTCTTCTTGTCCAATCTAGTATTCGAAAATAAAGTTCTACGTAAAACTCTTGTAATACATAAACTTTCTCAAGGAAGTATCCAAATGAATTATGCCAACATATTGTTTGTATTTTTAACACACAAGTCGTGTGTGGGCAATGTTGAGAGGTAGCATCGGAACTGAAAAATTCAATGCCACAGCTGGGATTTGAACCACAGACTCCCCGCTTACCAGGCGGCTGCTCTAACCATTAAGCTACTGTGACAACCTGTCAGAATGACACTGAATTCCCCAACCGATTCGTATTCTTCTACCGGTAAACCACAAGACACTACCCGACACAGTGTTTACCCCCACCACTTTACGTCACACAAAAAGTTGCGGATCAGAATTCCAAAGCCCTCCCATAAGAATTTTCACTTCTATACTTTCAATATCCATCTAAGCAAACAAAATTAATGACTGTATAAGTCATTTTGTTTTCCTCTTGCTAGAAATTGATGGTATTTTGGGCGAATACACTTTATAAAATAATGAAGCTGTTGAGATATTTTAATTTTTTATGCGCATGGATTATTTTATACTAAGATATTTTCGCATTGTGAATAAATTAAATAATTTATTGCCTCATAACTATAAATCTGATTGGGGTGGAACATTGTGTGGTAGTTTATAACATAAACACCCTTAAGTGTGCAAAGTATTGATTGCATACCTATACAAATATAGAAAATTAAAATTTCAGTCCCAGGATTTTATGATTGTGGAGTCCAGTTAATTTAAACAGTGTAAGTTACGGGTAGTGATGCTTTGCAGTTGGAAACTTATCCTAAGATCAGTTGAACATTTGTAACACAAGCTTCTAACTGCATTTTTCAGTAACTTCGAATAAAAATTAATTAAACTCCTTGTTCATTATAATCCAAAATGCAGTTTTTAGTTTATTTGTAACAATTAATATTTGATTGTGTATAAATACTGTACTTAACTAAGAAAATTATTTTTGTATATAAGATGCCTGCAATAAATAACTGTGAAAGAAAAAAAACACTGAAACAAATAATATCGTTCAGTTAAATTTGGAGCAGAGTAGAATAATACTATCAGGTTCAGGTGCAAATTTCATCATGTTTTTAAACCTTTCTTTTTCTTTCATTCCACATCTCTTTATTTCTTCTTGCTGGCTTTGGATTGACCTTTGTTGCATCTTGCACTACACTGGTTCTTCTTTCTTACTCCAAATATCTTACATTGACATGCTGTGCTTTTTCAAGCTCTTCTTTGGGCGAATTACTTCCCAAATCCATTGTGTTACTTCTGTATCTACCATAACCTCACTTGTTACAACAAACGTGTAGATAGTATGCTGTTACTCCAAAGAGTTTAATCGTGCAGATATAGTTTTCACCTCAAATAGTTTAATCGTGCAGATATAGTTTTCACCTCAAATAGATTAATAGTGCACATATGTAGAACTTTGTCAAACCAAAGAGATAACCTTTTTCTTTGCAAATAGAAATTTGTCGTTTTTCTACCTCCCGCATGAATCACTAGGTGATAATATATTGTGACATTGGTTAAGACCTCTATGGAGAAAGCTTGCCGTATAATAGAGACTCTTTGAAATTGGATAGTTGCTAGTTGCTAAGCAGAGAGAAAATAAATAACAGACTGTGTTATAAGAGTTAAAAGTGAATGTAAAGTTTGAATGTAATTGTGAAATTGGTGTATGTGAGGTCGCACCAATTGTAAACGTTTATGAAATAAATAATTTAAAAGGTAATGGTGTTAGAATATGTTACACATTAAATCATCACAGTATCAAACCACACATTACACTCAATTTTTCAATTTTATCGGTTTAGAAGCTTGTTATTCACAAGCAGCGATCTGCAGACGTCAGATATGGAAGTCCCTAGGACTCTTCAGTTCGTAACTGAACTTCTCCAAAAACTGGACGAATCAAGATTCAGAACCTGCTATTGCCCTAATTCAAAAATATCCTGCAGAAAAACTGTCTACAGATATGTGCACCATAAAGGACGTTTTATTGGATTGTAACAATGAATGTGAGTATATGATTGCTCAGATATTGCTTTCTTCCGTTTTACACCGCTCACCTTGTGTGACACAGAACGAACCTACTGTACAATCATATTTATTTTAAGTGAAAATAGCGGGTGTTTTTCTTTTAGTACATTGCAAACGTACTTTGTAATTAAATACAATGATTTGTAAACAAATGTATAGTTATCATATAACAAACCAACCAATGACAATTGATTGTTCTAACGCGCACAAATCCTGTGTAGGTTAACTTTGAAAGGTATAATCATTATACAAATATTCAATACCATACCTGGGATTTGAACCACGTCTACCGGAAAAATGCGAATCGGTTGAATTTAAGGTGTTTGTCACAGTAGCTTAGTGGAATAAGGAAATTGAAGCTAATCTTTTCATGAGTTTTTTTGAAACTCAAATTATAAAATCATTCCCTCTAATTTTTAAAATATGGTATAGATATGTGGATGGCATTTTTGCTGTTGTCCCTAAAAAACAGATACATGATGCTTTAAAACTTTTAAATTTACAAGATAAAGCTATACAATTCATTTTGGAAACTGAAAATAATGGATTCCTTTCATTTCAGGACTTAAAAATTAAAATACATAACAACAAATTGAAATTTGGTATTTACAGAAAATCTACTCACACTGATAATTACATAAAATATAAAAGTTTTAATCCTTTTGCACATAAATTTGCTGTTTTCAAAAGTTTGATTTATATGTTAATAAATATACCCCTTAATAAAGAAGAATTTGACACAATACAAACACATTATTAACACTGCAGTAATTAATGGTTATAATACAGATTTTATACATAAAAAGATAGAAAAATTTAAGTATCAATAAGCTGTTAAAAAAGTTTCAACCCTTTAAAAAATAAAAAATAATTGTATTTTTAAAAAGTTTACTTACCATCCATGGGCCAATAAAAAATTTACAACGATTTTTAAAGAATATGGAATAAATTTGGTCCCTCAAAATAAATTTAATATACAAAATTTACTTAATTTTTCTAAAAAAGATAAAATACCAAATTATAAAAAATCTGACATTTATCAATTTAGCTGTTTAGATTGTGATAAGGTTTATATTGGTAAAACTAAACGTCATTTAGAAACCAGAATAAAAGAACATTTTAGAAATATTAAATATAAACAAACTGATAAATCAGCTGCGGCAGATCATTTTTGGTCATTCAATCATGAAATTAATCCAGAAGTTAAATTATTAAAACAATTAAGTAGTCCTATAAATTTAATGGTTTGGGAAAAATTTTTTATTTTAAAAAACAGGAACCGTGTTATGAACTTCGAATTACCATCTATAGATTCTATTTAAAAATTTTTGTTTTCAGAGATTGGTAAATAAAAATTGAATATCAGTATTTGTTTTTTGTTTTCAGAAAAAAATTAAAGATTGTAACTTTGGTAACGAATTTGTTTATATAGCTTTGAGAATGAGTTGGAGACAACTTGAAACCCTGGGTTAGCTTGTTCAAGGAGAACATGCAACATTACTAAGATTAAGTGAAGTTTTTAGTTTCTAATTTGTTCTTACTTTAGTAAATTACATAAGTTAGTAATTTCTTTATGTATGCATTTAGTTATAAGTAAATGTGTATAAGAAGTAATTAATTTCTGAAAGAATGTATTTTGTGAAATGTTTTTGTTCCTAAGCATGGAAAATGATTATTTAGAAATGATAAACAAATTTACTTGAAATATTACTGGACCTGCACTGGAAAATCAAAATTCAATATTTATTACTAGCTACATATTCCAAACCATATTTGAAGCACCTTCTTAGAATTTTTAAAGCTTTTCTGCACCAACCAATGCGTTGTCTGTGATGGGAGTTCCTTTGTGTGGAATAACGCATATCATTTGTTTTATAAACGTCATTCTAAACGGTTTCAATTCCGCCTTCGTACGTTGAATGCCACCCGGAGTATGTTATTTGTTTTGAACGCTGAAACCAGAGGCGCATATTTAACCCTCTGTTTAGATATCGCTGGCGCCCACATCTGGCTCGAGTCCAGCACTGGTTTCTATCGATTGTCTTACATTACGACTCTTGAGAAATGCATTAGAAGGGCTGCGGGATTAACACACGGCGTTATACTGAAAGGGAAAGGCTTTTACTTTCCGTAAAGTCGTTTCACAAAAACTGCTTCACATAAAACCCACATGGAGCGCCAAATTTGCCGCCTTTGAGGTACCCCAGGGGAGATTTCGCCACGTCGAGAGCACAAGGATGACACTACTATTCATAAGCCCCAACAGCAGCTTTTTGAAGTTCAACTCAAAAAGTACTCTTCAAGAGAACTCTGCAGTTACTTCCATAAAAGCTTTTCTGAATAGTGTCCAAAAATGTAGCTATCCTTTTTACCTTAGGCCTAAAGTAGTTCTTGATTTATCAGCCTTATGCATATGCAAGGCCTAAGATTTGAAATACTGAACTAGTAATACTAGCTTTTCAAATTTAAACAATATGTGTAGTCTAACACAAACATATTACTGCCTAAATGTCATCCAGTTTTCTCTAGTTTAGAAATGATGATCATATGTATTTATTTTGTTGCGCCACTAAAATATTCCCTCGCGACCAAAAAAAAAAAAATAAATAAAATAAAACTTTGGTCTAATATTTTCACTCTAAATTCAACATACGTCTACTTTAAAAAGACTACTCTAGGTTGTCATGTGACTTCTTTAGTTTACGCCCCAAAACTTTTACCTGGGAATTATTTTGTATTTTTATAGTAAGTACCGTTTAAATAGTTTGCCGGTGCGACGCTGCAGTCGACATTTTGGGCATGCACAATCTGTTCCTCCATTCATTAGGAAGTAAAATCCCGTCACGTAAAAACCCGTCACGTAAATCCCGTCACGTAAAAACACGTCACGTAAAATCCCGTCACGTAAAATCCCGTCACGTAAAAACCCGTCACGTAAAATCCCGTCACGTAAAATCCCGTCACGTAAAAACCCGTCACGTAAAAAACCCGTCACGTAAAAACCCGTAACGTAAAAAACCCTTCACGTAACACCCCGTCACGTAAAAACCCGTCACGTAAAATCCCCGTCACGTAAAAAAGCGTCACGTAAAAAACCCGTCACGTAAAATCCCGTCACGTAAAAATCCCGTCACGTAAAAACCCGTGACGTAAAAACCCGTCACGTAAAAACCCGTCACGTAAAACCCGTCACGTTAAAACCCGTCACGTAAAATCCCGTCACGTAAAAACCCGTCACGTTAAAACCCGTCACGTAAAAACCCGTCACGTAAAATCCCGTCACGTAAAATACCGTCACGTAAAAACCCCTCACGTAAAATCCCGTCACGTAAAAACCCGTCACGTAAAAACCCGTCACGTAAAATCCCGTCACGTAAAATCCCGTCACGTAAAATCCCGTCACGTAAATCTCGTCACGTAAATCTCGTCACGTAAAACTCGTCACGTAAAACTCCTCACGTAAAAATCCGTCACGTAAAAACCCGTCACGTAAAATCCCGTCAGGTAAAAACCCGTCACGTAAAATACCCGTCACGTAAAATACCCGTCACGTAAAATACCCGTCACGTAAAAACCCGTCACGTAAAACACCCGTAACGTAAAAACCAGTCACGTAAAAACCCGTCACGTAAAAACACGTCACGTAAAAACCCAGTCACGTAAAAAAACCGTCACGTAAAAAACCCGTCACGTAAAAAACCCGTCACGTAAAAACCCGTCACGTAAAAAACCCGTCACGTAAAAAACCCGTCACGTAAAAACCCGTCACGTAAAAAAACCGTCACCTAAAAAACCCGTCACGTAAAAAACCCGTCACGTAAAAATCCCGTCACGTAAAAACCCGTCACGTATAATCCCTTCACGTAAAAACCCGTCACGTAAAATCCCGTCACGTAAAATCCCGTCACGTAAAAACCCGTCACGTAAAATCCCGTCACGTAAAAACCCGTCTTTCTTACGTAAAAAATTTTACGTGACGTTACGTCTTTCTTACGTAAAAAATTTTACGTGACGTTAAGTCTTTCTTACGTAAAAATTTTACGTGACGTTATGTCTTTCTTACGTAAAAAATTTTACGTGAAGTTACGTCTTTCTTACGTAAAAACTTTTACGTAACTTTACGTCTTTCTTACGTAAAAACTTTTACGTGACGTTACGTCTTTCTTACGTAAAAAATTTTACCTGACGGGTTTTTTCGTGACGGGATTTTACGTGACGGGATATTACGTGACGGGATTTTACGTTACGGGATTTTACGTGACGGGTTTTTACGTGACGGGATTTTACGTGACGGGATTTTACGTGACGGGATTTTACGTGACGGGTTTTTACGTGACGGGTTTTTACGTGACGGGGATTTTACGTGACGGGTTCTTTACGTGACGGGTTTTTTACGTGACGAGTTTTTACGTGACGGGTTTTTACGTGACGGGATTTTTACGTGACGGGGATTTTACGTGACGAGTTTTTACGTGACGGGTTTTTACGTGACGGGTTTTTACGTGACGAGTTTTTACGTGACGAGTTTTACGCGACGAGATTTACGTGACGGGATTTTACGTGACGGGATTTTATTTGACGAGTTTTTACGTGCCGGGTTTTTACGTGACGGGTTTTTACGTGAGTAGGTAGGGTAGGACAGAGCTGGCGCACTTTTTTATGCGCAAGATGGCCGCCATGCGTAATCTAAGCATTAATACGTAAGGTGGCAGGGGAAGCAGGACGTTGTAGGTGTTTGAATGAATCTCTAGGGATAACTTTTAAAGCCTATAGCAGTGTATGTATGTTTATGAGCGTTCATGGTAGCTGAGTATGTCGTTCACTATATTGCTGTATGTCTCCTAATGCAAGAGCTTTCTATCTTGATTGAATATATTACCCCAACATAATGTTACCTCGCCCCACATAGCCACGCTAACCTAACCTAACCTAACCTAACCTCACCTCACCTCACCTCACCTCACCTAAGCCCCATACCTAACCTAATCTAACCTAGCCTAAGTCCCATACTTCTACTCGTCTAACCTATGCTAACCTAACCTAACCTAACCTAACCTAAGCTCCATACTTCTACATGGCTAACCTAACCTAACCCAGCTCCCACTATTTACTCCCGTCTTTGATAATTTAACCTAAGCCCCATACTTCTACTCGTCTAACCTATCCTAACCTAACCTAACCTATCCTAATCTAACATGGCCTAGCCTAACCTAAGATAGATCCTCTTATTATTATTTATTCTATTCTACTAACATGATACGTTTCTAGACATTCATTCTATCCTCTTATCATCTATCCTATTCCCTCCTCTGCTTATCTATTCTATCCTGTCATACGCTACCCTGATCTCCCTCTAGGAATTTCATAAACATTTTGATACTATTTTGAGTCCTCTGATAGATCTTTTTAAGCACTTTTAGCATATTCTTGATGCTTTTACAACATATTTAAGAATTTTTCAGACAATTTTCAGAATTATTCAGTCATTTTCATACATTTTTAAGACGTTTCGCCCCATTTTGCTACAATTTTTCACCCTCTGCTAGATCTTTTAGACGCTTTTGGTATATTCAGGACGCTTTTACAACATATTTAACAACTTTTCAAGCAATTTCGAGGATTATTTAGAAGTCATATATATTTTCAGCGTGTATTGAGACCCGTTTAGACTCGTTGATAGATATTTCAGCCTGTTTCCAGATATTCTGAAGACTTTTACGTCCAGTTTAAACATTTTTCAGAGTATTTTAGACGAATTTCACATTATTTAAGGCAATCCGACAGTTATTCTGGACGCCCCTGTCCGTTATTGTTTGCTTTAAACACTTTGAAGGGTAATGGAAGATAATTTTCACGATATTAGGAATACTGATCCGTCTATTTCAAGGCTGTTAGACGTATCTCTACCAGTTAAATATCGTTTCGGCCATTTTAGAGACATTTTAAGCACTATAGGGATATTTTAGACTTTGTCACCAACATTTTGATTGGTTTTCAGAATCCTTTGAAACACTTTTATAGGCGTTAGACGCTTTTAATGGTATTTTTCGAGCACTAATTAAGACATTTCAGCTCCTTCACAGATATTTTGAGTATTTTCAGGGCATCTTAAACTCGTGAGAAGCATTTTTTTCGCCAGTTTCAAGATGTTTTAAGGCACTGAAGCAGGTATTTTTGAAGTTGCTAGGGGTATTTTACTAAGCTTTCTTCAGTAATCGCTTTGTTTTATTGTAGTTGAAGAGCAGTCTAACCTATTCAGTCATTTATTGCATTTCATCATCATTATATAATATGTAGTGCAACACTTGTAAATTATATAAGTCAATAAATGCTTATAGCACTTTCCACTAACTCGCCTTGATAACTTGTCAAAGCTATTAAACGGTAATCTCGCTAAGAGAAGCTGATGTGCTCGACTCGAAGGATAATTACTGAATAACTATCTAAGCTCAAGCAAACCCTACTTATTCCACTAGCACGTACCTTATAAATGACTACGCGATTCAAGATTAAGTTTGTATTTTTAAAATATATATCATTAAACTACGTGAGTCAAGGATCAACTTGTTTCATTTTTATTTGCCAGTTCAACGTTAACATGCATTTCCCCTCATTTTTAAAGTTTAAACAAGGTAAATTATATTTCAACCACTGTATTTATAGAAATAAATGTTTATAATTTTAATACTTTCATGCCGAACACACACACACACACACACACACACACACACACACACACATACACACACACTCACACACAAAATTAAGACGTGAATCGGCGGTTATGTATCTTTAAGTAACATTTCTTTTATCGATATCGGATGACAGTAATGGAACCATCTAAACAATATTTAAACGCTTAAAAAACCAAATTTTTGCTATATTTCATCAAACCTTCCAATTTTTATGACTTTTTCGTCTTTTACGCACTTTGAAACGAATTCATCATCGAATCAAGACGTGAAACGACGGCTACGTATCTTTAAGTAACAAAAACATTACTTTTAACGATATCGAATGACAGTGATAAAAGCACTTTAACAATATTTAAACGCTTTAAAACCCAAATTTCTGCTATATTACATCAATTTCAGCATTAGAGTCCTATGACGTCACACTCAAGCATCGACGGAATGTCTGCTCCCTCCAAACATATTCATACAAGTCTAATGACGTCACGTAAGCACCATACAGAAGACAGGATTCAACGACAAACACATTAAACTATATATTCCCGCAATGAAATAAACGTATTTGAAAGCGTCTTAACACATTAACTTCAATGCATGTATAAATATAAACCTCTAATATAACAATAAAAAGAAAGAAAAAAGGAATAAATAAGGAATAAAATAACGCAAAAGAAACTATCAGTAGAATACACCCTTAGAAACGGGGTTATTCCTTATCTTTCATCATTCAGTCAACTAAAATAGGTAAATGACGTCACACAGTAGTAGCGACGTTGTGTCTACACTCCTTCAAAACAAGTTTAAACAGGAAAGTCTCCCCACCCTTGGATCCACGTAGCAACATTATGAGAAGGCCAGCGGTAACCGCCAAGCCATCAGAACGAGTATATGGGACGTAAACATCCGATAGCGCTTTTCACCGTTTAAGCTTATTTGCATCATATTTTTCCAGGTACTCATCAATCATTGTACTACACACATCATATAGATCACAATATTTAGCGTTGTATGCTATAATTTGTAATGTTCGCGATTTTATACTCCTTTAATAATTTAAATTCAATATTTCTAGCATTCATCCTCTTCTTCTTCTTCTTCGCCCATATTTCCACCTTAGTTCTTCTGTTCCTGTTCACCCTCGTGATAGCAGGGAATATATACGTAAATGAACGTTATTAGCTTAAATATTAAAGAAAATAACAGCATTCTCCATCAATTATATCTAAACAGCTTTTTCCGAGTTGTCCGTGATTAAGGGTTCTAGAATCAAGGTAGGCAATGTTTCCCTCAATAAGAGCATTCAGTAATTGATTTTGTAAATATCACTAATTTAAGGTTTATTTCGAGGCTGTAAGACACCTAGTTTGCAAGCTATTTAAATGGACCCTTAGAGATTCGAACTAGACCCGCAGTATAAAAATTACCATTTTATCCATAAATCAGAACCAGAGCATTTAACTGAAGCGTTTAAGTTTTTATTTCATAGCGCTATCTTTATTGATTCGCGAATAAATCAACTTTAAAGTAATTGCCCCGTCCCGGTAATCGAACTATGAGTCGTAGGGAGAACATTTTCTAATATATCGCTTTATGCATCAAGTTACCCTAATTTGTCTTTACATCACCATTCCAAGTGCAACAAATCGCGATATAGGCCAAAATTCAGTAATTCTCCGCAAGGTAGGAATCGAACCCACGATACCTCAACTCTAGCATGTTATAAAATAATTGCACTAAACGAGTTTTACCATATAAAGTTTATTTCAGTCTTCTAGTGCAAGCGATTCTCGAGATAATTAAATTTACCAAATCAGGATTGGAACCCTAGACTCCAGGATCTCTAGCATACCACAGGTTAAAGCCCATTACAATACCAATTTAATAAAATTCATTCGAATATTTTATCACTAATGGTTTAGGAATTATTCCAATAATAAGAGTATTGATTGCACCGGAATCGATCCCTAGACCTCCGGCGATCTTCAAAATTAGATCAAAAGATGCGCCATTTTATTACAAGATAATTACCGTTTACCGCATTTCGATATCTCATTTAGTTTAAGAGAAATCAGCGATCACAGAGTAGGGTATAAAAGGGGGTTCTAGGCCAAAAACATGTGTTAACATGTGTTAACATGTGTTAACATGTGTTAACATATGTTTACATATGTAAACATATGTTTTGACACTTCTTTGTCTTTGTCGGCTTTGCCGCCACAAGATATAAAAGGGAGTTCTAGGCAAAAAAAAATGTGTTTACATGATGTTAACATGTGTTTACATATGTAAACATGTGTTTTGACACCCCTTTGTCTTTGTCGGCTTTGCCGCCACAAGAAGCCGCGCCCACCCAGGTGTCCATTACGGGTTTCTGAATCCCAAAGGAGGAGGGGGGTGAAGACTTGCGCCCCCCGCTCCTTCCACTACAGGCGTTATCAAAGGGGTTCAGTTCTGGAGGGTGGGAAGGGATCAGGGTTCCCTCCCAGCCGCTGCGTCACCCACCTCCTTCAACTACGGGTGTTATTGGAGGGTTGTAGTACTGGAGGGTGGGAAGGGATCAGGGTTTCCTCCCAGCCGCTGCAGCCCCGCCTCCTTCTCCTACGGGCGTTATTGGACTGGTGGAGTACTGGAAGGTGGGAAGGGATTAGCGCTGCCTTACAGCCGCTGTGTGCCCCGCCTCCTTTAACCCCCTTTTATACCCTACTCTGTGATCGCTGATTTCTCTTAAACTAAATGAGATATCGAAATGCGGTAAACGGTAATTATCTTGTAATAAAATGGCGCATCTTTTGATCTAATTTTGAAGATCGCCGGAGGTCTAGGGATCGATTCCGGTGCAATCAATACTCTTATTATTGGAATAATTCCTAAACCATTAGTGATAAAATATTCGAATGAATTTTATTAAATTGGTATTGTAATGGGCTTTAACCTGTGGTATGCTAGAGATCCTGGAGTCTAGGGTTCCAATCCTGATTTGGTAAATTTAATTATCTCGAGAATCGCTTGCACTAGAAGACTGAAATAAACTTTATATGGTAAAACTCGTTTAGTGCAATTATTTTATAACATGCTAGAGTTGAGGTATCGTGGGTTCGATTCCTACCTTGCGGAGAATTACTGAATTTTGGCCTATATCGCGATTTGTTGCACTTGGAATGGTGATGTAAAGACAAATTAGGGTAACTTGATGCATAAAGCGATATATTAGAAAATGTTCTCCCTACGACTCATAGTTCGATTACCGGGACGGGGCAATTACTTTAAAGTTGATTTATTCGCGAATCAATAAAGATAGCGCTATGAAATAAAAACTTAAACGCTTCAGTTAAATGCTCTGGTTCTGATTTATGGATAAAATGGTAATTTTTATACTGCGGGTCTAGTTCGAATCTCTAAGGGTCCATTTAAATAGCTTGCAAACTAGGTGTCTTACAGCCTCGAAATAAACCTTAAATTAGTGATATTTACAAAATCAATTACTGAATGCTCTTATTGAGGGAAACATTGCCTACCTTGATTCTAGAACCCTTAATCACGGACAACTCGGAAAAAGCTGTTTAGATATAATTGATGGAGAATGCTGTTATTTTCTTTAATATTTAAGCTAATAACGTTCATTTACGTATATATTCCCTGCTATCACGAGGGTGAACAGGAACAGAAGAACTAAGGTGGAAATATGGGCGAAGAAGAAGAAGAGGATGAATGCTAGAAATATTGAATTTAAATTATTAAAGGAGTATAAAATCGCGAACATTACAAATTATAGCATACAACGCTAAATATTGTGATCTATATGATGTGTGTAGTACAATGATTGATGAGTACCTGGAAAAATATGATGCAAATAAGCTTAAACGGTGAAAAGCGCTATCGGATGTTTACGTCCCATATACTCGTTCTGATGGCTTGGCGGTTACCGCTGGCCTTCTCATAATGTTGCTACGTGGATCCAAGGGTGGGGAGACTTTCCTGTTTAAACTTGTTTTGAAGGAGTGTAGACACAACGTCGCTACTACTGTGTGACGTCATTTACCTATTTTAGTTGACTGAATGATGAAAGATAAGGAATAACCCCGTTTCTAAGGGTGTATTCTACTGATAGTTTCTTTTGCGTTATTTTATTCCTTATTTATTCCTTTTTTCTTTCTTTTTATTGTTATATTAGAGGTTTATATTTATACATGCATTGAAGTTAATGTGTTAAGACGCTTTCAAATACGTTTATTTCATTGCGGGAATATATAGTTTAATGTGTTTGTCGTTGAATCATGTCTTCTGTATGGTGCTTACGTGACGTCATTAGACTTGTATGAATATGTTTGGAGGGAGCAGACATTCCGTCGATGCTTGAGTGTGACGTCATAGGACTCTAATGCTGAAATTGATGTAATATAGCAGAAATTTGGGTTTTAAAGCGTTTAAATATTGTTAAAGTGCTTTTATCACTGTCATTCGATATCGTTAAAAGTAATGTTTTTGTTACTTAAAGATACGTAGCCGTCGTTTCACGTCTTGATTCGATGATGAATTCGTTTCAAAGTGCGTAAAAGACGAAAAAGTCATAAAAATTGGAAGGTTTGATGAAATATAGCAAAAATTTGGTTTTTTAAGCGTTTAAATATTGTTTAGATGGTTCCATTACTGTCATCCGATATCGATAAAAGAAATGTTACTTAAAGATACATAACCGCCGATTCACGTCTTAATTTTGTGTGTGAGTGTGTGTGTATGTGTGTGTGTGTGTGTGTGTGTGTGTGTGTGTGTGTGTGTTCGGCATGAAAGTATTAAAATTATAAACATTTATTTCTATAAATACAGTGGTTGAAATATAATTTACCTTGTTTAAACTTTAAAAATGAGGGGAAATGCATGTTAACGTTGAACTGGCAAATAAAAATGAAACAAGTTGATCCTTGACTCACGTAGTTTAATGATATATATTTTAAAAATACAAACTTAATCTTGAATCGCGTAGTCATTTATAAGGTACGTGCTAGTGGAATAAGTAGGGTTTGCTTGAGCTTAGATAGTTATTCAGTAATTATCCTTCGAGTCGAGCACATCAGCTTCTCTTAGCGAGATTACCGTTTAATAGCTTTGACAAGTTATCAAGGCGAGTTAGTGGAAAGTGCTATAAGCATTTATTGACTTATATAATTTACAAGTGTTGCACTACATATTATATAATGATGATGAAATGCAATAAATGACTGAATAGGTTAGACTGCTCTTCAACTACAATAAAACAAAGCGATTACTGAAGAAAGCTTAGTAAAATACCCCTAGCAACTTCAAAAATACCTGCTTCAGTGCCTTAAAACATCTTGAAACTGGCGAAAAAAATGCTTCTCACGAGTTTAAGATGCCCTGAAAATACTCAAAATATCTGTGAAGGAGCTGAAATGTCTTAATTAGTGCTCGAAAAATACCATTAAAAGCGTCTAACGCCTATAAAAGTGTTTCAAAGGATTCTGAAAACCAATCAAAATGTTGGTGACAAAGTCTAAAATATCCCTATAGTGCTTAAAATGTCTCTAAAATGGCCGAAACGATATTTAACTGGTAGAGATACGTCTAACAGCCTTGAAATAGACGGATCAGTATTCCTAATATCGTGAAAATTATCTTCCATTACCCTTCAAAGTGTTTAAAGCAAACAATAACGGACAGGGGCGTCCAGAATAACTGTCGGATTGCCTTAAATAATGTGAAATTCGTCTAAAATACTCTGAAAAATGTTTAAACTGGACGTAAAAGTCTTCAGAATATCTGGAAACAGGCTGAAATATCTATCAACGAGTCTAAACGGGTCTCAATACACGCTGAAAATATATATGACTTCTAAATAATCCTCGAAATTGCTTGAAAAGTTGTTAAATATGTTGTAAAAGCGTCCTGAATATACCAAAAGCGTCTAAAAGATCTAGCAGAGGGTGAAAAATTGTAGCAAAATGGGGCGAAACGTCTTAAAAATGTATGAAAATGACTGAATAATTCTGAAAATTGTCTGAAAAATTCTTAAATATGTTGTAAAAGCATCAAGAATATGCTAAAAGTGCTTAAAAAGATCTATCAGAGGACTCAAAATAGTATCAAAATGTTTATGAAATTCCTAGAGGGAGATCAGGGTAGCGTATGACAGGATAGAATAGATAAGCAGAGGAGGGAATAGGATAGATGATAAGAGGATAGAATGAATGTCTAGAAACGTATCATGTTAGTAGAATAGAATAAATAATAATAAGAGGATCTATCTTAGGTTAGGCTAGGCCATGTTAGATTAGGATAGGTTAGGTTAGGTTAGGATAGGTTAGACGAGTAGAAGTATGGGGCTTAGGTTAAATTATCAAAGACGGGAGTAAATAGTGGGAGCTGGGTTAGGTTAGGTTAGCCATGTAGAAGTATGGAGCTTAGGTTAGGTTAGGTTAGGTTAGGTTAGCATAGGTTAGACGAGTAGAAGTATGGGACTTAGGCTAGGTTAGATTAGGTTAGGTTAGGTTAGGTATGGGGCTTAGGTGAGGTGAGGTGAGGTGAGGTGAGGTTAGGTTAGGTTAGGTTAGGTTAGCGTGGCTATGTGGGGCGAGGTAACATTATGTTGGGGTAATATATTCAATCAAGATAGAAAGCTCTTGCATTAGGAGACATACAGCAATATAGTGAACGACATACTCAGCTACCATGAACGCTCATAAACATACATACACTGCTATAGGCTTTAAAAGTTATCCCTAGAGATTCATTCAAACACCTACAACGTCCTGCTTCCCCTGCCACCTTACGTATTAATGCTTAGATTACGCATGGCGGCCATCTTGCGCATAAAAAAGTGCGCCAGCTCTGTCCTACCCTACCTACTTACGTGTCGAGTTTTTACGTGACGAGTTTTACGTGACGAGATTTACGTGACGGGATTTTACGTGACGGGATTTTACGTGACGGGATTTTACTTGACGGGATTTTACGTGACGTGTTTTTCCGTGACGGGATTTTACGTGACGGGTTTTTACGTGACAGGTTTTTACGTGACGGGTTTTTACGTGACGGGATTTTACGTGACGGGATTTTACGTGACGGGTTTTTACGTGACGGGTTTTTACGTGACGGTATTTTACCTGACGGGTTTTTACGTGACGGGCTTTTACGTGACGGGATTTTACGTGACGGGATTTTACGTGACGGGTTTTTACGTGTCGGGATTTTACGTGACGGGATTTTAAGTGACGGGTTTTTACGTGACGGGTTTTTACGTGACGGGATTTTACGTGACGAGATTTTACGTGATGGGATTTTACGTGACTGGATTCTACGTGACGGGTTTTTGCGTGACGGGTTTTTACGTGACGGGGATTTTACGTGACGGGATTTTACGTGAAGGGATTTTACGTGAAGGGATTTTACGTGACGGGATTTTACGTGAGGGGATTTTACGTGACGGGTTTTTACACGACGGGTTTTTACGTGACGGGTTTTTACGTGACGGGTTTTTACGTGACGTGATTCCACGTGACTGGATTTTACGTGACGGGATTCTACGTGACGGGTTTTTACGCCACTGGTTTTTACGCGACGGGATTTTACGTGACGGGATTTTACGTGACGGGATTTTACGTGACGGGATTCTACGTAACGGGATTCTACGTGACGGGATTTTACGTGACGGGATTTTAGGTAACGGGTTTTTACGTGACGTGTTTTTACGTGACGGGATTTTACGTGACGGGATTTTACCTGACGGGTTTTTACGTGACGGGTTTTTACGTGACGGGTTCTTTACGTGACGGGTTTTTTACGTGACGAGTTTTTACGTGACGGGTTTTTACGTGACGGGATTTTTATGTGACGGGGTTTTTACGTGACGGGATTCTACGTGACGGGTTCTTACGTGACGCGTTCTTACGTGACGGGTTTTTACGTGACGGGTTTTTACGTGACGGGATTTTACGTGACGGGATTCATGTGACGGGATTTTACGTGACGGGATTTTACGTGACGGGATTTTACGTGAAGGCATTTTACGTGAAGGGATTTTACGTGACGGGATTTTACGTGACGGGATTTTACGTGACGGGTTTATACGTGACGGGTTTTTACGTGACGGGTTTTTACGTGACGGTTTTTTACGTGACGTTATTCCACGGGACGGGATTTTACGTGACGGGATTCTACGTGACGGGTTTTTACGCCACGGGTTTTTAGGCGAAGGGATTTTACGCGACGGGATTTTACGTGACGGGATTTTACGTGACGGGATTCTACGTAACGGGATTTTACGTGACGGGATTTTACGTAACGGGTTTTTACGTAACGGGTTTTTACGTGACGGGTTTTTACGTGACGGGATTTTACGTGACGAGATTTTACGTGACGGGTTTTTACGTGACGGGATTTTACGTGACGGGATTTTACGTGACGGGATTTTACGTGAAGGGATTTTACGTGACGGGATTTTAATGACGGGATTTTACGTGACGGGATTTTACGTGACGGGTTTTTACGTGACGGGATTCTACGTGACGGGTTCTCACGTGACGCGTTCTTACGTGACGGGTGTTTACGTGACGGGTTCTTACGTGACGCGTTCTTAGGTGACGGGTTTTTACGTGACGGGTTTTTACGTGACGGGATTTTACGTGACGGGATTCATGTGACGGGATTTTACGTGAAGGGATTTTACGTGACGGGATTTCACGTGATGGGATTTTACGTGACGGGTTTTTACGTGACGGGTTTTTACGTGACGGGTTCTTATGTGATGTGATTCCACGTGACAGGATTTTACGTGACGGGATTCTACGTGACGGGTTTTTACGCGACGGGTTTTTATGCAACGGGTTTTTACGCGACGGGATTTTACGCGACGGGATTTTACGTGACGGGATTCTACGTGACGGGATTTTACGTGACGGGATTTTACGTAACGGGTTTTTACGTCACGGATTTTTACGTGACGGGATTTTACGTGACGGGATTTTACGTGACGGGATTTTACGTGACGGGATTTTACCTGACGGGTTTTTACGTGACGGGTTTTTACGTGAAGGGATTTTACGTGACGGGATTTTACGTGACGGGTTTTTACGTGACTGGATTTTACGTGACGGGATTTTAAGTGACGGGCTTTTACGTGACGGGATTTTACGTGACGAGATTTTACGTGATGGGATTTTACGTGACGGGATTCTACGTGACGGGTTTTTACGTGACGGGGATTTTACGTGACGGGTTCTTTACGTGACGGGTTTTTTACGTGACGAGTTTTTGCGTGACGGGTTTTTACGTGACGGGATTTTTATGTGACGGGGTTTTTACGTGACGGTATTCTACGTGACGAGTTCTTACGTGACGCGTTCTTACGTGACGGGTTTTTACGTGACGGGTTTTTACGTGACGGGATTTTACGTGACGGGATTCATGTGACGGGATTTTACGTGACGGGATTTTACGTGACGGGATTTTACGTGACGGGGATTTTACGTGACGGGTTCTTTACGTGACGGGTTTTTACGTGACGGGATTTTACGTGACGGGATTTTACGTGACGGGATTTTACGTAACGGGTTTTTACGTGACGGGTTTTTCCGTGACGGGATTTTACGTGACGGGATTTTACGTGACGGGATTTTACGTGACGGGTTTTTACGTGACGGGATTTTACGTGACGGGATTTTACGTGACGGGATTTTACGCGACGGGTTTTTACGTGACGGGTTTTTACGTGACGGGTTCTTTACGTGACGGGTTTTTTACGTGACGAGTTTTTACGTGACGGGTTTTTACGTGACGGGATTTTTATGTGACGGGGATTTTACGTGACGAGTTTTTACGTGACGGGTTTTTACGTGACGGGTTTTTACGTGACGAGTTTTTACGTGACGAGTTTTACGTGACGAGATTTACGTGACGGGATTTTACGTGACGGGTTTTTACGTGACGGGATTTTACGTGACGGGATTTTACGTGAAGGTGTTTTACGTGACGGGATTTTACGTGACGGGTTTTTACGTGACGGGTTTTTACGTGACGGGTTTTTACGTGACGGGTTTTTACGTGACGGTATTTTACGTGACGGGTTTTTACGTGACCCGTTTTTACGTGACGGGATTTTACGTGACGGGATTTTACGTGTCGGGATTTTACGTGACGGGTTCTTACGTGACGGGGTTTTACGTGACGGGATTTTACGTGACGGGTTTTTACGGGAGGGGTTTTTACGTGACGGGTTTTTACGTGAAGGGTTTTTACGTGACGTGTTTTTACGTGACGGGTTTTTACGTGACGGGGATTTTACGTGACGGGTTCTTTACGTGACGGGTTTTTTACGTGACGAGTTTTTACGTGACGGGTTTTTACGTGACGGGATTTTTATGTGACGGGGTTTTTAGGTGACGGGATTCTACGTGACGAGTTCTTACGTGACGCGTTCTTACGTGACGGGTTTTTACGTGACGGGTTTTTACGTGACGGGATTTTACGTGACGGGATTCATGTGACGGGATTTTACGTGACGGGATTTTACGTGACGGGATTTTACGTGACGGGGATTTTACGTGACGGGTTCTTTACGTGACGGGTTTTTACGTGACGGGATTTTACGTGACGGGATTTTACGTGACGGGATTCTACGTGACGGGTTCTTACGTGACGCGTTCTTACGTGACGGGTGTTTACGTGACGGGTTCTTACGTGACGCGTTCTTAGGTGACGGGTTTTTACGTGACGGGTTTTTACGTGACGGGATTTTACGTGACGGGATTCATGTGACGGGATTTTACGTGAAGGGATTTTACGTGACGGGATTTTACGTGATGGGATTTTACGTGACGGGTTTTTACGTGACGGGTTTTTACGTGACGGGTTCTTATGTGATGTGATTCCACGTGACAGGATTTTACGTGACGGGATTCTACGTGACGGGTTTTTACGCGACGGGTTTTTATGCAACGGGTTTTTACGCGACGGGATTTTACGCGACGGGATTTTACGTGACGGGATTTTACGTGACGGGATTCTACGTAACGGGATTTTACGTGACGGGATTTTACGTAACGGGTTTTTACTTCACGGATTTTTACGTGACGGGATTTTACGTGACGGGATTTTACGTGACGGGATTTTACGTGACGGGATTTTACCTGACGGGTTTTTACGTGACGGGTTTTTACGCGACGGGTTTTTATGCAACGGGTTTTTACGCGACGGGATTTTACGCGACGGGTTTTTACGTGACGGTATTCTACGTGACGAGTTCTTACGTGACGCGTTCTTACGTGACGGGTTTTTACGTGACGGGTTTTTACGTGACGGGATTTTACGTGACGGGATTCATGTGACGGGATTTTACGTGACGGGATTTTACGTGACGGGATTTTACGTGACGGGGATTTTACGTGACGGGTTCTTTACGTGACGGGTTTTTACGTGACGGGATTTTACGTGACGGGATTTTACGTGACGGGATTTTACGTAACGGGTTTTTACGTGACGGGTTTTTCCGTGACGGGATTTTACGTGACGGGATTTTACGTGACGGGATTTTACGTGACGGGTTTTTACGTGACGGGATTTTACGTGACGGGATTTTACGTGACGGGATTTTACGCGACGGGTTTTTACGTGACGGGTTTTTACGTGACGGGTTCTTTACGTGACGGGTTTTTTACGTGACGAGTTTTTACGTGACGGGTTTTTACGTGACGGGATTTTTATGTGACGGGGATTTTACGTGACGAGTTTTTACGTGACGGGTTTTTACGTGACGGGTTTTTACGTGACGAGTTTTTACGTGACGAGTTTTACGTGACGAGATTTACGTGACGGGATTTTACGTGACGGGTTTTTACGTGACGGGATTTTACGTGACGGGATTTTACGTGAAGGTGTTTTACGTGACGGGATTTTACGTGACGGGTTTTTACGTGACGGGTTTTTACGTGACGGGTTTTTACGTGACGGGTTTTTACGTGACGGTATTTTACGTGACGGGTTTTTACGTGACCCGTTTTTACGTGACGGGATTTTACGTGACGGGATTTTACGTGTCGGGATTTTACGTGACGGGTTCTTACGTGACGGGGTTTTACGTGACGGGATTTTACGTGACGGGTTTTTACGGGAGGGGTTTTTACGTGACGGGTTTTTACGTGAAGGGTTTTTACGTGACGGGTTTTTACGTGACGGGTTTTTACGTGACGGGGATTTTACGTGACGGGTTCTTTACGTGACGGGTTTTTTACGTGACGAGTTTTTACGTGACGGGTTTTTACGTGACGGGATTTTTATGTGACGGGGTTTTTAGGTGACGGGATTCTACGTGACGAGTTCTTACGTGACGCGTTCTTACGTGACGGGTTTTTACGTGACGGGTTTTTACGTGACGGGATTTTACGTGACGGGATTCATGTGACGGGATTTTACGTGACGGGATTTTACGTGACGGGATTTTACGTGACGGGGATTTTACGTGACGGGTTCTTTACGTGACGGGTTTTTACGTGACGGGATTTTACGTGACGGGATTTTACGTGACGGGATTCTACGTGACGGGTTCTTACGTGACGCGTTCTTACGTGACGGGTGTTTACGTGACGGGTTCTTACGTGACGCGTTCTTAGGTGACGGGTTTTTACGTGACGGGTTTTTACGTGACGGGATTTTACGTGACGGGATTCATGTGACGGGATTTTACGTGAAGGGATTTTACGTGACGGGATTTTACGTGATGGGATTTTACGTGACGGGTTTTTACGTGACGGGTTTTTACGTGACGGGTTCTTATGTGATGTGATTCCACGTGACAGGATTTTACGTGACGGGATTCTACGTGACGGGTTTTTACGCGACGGGTTTTTATGCAACGGGTTTTTACGCGACGGGATTTTACGCGACGGGATTTTACGTGACGGGATTTTACGTGACGGGATTCTACGTAAAGGGATTTTACGTGACGGGATTTTACGTAACGGGTTTTTACTTCACGGATTTTTACGTGACGGGATTTTACGTGACGGGATTTTACGTGACGGGATTTTACGTGACGGGATTTTACCTGACGGGTTTTTACGTGACGGGTTTTTACGTGAAGGGATTTTACGTGACGGGATTTTACGTGACGGGTTTTTACGTGACTGGATTTTACGTGACGGGATTTTAAGTGACGGGCTTTTACGTGACGGGATTTTACGTGACGAGATTTTACGTGATGGGATTTTACGTGACGGGATTCTACGTGACGGGTTTTTACGTGACGGGTTTTTACGTGACGGGTTCTTTACGTGACGGGTTTTTTACGTGACGAGTTTTTACGTGACGGGTTTTTACGTGACGGGAATTTTATGTGACGGGGATTTTACGTGACGAGTTTTTACGTGACGGGTTTTTACGTGACGGGTTTTTACGTGACGAGTTTTTACGTGACGAGTTTTACGTGACGAGATTTACGTGACGGGATTTTACGTGACGGGTTTTTACGTGACGGGATTTTACGTGACGGGATTTTACGTGAAGGTGTTTTACGTGACGGGATTTTACGTGACGGGTTTTTACGTGACGGGTTTTTACGTGACGGGTTTTTACGTGACGGGTTTTTACGTGACGGTATTTTACGTGACGGGTTTTTACGTGACGCGTTTTTACGTGACGGGATTTTACGTGACGGGATTTTACGTGACGGGATTTTACGTGACGGGATTCTACGTGACGGTATTTTACGTGAAGGGATTTTACGTGAAGGGATTTTACGTGACGGTATTTTACGTGACGGTATTTTACGTGACGGGATTTTACGTGACGGGTTTTTACGTGACGGGTTTTTACGTGACGGGATTTTACGTGACGGGATTCACGTGACGGGATTTTACGTGACGGGATTTTACGCGACGGGATTTTACGTGAAGGGATTTTACGTGACGGGATTTTACGTGACGGGATTTTACGTGACGGGTTTTTACGTGACGGGTTTTTACGTGACGGGCTTCACGTGACGGGCTTCACGTGACGGGATTTTACGTGACGCGATTTTACGTGACGAGATTTTACGTGACGGGATTTTACGTGACTTGAATCTACGTGACGCGTTTTTACATGACGGTTTTTACTTGTCGGCTTTTTACGTGACGGGATTTTACGTGACGGGTATTTACGTGACGGGTTTTTACGTGACGGGATTCACGTGACGGGATTTTACGTAAAGGGATTTTACGTGTCGGGATTTTACGTGACGGGTTTTTACGTGACGGGTTTTTACGTGACGGGTTTTTACGTGACGGTATTTTACGTGACGGGTTTTTACGTGACGCGTTTTTACGTGACGGGATTTTACGTGACGGGATTTTACGTGACGGGTTTTTACGTGACGAGTTTTTACTTGACGGGATTTTACGTGACGGGTTTTTACGTGAAGGGATTCTACGTGACGGGATTTTACGTGACGGGATTCTACGCGACGGGATTTTACGTAAGGGGTTTTTACGTGACGGGTATTTACGTGACGGGCTTCACGTGACGGGCTCCACGTGACGGGATTTTACGTGACGGGATTTTACGTGACGGGATTTTACGTGACTGGATTCTACGTGACGGGATTCTAGGTGACGGGTTCTTACGTGACGCGTTCTTACGTGACGGGTTTTTACGTGACGGGTTTTTACGTGACGGGATTTTACGTGACGGGATTCACGTGACGGGATTCACGTGACGGGATTTTACGTGACGGGATTTTACGTGACGGGATTTTACGTGACGAGATTTTACGTGACGGGATTTTACGTGACTTGAATCTACGTGACGCGTTTTTACATGACGGGTTTTTACTTGTCGGCTTTTTACGTGACGGGATTTTACGTGGCGGGGTTTTACGTGACGGGCTTTTACGTGACGGGTTATTACGTGTCGGGATTTTACGTGACGGGTTTTTACGTGACGGGATTCTACGTAATGGGATTTTACGTGACGGGATTCTACGCGACGGGATTTTACGTAACGGGTTTTTACTTGACGGGTTTTTACGTGACGGGATTTTACGTGACGGGATTCACGTGACGGCATTTTACGTAAAGGGATTTTACGTGTCGGGATTTTACGTGACGGGTTTTTACGCGACGGGTTTTTACGTGACGGGTTTTTACGTGACGGGATTTTACGTGACGGGATTTTACGTGACGGGATTTTACGTGACTTGAATCTACGTGACGCGTTTTTACATGACGGGTTTTTACTTGTCGGCTTTTTACGTGACGGGATTTTACGTGACGGGGTTTTACGTGACGGGCTTTTACGTGACCGGTTATTACGTGTCGGGATTTTACGTGACGGGTTTTTACGTGACGGGATTTTACGTGATGGGATTTTACGTGACGGGATTCTACGCGACGGGATTTTACGTAACGGGTTTTTACGTGACGGGTTTTTACGTGACGGGCTTCACGTGACGGGCTCCACGTGACGGGATTTTACGTGACGGGATTTTACGTGCCGGGATTTTACGTGACTGGATTCTACGTGACGCGTTAATACGTGACGGGTTTTTACGTGACGGGATTTTACGTGAAGGTGTTTTACGTGACGGCATTTTACGTGACGGGGTTTTACGTGACGGGCTTTTACGTGACGGGTTATTACGTGTCGGGATTTTACGTGACGGGTTTTTACGTGACGGGATTCTACGTGATGGGATTTTACGTGACGGGATTCTACGCGACGGGATTTTACGTAACGGGTTTTTACGTGACGGGTTTTTACGTGACGGGCTTCACGTGACGGGCTCCACGTGACGGGATTTTACGTGACGGGATTTTACGTGACGGGATTTTACGTGACTGGATTCTACGTGACGCGTTATTACGTGACGGGTTTTTACGTGACGGGATTTTACGTGAAGGTGTTTTACGTGACGGCATTTTACGTGACGGGTTTTTACGTGACGGGTTTTTACGTGACGGGATTTTACGTGACGAGATTTTACGTGACGATATTTTACGTGACTTGAATCTACGTGACGCGTTTTTACATGACGGGTTTTTACGTGTCGGGTTTTTACGTGACGGGATTTTACGTGACGGGGTTTTACGTGACGGGTTTTTACGTGACGAGTTTTTACGTGACGGGATTTTACGTGACGGGTTTTTACGTGAAGGGATTCTACGTGACGGGATTTTACGTGACGGGATTCTACGCGACGGGATTTTACGTAACGGGTTTTTACGTGACGGGTATTTACGTGACGGGCTTCACGTGACGGGCTCCACGTGACGGGATTTTACGTGACGGGATTTTACGTGACGGGATTTTACGTGACTGGATTCTACGTGACGGGATTCTAGGTGACGGGTTCTTACGTGACGCGTTCTTACGTGACGGGTTTTTACGTGACGGGTTTTTACGTGACGGGATTTTACGTGACGGGATTCACGTGACGGGATTCACGTGACGGGATTTTACGTGACGGGATTTTACGTGACGGGATTTTACGTGACGAGATTTTACGTGACGGGATTTTACGTGACTTCAATCTACGTGACGCGTTTTTACATGACGGGTTTTTACTTGTCGGCTTTTTACGTGACGGGATTTTACGTGACGGGGTTTTACGTGACGGGCTTTTACGTGACGGGTTATTACGTGTCGGGATTTTACGTGACGGGTTTTTACGTGACGGGATTCTACGTAATGGGATTTTACGTGACGGGATTCTACGCGACGGGATTTTACGTAACGGGTTTTTACGTGACGGGTTTTTACGTGACGGGCTTCACGTGACGGACTCCACGTGACGGGATTTTACGTGACGGGATTTTACGTGACGGGATTTTACGTGACTGGATTCTACGTGACGCGTTATTACGTGACGGGTTTTTACGTGACGGGATTTTACGTGAAGGTGTTTTACGTGACGGCATTTTACGTGACGGGTTTTTACGTGACGGGTTTTTACGTGACGGAATTCTACGTGACGAGATTTTACGTGACGGGATTTTACGTGACTTGAATCTACGTGACGCGTTTTTACATGACGGGTTTTTACGTGTCGGGTTTTTACGTGACGGGATTTTACGTGACGGGGTTTTACGTGACGGGTTTTTACGTGACGAGTTTTTAAGTGACGGGATTTTACGTGACGGGTTTTTACGTGACGGGATTCTACGTGACGGGATTTTACGTGACGGGATTCTACGCGACGGGATTTTACGTAACGGGTTTTTACGTGACGGGTATTTACGTGACGGGCTTCACGTGACGGGCTCCACGTGACGGGATTTTACGTGACGGGATTTTACGTGACGGGATTTTACGTGACTGGATTCTACGTGACGGGATTCTAGGTGACGGGTTCTTAAGTGACGCGTTCTTACGTGACGGGTTTTTACGTGACGGGATTTTACGTGACGGGATTCACGTGACGGGATTCACGTGACGGGATTTTACGTGACGGGATTTTACGTGACGGGATTTTACGTGACGGGATTCTACGTGACGGTATTTTACGTGAAGGGATTTTACGTGAAGGGATTTTACGTGACGGGATTTTACGTGACGGGATTTTACGTGACGGGATTTTACGTGACGGGTTTTTACGTGACGGGTTTTTACGTGACGGGTTTTTACGTGACGGGTTTTTACGTGACGGGATTTTACGTGACGGGTTTTTACGTGACGCGTTTTTACGTGACGGGATTTTACGTGAAGGGGTCTTACTTGTCGGGTTTTTACGTGACGGGTTTTTACGTGACGGGTTTTTACGTGACGGGTTTTTACGTGACGGGATTTTACGTGACGGGATTCACGTGACGGTATTTTACGTGACGGGATTTTACGTGACGGGATTTTACGTGACGGGATTTTACGTGAAGGGATTTTACGTGACGGGATTTTACCTGACGGGATTTTACGTGACGGGATTTTACGTGACGGGTTTTTACGTGACGGGTTTTTACGTGACGGGCTTCACGTGACGGGCTTCACGTGACGGGATTTTACGTGACGGGATTTTACGTGACGAGATTTTACGTGACGGGATTTTACGTGACGGGAATCTACGTGACGCGTTTTTACATGACGGGTTTTTACGTGTCGGGTTTTTACGTGACGGGATTTTACGTGACGGGGTTTTACGTGACGGGTTTTTACGTGACGGGTTTTTACGTGATGGGATTTTACGTGACGGGTTTTTACGTGCCGGGATTCTACGTGACTGGATTTTACGTGACGGGATTCTACGTGACGGGATCCTACGTGACGGGATTCTACGTGACGGGTTCTTACGTGACGGGTTTTTACGTGACGGCATTCACGTGACGGGATTTTACGTGACGGGATTTTACGTGACGGGATTCTACGTGACGCGTTTTTACGTGACGGGTTTTTACGTGACGGGATTTTACGTGACGGATTTTTACGTGACGGGTTTTTACGTGACGGGATTTTACGTGACCGGTTTTTCGTGACGGGATTTTACGTGACGGGACTTTACTTGACTGGGTTTTACGTGACGGGATTTTACGTGACGGTATTTTACGTGGCTGGATTTTACGTGACGGCATTTTACGTGATGGGATTTTACGTGACAGGTTTTAACGTGACGGGATTTTACGTGACGGGATTTTACGTGACGGGTTTTTACGTAACGGGATTTTACGTGACGGGATTTTACGTGATGGTGTTTTACGTTACGGGTTTTTACGTGACGGGTTTTTACGTGACGGATTTTTACGTGACGGGATTTTACGTACGGGATTTTACGTGATGGGTTTTTACGTGACGGGTTTTTACGTGACGGGATTTTACGTGACGGGTTTTTTAGTTACGGGTTTTTACGTGACGGGTTTTTACGTGACGGGATTTTACGTGCCGGGATTTTACGTGACGGGTTTTTACGTGACGGGATTCTACGTGACAGGATTTTACGTGACGGGATTCTACGTGACGGGATTCTACGAAACGGGTTCTTACGTGACGGGTTCTTACGTGACGGGTTTTTACGTGACGGGTTTTTACGTGACGGGATTTTACGTGACTGGATTTTACGTGAAGGGATTTTACGTGACGAGATTTTACGTGACGGGATTTTACGTGACGGGATTTTACGTGACGGGTTTTTACGTGACGGGCTTCACTTGACGGGCTTCACGTGACGGGCTTCACGTGACGGGATTCACGTGACGGGATTTTACGTGACGGGATTTTACGTGACGCGTTTTTACGTGACGGGTTTTTACGTGACGGGTTTTTACGTGACGGGATTTTACGTGACGGATTTTTACATGACGGGTTTTTACGTGACGGGATTTTACGTGACGGGTTTTTACGTGACGGGATTTTACGTGACGGGATTTTACGTGTCGGGATCTTACGTGACTGGATCTTACGTGACGGAATTTTACGTGACGGGATTTTACGTGACGGGTTTTTACGTGACGGGATTTTACGTGACGTGTTTTTACGTGACGGGATTTTACGTGACGGGTTTTTACCTGAAGGGTTTTTACGTGACGGGTTTTTACTCACTGTGAGTGAGTGTCGCTTTCTTTTTCTTTTTTACTTTCTCTACTGGTAAGAAGGGGAAGTATTATATTCCACCCAAAAATTTTATGTCGAGATTTCACCCGAAATACATGTTTTGAGGCCCCCTGAATCCAAAAAAGCATTTTTAGAAAAAGGTCCGAGTGTGTGTCAGTCTGTTTGTCAGTCTGTGTGTCAGTCTGTGGACAGCATAACTCAAAAACGAAAAGTCGGTTAAAAACCAAAGTAGGTATTCAAGTTTAATGTCTTTCAAGGATGCGACACGAAGATTTTGAAGAAAATAGCCCCACCCTAAACTACCCTTTACATGGAAACTTTTTCGAAAATTTTTGATTAAAATGTCATGTCTGAGATATTTTGATGACAAATGAAATGTATATCTTGAATTTTCTGGCTATAGCCCCTGTAGTCGTATTTACTCTGGGCGACTTTTGCATAACTGGTAAACCGTTAGAGATAGACCAAATCATACTATACAAAAAATGTATATCTTGCTAAAATACACAATTTATGTCTCAATAAATTGTCTTGTAGGGTGAACCATTTCGGAGATATTGATTGTTATGTGTGTGAGTTTCGGAAAACTTAGAACTTTCGTGAAATGGATCATCGTTGTTCATTTTTTTTGTATGTTAAGTGTGCAAAGACAACAGAGTCTCAAACATTTGACTATCGCACAAAGCCTACCGTATTCTAATATTCCCCTTGTACCTACAAGGAAATAAGCAATAAGATAATTTGTACAAATGTGTATCTGTCAATATGTGTAACTATCAAGAAAGAAGATATAAGAAGATAATCCCTCTGAATGCAAACGTAGAGCTTATTGAGCAAGTTAAGAAGGAAGCTCATAATGCTATAACATTTAACAACTTTCCAGGTAATAAGTGTATAAAAACTAAACACATTATTGTAACAAATTTAACAACTCTTTTTATTTTCTCAAGCTTCAAGTACAGCCACACTACTCGTTTCTGTCTCTTAATCTTTCCAAACCTGACACACAATACTAGTTTCTGTCTCTTAATCTTCAACAACTCAAACTGTCTCTATGGCAACCTCCTTGAAAATCAAAGAGTCTTAATGACATGGAGAAGCCATGTCACACTGCTCCCTCCTCAGAGCTGGTCGTCCCGACCAGCACTATCACTGCGGCATCTCCCTTGCGCCCCGGTGGATTAACCCATCGAACCTCTTCTCCTGGTGGTCCACGAGGGCCTGGTGGTCCTGGTATACCTTGAGGTCCTGGGTTTCCATCTCTTCCAGGCATACCTTTAGTTCCAGGTTCACCATCTTTTCCCGACAATCCTGGAGGTCCAGTCATGCCTTTGTCTCCTGGAGGTCCCTGAGGTCCAGGTAACCCTTGTAGACCAATGAGACCACGGTGTCCTTTTGCACCCTTTGGACCTCCTTCTCCTCTATCACCCTTACCTCCCTCTGGCCCTGGAGGTCCTGGCTTTCCTCTAGCTCCCTGTGGCCCTTCTACACCCTGTGGTCCAGTTTCTCCTCGAAGACCCCGTTCTCCTGCTGGTCCTGGAGGTCCATTTGGACCAGGTGGCCCTGGAAGACCTGGTGCCCCTGGAGTTCCCGGAGGTCCTGAAGGTCCTACAGGTCCCTTATCTCCCGGTCTTCCTGCAATACCAGGTGTTCCTGCTTTACCTGGTGCTCCCTCTGGTCCCTGTTCTCCAATTGGTCCCGGTGGTCCTAGAGGTCCTGCAATACCTTGTGGTCCTGGAGGTCCTTCACTGCCTGGCTTCCCTGGTGGACCTGTCTCACCTTGTGCACCTCTCTGACCTCTGAGGCTAGCAGGTCCTGTTGGGCCGGGTAATCCTGGAAGTCCTCTGTCTCCTGGAGGGCCCTGTGGACCAGGTTGTCCTGGAGCTCCATGTTGTCCTTGAGAGCCTGAGTCACCCTTAGGTCCTTCAGGTCCTGGTGCACCAGCTTGTCCTGGAGGTCCTGGATTGCCCTGTTCACCTTTCATTCCTGGGAATCCACGTTCACCCTTCATTCCAGGCAAGCCTACCAGACCCTGAGGGCCAGGGAATCCTTGTAAACCTTGAGGGCCAGTAGGACCTCGCTCTCCAGGGGGCACGATCCTAGGTATCGCTGTTGGATAGTGTCCCTTGGTCCAGGTAGGACGATGTATGCCATCCTGCTTCGAAATTCTGCAACAGTACCGCCGGTCTTGACGGTCCCTCGTCCAGTTGCCCTTCTTCCTGGTGTGTTGACGGGCCATCCTGCGCACTTTGAAACGGCTCACTGGGTACCATGTCCGCCGACCTCTCTGGCGCACCTTCGCAGCCACCTTGCTTCCGATGGGTCCGGCAACAAACCCCACCACATCCGCGCGAGTCGCGTCCACCGCTGCACTCGTGTTCACTCGTGCTCGGCACGGCCTCTCCTGTATCCTGCCGTCCACGATGATGTCCACCATTCTTCCGTTCACGGCACTATGCGTCAGGTGATTGGATGGCCCCGACGGTCCCCCCATGTCACACGCCAAGTCGGTTCTCGCGTGTTGCTCGTTTGCTTGTGCGCTTCCCTGCTGATCGTCCGAAACGGGCGCAACTGTCGCCTCGGCCACTAGGTGCTCCCTCCCCGGCTCCGCGCTATTCCGTCTGCCCCTGGCATCCAGTACTTTGACGCTCTCGTCAACTCTTACTACCAGGGCGCCAAGACGTTCCCCGTCGTCCTCCACGACGTCCACGTGCTGGCAGAGGTCTTCCACCTTTTCGCCGAGTTGTTCCACGTCTTCCGTCACGCCAATCCGTTCGCCGAGTTGTTCTACGTCTTCCGTCACGCCAATCCGTTCGCCGAGTTGTTCCACGTCTTCCGTCACGCCAATCCGTTCGCCGAGTTGTTCCACGTTTTCCCTCATATCATCCGAAACGGGCGCAACTGTCGCCTCGGCCACTAGGTGCTCCCTCCCCGGCTCCGCGCTATTCCGTCTGCCCCTGGCATCCAGTACTTTGACGCTCTCGTCAACTCTTACTACCAGGGCGCCAAGACGTTCCCCGTCGTCCTCCACGACGTCCACGTGCTGGCAGAGGTCTTCCACCTTTTCGCCGAGTTCTTCCACGCCTTCCGTCACGCCAGCCAGTTGCCCGTCAATTTTCGCCGATAGCTCCGTCTTCATCTCTTTCAGCTCGGCAGCGAGGTTGTCGTTTCTCGTTTCCATTTTGGCAAATAATTCTTTCATCATTGCCATCATCCTGGTTTCCGAATCTCCCTCCATCCCACTTCCTGACACCAAATGTAACAAATTTAACAACTCTTTTTATTTTCTCAAGCTTCAAGTACAGCCACACTACTCGTTTCTGTCTCTTAATCTTTCCAAACCTGACACACAATACTAGTTTCTGTCTCTTAATCTTCAACAACTCAAACTGTCTCTATGGCAACCTCCTTGAAAATCAAAGAGTCTTAATGACATGGAGAAGCCATGTCACATTATAGAAGCCATTAAGTGAGCCTTTCCTTCCAGCTTCCGTTTCTCCTCCAACCAGTTGAAAATAGCGGCAGTTAAACCTTGTGTTTCCAACTTGACTACGGATTTAAACTTTGTGGAATGAAATAACACAAAGAAAATCTGATGTGTTGCACTCACATGACTTTCTCTACTCTTGTACTAGCCATTCTTACAAACTTTCAAAAAATTGCTTATTTCCTTGTAGGTGCAAGGGAATGTTAGAATACAGTAGGCTTAGTGCGATAGTCAAATGTTTTAAAGCTTAGAGATTCCGTTCTCTTTGCATAAAAAAATGAACAACGATGTTCCATTTCACGAAAGTTTCAAGTTTTCCGAAACTCACACACACAATAAGGAAGATCTACAAGAAAATGTATTCCGACATAATTTGTGTATTTTAGCAAGGTCTACATTTTTGTGAAAAATATTGCAGAGCAAGAGGACTTCGTTGTCAGAAATCCAGCATTAGCTAACAACATTTTTGTATAGTATGATTTGGTCTATCTCTAACGGTTTACCAGTTATGCAAAAGTCGTTCAAAGTTAATACGACTACAGGGGCTATAGCCAGAAAATTCAATATATGCATTTCATTTGTCATCAAAATATGTCAAACATATGACATTTTAATCAAAATCGTTAGAGCCATTTTCAAGAAAGTCAAAATGTTCGAAACATTTTCCATGTAAAGGGTAGTTTAGGGTGGGGCTATTTTCTTCAAAATCTTCGTGTCACATCCTTGAAAGACATTAAACTTAAATATCAACTTTGGTTTTTAACCGACTTTTCGTTTTTGAGTTATGCTGTCCACAGACTGACACACAGACACACACGGAGTTTTTTCTAAAACTGCCTTTTTTGGATTCAGGGTGCCTCAAAACATATATTTCCGGTGAAATCTCGAAATCTTACTATTAGGTTATAAGAATTCCTTTGGAGGTAAATGTCAGTTCGTATAGAACATTGACTCATATACTTTATGCTATTAAAATACCGAAATTCATTCATTTTAAAACAGGTGGTTTTCTGCTTTATTTTTTTATTTTATCAGTTTAAGAATGGGAATTTCCTGTAGAAAATAACTTCTGTTTCTACCTATTTAATTGGATGTCTGTCTTATAATACTTATCCTATTCTGATTAATTGAAGACATAGCACAGCGTCAAACTGCCAAGCAGATATTCCGTTTGCTTTAGAATTTCAAGTTAGCTGCATAAAATACATGCAGAGCGCTACGTTTCATGTTTATAATCGCAAAGTGCATTTTCACTTGCTTGTATATTCCTGAACATACACACAATACAAGACAACTGAGGTACGTGGGATTCTAAACGAAAATGTCACGTGGTGCTGATATAACAAAGGAAATTGTCATCATCATTGCCAACATAAATGAGGTTGAAGCTAAGCATATAATAACTTAAACTATTCTCGCAGGGAATTAGATAAAACTTACATTGGGAATGCGGTGTTACTGCAAAAGAAATATTGACGCCCAAATACACATTGTCACATATACAAGTAGCTATATGGCAGCAGCGGATAATTAGTCAGAAATATTTCTCGCCAATGGTACATTAGATCGACAAAGAAAAAGATGTGAAATTCGTCTACTGAGGTCGCTTTGTTTTGAAGTGTTTACTCTTGAAATATCTGTGCAACAATGAAAACCAAAGCAAATCTTTAACTCAGTTTTTCTACACTTTACGTTTTTTAGGTCCTTTTTCTCCAAAACTATCGTATGTATAGTTACCAAATTTGGCAGTATGATAGCATAATCCTGTGAAACGTTAGTGAGATTTTACTCGAATGCATTTTCAAGAATTGTTAGCTAGAATTGGTACAGGATAAAAACGAATATCACACATTTTAACATTAGGAAGATATGCTGAACCATCTCACATTAAAATATTTACCCATAAAAAATTACCTGTCGACTTGAAAAGAGAATGCAAAAGGAGTAAAAATAAAAGGAGAGAAAAGAAGGAAGTGCCTCTTTCGTTAAACAGGATACACGAACAAAGCACCAGGCCTGCCTCGCTTGTGTTAAAACTGAGCGCACAAATTCATTAATTTATGTGTGAAAGATTTTAATTAATTGCGTGAGGAAAGAGGTTGGAATTTGGTGTGGGTCGTTCACCTCTCAAGGTATGTGATAGTGTTGTAATGCAGAGAGGATGTCCACGTGACCTGTCTCGTAAAAGGCGAGACAAAGTAAGCACGGGGATACGCCCTTTTCCTTCCTTTTATTTCATTAATACAGCTAGGATTTCCTGCTAGTTTCATTTTCTCTAAGCGCTAATGAAAGACGTCAAAGGTTGCCGCCTGCCGCAAGCCGCGTGACAAGAACGGATAATATCTACTTCTCGCAATATACGAGAACAATGTAAGTTTCGGATTTAATTTATAGGCAGCTTGAATTACATATTTGTCTTACCAAATATATAATTATATATTTGACGCCAAGGTCGCGGGTTCAAAGCCGACACAGACCGATAGTTTATCTCTTTTGAAGCCCCAGAATTAACAAAAAAAAAGCGTTGTGTCTCTGTGTGTGTGTGTGTGTGTGTGTGTGTGTGTGTGTGTGTGTGTGTGTGTGTGTCTGTGTGGTGTGTCTGTGTGAACAGCATAATTCTTATTTATCTAATTGCCCTCCCCTTGTGTAGGACTTTGTACAAGCCAATGCCTAGGGTCAGACGCCTGCCAGGGAGCACAGGAACTTATGGACTGGAGAGAGTGAAGACCTGGAAGCGGGTGGTCATCCAAGCATCAGGTATGATAGTGAGGAAGAGGATGACATGAAATGCAAGCAAAATCTGTGCTTGGAAAGGTGTTGGAGCCAGTGCTGGAATGACCGGCGGGGGAAACCGGAGAACCCAGAGAAAAACAGCTCAGACGCCACTTCGTCTACCACAAATACCACATACGTCCCTGGGATAGCCTAGGGGGTAGGCAAACGGTCTAACCGCTCGGCCACGAAAACGAAAATTCGACTAAACCGAAGTAGGTATTTAAGTTTAATATCCTTCAAGGATGCGATACGAAGATTTTGAAGAAAATTTCCTCACCATAAACTATCCTTCACATGGAAAATCTTTATTTTTTCAAAAATGACTAAAGATTTTTATTAAAATGCTGTGAGTTTAAGATACTTTTACCGCAAATCACATGTATATTTTGAATTTTCTGGGTATAGCCCTCTGGATGACACTTGAACAACTGGTAATCTATAGCCAGAAAATTCAAATGTATTTCATTTATCATAAAAGTATCCTAAACATATGCCATTTTAATCAAAATCGTTAGAGCCATTTTCAAGGAAATAAAAATTTTCGAAAAATTCTCCATGTAAAGCGTAGTTAAGGGTGAGACTAGTGTCTTTGTGTCTCATCCTTGAAAGACATTAAACTTAAATACCAACTTTGGTTTTTAATCGAACTTTTGTGTTTGAGTTATGCTGTCCACAGATTGACATACACACGGACCTTTTTCTAAAAATGCTTTGTTTTTACTCAGGGGGCCTCAAAACCTTTATTTCCGTGGAATCTTCACATCGAATTTTTGGGTGGAATACAATACTTTCCCCACGTACTATACGTACGAAGTAGAGAAAGTAAAAACGAAAGATATCTCGTTTCTCTCTTTAATCCGGGTTCTTTTTCCAAGGCGTTTCATTAAAGTAAATCTAATAAACGTGAACCGCCGGAGTCAAGACAAAAGGTAACAGATAATGGAATTTCTGCTATACTGGTAATTTTATATGAGTTTTGTTTTTAACTTCGCTCTTTCTTTCTTAATTGTCTTCCCACGCCCACTTCATTATTTGCTTCCGGACGTTTTTACGCTCTGAACTGAAATTTTCTCTTTCATCTGGAAGTATGTTTGGGACACTGATACCTTTACTGGTCACAACGGGAAAAAGACGACTTCCTATTTGAAAAATGCTATTTCAAAATTCATGCAAATAACAAGAAATATCTCGGAAATGGGTGCTTCCACGAAAAGATATGTTTGACATAATTAGCGTACCTTAACAGATCTACATTTATGTATACTAACATACAAACTTTTCCAAAAGCGTTCCACGTTGAATTTTAATTCTGATTTTCTAATAAACGGTCTAGCAATTTTGATTAAAATGCTCAAGATATTTTCATGACAAATGAAATGCATTTATTGAGTTTTCTTGAAATAGCCTCAGAAGTCCTACTCATTTTCAATGACTTTTATATAACTGGTAAACTATAGGATATATACAAAATGTCACTACTCAAATTTATGTGAAATATATTTTGTGTGGAATTAACCATTTCCAAGATATTAGCTGATATTGGTTTCAATTTTCCAACTCTTTTACTTTTCCGTCATTTTTCTCTCCTCGCCATGCAAATTTAAGAGCTTGATTATCACTCAAGCTTAATATTTCCCCTTATTCCTCTTGTACCTGCAACAAAATCTATATAAATAAAACACCAATGACTAAATCTGTTACTAAGCACAAAACTCGAGAACGGCTGGACCAGTACCGCTAATTGTTTTTTCAAATATTTAAGTCCAAAGAAGGTTCCTATGAACAGAAAAATTGCACGACAAAACGCGAAAACACATTTCTCTTTTTTCCCATTCAAACTGTCCCTAGCTGTCACTTCTAGGGTTGGCAATCTGACAGATTAATCGAAAAATCGACTTTTGAGGATGTTAAGATCAATTTGAGCAAAGAATCGATTAAGTAAATCGAGCTAAAGTCGACTTTTGACTCATTTACGTACTGTTTCTTTCTATTCAAATAAAACAAAATAAACCATAATATAAAGAAAAAATATTTGTAATTTCATCACTAATTTTATATTATGAGCGCAACCTTAAAATAATATAAACCACTTGAATGCATCCATAGATTCGACACCTTCTCTTTGTATGATATACAGCTTCACTTTCATAGTTTTTCAGTAGATTCTCAATTAGTGCAATTTTTCCATTTTTTTCTCTTCATAAGAACTTCCCTGGGATCTTTAAGAACATTTTTAAAAAAAATAGCCGAATTCGACCAGCAATTCTCGAGCACTTTCTACTACGTATAGTAAAGTAGAGGAAGTATTGTATTCCACCCCAAAATTCGATGTCTGGATTTCACCGGAAATATATGTTTTCAGACCCCCTGATTCCAAAAAGAAGCATTTTTAGAAAAAGGTCCGTGTGTGAGTCTGTCAGCTTGTGGACAGCATAAGTCAAAAACGAAAAGTCGGTCAAAAACCAAAGTTGGTATTTAAGTTTAATGTCCTTCAAATATACGACACAAAGATTTTAAAGAAAATAACCCCACCCTAAACTACCCTTTACATGGAAAATGTTTAGAAAATTTTGATTTTATTGAAAATGGCTCCAACGGTTTTGATTAAAATTTCATATGTCTAAGATATTTTTATGACAAGTGAAGTGCATATTTTGAGTTTTCTGGCTATAGCCTATGTAGTCCTGTTCACCCAGGATGACTTTTGAATAACTCCTAAACCGTAACAGATACATAAAATCTTACTAAAAGCTTTAAAAGGTTTGACTATCGCTCAAACCCTACTGTATTCTAATATTCCCCTTGCATCTACAAGGAAATAAGCAATAAGATAATTTGTACAAATGTTTATCTTAACTAACACGAAGAAGATATAGGAATAAGAGTTTGTAAGAATGGTTAGTACAAGAGTAGAGAAAGTCATGTGAGTGCAACACACCAGATGTATATTAGAATTTATCATTAAGCTTCTTGTTTGTTCCCTGCTGACCACACACTTTTGAAGCCGCCACTGGGCCAGGTGGACCAGCCACAACTAATTCATAAGAAAATTCCTCGTCTCTTTCCCACACGCCCTCTCGTCCATGGAAAACATTTGGAGCCGGCTGTACAAGAGTAGAGAAACTCATGTGTGTGCAACACATTGCAATTTCGCTTAGTAACGAAACCTTCGACATGCTCTGCTAATTATTCCTAACGAGTTTAGTTTCCATGATGTATACCCACAGTAGCAGTGTCTAAAGGTCATTGACCTTTTTCGAAATTAATGATCCGGTTTCTCAATTTTAAACATGCTTAATTTCCTTTAAGGGTAGTGCTTCTGTTCTCGATCAACTTTATACTCCCCTGAACGTCTTTCCACATTTTCATTAACACCCTTGCCGACGCCGACGCCTTTGGCGTCTCAGGGTCGCATAACAAGGCTGCATAATAAGGTTAACAAAAGAAGAGGGATGATGACGAAGCGGTAACCCGAGTTAATGGGCAACAACCCTACATTAGCCTAGCCCTTAACAGGATTCAAACTTTAGGATGCTGGCGTAATGACCTTAAGGTATCTTACGTGGGTATCATATACCAACGATGGGTTTCCATTACACCAAAGCTCTCAAACATATTTACACCCAATTTCTTTTGAGTGAAAAATCAAGTCAGCCTAGAAGAAGTTTGAAACAGATAAGCTTATTGGGATCCTATCTTTAAAATATTCCGAAAGAAGCTAAACTAGTTTCTATAAGTCTTCAAGATCACTTAACAACTACTGAGCCGAGAAGAAAACTCTTTAAGGAGGTAAAACACATTAACTAAGCACAAGTTTTGACGCAAGTGTTTCTCTAAGAATGGACACCCTAGTGAATCCCACTTCTGACACCAGTGTGACAAAAAGACAAGATCCAGTCCAGTTACTTTTCTTTCACGTTATTGTCTTCTAAATTTTCGCACAAATACACAATCTTCTTCTCGTTTTCAGCGCAGTCTACGTAATATTACAACTCACAACTGTTTACTTCTCGTAACCTTGACTTAGTCCTTTCACTTTTGTTAATGCGGAAAATAGTTTTCTCCAAAATAGGACGTCATTAAGTTCACAATAGAAATGAAAAACTTCAAGATTTATAACATTAATATTAGAGCATCCTAGACTACATAAATATAAGTAAATGAAGTGAAAGAATCCTATGTGTTACCTTTCAATTATTTACTTTTCTAACCGCCATTCAAATGATTCAGTGATTAAAAGCAAGTTTATTCGATCGGTACCCCTGTCTTATAGGCAACTTCTCAATCACGACTGTCTTGCAGGCCAGCAGCGAAATAAAGGGCACTTACTGATTAATTTAAAAGGTGCAATCAGGACTGAAAAATTCATAGCCACGGATTTTCCGCTTATCGAGCGGCTTAAAGCAGCAATCGGGTCTTTTAAAGCTTTTAGATTCCGTTCTCTTTGCACGGCTAAGATATAACAAAATGCATAACCATTTGCCGAAAGTTTAAATGTTCCAAAACTCAAATACCAAAAAAAAAAATCTGATGTGTTGCACTCACATGACTTTCTCTACTCTTGTACTAACCATTCTTACAAACTCTTATTCCTATATCTTCTTCGTGTTAGTTAAAATAAACATTTGTACAAATTATCTTATTGCTTATTTCCTTGTAGGTGCAAGGGGAATATTGGAATACAGTAGACTTTGTGCGATAGTCAAATCTTTTAAAGCTTTGAGATTCCGTTCTCTTTGTACACGTAACATAAAAAAATGAACAACGATGACCCATTTCACGAAAGTTCCAAGTTTTCCGAAACTCACACACATAACAAGGAATATCTCCGAAATGGTTCACCCTAGAAGAACATTTATTGAGACATAAATTGTATATTTTAGCAAGATCTACATTTTTTGTACAGTATAATTTGGTTTATCTCTAACGGTTTACCAGTTATGCAAAAGTCGCCCAGAGTAAATACGACTACAGGGGTTATAGTCAGAAAATTCAAGATATACATTTCATTTGTCATCAAAATATCTCAAACATATGACATTTTAATCAAAATCGTTAGAGCCATTTTCAAGAAAATCAAAATTTTTGAAAAATTTTCCATGTAAAGGGTAGTTTAGGGTGGGGCTATTTTCTTCAAAATCTTCGTGTCACATCCTTGAACGACATTAAACTTAAATACCAACTTTGGTTTTTAACCGACTTTTCGTTTTTGAGCTATGCTGTCCACAGACTGACAGACTGACAGACACACAGACACACACACGGACCTTTTTCTAAAAATGCTTTTTTTTTTGGATTCAGGGGGCCTCAAAACATGTATTTCCGGTGAAATCTCGACTTCGAATTTTTGGGTGGAATACAATACTTACCCTACTTACCAGTAGAGAAAGTAAAAATCATCGAAATGGTTTAGTGAAGAACGAAAATGTATTTCGACATAAACTGTGTGCTTTAGCAAGATCTACATTCCCTTGCGGTCTAATCGGAAAAGTAAGACTCTGCTGGGAAATTTAATGTCATACTGGCAAGTTGGCCATGGCAGCTTAGTGGTTAGAGCAGCCGCTCGATAAGCGGAATATGCGTGGTTCATATCCCGGCTATGGCATTGAATTTTTCAGACCTGATTCCAGCTTAAACATTGCCCACACACGGTTTATGTGTTTAAAAACAGCAGTTGGTTTGTTGGCATAAATAAATAATTACTGACTAATGTTGCGAAAGAACAACAATGCAACAGGGCCAGTGAATCTGCGGCCCTGATGTTTCTCGAGACCTGGCATCGCGGTGTTGCCAATTTTTAGCAGGAATTTCGGAATGCTTTAAGCATTACACATATTGCAGATCGCATTGCTACTTTTACCGTAAGAAAACCAAGAATATTGTGTTACATTAATTGAAATTCGCTATTAAAGTTCTTTACTTAGGTTGGTTTTTGCGCCATCGAATAAGCAAGCGTGTTTCAGAGAACAAAGCAGCATCTCCAGAGAATGAGAGAGAGATTTCTTCTTCAGATGATAAAGATGCACATGCTGCGTCATTTTTAAGGGTATCAAGTGCAGTTTTCGGGCTATTTCGTGGTCTTCGTTTTCCTGGAGTATGTAGAACTGCAGTTGGCAGATGGCAGTTAAAATCAACTGGGCACTTTTCCTTGACCACACTTTTAACAGTGGTTTTCCCCCACTTTCAATGCATTACAAACTCTATCCAACACATTGGTAACCGCTAGAACAACTGCAAAACATCAGGGCCAGGTATCCATTGGGAGTACCGTAATAACACTTTGCAAATGGTTCTGTGCCCCTGCTTGGTAGGCAACTTCTCGGACACGACTGTGTTGCAGGCCAACAGTCATATAGGGCGTTCTACTGTACCTTGTGATTCCCACTTTACTACTAATTCTCTGTGTACTCCTGTTTGATAGGCAACTTCTCTATCATTACTGTGTCGGAAGTCGACAGAGTTATTAGGAAATACTACTCGTAGAAAAAGTTTCCTTCTCTACTATGTTTAGAGTAGGGGAAGTATTGTATTCCACCCAAAAATTCGATATCGAGATTTTACCGGAAATATATATTTTGAGGCCCCCTGAATCCAAAAAAACATTTTTTTAGAAAAAGGTCCGTGAGTGCGTGTCTGTGGACAGCATAACTCAAAAAGGAAAAGTTGGTTAAAAACCAAAGTTGATATTTAAGGTTAATGTCTTTCAAGGATGCGGCACAAAGATTATGAAGAAACTAGGTCCAACCTGAACTAATTTCGATTTTCTCCAAAATGCCTTTAACGATTTTGACTAAAATGTCACGTGTTTGAGATATTTTTATAACAAATGAAATGTATATTTTAAATTTTCTTGCTATAGCCTATGTAGTCCTATTTACTCTGAATGACTTTTGCATAACTGGTAAACCGTAAGACATAGACCAAATCTTACTATACAAAAATGTAGATCTAGTTAAAATACACAAGTTATGTCCATATGAATTTTTGGGGGAGTGAACTAATTGGGGAATATTGCCAAATGGAACACTGTTATTCACTTTTTACATGTTAGCCGTGCAAAGAGAACGGAATTTGAAATCTTCAAAAGATTTGACTATCGTTCAAAGCTTGCTGTATTCTCATATTCCCCTTGTACCTACTAGAAAATATACAATACGATAATTTCTGCAAATGTTTATCTCAACTAACACGAAGAAGGTAGAGGAATAAGAGTTTGTAAGTTTGTAAGTCATGTGAGAGCAACACATCAGATTTTTTTTTAAATTCTGCTATATGTTTATGTCAAATCTTTCGGCTGCAAAATGCGCTTGTTTTATCTCCTAGTTACGCTCAGACACAGCTGAGCAGTTCACTAATTAATCAGCAATTACAGACGATATACGACAAGCTCGCCGCCCACTTCTAAACCTCTGTGAACAACATCTAAATTACTATTACGCAGCTAAAGGGATAAACTATCGTGAAAAGCGCACATGCTACCAGTAGCCAACAAGAGAAGGGGAAAACGCCACCCCCGTTTATTAAGCAATTTCTTGGACATTGCTGTGCTGGAAGCCAGCTGGTTAGTGTTTCAAATGACCTTATAATTAAAGCCTCTTCAATAGGCAAGTACTACCATTGAACGTCCGCAGAACAGATGTGAGCCTATAATTCGCCCTTAAAACTTTAGCAAGACCCGAATCGATGATATACCATTACGTCCTCCCAGAAACGTCCAACCAAAGTTTACAGGCTAATTCACAAAAATAAATGTCGTTTAAATCTAAAATAAGCAAATGCATTGAAGAACATAACATAGAAGTTTCTGCCATAATGCCCAGAAAGTTTCATTGTCTACCACCTTGGAGAATACCAACTGCTCAACTAAATTTGAATATTACAGCTTACCATAAATCTCATAAGATGCATCTTCCTATAAACAGCTGTTTCAAGAAATAACAAATGCCTACCCTAACCATACATTTATCTACACTGACGGTTCCAAAACGGACAGCGACAATGGATGTGCCATAATTACCCCAGATAAGAAACTTCAGCTGAAACTCCCTAAATATTATTCCATATTCTCCTGCGAACTTTGTGCACTTAAGCAAGCTTTAACATACATCATCCAATCTAGTGAGAGTAAATTTCTTATAATTTCTGATTCATTAAGCTCCCTCCAAAGTCTCAGAGATCGTTCAACTGACCTCCAACTGCTTCAAGATATCCACAGTCTTTATTCCATTGCTCTAAATAAAAAGAAAATAGTTACTTTCATTTGGGTCCCTTCACACTGCGGCATTAAGGGCAATGAAGAAGCGGACAAAGCTGCTAAAGAAGCAAGTCGGTTAACAGACACACATGAACAGCAAGCAGTACCTTATCGTGATATTACGAAGTACTTCTCCAGACTAATAAAAACAAGATGGAAACAGGCCTGGAATCAATCGCCTCCAGAAAAACTACACATGGTAAGGAAAGGAGACACCAATTCTTCCCCTGTCTATTCTGTTAGCAGGAAAGAGCAGGTAATTATCTCACGTCTCCGCATTGGTCATACAAGGTTAACCCACTCATACCTCCTCAGCAAAGGCCAGCCACCTCAATGTGAAGTCTGCATCACCCGCCTCAAAGAATGCAAGCAATGCGCTACACAACGACAGATTCATCACATCACTGGAGACTTATCCACCATTCTGAACACACCATCCAACTACAGAAGGGTATTATCATTTCTCAAAAGTACTGGCTTACATACGAAAATATAATATGAAGGATATTTTTGTTGTACTGATTTGTTGATTAGTATTTTCATGATTTTGGTTAAATAATTGTAACAAGTTTATTGTATACCGCTGTATTACATAGAATAGTCGCGATATGACGTAATTGTTGAAGCGACTCTAAACAAATTTAAAAAAAAAATAGGCAAGTACTCGATACTTCAATAGTAAAACTTAAAGGCGTTGATATAATCACGGGAGGTTGATGCACCTCAAATCCTGTATTTCGATATATAATTTTTAGTTGGTATACGTGTACGTTGTAGAGGAAGTAAAAATGTAATTAAAGCAGCGCCGAAGAAATAATTCCTGAAACCACAAACCAGAAATGAAACAAAAACCTGCAGTTAAAAAGTTGTTTTCTAATTTATTTTCGACAACGCAGATAAATTCCAGGGGAAGCAAATTGTAAAACAAGCTTGTCATCGCTAAAACTATATTCATGTTCTTGTTTAGCTTAGCTTCTAGTATTTCAGTCACGTAAAGTGTTATGGAGATTTTAGAAAATAATTAAAATAAAGCAGCTGGAAGTGGAGAAGAAGACCTCTGCTTCGCATGCATAAATACTGAGCCAAGGAAACGGTCACTAAACATGATATGAGCGTAAGTTTTCACAGCTTGAAAATTAAAGCGGAGCAAAATTAAACTTCCATTTACTGAAAAATCTGTACGCGTCCTGTATAACAAAGAAGTGCTGTTTCATACTCTCATTTGTTGCTATTGTGACAATTGACAGATCCAGTTACCTTTTATATCACTCTATTTCACTTAAAACAATCACAATTCACAATTCGTGACCTTGCAATTCACACTTTTTCTGTTCTATACTGGTTCAATTTAATCTACTAAACCTTTCAAAACAAAAAGAAAGAATGTTAAAGCAAACGGAACATATTTGTTTTAAAAAGTAAGGAAAAGCCTGCCGTCAAAGTCTCTGACAATTCTACTAACTCACTCTAACTCGCCTAAAAACCTTGTCCGTGCAGACGCATTTACATAACCGAGAATTAGGTATCGGCGATTTTTCTAGAAATCAAATTTCCGAAGCTTTTCTTAACCAAGCCCTGGACTCGAAGCTTCTTCAACTGTCTGGAAACGGGCTTTGTTTTTAGCCGACATTGTCGCGCGTTGCCTGGCAACATAGTGGTGTGTATGACGTCACATGCAGTGGTATTATATTGATTCCCCGCTCAGTGGATATTTATCTAGCTCTGTATATAACCTAACAACCGTGGATTCGGATGGGTGGCATCAAGGGATTGAGTATGTCCAATCTGGAAATGTTAAGGCAGCCGCTGTGCAGTGTCTGCGTGAGCAGTAAACGCACCTTTCGTACTCTCTTGTGTAATCCCTACCTCTTAGAGGTTTCAGGGAGTAATGGCTACCCCGACCTTCATTTCTAAATCCCTTCCACATCTAAGCCACTATCGGATGTTTTATATGAACGAATATGCTACTATCCTACACAATGTTTCAGTATTGAACGGTCGTTCCTAAGAGGTATATAGGTTGCTTGTTCATTTGAAGCACCTGCCGGGGTTTTATGGAATAATAACCTTAGGGGACCAAGCCCCATTAGCGGATGATGGAGTGGCTGTACCTGGAGTTTCAGCTGAAGATAGAGATATCTGATATAATCCAGAACCCATTCCGTGACCCCTCACACTTACCATTAAAAGCTATATTTCATGGATATTGCAACCACAAATCGCTTCAATCCCGTCTTTTGTCTTTTACTTCACAGACCATTGCTTACAAACAACATTCCATCTAATGCTTCAAATTCCTTCTGCTTCCTAACGATCGCGTAAAGTTGACACAACTGACATATTACTTTCTCTACTACGTATAGTAAATAGAGGAAGTATTGTATTCCATCCAGAGATTTCACTAGAAATATGAGTTTTGAGGCCCCCTGAAATCAAAAAAGCATTTTAGAAAGAGGTCCGTGTGTGTGTGTGTGTGTGTGTGTGTGTGTGTGTGTGTGTGTGTGTGTGTGTGTGTGTGTGTGTGTGTGTGTGTGTGTGTGTGTGTGTCAGTCTGTGAAGAGCATAACTCAAAAACGAAAATTCGGTTAAAAACCAAAATTTGGTGTTTAAGTTTAATACCTTAAGAATGCTTCAGAAAGATTTTGAAGCAAATTCCTCCACCCTAAACCACCCCTTGATGGCATATTTTTCGAAAATGTTTACTTTCTTGAAAGTGGCTCTAACGATTTTGATTAAAATGCCATAAGTTTGAGATATTTTTATGGCACATGAAATGTATATTTTGAATTTTCTGACTATATCTCTACAGAGTTTTTTCTCACATAGGAATTATATATGAAAATTCCGTGAGCTAAAACATACGGATTGTTTGGCACTTTGAATTTTGATTGTATAAACCTTGATCCAAATTCATGACATTTTGGTCTAAGATCTAATCTCACTGGTGAATTTTCTCTAGTTAACTTGGTTGAACTTAGATCAGCAGAACTGCATAAGGAAGAAATAAATAGTATGTACTTACAGCCTCAAATAATTAAATGGTAATTATGCAGTCTTCGTAGTTATTTGGATAATAGGTGCATTGTTTCAAATTGTTTAGTGCCCAATTGTGTACTTACTCCTAACCTAGAAACATTATCACAAATGGTAAAATATGAAGTTATTTGTTTGAGGCTTACTCCTAGAAGCACGGAGGCATAAAAAAGTGAAATTCCTTTGCAATTGTGTTGAACTTAAATATTCTTTAATCTACTAATTGGTAAAATATGTGAATATAAAGAGATTAACAAGGTAAATACATACTTAACCTTAAATTCTTTCCTAACATGCTGAATAACAAGTGACAGCTACTGCCCGGAAGCAGTGATTTTCAGATATTTTACAATGTTGCCAACTAAGATAAAGGTTGAACTGAGACTCTATGACTTCAAATTAAATCGACTTCCAGTCAGTGACATTCAATCCGACCTAAAACATGTAATCACATAGCTTATCAAATGACTTTGTGTCAAGTAATTAGCCGGCACACGCAGAGGAGGGGAAGAATCTGTTAAAAATAGCGCAGGGCAACAAATTTCCGTAATACGGCCACGCGTGCAAATGAAAGCTGTGTATAAACACAAAGACCTGAGACAGTCGACACACGCAGAGATGGGAGAGTTAGTATTGTGATATTTTTGTCTGTTTAGTCGTTGCACGCCAATACGCCACGGGCACGCCAGTTGTGCAAAAGCGGAAGTGTAAACGAGACTAAGTTTAGGGCCACACCAAGGAACGTGAAACCAGAATTTGTGTGTTACGAGAACAAAAATGTATAGAGGTGAATTTTGTTTTGTTTAAAATTCGTAGACCAACTGGAGATCTCTCCAGCTTGCAGTTCCAGAAATATGGTTTGGAATAGGCAATATTTTACATTTTCAGGTACTGATACTAGTATCGGCGTTAAGGTCATTGTACATATATGGATTATGGATTCTTAGCTAATATTACGGCTGTCCAAATGTTACTGTTTGCACTGATACTGTTGAAGTATAATTATTTACATTGTTTTCCTGCAATGACGTCACTTGTGGGTTGTAGCATACTCCTATATGGAGCACCTCGTGCTTAATGTAGATATGATGGTACAGGAGGTATTATACTGGCTCTTCAGATTTATTCGGTTTTTCACGTCAGTCAATTGTTCATGATGTCAACACTTTGTAAAGACTTTATCACCAGTGTCTCTCGCAGAGGACTAGCAAAACATGAATGGAAGGCGAGGATGTCAACAGTTTCGAATAACAATAATAATGATATAATTTTTTATTATTATTATTATTATTATTATTATTATTATTATTATTATTATTATTATTATTATTATTATTATTATTATTATTATTACTATTATTATTACTATTATTATTTCTATTATTATTACTATTATTATTACTATTATTATTACTATTATTATTATTATTATTATTATTATTATTATTATTATTATTATTATTATTATTATTATTATTATTATTATTATAAACGAAAAGTGTTTTTGCACCTCAGATTTCTGTTAAGCCACGAAAGTTGTGCGCCTTCACAAATTCGAAGATTTAAAAATCTGATATGTTACACTCACATGACTTTCTCTACTCTTGTACTAACCATTCTTACAAACTCTTATTCCTATATCTTCTTCGTGTTAGTTGAGATAAACATTTGTAGAAATTATCTTAGTGTTTATTTCCTTGTAGGTACAAGGAGAATATGGGAATACAGCAGGGTTTGAGGGATAGTTAAATATTTTAAAGCTTTCAAATTCCGTTGTCTTTGCATGGTTAACAAATAAAAAACGAATAACTATATTCCATTTGACAGAAGTATAAGTTCCCGAAAACTCACATACCTCCGAAATGGTTCACTCTACAAAAAAGTTATTCAGATATAAATTGTGTGTTTTAGCAATATCTACACATTCTGTATAGTAAGATTTTGTCTAACCCTTACGGTTTCCCGGTTATACAAAAGTCATCCAGAGTAAATCGGACTACATGGGCTATAGCCCGAAAATTCAAGATATACATTTCATGTGTCATAAAAATCTTCAAAATAATAGCATTTTAATCAAAATCGTTAGGGCCATTTTCAATAAAACCAAAATATTCCATGCAAACGTAGTTTAAAGTGGAGCAATATTCTTCAAAATCTTCGTGTCGCATCCTTGAAGGTCATTAACCTTAAATACCATCTTTGGTTTTTAACCGACTTTAAGTTTTTAAGTAATACTGTGTATGAGTCACACACACACACACACACACACACACACACACACACACACACACGGACCTTCTTCTAATAATGCTTTTTTGGATTCAAGGGGCCTCAAAACATAAATTTCTGGTGAAATCCCGACATCGAATTTTTGGGTGGAATACAATACCTCTTCTACGTAGTAGAGAAAGTAAAATCTCTGGAGGAGATCCGTACAATTTGAAGTGAAGGAAAACCGATGTGAATCGTCCGTCTCAATTTAGAGCGCATATGTGCATTTGATTGATGACGCTAAAACAGATCGGGAGAGCAGCTATATCAATGTCCTCGCCATTGGAATCTTGCTGGGGGAATTTATAGACCGCGGCTTACCAGACACATACATAACCCTCTTACCTATTGATAATTCATCACCACATCTGGATTCGGAATTACATTTCCCTGAGATGCGTTCCGCCATACAACCTTCACATGAATATCGACAGTCTGGCGTCACAAACTCACGGTAAGCTTTAAAGTATAGTACAAGAGTAGAAAAAGCCATGTGATTGCAACACATCAGGTTTTTAAGACTGAATTTAGAAGAGATATAAAAATACATGTAAACATATAGAGAAGTCTATTTGAATTCACACAACTTTTTGATTAGTTTATCTCTACTTACAAACAAGGGATTTTTTCTGAAAGTCTTTTTGTATACGAAGCCTTCCAAATGTGTATTTTCAGTAAAGCGTATTGTCACCGCGCCCGCCGCATCTAATTGCCGACAACAGCAGTGTCACCCATCGCATTATTGTCGGCACTACCGCAAAGGAGCCGAAGGAAAGAGACATAGAATGGCCGCATTGTTGGGGCGCTTGCCGAAAGAGAGAAAAGGATAGAGACTTCGGGAATCTTCTGCTTTGTATTTCACCGCAATAACTGAACGTTCCAGAATAGTGCCTGGGAGATATAAATAGCGGTAAAGTGCGACAGAAGAGAAAGGACAGACGTATGTGAAGCGTTGAGTAGTCGTGCCGACGGAGAGGTGAGACGTATGTGAAGCGTTGAGGAGTCGTGCCGACGGAGAAGGGACAGTTGTTGTGTTACTAGTTCGGAGCCGTGCTGTTGGTGAATGGGAAAAGACTTTCTTACTGTTGCAACGAGTGTACAAAGTTACTGTTTACGGAAATAAAAGTGTTTCTTTATCTAGACTACATCTGTCGTCTTTACTTTTCAACCCGCCAAAAAGTAACAGTATATAAAACTCTTTTTTGGTAAAATCTCATGTACTACAGGTAACCGGTAGAGAAAGTAAAAATTGGTATACTTGGGAAACAGGTAACCATTTCGTTGGCCAGCTGCATTACTCTAAAAACCACACCTTTTATAAATAAAGGCAAATAAGCTTAATAGTACATAACGACCACGTTCCCGGTTGTCGTGTTTTGTTTCGCAGTTTACCACCCACATCGCTGCAACAAAGTAAACATTATTTCCCTTATTATCCACACGATATGCACACAAATTATCGGTGATAAGTGTAATGAAACACAACCCATTTTTGACTAAGTCAAAAATGAAAAACTGTTCAACATGCAATGTTGATACATTATGGTTAATTATAGCCTATCACCCCAGAGAATCAAACTGGTGCCTTATGAACTGCAAAGTCCTTCAAAAGAGCTTTAGCATGACGCCAATAAAGAGCAAGAAAACCTCGTGGTGCGTCCCTTCAGAGAGATCGCAATGGATGAAGAGCAGTGTCTCAGTGAAGGATCCGCCAGCTAGTGTCTACGTGACCCTAAGACCGCTGCTGGTGATAACCAGAGCCTGTGGACTGATGTCCGACAGTGATGGACGCATATCCTTCAGTTACATCCTCAGGGTCGGCTTCTGGCTCAGCACTATGCTCAGCACCATGAGCTTCCTCACCCTGAAGAACCCCAACGTCGAGAAGAGCAAGTATCAGGCAGTCTGGTACTTGCAGGGCTTCCTCCACTACTCCACCTGCATTGTTACCTTGCTACTGGGCTGCAGCATCCACAGGAACAACGTGCCTGACTTCATGAAGGCGATATCGAGCATAGACCAGGAGCTTGCAGACATCGGAGCTGGGAGAGTCATGTACAGATCTGTGAAGCATGTGTTGGCAGTAGCTGTTATTGGAAGTGCCCTATGGTCCGTCAGCATAGCGTTTTTGGATTACCTTTTTTTCTGTTCTTACCTCAACTGGCATTGCATTACGAAGTCTGTGGTTGCACACCTAGGAACATTTATCGCTGATGTGATATTCCTACAGTTGGTAACATTAGTGTTGCTGCTGAGACATAAGTATACTCTGTTGAACCGGTGGCTGCTCTCCATACGCCTCAGAGGCAGATATGATTTAATTGTTTCCTTCGGTACAGAAATAAAAAAGCTCTGCAGTGAACTGCATGACGCAGCTCGTCTAGTCAAGAGCCATATTGCCTTTCCCATTTTAGGGTTGATATGTTGGCACTCCTGCAGTGCTTTCACTTATGCAGCTTCTGCCTTATCAATGACAGAGAAGAGACCGATCATTGTCCATGGTTCGAAGAATTTTGCGTTTTTAATCTGCATGTTTTGTATAGCTTGTCACATGTTGATGTTTCTTACAATGAGCTTGTCATGTCATCTTGTGACTTCTGAGGCCAATAACATCCGGGTCAACTTTCAAAAGCTACTCGCTTGCACCAAAAGAGGTTCAGAAGCTGCGGAGGAACTTCAACTCTTCTGCTCAACAGCCGAAACTTTGACAATACAGTTCAGTGGATGTGGATTCCTTCAACTGAATTTGGGACTGTTTGGATCAGTCGTGGGAATCATTGGCACTTATCTAGTTGTTTTCACACAGTTTGAGTAACTGCTGTTTTGAGCACATTATTGTGATGTCATATTTATTGTTTAGAAAACATTAGTGTCCATATAGGCAGTGTATACGTTCAGTTGAGTGCTAAACATGAAAAATGGGTATGTGTAGCTTTGACAATAAACTTAAGACTATGATTTAGGCGTGTTGCTTAAAAAATAAACGATTATTGTAGCATTTCAGCAAATGCTTATCTCAAATAAACTTTAAAAATGTGGTCTATAGAAAATGTAAAATAAACTATAGTAGGGTTACTATTGGACCGGACAGAGATTTAATCCATCCCGATGTTTTGTTCTTCAATTTTACCTATCACTCTTCTTATTCTTATTCTTATTCTTCTTCTTCCGTCCTTGATGCCGCTAGGCGTTGGGTTCATCTCCGTCCGTCCGAACCTTACACATTTTCTTCATTTTCCCCTCATCCTTCCCAGTCTTTCAACTGTGCCTTGTCAACCGATCTTTGGCCGTCCCTTACTCCTACTTCACCTATCATTCAAGGAGCTTTTATTTTACGTATATTATAACTATGTCACGTGAAGTCTGACCACCACAACAGTGAAGGGAGAAAGAACGAAAGTGACGAGTGCCAAGATGGCATGCTAAGTTAGAGAAGGAGTTCGATTAAGAAAACATCGGAAGTATATACTGACGCTGAATACACCATACGCAGTTTAGCATCACTCTGGTTTAATATCAAACAGAATTCTGATGTGTTGCATTCACATAACTTTCTCTACTCTTGTACTAACCATTCTTACAAACTTATCTTCTTCGTGTTAGTTGAGATAAACATTTGTACAAATTATCTTATTGCTTATTTCCTTGTAGATGAAATCTTTACATGGAATTTCCTCCACTTACTATATGTACTAGAGAAATAAAAAATTGGTTTTTATCTGGCGTTTCTTTTCTGAGCTGTGTTCTTCAAAAACACCACGCACAGAAGCACAATTTTCGTGCAGTAAGTTTTGGGTAAATGCAGTTTTAAATTAAACCTTCCATTTGAAATGTATCAGCGAGTTAGTGGAATAGTATGCACCACTTAGATGTGAAACGTCGAATTGCTGCACACACCTCTATCGAAGTAATCATGCAAATACCACCCTCGAAAGTCAACAAAAGAGGTAGGCAACTGTGTTGAGCAAATAACTTTTCGGTCCGTTATTTGAACCAAAAACAGTGTTAAACCTAATGGCACGCTGTTTGCTCTTGGAGAACAAACAGAAGGAAAAGAGGCATTCTTTTCAGTTAGCAGTGAATGACAAATGTTCTGTCCGTTTGCATTTGTTGTTCAATATACACAGGACCTTGTTTGAGGATATAAACGCGTACAAGATTCAAAAAGTCGCTGTCATTTCGAATGATGGAAATTCTAAACTATTTCGCTTTTATTCAACAAAGGCATCCGTGGAAGTAATATATGTTACAATATGTCCTTTACACTGTTTTTCTCTCCACTTCAGTAAATCGAAATAGATCTCTGATGTATTAAAATTTCGCTGTTCTCTCTACCCGTTGAAATTTATTTGCATACCGTGTGTAAAAATATAAATTAAAGCACTTTCCTCTTACTTCCTATTAAACAGGTTGTCCCAAAAATCGGACAACGATAGGGGTGGTGGTGATGATGATGATGATGATGATGATGATGATGATGGATGTTGATATTTATATTTATTTTGTTGTTTAACGACGCTGTCAATTACCAGGATCACATCAGCGTCGCCGGTGTGCCGGAATTTCGTCCCGCAGGAGTTCTTTTACATGCCAGTAAATCTACTGACATGGAGCTGTCGTTTTTAAGCACACTTAAAAACCATCGGCCTGGGCCGAGTTTGAACCCGCGACCTTGGGATCCGTAGGCCAGCGTCTAACCAACTGAGCCACCCAGACCGACGATGTTGATGATGATGATGATGATGATGGATGTTGATGATGATGATGATGATGATGATGATGATTTCAAAGTTTTGATTGGAAGGAAAGACTTCCTCTTCTAACAGAAGATACAAAATCACAGTTACTTTCTTGTATTTTAAATTTCATACAACTCGGATACCTTAATTAATTTCTGAAATATGACTTTGTTACCAATTTAGGCTAAATACCTTTATTTTCTGTTCTACTGTTTGCTTTCAGTGCACTTAATGAATGTTTTCCTTTCAGTGCGGCGCATTTGAAATTATGGCTGTACGATATTTATCACAGAATATGAGTTACATGCAGTCGTCTGTTTGTTTACAAAAAAGGACCAATTTACTAAGCGATAGAAGAAGGAATGGAAGCTAGTCAAAAATTTACATGGTTGTTGATCTAAGATCATATCGTAGAGAGAATATTTTAGAAGCAACATTAACATGGTGGCTGTTATCATTTTCCATATTTATTACCTTCGTTTTTCATTGCTGCTAATGAGAGATTACACGGTCGAGTCATTAAATGCTCAGAAAAACGCTTTCTCAAAGCATATGAACTTGTTTAATAATTGTGATTTTTTTAAATGAAACAAATTATATATTATATGATATTGTGACATTGGGTCGTACAACAATATACGGACGAGAGGGGGGTGGTAACTTAAATACGGCGAGCGGCTATGTGTGTACATGACCGTAATAATGGCAGTAAAACACCAATTAAAGGACCCAGACTGTAAGGCAACTAGTGACTGTGTGTATGTGATCGAACAGTGCGATAACACCGTAGTGTCCAGAAGCTTCCAGTTAATTCGCTGAGTCATCGTTACACGTATATGTGGAGGGTTCTCGAAAGGTACGAGACATCGGCTCCAGTATAGTCGTGTAGAGCTAGTTTTTAGTTATGTGAGTGAGTCGGCCAGCCTGTCTGTGAGTACATATATGTCGTCGAGTGATTGTATCGAAATAGTTAAGATATAAGCGACAGTGAAACTGGAGAAAGACATTGAAAGACTGGGTAAGATTATCAGAACAATCCATTTTACTATCCAACGTAGCATTCATATGTTTTTCTCTACTCGCTTCTCTTTTATGCATTTAAATGTCACATCCTTACCTACTCGCCCTTCAACATACAATTCATACAATTTTCTATGACAAATAAAATGCTACATTTTGCACTCGCATGGTTTTCTGTACTCACTTTTCTTTTATGAAACAGATCACATTTCTTCTCTATTCCCGTTCAACATACAATTCATTAAAGTGTATGATTAAAATAGAAATGCAAAGCATTAAATTCACACGAATTTCTCTACATGCTTTTCTTTTATGAAATGCAATCACACTTATTTCGCTGCTTCCTCTTCTAAATACAATTCATACAATTGAAATACAGCACATTACATTCACACGGTTACCTTTAGTCACCTTTCTTTTACGAAACACAATCACATTTCTTTCTCTACTACTTCTAGAAAGAATTCACACAAGTTTCTGTACGATTGACATAGGAATGTAACATCTTACATTCACACAGCTTTCTCTACTTGCTTTTCTTCCTGTAGTATTTGGGGTTGTTCAACTGCGTTTCTGCATAGTGTTTTACCAGTGTTCCTTATTTCATTTATTTTGTGTTTTTACAGTATCTAAAGCAAGTGTGAAAGTTGGGATAAAATCCTCAAACCACGGGCAACGCCGGGTATTTCAGCTACTAACTAATAAATTCTCGAACAGAGCCAAAAAATTTGTGGGAAGGCCAGACGTCGAGAACTGTTTCATAAATAAAATACGAATTTAAATACCATATCGCAAAAATTTGACCAGAAAATGTTTAATTCTATAAAACTATAACCTAAAATATATTCATTTGGAATAGTGTAGTTGGACTTATTCAGCACTGCCAACTGAGGAAAATGAATTACATGTATTTCGATCTTCTCAGAACAGAACGCCAGTTTATGAACATTGTCAAATTGAAATAGACTGCTACTTTGATTGTAATGTGTAGTAAATTGTTTTTCAGCGACTTATGGGATACAGTTGGTAACACTGGCTAAACAAAAGTGACCTACTGATGATTTCTGCAAAACAAAAGAATGACCACGTGATAATCCGTATATGATAATTTAACGCTTGTGTGTATGAAAATAGCTGAAATATTTCGAGGTTATTGGCATAGATGGGCTGCTTTCGATGGCCTGATAGGTTAGCTGTGATTACACAGGTTCGGCAGTGAGCGGCAAGTCAAAACAAACTGATATGAATGCGAAGCAACAGTCGAAGAACTATATACCCCTAATTTCCCTGGCTATATTACCGTGGTTGGATATTTCGTTTATCCAGAGAAATAATTTATATGTGTAATTAATTTATGTACAATAAATATACACTTTTTACACTTAAACTTCTATACAGGCCGTTAGGTGTTTATGTGCGGATATTTTGATAATTGGTGCTGTAAGATTTGAAGCTTTCACCGTGATAATTATTAATTAGTGCTAATTGCTAGTTAATAATGGTACCTTAACACGTGTCCACTTCGGTGGGTTCACTCTACAAAAAATGTATTTAGACATAAATTGTGTGTTTTAGCAAGATTACATTTTTGTATAGTAAGATTTGGTCTATTTCTTACAGTTTACCAGTTATGCAAAAGTCATTTCGAGTACCTGGGCTATAGCCAGAAAATTCAAGATATACATTTCATTTGGCATAAAAATTTCTCAAACATATGACATTTTAATCAAAATCGTTAGAGCTATTTTCAAGAAAATCAAAACTTTCGAAAAATGTTACATGTAAAGGGTAGTTTAGTGTGGAGGAATTTTATTCAAAATCTTCGTGTCGCATCGATGAAAGACATTAAACTTAAATACCAATTTTGTTTTTTAACCGACTTTTGATTTTGAGTTATGTTGTCCACAGAGAGATACATACACGTGGACCTTTTTCTATAAGTGTTTTTTTTATTCAGGAGGCCTCAAAACATATATTTCCGGTGAAATTTATTTTGAGTGGAATACAATAGTTGCTCTACTTTACTATACATTGTAGAGAACGTAAAAAAAGCCTTGTTGATGGATCTTAAAACGTGTACCTTCAGTGAAGTATTTATATAATAAACTTATAGTGGAATACATAGTTGTCTCTACCTACTGTAGTTATAAACTTCAAATAAAGTACAAATTGGAGTGTACTGAGAAACAATACCGCCACTGTAACTATAACATATGAATGTTTTATACCTCCATAGTGTTCACAACCTCACACTTACAACTAATAATTCTGTGCTTGACGTGGTTTGCTTGTGCATATTACCTTCTATATCGCTGCAACAATGTAAATAGTATTTCATTTGTTATCTACATGATCTCCGCATACGTGATCAGTATTTTCATGAAACATGCACCGCTCTCCTGCATCATGTGAAAATCAGAAAATATTCGGCATGCAATGCTGGTGCATTGTGGTTAATTACAGAGTATGGCCTCTATAAATCAAACAGCTGCCTTATGAACTGCGAAACCCTTCACAAGAGTTTCAGCATGAAGCCAATGAAGAGCAAGAAAGCCTCGTGGTGCGTCGCTCCTGAACGATCACCATGGATGAAGAGGAGTCTTGCAGACTCTCCACCAGCCAGTGTGTACGTGGCCCTAAAGCCGCTCCTGATGATATCCAGAGCCTGTGGGCTGATGCTGGACACTGATAGACGTATATCCTTCAGTTACATCCTCAGGGTCGGCTTCTGGCTCGGTGCTCTGCTGGCCACCATGAGCTTCCTCACCGTCAAGAAGGCCGGCGAAGACAAAGGCAAGTTTAGGGTGGTCTGGTACATGCAGGCATTGTTGCAGTACTCCACCTGCATAGTCTCCTTGCTGCTGGGATGCACCATCCACAGAAACAACGTGCCTGACTTCCTGGAGGCGATATCAAGCATAGACCAGAAGCTTGCAGACATCGGAGCTGGGAAAGTCATGTACAGACCGGTCAAGTATTTGTTGACATTGTCTCTAACTGGATGTGTCCTCTGGGCTATCAATCTGGCGGCTGTGGATTACGTCTATTTCTGTTCTTACCTCAACTGGCACTGCATTGCGAAATCTGTGGTCGCACACCTAGGCACATTCATCGCTGATGTGATATTCGTGAAGGTGGTGACATTAGTGTTGCTGCTGAGACAGAAGTATAGTTTATTAAATCGATGGTTACTCATCATACGCTATAGTAGCAGATACGATTTAATTGCTTCCTTTGGTACAGAGACAAGAAAGCTCTACAGTGAACTGCATGACGTAGCCCATCTCCTGAAGAACTATGTTGCTTTTCCCATTCTGGGGTTAACATGTTGGCACTGCTGCATTGCTTTCGCTTACGCAGCTTCTGCCTTCTCAATGATACAGCACAGTGCAATTGTCTATCAATCTTCAAAGGATTTTGCGTTTTACTTCTGTCTATTTTGTTCATTTTTTCACATCTTGGTGTTTCTAACAATGAGCCTAACGTGTCACCTCGTCACTTCTGAGGACAGTAAAATCCGAATCACTGTTCAGAAACTACTCGCTTGCACCAAAAGAGGTTCAGAAGCTGCGGAGGAACTTCAACTCTTCAGCTCAATAGCCAACACTTTGACTATACACTTCAGCGGCTGTGGATTCTTTCAACTGAATTTGGGATTATTTGGATCTGTTATGGGAATCATCGGTACTTACCTGGTTGTTTTCACACAATTTGACTGACTTGAGTCGTTGAAACCAATGCTGCGGTTTGCATTAATTAGCTAGAAATCATTATCTACGTGGGAGTGTATATTTCTGTTCAGTGTTAAACATAAAAAATAAGTAAAATCACCAAATTTCGCTGCAAATAAGCAGTTTCAGAAACAATTACAAAACGATTCGTGTGCGCCGTGCATGAACATCTTCCAAAGAAATGCGACAAGATTTTCAAGAATATCTCTCCTACCCCAAACTAGGATTTTGTAGGAAGTACGTTGTGTTTAAGACATTCTTCTTAAAAATATCCAATGAACTCTTCTTCATTTGAAATCAAGTTTGTTATAACTGACATATAAAAACGTGCTATATTAAAAATTAAATTTCTGTAAATTCATCATTTCTTTCCAATAATTTTGTGGCATTGTCTGTTTCTGAGGTGTTCTTAGAACTTGATGTCAAATTTTTATTAAATTTTAAATGTTGTCACTATTCATTAGTTTCTCTCCAAGCCATAGAAATATAGAATTTGAAAGCCAGTATACAAATATATACTATAGTTTCAGCTAACTGCGTTTACCTGTGTTACACTCACATGACTTTCTCTACTCTTGTACTAACCATTCTTACAAACTCTTATATCTTCTTCGCGTTAGTTGAGATAAACATTTACAGAAATTACCTTATTGCTTATTTTCTTATAGGTAGAAGGGGAATATGGGAATACAGTAGGCTTTGAGCGATAGTCAAATATTTTAAACCTTTGAGGTTCCGTTCTCTTTGCGCGCTTAACATATAAAAAAATGAACAACGATGTTCCATTTCACGAAAGTTTTAAGTTTTCCGAAACTCAGACATAACAAGGAATATCTCCGAAATGGTTCACCCTACACGAAAATTTATTGAGACATAAATTGTGTATTTTAGTAACATCTACATTTTTGTATAGTATGATTTACTCTAATGGTTTACCAGTTATTCAAAAGTCGATCAGAGTAAATACGACTACAGGGGCTATAGCCAGAAAATTCAAAATATACATTTCATTTGTCATAATAATATCTTAAACATATGTCATTTTAATTAAAAACTTTAAAGCCATTTTCAAGAAAACCAACATTTTCGAAACATTTTCCTTGTAAATGGTAGTTTAGAGTGGATAAACTTTGTTTAAAAGCTTCGTGTCGCATCCTTGAAGAACATTAAACTTAAATACCAATTTTGGTTTTTAACCGACTTTTCGTTTTTGAGTTATGCTGTACACAAACTAACAGACAGACACACGTACCTTTTTCTAAAAATGCTTCTTTGGGGATTTAGGGGGCCTCAAAGCATATTTCCGGTGAAATTTCCACATTGAATTTTTAGGTGGAATACAATAGTTCCTCTGCTTACTATTCATAATGGAGAAAGTAAAAGTTACGGCTTAAAAAAGATCTTGTCATTTTAAAAGGAAAAAACAAAGAATTGTGATTAAATTATTGCCACAAACAGAACATTTAAGTGGTGGCAATGACCACGTAAGCAATAGAGATGAAGACGAAATACGGTCAGGAAGATTCTTCCTTCAATTCTTGCTTATTCAGTACAAAGTGCAAACCAAACATCTAATTACCTCACTACAAGTCAAGCAAGAACCTGACTAATTACATGTTGAGTTGAATTTTCTAGGAAGTGCTTCTTGTCTGGAGATAACTAGAAATGTCAACACAGGTAAACAGATGACTGCTTCTTACTGTATCCAAAGAGACAATCAGGTAGACTTTATTTACTCGTAAAGATCACAAACTTTTCTTTATTTTATTTAAGATGGTATCGACCCATCCCTGCAGGTACAGACAATTCTTGCGTTCCTTATGACTAACACAGACCTCTTCTATCTTAAGTAAGCAGTAAACAAATTCAATCTTGGATAAACCAAACTTGTAAGTTTATCTTAAAAGAAGGCGCATCAATATTAAACTGAAAATATAGCATTATAAATACTCGATTGTATCTTTCTTTTAGAGAACACAAGGGAGGATATTTTGTTCCCCTCTATCAGATTTGTAACTACCACATTTAACTTGCTTTTATTTAAGATAAATTACCACTGACCAAAAAAGCTATTTCAATATGTTGTCCCTTTTATGCCAGAGACCAATTAAATGTTCTATTCTGCTACCCGTTTCCTTTGCTGTTTAAATTATTTCCTGTTAAATAATTCATAGTACCAATTTTTGTCGTGGAAACTGCGCGTTATTCGACCATTCAAACGTGTGCAATAAATAAAACGTGGCCCATAATTAAAGGTACACAGGGAATAATAATATGTTCTGGATGTATATTTCGTGCAACAGAGATATAATACGCCACAAAAAGATTTCGTTTTGAAAATATGTGTGGTATATTTAAATTTAAATTACGTGAGTCAAGATCTGAAGATTTATATCGCACCAACCGTCCTATAATTGTAGTCTGTTTATAATTTGAATTCTGTTTCTCTCGCCTGATTTTTCGTTGACTTCAGTTGTTAATGTATAGGGACACAATTTTTTGGTGGATTACGATAACACGAAATATTCAATATGCAATAAAAAGGATTCGCTTTTCCACAAACTTAGCTAGTTATGTCGCCTTGTTTCATTAAACAGTAAACTTATCATTTATTTATTTTTTATTGAGTGTGCTAGATTACTGAAGTAGATTTTCAATATAATATTAATATAAACAGCATTAAATTTAAATTTTTTAAGATTTCGAAAATGCACCCAAAAGCTTTTAGGTCGTATTTATCATGTTTCTAACAATTTTAGGTAATAAACATCGAGACCCTGATTACAACTATTTCAAGACAGTAGTTGGAACACTGCTGTCATTGGAGAGGGGTAAACAGAGGGAAGCTACGAAGACCTCAAACATTCATAATACCCTTGCATTTTTCTAAATTCGCTTTCTGTACCTGACAGATACGTGCCTAAGGAAGAGTTCACGTAACAAACAATATAACTTAAGTCTTCTACTAAAAGTTTACTAATTATCTAGAAGGCAATCAAATTTGGACTCCAGAGATTTAGGAATAAAATGGTGTGCGTGAAGCGCTATCACAGCTATAACGTACGGTTTGGCGTCTTTAGGATCAAGTTGCACTGGAATGAGTTATTTTACAGGCTTGACTTCCAGCACGCCGAGATAAACTCCATGTTTTATTACACTCCATGGGCTCGTTTAACACAAAATAATGGTGCCCTCGCATAAAATATAATTAATTTGATTACAACGTTCATTAAATTAGCGTTTATGCAACAAAATACGTCCTGAAAGATGTATTGCACATATCCTTCATCAGTTGATGCAAAACCCTCTTACAACGGCTTCTGGTTTTTCTTCTCTACTGATTACAGGGTAAAGGAAATAATATTGGTACTTAGATGTAGCAGATACAACAGCAAAATAGAACGTTGCAAGTTTTCCTTATTTTTGTCGTGTTATACAGGGTGTTTAAAAAGTCACTGTGCAGTTATAACGTATGTCGTATTAGTATTGATGTTATTATCTTTTATTTTTACTTTCTCTACTACGCATAGTAATTAGACGAAGTATTGTAATCCACCCAAAACTTCAGTGTCGAAATTTCATCAGAAATATATGTTTTGAGCCCCCCTGAACACAAAAAAGAACATTTTTACACAAAGGACTGTGTTTATATGTGTGTCTGTCAGTTTGTGAGCAGCATAATTCAAGGATACGACACGAAAGATTTTGAAAAAAAGTTGCTCCGCTTTAAACTACCTTTTACTTAGAAAATGTTTCGAAAATTTTGATTTTCTCGAAAATAGCTAACGATTTTGATTAAAATGTCATGTTTAAGATATTTTTATGATAAATTAAATACATATCTTAATTTTTCTGGCTATAGCCTATGTAGTCCTTTTACTCTGGATGACTTTTGCATAACTAAACCGTAAACAGATAGAGCAAATCTTGCTATACAAAAATTTAGAACTCGTTAAGACACACAAATTATGGTCAAATTAAATTTTTTGTGGAAACAAAAACATGCTCTTAATATCAAAGACAGTCATTCTTTGTAAGCCCTCAAAGACAGGACAAAAATAATTTAAATTTGAAATATATTACCATGTCATTGCGTGAAGAATTGTTAATACAAATGTTTAAAGCTATAAAGAGAACACAGTTATATTTAAAAATATTTATGAGATCTTATTATAAAAAATACTCAATATTAAATATTAAGAAAAGATTCTAAAATATATTATGATGTAAAAACAAAACAATATTAAATTATATAGAGACTTTGGAATACGACAGTCATCTGTCGAAAACAAGAAACAACGCTTCGAGAAAAGTGAGAGAAGACTATTAAGTGTAACAGAAATTTACATGAGAGAAGAACAGAACGGTTTGGTTCCCAAAGTAAATTTTAATATATCATCTGTAATTCCAGAGCGCCAAGATCATTGTAACACCTCAGATTAGAGTTTTCGTCGAGAATCGACTGAATTAGAACCGTAACGGGCGGAAATAAGGTAACAGAAGTGAGATCTTGTCTAGCAAACAAAAGACCAAAGAAATCTCCTACTATAAAAACACAAAAAACAAATTTATTACGCTACAACGAACATATAAATGAAATAATATAGTTGCATAACTAAAAGTGTTAGTCTTCTAATGGAGTAAATATTCATATAATGTTGTGCATTACATTGAGCTGATTTTCCAAATTAGTTACACCTTTAACAGCCTCTATAAACAGCTAATTAGTATCCATCGGACAGATTTCAGTAGACAGTTGATAGAATTCAGTTGAGCATAGTGAACAGTGCCCAGTGTAGTTCAGTTTTAAGTTGTGACGCAGCAGTTCATTTCTGAGTTGTGACGCAGCAGTTCATTTCTGAGTTGTGGCTCAGCAGTTCACTTCTAAGTTGTGACTCAGCAGTTCATTTGCGAGTTATGACTTAGAAGTTCATTTGTGTATTGTGACTCAGCAGTTCAAGTGATTCGATTCAACGGATCAGGAATGTCTAAGTGAAACATTTGCGCTACGTAATTGTTTTGATTTGCTCATTTCTTGCAGTATACTGCAGTTGTACAATGTTTTGACGAGTGCTTATACCTACATACGAGTTGACAAGATTTAGGGATAGCCTTTGACAATTGTACCTAACCTATGGATTGTACATAGATAAGCCAAGGAGTGTTGCTTTGTGTGTTAGGGGTTGAAAAGAAGCACATGTCGGTAGTATAGCAAAGTATTCCAAATACCAACATCAATAAAACAACGTTAATCAGCGACTGAAAACAAAGTTATAAAAATATAAAATTGAAAATGATTACCAGGTTCATTGTAATTCTAGCATAATGTTCTATGGCCTTTAGCGAGTATGTATTGAACCGTAACAAATGAGCATGGGCAATAGCTGTGGGGATGGAAATTAAATTGATAAAAATGCATAAAGCTAAACATGTTCATTATTTTGTGCTATGGACATGTGGAAGTTTCATGCATTTTAATCCTACAGCTTCCGAAATGTTTTGTATCACATTACTTCTTTGCCCACTCTTTACAAATTCGTAGAAAATCTTTTTGTTCTGTGTACCATTCTTAATCCAGATGAACTTTCAATTCAATCAGTACGATAAGCTAATTTTTTGTTACCTCAAGTTCATTATTTTTTTTTATTTAAGATTAACCAGTTTCTTTTATAGGTGTAATTAAGTAAATCAAATTAATGAAGTATAACTCTTTCATTATTCCAAGACATAAGCAAGTGTATCACTTACATTTTGGTCACAAATTTCGTTGGAGAAAGTGGGTGAAGTAATTTACAGATGTGAAATCCCATGTTTACAAACAATGGATTGCCTCTTCCAGGTTGACAAAAGTGAAGTATTAAAAATTCAGACTACTAAGAAGGAATATCTCGGAAACAGTTTCTTACAAAAGTGGCTTTCTTTAACAATGAACACACTTTTGGTGTAGTATAAATTGTTCTATGCTTTAGGATTTAACAATAATACCAAAGTCACTGAGAATAAAAGAAACTTCGTGGACTGTTCTCCGAACATTCAAGATATACATTTAGTTATTCGTTGGAATATATTAAACATATATTACTTTAATTAAAATCATTTTGGAATGTTATTTGTGTGAAATAGAACCAAGAACATAATATGTAGGGATAGTTTGTAAAAAATTGAATAGGGAGTATCATGTGAGTATAACATATGAGTTGTTTCGTTTCGTTTCCAGAATGGACCGTGACGTCACCCCCACAATATAAGGATATGAGGAAACACCTAAGGAGAGAGCTACAGACATGAGTCGGTCACTGTGGCAGTGGGTGCGAGACAGCTGTGCATGTGTGATACTGTCGTCGTGAAAGATACATCGCGCCGAAGTGAAGAAGTTTTAACGAGCGTTGAGTGATTGTATCGTCGGGAGCTTGTGTATGAGAGATAAAGTGTAGAAAGGACTGGGTCAAGGCTACGAGAAGTAAACAGCTGTAAGTTATATCATAAAAGGCTATAGACTTAACTTCAGCAAAGGAGAACGTTGTTGTTGTGCAAAATTTAAGAAGAAAAATAAAGCAACAGAAAAGTAACCGGACTGATTTTGTCATTTTTGTTACACTGGTGTCAGGAGTGGGATTTGTCGAATTGTCCATTTGTCACATTATACTCGCAGGAAACTTCAAATAACTAGATACTGGAATCTAACTTTTGAGTTGAGTACAATAACGTTTATCTTTGAAAGGATTATCCAATAAATAGCAAAGCTCTGTGGATTGAAGCATATAAATTACAAATTACTGCCATAACTTTGTGCTGCAGTCCGCAGTATCCCTTTAAAGGGAAGAGCTTCGCTGCCCTCGGATTTACATTTTCTATCTCCTTTATGCCGCAGCAGCGCAAAGCCTGCATTTTAGTTGTTTACTAAAGCCAAAGCGTGAGTCTATAATCACGATTATCAAACACTTCCGCTACTCAGATGTTTGATTTAATTTGGTAAGTATATTCGGAACGATAAGCCAAGGTTTAGGCATGTTGATCCATGTAAATTAAATTCATAGTACTGATGGCTATTACAACAACTGCCAGCTACCTCTATTTGGCCAGGATTTGAGGATGCCAGACCCTGTTATTATTAGCAAACCAAACACCAGCGCACTGCACCTTCATAAATTTATTCATTAGAAGGTACACCTCTCTCATAACCTGGAAAAGCATTGGTCAGTGGCACTTCATTTGTTCTTACACTGGAGTTACTATACTCAAAAACAGGATGGGCAACCAACCAAGGCTATCTCTACTTATTATCCTTTATTTTCATAGACATATTAATATTGTGACATTGGGTCGTTCAACAATATACAGAAGAGAGGAAGCCGGTTGATCATGCCTACGGCGAGCGGCTATCTGTGTGCGTGACCAAAAGAGGTTCGAGGCTACAGGGCAATTAGCGATTGTGTGAGTATAAACACGGCAGACAGTGAGCAGTTGAGTCAGTTTTTGGTGTCAGAGTTGGAGTGAGTGTCAGAGTAGTTTTAAGTCGTCGTGTATAGTTATAGTTACGAGATTGAGTCGGCCAGCCTGTCAGTAAGTACGTATTTGTCGTCGAGTGATTGTATCGTAATAGTAAATATATAAGAGACAGTGAAACAGGAGAAATGCATTGAGAGGCCGAAAAAGATTATCAGAAGAACAAACTGTGTTAACAACGACAAGAAAATTGTGCATTTGTAGTAAGATTTAGAGGAAAATAAAGTGATAGAAAGGTAAACGGACTTCGCATTTTGCGCGTTTTGTTACAATATAGAAGGTTAATATCCTGTTCTACTTACTGAAAAATCTTATGTGTTGCACTCTTGTACTAATCATTCTTACAAATTCTTATTCTTACATCTTCTTCGTCTTAGTTGAGATAAACATTTATACAAATTATCTTATTGCTTATTTCCTTGTAGGTACAAGGGGAATGTGAGAATACAGTAGGCTTTGAGCGATAGTCAAATCTTTTAAAGCTTTGAGATTCCGTTCTCTTTGCCCGCTTAACATATAAAAAAGATGAACAACGATGTTCCATTTCACGAAAGTTTTAACTTTTCCAAAACTGACACAATTAATAACAAGGAATATCTCCGAAATGGTACACTCTACAAAATACTTTATTTAGACATAAATTGTGTTTTAGTGAGATCTACCTTTTTTGTACAGTAAGATTTAGTCTAGCTCTTATGGTTTATGAGTTATACAAGTCATCCAGAGTAAACAGGACTACATAGGCTATAGCCAGAAAATTCAAAATATACATTTCATTTGTCATAAAAATGTCTTAAACATATGCCATTTTAATCAAAATCATTAGAGCCATTCATAAACATTTTCGAAAAATTTTTCATGTAAAGGGTAATTTAGAGTGGGGCTATTTTGTTCAAAATCTTCGTGTCGCATCCTTGAAAGACATTAAACTTAAATACCAACTTTGGTTTTTAACCAACTTTTCGGTTTTGAGTTACGTTGTTCTCACACACACACACGCACGCACAGACACACACACACACACACACACACACACAACACAGACACCTTTTTTATTTTCTCTACTGGTAAGTAGAGGAAGTATTGTATTCCATCCAAAAATTCGATATCGAAATTTCACCGGGAATAAATATTTTGAGTCCCCTGAATCCAAAAAAGCATTTTTAAAAATGTGTATGTGTGTGCGTGTGTGTGTGTGTGTGTGTGTGTGTGTGTGTGTGTGTGTGTGTGTGTGTGTGTGTGTGTGTGTCTATCGGCAGCGTAACTCAAAAGCGAAAAGTCGGTTAAAAACCAAAGTTTTCATTTAAGTTCAAGATCTTTTAAGGATGACAAAGATTTTAAAGAAAATTCCACCACCCTAAATTACCCTTTACATGGAAAAGTTTTCTAAAATTTCTATTTTCTTGAAAATGGCTCTAATTATTTTTATTAAAATAATATATGTTTGAGATATTTTTACGGCAAACGAAACGTATATTTTGAATTTTTTTTATTATAGCCTGTTACTGTTTACTCTGGATGACTTTTGTATAACTGGTAAACCGTAAGAGATAGGCCAAATCTTACTGTACAAAAAAGGTAAATCTTGCTATAATACACAATTTATGTTCAAATATTTCTTTTTTGTAAAGTGAACCATTTCAGAGATATTCCTTGTCATTTGTATGAGTTTTGGAGAACAAACTTTCGTCAAAGGGAAGATCGTGATTCATTTTTATGTTAACAGTGCTAAGAGTACGGAATTTGAAAGCTTTAAAATATTTGACTGTCGCACAAAGCCTACTGTATTCTCACATTCCCCTTGTACCTACAAGGAAATAAGCAACAAGATAATTTCTGCAAATGTTTATCTCAACTAACATGAAGATAAATGAATAAAACTTTGTAAGAATGGTTAGTGCAAGAGTAGAGAAGGTCATGTGAGTTAAACGCATTAGGTTTTTTAATTACGTATTGGAATTTTGGGCCCAAATTCAGTATTCTGCCTTAGGTAGACGATTGAGAAAATAACAAAAAGGGTATAATTATTGTTTCAGTAATTTCCATTACTAAACAAACAGGCGGAATATCGTTCGACAGATCTGCTTATTCAGTTGACATTAATTAAAAATGCATAAGCTTGCAAACGTTGAACTTGTAAACCAACATATTATGGCAGGTACATTAGGCAGCCTACAGCAATGCTAATGAGGCACACAGTTACATGCTCTGGTGCACATTCCCTCTAATTGTTATTTTCATAACGACATTAATCAAATCCCACGTAATCACTCGGATTATTTCAAATGTTCATTCTTTTATCTCTTGCTGCAAATATATTTAATTATTTAAGAAATCTAGGTACTTGAATAATGAATTGAACACAATTTCTCGTGCTACAGAAAAGTGTGTAGATATTGCTGCAACACATGCAATTAGTGCATTATCGAATAGTACAGTCCTACCAAAGATTAAAGACATAATTATTATTTATTTATGCCAACAAGCTTGCTGCTGGTGTTTCTAAACACACAAGTCGTGTGTGGGCAATGTTTAAGAGGTTGAATCAGAAACTAAAAAATTCAATGCCATAGCCGGGATTTGAACCACGGATCTTCCGCTTATCGAGCGGCTGCTCTAACCACTAAGCTACCATGGCCAACTTGCCAGTACGACATTAAATTCCCCAGCTGATTGGTACTTTTTCGCAGTTAACCACAAGGGAATCTCACATCAGAAATAAATACCCCAAGGGTGACTTTATGTCCCAGAATTTTATTTAAATGGCCTAAATACTTTCTTTACTTGGCATACGGAGTGGTAGCAAAATTGGGGGGAAAAACAAAAGATATAAAGTATAATTAGGAAGTTAAATGCCCTTTCACCTTAACCACCTTTCTCTAGCCGTGGTTTTATTAAGACTAGTACTTTATAAGTTACTGTCCAAAATCGATATATATGATAATAAGCAGATTAAATAATCAGCACCTGATTTGAGTATTTTTATAACAGGCCTAGGAATTCTTAAGCGGTTTTTTTCACGTTAACTACACTCGAGCCATATGTCAGTACAAAATATGTAAACGATAGTAGCCAAGGATCACTGACGGCAGGTAAACACGGTGTACTGATATTGCTCTGCAAACGCCAATACAATAACTAGAGATTCTACATTATGAGTGTATCAAATATGTCCAATACAATTATCGTCCAAAAGAGTCGTGTGACGGAAAAAAAAAAAATCTCCTAATATTTGGAGCCATCTAGTAATGGACATAAATAGTTTATTATTTCGCCAACTGTCGCACAAAAATTGCGTGAACAATGCTGTGAACCTTTTAGCTTATTAAAATGAATTTAGCCGCACCTGAAAGTTAAAATTGCAAAGTTTAATTTCTAAGTGAAAAGTGGCAACGCCAGGTTGCGTGTTCTCACCTTGGTTGCACGGCTAGCACATTCGGTCGGAGGGGAGGGGAGGAGGGGGGTGTTAGGGGGAGGTATCGCCTGGCACTGCTAAAAGAGAGAATGAAAGGAAGGGCAGCCGACAAATTCATGCGCCAGGTATAAGCATTGGTGTGTGCGGCGGCAGCTTCAGCTGTCATTAATGACAAGGATACCTTAGTTCTATTTCAGCTCGATAATCTACAAAAGAACGCAATTGCCTTAGGAAATGGAGAGGAATAACTTTATTTATTTGTGTATTAAAAGCAACTATTTTTGGTTTAGCTCCTAATGGACAATAATAATATGCATTATTGGGAAAATCTGTATTCAGCATTGTTTCAATCCTAAAATACGTGGTTTTGATTGTTCCATTTTCTGCTTCCTTAGTTATAGAAAATTGACTCATTGTTATTACCTGAATAAATACATAATTTCAGTAACACTCACAGCAGTAACATTTCGATTCGTGTGGATTTGTCCGAGCTTAGGCAGCTTAGCGTTGCCATTTACATTAATGAAAAATCTGATGTGTTGCACTCACATGACTTTTTCTACTCTTGTACTAACCATTCTAAAAAAACTCTTATTCCTATATTTCCATGTTAGTTAAGATAAACATTCGTACAAATTATCTTACTGCTTATGTCCTTGTAGGTGCAAGGGAGATATTAGAATACGGAAGGTTTTGTGCGACAGTCAAATCTTTTTGACCTTTGAGATTCTGTTCTCTTTGCACGATTAACATACAAAAAAATGAACAACGTTGTTACATTTCGCTAAAGTTCTAAGTTTTCCGAAACTCACACATATAACAAGGAATATCTCCGAAATGGTTCACCCTACAAGAAAATTTATTGAGGCATAAATTGTGTATTTTACCAACATCTGCATTTTTTGTACAGTATGATTTGGTCTATCTCTAACGGTTTACGAGTTATGCAAAAGTCGTCTAGAGTAAATACGCGTACAGGGGCTATAGCCAGAAAATTCAAGATATACATTTCATTTGTCATAAAAGTATCTCAAACATATGGCATTTTAATCAAAATCGTTAGAGCCATTTTTAAGAAAATCAAAATTTTCGAAAAAGTTTCCATGTAAAGGGTAGTTTACGGTGGGACTATTTTCTTCAAAATCTTCGTGTCACATCCTTGAACGACATTAAACTTAAATACCAACTTTGGTTTTTAACCGACTTTCCGTTTTTGAGTTATGCTGTCCACAGACTGACAGACTGACACAGAGACTGACACACAGAGACACACGGACCTTTTTCTAAAAAATGCTTTTTTTGGATTCAGGGGGCCTCAAAACATACATTTCCGGTGAAATCTCGATATCGAATTTTTGGGTGGAATACAATACTTTACTTACCAGTAGAGAAAGTAAAAATCAACGTTTTACAAAACAATTAAACCTACCGAAACGAAATGTGTATTTTATATTTCTTACACCTACATCTAATGGCAGGTTATTCTGGCAGAAGCAGTAACTTACACTTGTAGACTGTACTAGAGATGGGGTCATTTGTAACCTTCGACGTCACTGGAGCAACAGTTCAGCTATTTCATTTCGTCCTGGTATTAATGCTTAGAAATTCCTATGCCCGATAATAACATTTCGGTGTTCTCTTTAAAGTGTTTCCAATTCTAAGGTGCCCCCAGTGTCACTAGATCACTATTTACTCCAAACTTGATTTAAATTCCTGGCATAAAACGTCGCCATTCCCTTCTGAAGCTTCCTTTAGCTTCTTCATTTCCTTTGTAAGGAAACAAAAGAAGCTCTACGTACTCCGTAAACAGAGCGCTTGTCATCTATCTGCTTTTTCTTGGTGCTGAAATACCAAGTGTCTTGAAAGGGCACGCTGCATTCCAAGATATCACTCTGCTGTCTTTCGAGCGCAGGGTTTCGAACTTCACTCGTGTCTTCAATCACTTTAAGTGATGTTCAATGTCAGCCAAATCTCGAACAAACGAACGCTACTCAGTGACAATTAACAGCAGCGGAGAGCTGTAAAAGGATATGCGATATTGCGTTTCTTAATGCCCCAGTAGATGGCTCTGCGACAAGGCGTTATATTCGTGTGTCGAGAAGATTATGTAACGATTAACACCTCAGTTTATCGCTATACATATTTTATGAAACGAGAGGTAGCGAATGAGTGAAAAAAAAAGTATTTTGTTGTTTAACGACGCTGTCAATTACCAGGATCACATCAGTGCCACCAGTGTGCCGGAATTTTATTCCGCAGGAGTTGTTTTATATGCCAGTAAATCCACTGACATGGAGCTGTCGTTTTAAACACACTTAAAAACATTCGGTCTGGGCCGGATTTGAACCCACGACCTTGGGATCAGTAGGCCAGCATCTAACCAACTGAGCCACCCAGACCAACCAATGAGTGATTGCGGAGTGAGTGAGGAATCAGTGAGTGAGGAGTGAGTCCGGAGTGAAGAGTGAATCCGGAGTAAAGAGTGAATTAGGAGCAGGGTTGCCAACATTTAAAAGTAAAATTATCGTACCAGCCACTCAAAATTATAGATTTTGATTCAAAATTATCGTACATCTTAAACCAAATGCTACAACAATAAAAATATCAGCATAACACTTATGAAAATGTAACAGTAATGATGTTTATGATATTCAATTACAAGATTGATGACCTCAACCAGTATTGCAACCTTAGAACTTATGTTTCTCGCATTATTAGCTGAAAGTTCATCTTCCTCAGCTGTTGCAGCATTATACAAATTTGTTGTTGAGATAAACCTTAACATCTCGGTGACTTGCAGATTTTTGGATCTACCGCATTATTTCAAAACTAAGGCGACAGAATAAGTTCATTTACCGTACATAGTGCCAATCTGCTTCTAACTTTAGTTTTTATTAAGCTCAGTTTAGAAAAAAACCCTTTTACAAGAAGTTTTTCTGTGGGGAAACGAAATTACTAATAATGAAAGGGCTGCTAGTTCTTTGAAATCAGTATTTCCACCAAGGTGGCATGTGTTTAGCAGCACTTCAAAACCTGTCAGGTTCAGGAATATTCCGTATTTCACACGGAATATTACTTATTCAGAGGTTTCTCCATTGATCATCATATCAATTTTCTGAACAGCGCCTTCTTCATTGAGATTACCAGATCTGGGCACACTGGCAAAAAGAGGATAAAGAATAGAAGGATTAGTACGATACGAAATGGTGGCCTTAGAGGGGTGAAGACAGGCCATGAGGGCATTTGTAATTAGTTTCGTTTCGCTGGTGAGACAAACCAGTGAAAATGATATTTCTCCGGTATCGAACTATCATACATTCAAACTATCGTACACCCCCATAATTATCGTACGGGTTGGCAACCCTGATCCGAGTGAAGAGTGAATCCGGAATGATGAGCGAATCCGGAGTGAGGAGTGTTCGAGTGAAGAGTGAGTTTGAAGTGAGTGGGTGAATGCAAAATGAGTGAGTGCGGAGTGAGTGCGAGGTGAGTAGTGAGTGAGCAAGGGAGGTAGGACTGGAGTTAAAGGGCCCGTCGACAACTAGGCCCGACATGAGATATGCTGCCAGCTTGAGAGGTAAGGATTTTGGTGCGCCTCTGCCTGCACCATTTCCCCGGCGGTTCTCGGTTCTCTGACGCAGTGCAGAGAACCTGCAAATCTATTACAATATATTTCATTCACCCTAATATAAGTAAATTAAAATTTGTTCTTTTCGCTTATTAAAATACAATTTTTTTAAATTAGTTTGAAGTGAAGTGTAGCAAGTGTAGTGGATTAAGTGACACTACTGCTTTATTCCTTATATATTTTGAAGTATTGCACCTAATTTTCTCAGGTTGTCTTTCCCCAAAATATAAATCCCATTGTGGTGTGTAAGAAAGCTTTTGTCTCTAACCCATTTTTACTCTGGCATATGGGGACGAAGAAACAAAATTATTGTGTTTCTACATCTGCAGACAATAACGCCAAAGCAGGTCAGTGCCAATGTGGCCGACCTCGTTTGCTCTACTGGCATCGGCAATGCCTGCCTGCCTGTCTGCCTGTCTGCCTGCCTGCCTGCCTGCCTGCCTGCCTGCTTGCCTGCCTGCCAGAGGAAATATATCGGTCGGACAGGGTTGAGATGTCTAACTCAGGGGTTAGAAAATACACAGAATAGCTTAGGTTTAAAATAACTGAAACCAACTGCTTTATTATTGGAACCTGTACACTTATATTAAGTACATTTAATAAAATGTATTTATTGCGGAAATATGTTTAGAGAAAGAGTAACGTGGATTTTGGAAAAAACAATTGATGTGTTCCTCTCACATGAATTTATTTACTCTTGTACTAACCAATTTTACAAACTCTTATTCCTATCTCTTCTTCGTGTTAGTTGAGATAAACATTTGTACAAATTATTTTATTGTTTATTTCCTTGTACGTGCAAGGGGAATATGGGAATACAGTGGGCTTTGAGCGATAGTCACAACTTTTAAAGCTTTGAGATTCCGTTCTCTTTGCACACGTAACATATAAATAAATGAACAACGATGACCCATTTCACGAAAGTTCCAAGTTTTCCGAAACACACACACATAACAAGGAATATCTCCGAAATGGTTCACCCTACAAGAAAATTTATTGAGTCATAAATTATGTATTTTAGCAAGATCTACATGTTTTGTATAGTATAATTTGGTCTATCTCTAACGGTTTACCAGTTATGCAAAAGTCGTCCAGGGTAAATACGACTACAGGGGCTATAGCCAGAAAATTGAAGATATACATTTCATTTGTCATCAAAATATCTCAAACATATGACATTTTATTAAAAATCGTTAGAGCCATTTTCAAGAAAATCAAAATTTTCCATGTAAAGGGTAGTTTAGGGTAGGGCTATTTTCTTCAAAATCTTCGTGTCACATCCTTGAAAGACATTAAGCTTAAATACCAACTTTGGCTTTTAACCGACTTTTCGTTTTTGAGTTATGCTGTCCACAGACTGACAGACTGACACACACACGAACCTTTTTGTAAAACTGCTTTTTTTTTATTCAGGGGGCCTCAAAACATGTATTTCCGGTGAAATCTCGACATCGAATTTTTGGTGGAATACAATACTTCCCCTGCTTACCAGTACAGAAAGTAAAAATAAATCACGATCTTCCATTTCACGAAAGTTCGTTTTCCAAAACTCATACAAATAACAAGGAAATAATAATTCTACAATACATAGGACAGTAAATTATAGCGAGTAGAGAAAATCGTGTGATTGGGGACATCAAACATGCTTCTTTAATTCGGCTAATCAGACACAGTATGCGATAACCTGTTAGACACTCTTTTGGTTCCGCCATATAAATGTCCTAACAATATAACTAGGATTTAACAAATGCTGTATGATACTTAGCGCCTTAGAGCACAGGATTAATCCATTGTCAGTTTAGGAGCAAGTAACTTGCACATTATGCAGCTCTGTAAACTTCCGTTTTCTGAGTTAACAGATAGCCTTTGTTTGAGAACATTGTAATGGTCCCCTGTGTAATTCCTTGAACAGGAGGCACGATAATACAAAATCGGTATCTCCGCTTAATTAATCTGCAAGGTAAATAACAAGGTTTAATTATCACGCCGTGTCCCAAGGTCAGGGGGGCCATTTCATTCAACCTTGTTTCTGCAAGTATAGAAAGTTCTACAACGTAAAACAAAAAGAAAATCATGTAGTATTTATTTAAAAAATATAACGTAATGCGAGTTAATTTTTGGTGAAAAAAAAATTTTGGTTTACTGTGGTAGGAAAATATTTTAATTACGCCTATAGCGTAATGTTGCTTTTTACTTTCTCTACCACGTATAGTAAGTAGAGGAAGTATTGTATTTCCACCCAAAAATTCTATGTCGAGATTTCAACGGAAAATTGTGTTTTGAAGCCCTCTGAATCCAAAAAAAAAGCATTTTTAGAAAAAGGTCCTTGTGTGTCTGTGTGTCTGTGGACAGCATAACTCAAAAACGAAAAGTCGGTTAAAAACCAAAGTTGGTACTTAAGTTTAATGTGTTTCAAGGATGCGACACGAAGATTTTGAAGAAAATATCCCCACTCTAAACTACCCTTTGCATGGACGTTTTTTCGAAAATTTTAATTTTCTTGAAAATGGCTCTAACGATTTTCATTAAAATGTCATATGTTTGAGATATTTTTATGACAAATGAAATGTATATCTTGAATTTTCTGGCTATAGACCTGTAGCCGTATTTACTCTGGACGACTTTTGCATAACTGGTTAACCATAAGAGATAGACCAAATCTTACTATACAAAAAATGTAGATCTTGCTAAAACACAGCTTATATCCAAATAATTTTTTGTGAACCATTTCGAACATATTCTTTGTTATTTGTGCGAGTTTTGGAAAAAAAGCTTTAATCAAATGGAAGATCGTGATTCATTTTTATATGTTAAGTGTGCAAAGAGAACGGAATCTCAAAGCTTTAAAACATTTGACTATCGCACAAAGCTTACTGTATTCCCATATTCCCCTTGTACCTGCAAGGAAATAAAGCAATAAGATAATTTCTACAAATTTTTATCTCAACTAACACGAAGAACATATAGGAATAAGAGCTTGTAAGAATGCTTAGCAAAAGAGTAGAGAAAGTCATGTGAGTGCAACACATCAGATTTTTTTTCTTTTATGACACCTTTAACATCTACATATAGGAGATCTTTGTCTTTGGAAAAATTGATTATGACAGTGATGTTAACCCATTCACTTTTTGTGTTAATCTTTGGGTTGTCTTTATATTCACCCACCCACGCACGCACGCGCACAGACACACACACACACACACACACACACACACACACACACACACACACACACACACACACACACACACACACACACACACACTCCTGGGAGCCCTAAGTTAGGCTGGCATGCTAACCACCAGACCGAGCGGCAGTCAAATGTTTTCTTCTTCTGCCCTAAATTCAAATACAAAGTGAAACTAGTAAAAAAAATTAAAAAAATGAAAAACATGGGGTTGTTTCATATACAGTGAGTATTCTCCTTCAATTTAAAATACGTTATCAAGCAAATTAACGTGTTCATTTGTTCATATGCAGAACGAACAAACAATACTGCAATTTACGCGTTCTGACTTTTTACAGTATTTCCATTTACATTGGTTAAACAATTTCTTTTGAAAATTGAACTATATTTTTTAAGGTTTCATGATTAATATATACAACATTATTTCATATGCATTAATAGTGAATATTTTTTAAAAAGAAAAAATCACTAGAAAGACAAATTTAGATTTAGAGAGGAAAATATTCAAAATTGAAGTATTATCATGTGTTACCCTGGGTTCCATATATGCCGTCCCAACTGCTTCACAGGTCATTTTACCAACCTTCTCAGTCGGCGCGTATATAGCAGAGAGGTCGGTGTGTGTGTGTGTGTGTGTGTGTGTGGCGTTCTGCCTTTGTTTTCGACCAAGTAGTGGTGTGTGTTAGGATCCCTAGGACTAAATTATTAAGTGAAAATGACATTGTTGGTTTTTTAATTATATAATATAAATATTCTATAGATACCTTTGAATTATTTTAGCCAAACCTTTTCCCCGACCCGCCATTTTTAAATGTCCAGCGACATGCTTGTCACCTAAGCGCTTCATTTTAACCAGATTGGGGTGCACCACTGGTGCTTTTTTTCTCTCAGTTTTGCATTTTGTACGAAATTAATTTCCTCCATTTCAGTTTTGTTCTTATTTGTATGTAAATTTGCATACATAATCTCAAACGTGTTATCTATAGATTGAAATATGCATTTGATGGGTGCTTTATTCATTAGCTCAGAAAAATAATTTACTCGCACATTGAAAAGAAAAGGAATTTTACCACTAGCAAGTTCATGAAAACAAAAATGTATTTCTCTGCAAGTAATAACATTTACTTAAAACGCGACACCATTGCATGTGCGGAAAGGTAAGCAGATACACACAGTTTCTTGTTATACACGCTGCACCTGGGAAGGCCAGTAAAATGACTCCTGAAACTGCAGGGACAGCATTAATGGAAGCGAGTGTACCATTAATCAGAGACGTATGCTTTCTCGTTATAGTTCTTGTGTACCCCTTGGTATTATGCAACATGCAGTGTACACTGAACAAGATAAAGGAGGTTAGCAGGACCATAATCTTGCTCCGTCTTTCAGGCAGTTGCAGTTCACAATGGAGAGTGAGTCAACAAGGTACTTCCAGAGCGGCGTGGTTTCAACTGGAAGAAAGTGAGAAAGTGTGTAAGAGTGAGAGAGTGTGTAAGTGTTTGTGAGAGGGAGAGAGTGTGAGGAGTGTGTGAGAGAATGTGAGAGAGTGTATGAGACTGAGAGAGTGTGTAAGACTATGAGAGTGTGAGAGAGAGTGTCAGAGTGTGTTTGTGAGAGGGAGAGTATGAAAGTGAGAGAGTGTGAAAGAGGGTGTGTGTCAGTGTGAGAGTATGCGCGAGAAAGACTGTGAGTGTGTGAGACAGTTTGAACGGAAGTTTAAGAGAGATTGAGAGAGTGTGTGAGAGTGACAGTGTGAGTGGGTGTGTGAGAGTGTGGGTAAGAGAGTAAGTGTGAGTGAGGGAGAGAGTGTTTGGATTTGAATTTGGATTTGGTTTAAGGGCGCTCAACTTCTAGGTCATCAGCGCCCTTAACAGACTCATGGCAATAGCCAGATATAAATTTCACTCAAAAAATAAAAATACTAGCAACAAGAAAAATATACAAAGGTAAAAAGCAGTGGCGATAGCCAGATATGAAACAAGGTGATAAATATGTCCAAAATCAGAAACAGATAATTAAAAATTTTAAATCCTCAAATTTATATTGCACTGCGCTAAAAAATCAAAAACTCTATCAACCGCTGTTTTGTCGTCCGCTAGGACCTCTGCAAGTCTGGCAGGCAGCTGCAGAGAATCCCGAAGGTGCGCTAGAGAGTAACACTCTAGGAGCACGTGGCGAACCGTCAAAAGGTTGTCACACAGCGGACATAGAGGCGCAGGGTCCCTTTTAAATAGGTAACCGTGTGAAAAATTGCAGTGCCCTATTCTTAATCGAGCCAAACTAACCTCCTCGCGACGAGATGTGCGACAGGAAGTTACCCAGTTTATCGGAAGTTCTTTCACTTCTCTAAGCTTATTAACGCGGAGAGCTGACCACTCGTCGTCCTGGCACGACGAGTGGTCAGCTCTCGTGAGAGTGTGTGGGACAGTACGACAATGAGTGTGTGACAGCGTGAGAAAGTGTGAGTGTGTGAGAGGGTGTGTGAGAGAGGGTGTGTGAGAGAGGGTGCGTGAGAGTGTGAGCGTGTCAGAGAGTGTGAGAGTGTCAGAGAGAGTGTGACAGGGAGTGTGTAAGAGAGAATGTGTGTCAGAGAGAGTGATTGTGTATGAGATTGCGCGAGAGTGTGTGAGTCTAAGAGTGTGAGAGTGAGTGGGTATGAGAATGAGTGAGCGGATGCGAGAGTGAGTGAGTGTGTGTGAGTGAGTGGGTGTATGTGTGAGTGGGAGTGAGAATGAGTGAGCGGATGCGACAGTGAGTGAGTGTGTGTGAGTGAGTGGGTGTGAGAATGAGTAAGCGGATGCGAGAGCGAGTGAGTGTGTGTGTGAGTGAGTGGGTGTATGTGTGAGTGGGAGTGAGAATGAGTGAGCGGATGTGAGAGTGAGTGAGTGTGTGTGAGTGGGTGTGAGAGTGAGTGAGTGTGAGAGTGAGTGATTGGGTGTATGTGTGAGTGGGAGTGAGAATGAGTGAGCGGACGCGAGAGTGAGTGAGTGTGTGTGTGTGAGTGAGTGGGTGTGAGAGTGAGTGACTGCGAGAGTGAGTGAGTGGGTGTATGTGTGAGTGGGAGTGAGAATGAGTGAGCGGATGCGAGAGTGAGTGAGTGTGTGTGTGAGTGAGTGGGTGTATGTGTGAGTGGGAGTGAGAATGAGTGAGCGGATGCGAGAGTGAGTGAGTGTGTGTGAGTGAGTGTGAGTGAGTGAGTGTGAGTGAGTGGGTGTGAGAGTGAGTGAGTGTGTGTGTGTGTGAGTGATTGGCTGTATGTGTGAGTGGGAGTGAGAATGAGTGAGCGGATGCGACAGTGAGTGAGTGTGTGTGTGAGTGAGTGGGTGTGAGAGTAAGTGAGTGTGAGAGTGAGTGGGTATGAGAATGAGTGAGCGGGTGCGAGAGTGAGTGAGTGTGTGTGTGTGAGTGGGTGTATGTGTGAGTGGGAGTGAGAATGAGTGAGCGGATGCGAGAGTGAGTGAGTGTGTGTGTGAGTGAGTGGGTGTAAGAGTGAGTGTGAGAGTGAGTGAGTGTGAGAGTGAGTGATTGGGTGTATGTGTGAGTGGGAGTGAGAATGAGTGAGTGGATGCGAGAGTGAGTGAGTGTGTGTGTGAGTGAGTGGGTGTATGTGTGAGTGGGAGTGAGAATGAGTGAGCGGATGCGAGAGTGAGTGAGTGTGTGTGTGAGTGAGTGAGTGGGTGTGAGAGTGAGTGAGTGTGAGAGTGAGTGATTGGGTGTATGTGTGAGTGGGAGTGAGAATGAGTGAGCGGGTGCGAGAATGAGTGAGTGTGTGTGAGTGAGTGGGTGTGAGAGTGAGTGGGTGTGAGAGTGAGTGAGTGGGTGGGAGAGTGAGTGGTTGTGAGAGTGAGTGGGTGAGTGGGTGTGAGAGTGAGTGGGTGTGAGAGTGAGTTGTGAGAGTGAGTTGTGAGAGTGAGTGGGTGTAAGAGTGAGTGATTGGGTGTGTGAGTGATTGGGTGTGAGAGTGAGTGTGTGTGTGAGTGAGTGGGTGTGAGAGTGAGTGAGTGTGAGAGTGAGTGTGAGAGTGAGTGATTGGGTGTGAGTGAGTGGGTGTGAGAGTGAGTGAGTGTGTGTGAGTGAGTGGGTGTGAGAGTGAGTGAGTGTGAGAGTGAGTGTGAGAGTGAGTGATTGGGTGTGAGTGAGTGGGTGTGAGAGTGAGTGAGTGAGTGTGAGTGAGTGGGTGTGAGAGTGAGTGAGTGTGTGTGTGTGAGTGATTGGCTGTATGTGTGAGTGGGAGTGAGAATGAGTGAGCGGATGCGACAGTGAGTGAGTGTGTGTGTGAGTGAGTGGGTGTGAGAGTAAGTGAGTGTGAGAGTGAGTGGGTATGAGAATGAGTGAGCGGGTGCGAGAGTGAGTGAGTGTGTGTGTGAGTGGGTGTATGTGTGAGTGGGAGTGAGAATGAGTGAGCGGATGCGAGAGTGAGTGAGTGTGTGTGTGAGTGAGTGGGTGTAAGAGTGAGTGTGAGAGTGAGTGATTGGGTGTATGTGTGAGTGGGAGTGAGAATGAGTGAGTGGATGCGAGAGTGAGTGAGTGTGTGTGTGAGTGAGTGGGTGTATGTGTGAGTGGGAGTGAGAATGAGTGAGCGGATGCGAGAGTGAGTGAGTGTGTGTGTGAGTGAGTGAGTGGGTGTGAGAGTGAATGAGTGTGAGAGTGAGTGATTGGGTGTATGTGTGAGTGGGAGTGAGAATGAGTGAGCGGGTGCGAGAATGAGTGAGTGTGTGTGAGTGAGTGGGTGTGAGAGTGAGTGGGTGTGAGAGTGAGTGAGTGGGTGGGAGAGTGAGTGGTTGTGAGAGTGAGTGGGTGAGTGGGTGTGAGAGTGAGTGGGTGTGAGAGTGAGTTGTGAGAGTGAGTGGGTGTAAGAGTGAGTGATTGGGTGTGTGAGTGATTGGGTGTGAGAGTGAGTGTGTGTGTGAGTGAGTGGGTGTGAGAGTGAGTGAGTGTGAGAGTGAGTGTGAGAGTGAGTGATTGGGTGTGAGAGTGAGTGGTTGTGAGAGTGAGTGGGTGAGTGGGTGTGAGAGTGAGTGGGTGTGAGAGTGAGTGAGTGGGTGTGAGAGTGAGTGGTTGTGAAAGTGAGTGGGTGAGTGGGTGTGAGAGTGAGTGGGTGTGTGAGTGAGTGGGTGGGTGTGAGAGTGAGTGTGTGTGAGTGAGTGTGTGTGAGAGTGAGTGTGAGAGTGAGTGATTGGGTGTGAGAGTGAGTGATTGGGTGTGAGAGTGAGTGGTTGTGAGAGTGAATGGGTGAGTGGGTGTGAGAGTGAGTGATTGGGTGTGAGAGTGAGTGTGTGTGTGAGTGAGTGTGTGTGTGAGTGAGTGGGTGTCAGAGTGAGTGATTGATTGGGTGTGAGAGTGAGTGGTTGTGAGAGTGAGTGAGTGAGTGAGTGTGAGAGTGAGTGATTGGGTGTGAGAGTGAGTGTGTGAGTGGGTGTGATAGTGAGTGATTGGGTGTGAGAGTGAGTGGTGGTGAGAGTGAGTGGTTGTGAGAGTGAGTGGGTGTGAGAGTGAGTGGGTGTGAGAGTGAGTGTGAGAGTGAGTGAGTCGGTGTGAGAGTGAGTGAGTGGGTGTGAGAGTGAGTGGGTGAGTGGGTGCGTGAGTGAGTGGGTGCGTGAGTGAGTGGGTGCGTGAGTGAGTGGGTGCGTGAGTGAGTGGGTGCGTGAGTGAGTGGGTGCGTGAGTGAGTGGGTGCGTGAGTGAGTGGGTGCGTGAGTGGGCGTGAGAATGAATGAGCGGATGAGAGTGAGTGGGTGTGTGAGAGAGTGGGTGTGTGAGTGAGTGGGTGCGTGAGTGAGTGGGTGCGTGAGTGAGTGGGTGCGTGAGTGAGTGGGTGTGTGAGAGAGTGGGTGCGTGAGTGAGTGGGTGCGTGAGTGAGTGGGTGTGAGAATGAATGAGCGGATGAGAGTGAGTGAGTGGGTGTGAGAATGAATGAGCGGATGAGAGTGAGTGAGTGGGTGCGTGAGTGAGTGGGTGCGTGAGTGAGTGGGTGCGTGAGTGAGTGGGTGCGTGAGTGAGTGGGTGCGTGAGTGAGTGGGTGCGTGAGTGAGTGGGTGCGTGAGTGAGTGGGTGCGTGAGTGAGTGGGTGCGTCCGTGCGTACCTGTGTGTGAATGAGTAGAGTTTAAGAGCGCGCGACAGCTAAGTCATCTTGGTTCGAAGTCAAATTTTGAAGTCTACAACAGTAACAACCTCACGTGTTTAATACGCGGGTAATTCTTTACAAAATCATAAACGTACGTTTACAATATACAGAAAATTCAAACAATATTGCATATTTACGTGTTCTGGTTTTTTTTTGGGGGGGGGCGGCGGGGGGGGGAGATTTTTCATATTTTATGTTTACAGAATTATTTTGTATGCGTTTAGTAGAGCAATTTTTGTATATTTTATTTGAAGCACCAGAAGCAAGTTTCTCTTCCAGTTCTTCTCTTAGTAATGTTTTAACTATTTATCATTTCAATCTTGTGTTTTAACCTTCACTGATTTTGTAAACAATTACCATTTGACTGTTAAATTCTTTAATGTGTGGTGTACAGTCTGTCACACTTTAATAAGCAAGAATTACAACGATTATTCTAAATCACTAAAGCATTAAATTGTGGATTATAAGAGGTGATTTTAACTGTACGCAATCCAACCTCAAACTCGAACCGATAGTCAAATGCATTTGACCAAAGCATTCGTAAAAGGTTCACAAATACACAGCTAATGAAACAAAAGACAGGCACTTTGCCTGACTTTGGGGCTAGAGTGCAGTATGAGAAGGTTAGCATATGAAGCTTAGAAGGAAGAAAAAAAAAAAAAAAAAAAGATGAAAACAGGGCAAAAAAAGGCAAAAATTACCAATGTTCATAAATACAGCATTAAGTTATTAAAGATTTCTACTTCATTTCTATGTAATTTTTATAGCTTCACGACCTTTAAAGCATGTGATATAGCAATTTAAGTATGTGCTTATGAAGCATACATTCCTACAAAATTCTAGTAAAATATAAGATTTGTCAACATTGAAGTGAACAAACCATTCAACAGATAGCCTCAGGAATTTTCAAATAGTAAACCAGCTGCAAACGAGCAGAAAAACTAAAAGGATCTGTATATACACTGAATGTTTTAAAACAGCATAAATTAAAAATCTGATGTGCTACACTCACATGACTTCTCTACTCTTGTGCTAACCATTCTTACAAACTCTTATTCCTATATCTTCTTCGTGTTAGTTAAGATAAATATTTGTACAAATTATCTTATTGCTTATTTCCTTGTAGGTACAAGGGGAATGTTAGAATACAGTAGGCTTTGTGCGATAGTCAAATGTTTGAGATTCTGTTGTCTTTGCACACTTAACATATAAAAAAATGAACAACGATGATCCATTTCACGAAAGTTCTGTTTTCCGAAACTCACACACATAACAAGGTATATCTCCGAAATGGTTCACCCTACAAGAAAATTTATTGAGACATAAATTGTGTATTTTAGCAAGATGTACAGTTTTTGTATAGTATAATTTGGTCTATCTCTAACAGTTTACCAGTTATGCAAAAGTCGTCCAGAGTAAATATGAGTACAGGGGCTTTAGAGGAAAAATTCAAGATATACATTTCATTTGTCATAAAAATATCTTAAACATATGATATTTTAATCAAAATCGTTAGAGCCATTTTCAAGAAAAGCAAAATTTTCGAAAAATGTTCCATGTAAAGGGTAGTTTAGGGTGGGGCTATTTTCTTAAAAATGTTCGTGTCGCATCCTTGAAAGACATTAAACTTAAATACCAACTTTGGTTTTTAACCGACTTTTCGTTTTTGAGTTATGCTGTCCACAGGCTGACAGACTGACAGACACACAGACACACACAGGGACTTTTTTCTAAAAATGCTTTTTTTGGATTCAGGGGGTCTCAAAACATATATTTCCGGTGAAATCTCTACATCGAATTTTTGGGTGGAATGCAATACTTCCTCTACTTACCAGTAGAGAAAGTAAAAAACAGTTGTATAATTTTTAAATTCTCTTTTCATTTGTTACCAATTCTCATTTTCAAATGTTCCAGAGATGTAGCTTTTGGTATAAATCTATACCTTCTTGATATTTACATGATAAAAAGGTAAGTTGAATGGTTGTTAACGTGTTCAGTTGTGAGATTATTAAATAATAATATTCATATTTTATAAACTTTTAAGCAAAAATAATTTAAATTTCATATTAAAGATTTATTTTCTCCAAAACTAGTAGTATAAAAATGTATCTCTAAAATTTATTAATATCTTGTTAACTAATTTAATTATAAAATATTAAATCCTCAAAAATAATTGTATCATCTTAAGCAATTTTTCAAAACAGTAAAACAAAGCATTAATATCAATTAACTAGTTTTAAAATATGCATAATATCAATTAAATCCTGATTGCTGCATAAACTTTTCAAACGGATCGACTTTAAATTATGAATTTTTTAAATGTTAAAGATTGGTAGATGGGTAGATTAAATAATTTAATAATTGCATATTTATTTTAGACACATTTTCATTATAACATTTTAGGTTAGCTGATAAGCGCACAACTTTGTAAACACAAGTTTTCTTGGTTAGCAGTCTGTGTTTCGTTACATTTATTTAGATAAAAAGGGCAAACCTTAAGATATATTAATACCCGGAGTTCGAAAACTGAAACGTTTCCATAATATTGGTAACAAAACATGTGACTGCGTAGGAAAGTTATATTACTATAAAACTACAAAGCTGAAGTGTTTTGCTACTTACCATTCATTCCTGAAGATCCTGCAGTGGCGACGACTTCATTATATTCACATAGACACAAAGTACAGCTTCACCTAGGCTACTCAACGTCAATTAGGCAAGGGTTAGTTTATCACGACACAGTACACACATGCTTTTCGGAACACCGGAACAAAGAAAGGAAGAAAACTATTACGACTTTAAACACGCAAACTTCATGTCTAAGTACCGTTCACCCACAATTGTGCACGTTGTCCATCCACTTATAGCCACATATTTTCAATCTTATTCGGCTTCTCTCAAACATTTCAATTCCCCTACAATCACGGTCCCCACACTGCGGTTTGCTGCCGGCAAGTGTTTCTTCGCGCATCCCGCTTCTGTTGTTATGTCGCTGCTGCGCATGCGTAAAACTTGAGATACTTCTCCCGAACCGTATGCCTTGGATGAGTACATACAAATTGCAAGATATTAATTCACAGAAATGTTAACGAAGTTAAATTTAATGTAAGCGCTCTCCAACTTCGATTTAATATTGAATTTAAAGTCAGCACACGTTCATTTTTTTATTCTCCTATGTTTTAGGGCTCTTAGCTTCCTGCAAAGAAATAAAAATGCTGTTCTCGCGTAAAAAGGAAATAAAGTTAATTTAGTTTTCCAATTCAAAAGAAGTAGCGTCAGCTATGAATGATTAGTGATCTTTCATTACTAAAAATCAATAGAAAAGAGAACCTTAAGATATAGGAGTTCAGAACTTTAGTACTTTTATTATTTGCCTTATTTGCATATTGATTTTATTACCTTTTCTCTAACGCCGAATGGTACTTTTCGGCGTACGTACCCCCGTGGACAAAAAAAAAAAAGAAAACGTAGTCCTGTTGGGAAAGGAAATTCGTTTAAGTCTTACACGGCACGGCGACTTGATTGATCACATGGGTTAGTAATATTAAGATTTGGAACTTGTGATAACTTGAATCTGGCGTTCCATATACATTTTTTTCACGGATGTACATACTGTCCTCTATTGAAATACCACAGACACACAAACATACATATTATATTGTCATGTCGAAGAAACTATGTAAATTCATATTATGGGTAGACTTTGAATAAATTTGTTGACTCAAAATCTACCACAGAGGTGCTCACGCTCGCTTCCCCTAGATATGTTATTTTCCCCACACCACTGACCAAGGCAAGGAGAGCCGGACCTACTAATCAGAGGCGGATGGTCCGGAGTAGTAGTACATACAATTCAATGGGAGGACGAATATTTTTGTTTTCAAGATAAAAACGATAAAGTTAGGGGCTTGATTTCTACTAAGACTGGTAGTTGCAGATTTATACCGTGTTCCTTGCTTACGTTCCGTGTTCACGATAAACGATATTCTCCTGGAAAAACATAGCGATCTTCTGAAGCAATTGTACCACACATTCGCTTCACAATTTGAAGATCTGAAAACATTTGAAACCAAAATCCAATTATTTTGCACTGTTGAAGTATCCATGTAGTGAGGCTTCACACGAGCTACAAAATATGAAACTACTTGCACTGCAGAATTCCACGACCGTAAAATTTTCTGAGAAAGAAGGATGGGAATTATTTAGGTCTCTGCCCTGCTGTGAGTAGCCGAGTATTTTAAATCCTCCTTTTTAACGTATTCTTAGCCTTACTCAATTGCCTTACATGTTATAGTAACAAATACAATTCTGTAACACATATTTTGTGATAATTAATTGTTCTAGGCAAAGTTAACAACATAAATGTTATTTTTTTAACTATAATAGATTAATGATCACGCCAGAAAGTAAATACTGAGTGGAAGTAGTGGTGAAGGAACTGACTAGGAAGTGATAAGTGAGGTTAAGTCCGGGACCCATTGCTTAAAATGTGACTTGTTTTTATCCTTCAATAGGATCTCCGTATTGGTCACTTTTGACTACGGTTACAATTACTTTAAATTACATTTCAAATAACTGTTTCAGACTTGAAAGGTTTATTCAGATTGATCAATGTTGTAAATTCGAAGTTACTTATAAAGGGGGTTGAGCTTATAGCGTTTGCTATCATTTTTGTAAAGTCCTACAATTCAAGCTCACAAATTTGTGTACTAGCCGGCCACGCAGTACCATTTTGTCTATAAGGGTTTTAAATAAGACCTGAAGATACTTTTTAAACCATTCGAGATGTTGCATAATAGAAAATAAGGGTTGGGCACCTTTTTAAGCCTGACTTTTCTAGTACCCATAATATAACTGCACTACATTTTGAACAAATAAGGGTTGAGAATGTACTTGGGGTAGTTTTTCAGAATTGTGAGATTTCTTAAAGTTTTCATTGGATCCTAGAGTATAAGTTTACAATTTTTTCAACATAAACAAAGAGTGCTGAGTTATACGTTAAGGGTTGAAAGAAAGGGTAATGGACTTTTTAGAAAGTTTTAGGATTGCTAATAATTTTTTCCGATTTTACAACCCACGTAAGAGCATCAAATTTTATTAAAATCACACCAAACATTCTTTTATAACAAAGCTCTCCGGAATCGGGGAAACTTGGTATTTTCGACAGTATATGTAATTCCGCTCCTCCAATAAATCAATATTAAACGATATTAGGCCACTCTTTTTTATCTCATTTGGCTTCTAAGATTTTTAAAATCTCCCATTTTCACACTAAGTGCCAAAAACAACTCCGCAAACCCCCTCTCCAGTTTTAAAACTATGGCAAATACGTATAGCTCATGTCCACCTAGAACAGGGGTGTCCAACCTTCTCTCTTTAGAGAACCAAAGAATTCTGCATTGTAAGCAATTAGGTGTTGAGTGCAGAAAACAAACTGACAAAGCTGAACAAGAAAACTGAAATCATAGTAACATTGTTGGGTAAACAACAGTAGAGGAATACATTGTTGCGGCGGCACATTAGATCAAGGTTAAGGCACTGATAAACGTAAGAGCAGGCGCGCGTTGTACTTATTACAACTTTGAAATACGAAATACATGTGTATGTTAAATAAACTATTAAGAAACTAAACCACTAAACAGTGGAGTCATGTCGTCCACTTTGTGTTTACAAATACGAATATTCAAAAAGTACCCTTTTAAATTTTAAATAAATACCTATAAGATCACCAAAGATTGATTTATGCTTCTGATCAGTTACGTCTCATATTGTAACGCTTTATATTTGCAAACTGAAACGAGCATATTTCCACTCTTCATGAAACAGCCATACTCGCCACTGTGCCGGAATCTGAACAGCAGTGTAGAGAAAGGATGGCCGGCGGAGTGAGGCAAGAACGTGTTTTAGGGAGTGGCCCAGCTGAGCCGATTTTGCCCATGACTGATCTACGTTAAGAACATCCTTGAACGCTTTATCTTGTAATTCCAACTGAAGCCAAAGTTTATATTTTCTTGCGTGATCTTCTGAAGGAGATCTGTACAGATCTGTAAAATTGCGCTTAGCAAAATACACCTCCAACTCGGATGTGAACTTCAATTTTCGTGTGAATACTTCCTTTAGCAAATTAAAGAATTGGAATCAATATATTGTGCAAAATTAGTATTGTCTTTTTACTCTCTCTTCCTTAATCTCTTAATAATAAACACTCTCCTAGCTACTCAGAGAGAAATTAACACATATAAATACAAAGAATAATTAACCTATTGTTCCTACACAATATGGTTTCCGTTCTTCACTTATTACTGTATATTTATTTTCTTTCGTGATAGTTCTAGTGCTTGTATAACTATCTTATACAATGAGGGGCAAGCGTCGAGAAATAGTGTCGTGGAAATTAGAGATCGATTGCTAAACCAAGAATATAAACAGAAAGTGTGGTTATGTGCGGCAGCGTTACTCACACAAGTAGCAGTAACCAGCTGACTACAAAGAGCCCTTACGTAGAATCAAGTTGCCTAAGGCTCCATGCTCGCATCGACAATGTTTCATCTTCTCTAGAAATAATTTAGATGCCCAGATGCTTTGCAACTTAGAAAGAAGCAATTAAAGCTATAAACGCAGACACTTGTTGCATGTAAATGTAGTCGTCGTTCCAATTGAAACAAAAACATTTACAGTAACTTTTCTCCATTAAAAACAAACTTACGTTGTGAAATGCAAAACGCTCGTTTTATTACAAGTAACCATATCATTGAAGATGTTATTCTGTCATTTAACTGTTGGATAGAGGCTGTTAGGGGTATAAGTGTAAATGTTTGTACCTACTGGAATTGAGGACAGGGTAATGAGCAATATTACATCAATATTTGTTTAATTTGCAGGCTTGTAATTTTACTTATTAATAGTAGTACATTATTTAGTACCTAACTTCAAGTAGGCGTGTCGTAGAAAACATGACGCAGAGCGGGCGGAAAGAAAGCTGTAACGCGTCAACCAATGTTGTATCGGAACTGAGTTCGAATGTTTTCTACAAGGCCGATAACCTCACAGTATCTAGGCCTGTGGGTGGCGCATTCAGGTGTGAAACAAAACGGATAGTCTATTTCAGGCGTTGTTCATTCCGCCAAGCAGTTACCATACAAAAAAAAATAGCAGTAAACTTTGTCATTGGTTTATGGAAAAACCTATCACCAGTTTCTCAGAAATGAGTTGAATTACTTAATAATGTGTCTCTGGACATCATCCAATGAACGTGGTTTTTATACAATGGTGCTCCAGCTCATTTCAGTATATAGTTCGTAAGTTTCTGAATGATTGGTTTCAGCAAAGATGGATTGGTCGGGGGGGACCCATTGCATGGCCTGCTTCATTGCCTGATTTGAATCCAATGGATTTCTTTGTCTGGAGACATTTGAAGTCCTTGGTTTATGCAACCCCTGTACCTGATGTTGACATTTTGAGAGAACGTATTCAAACTGGATTTGACCAAATATGAAACACACCAGGAATTTTCAACAGAGTATGCCAGAGCATGGAATGCAGGCTTACTGCGTGCATCAAAGCAAGAGGAAGCCACTACGAGCAATTTTGCAATTTTTTATTTTGTGTTGTAACTCTGAAATAAATGGTTTCCAGACCCATGTACATATGAACTTTTTTACTGTTTTGATGCCAGGAACACATACCCCACATACCAATTAAGATACACTGTATAAACCAATTAAGATTTTTATGTTTTAGACCATAAAAGTTTCATTTTGCTAAAGCCTTTTCTCGGTGACAGAAGATACCTCCTGTGTGCATTTTTTAAATTTTATTTTATGTTTTTATTTAATGCACTTAACCTTTACGTGACCTATACATTTTTTTATTTAATGCATGCAACCTTTACCTGACTACTCTCTCTGATCCCAAATTTGTCTGCTCCTCGACAGATATCCAACCCAGGTGCCCACTTCTAAGTCCTCCATATAAGGAAGGTAAACAGAGAAAAAAGGATACGTGTATCAAATCTAAATTGTTACAGGTTCTTATTTGCTGATATTTCTTTTTTTAACTATACAAGAGGGGGGTAGTAAGGGGTAGTGATGCGCCTCCTATAGCCTCTCCTACCCAATTCTCATCCTCATCCTGCCCGTGGTGCACCCTGCTTTTAACAGATGAGGCTCTGGGGACCGAATCACAGCGGTATAACTGTTTCATCTAAAATGGAGGAAATGTCATTTACATATGTGCTGGCCTATCACAGCACAACAGCGTCCCTCAGAGGCACATGAGGGGAAGGTCGGTGGATCTAAATACCACCTATTTAGTCCTCCCGGCTAGGTCCGATGGACCCGTTGACCAACGATAGGTGTGGTCCTCCTTGCAAAATGGGGGCTTAAGTCGGGTGATGTAACTGCCACATTGTAAAACTGGTGCCCGTTAAGAAAACAGTTACATGAAAGCCACATACATGAATATGAGTCCTAAAGATAAATATTCCGGAGTTAAAACTGTCCCCCAATCGGATCTCCGGGTGGGGACATCTTTAGGCAAATTTCATCACAATTCCAATACTTTAAGAATTCTACAATGGAATGCAGGAGGCATGTCCCAACCTAAAAAACAAGAGCTAATGAAAATATTAAACGACCAAGATATAGATGTCTTCACAGTACAAGAAGCCAATATATCAGAAGAACAGGAAATATACTTTGAAATGGATCAGTACACTACACATATACTTCCAAAGGCTCGTCAAATAGCAAGTGGTATTCTTACAGGGATTAACAGAAATATGAAAACTACTATCCAAATCCAAAAAACAATGGAAGAACAAGATAAATCAGAAACAGTTAAAATTGAAGTATGGAAAAGTAACTACCACTATAGAATTTACAGCATCTACAATCCTCCAGACAATACACTAGATCTAAATTCTATTCCCATAGAACCCAAAAGTATTTTAATAGGTGATTTTAATGCACACTCCCCTAGGTGGGGCTACAGAGATATAAATTCAGCAGGAAGAGTCATAGAAGACCTATTAAACTCATCAACAATGGAATTAATATTTAATCCAAATGATCCACCCACTTACCTTCATTATAATGGTTCAGGTACAAATCCTGATCTTCTGATGGTGTCATCTGACATAATTGACAATACAAAAAGAGAAATAATAGAAGACCCAGGTTCAGGCCACAGAATCACCATAAACTCCATAAGAGGTCTAATAAATAAAAGTAACAAACCAAAAATTAAAACTTCTTGGAATTTTAAAAAAGCAGATTGGTCCAGTTTCCAAAATGAGATAGAAGGGAAGTGTAATATACTGTTAGAATCAGAGTTCAAGTCAACAGATGAAATGAATAAAAAAATTTGTGAAATATTATTGACAGCAGCCAAAACACATATCCCCAAAGGAAAGTTAAAGAAATATAGCTACTTTTGGTCTCCATCTTTATCTAAGTTAAAACACGAAAGAAATATAGCAAGAGTCAAAGCCGAAAGAACCAAGTGTCCAGAAGATGTACAAAACTGGAGAAGAAAAGCAGCCATTTTTAAGAAAGAATTAATTACAGCAAAGAGGGCCAGTTTCACAAATTTTGTAGAACATATGGACTATAGGAAAGATGGAAATAAAATATACAAATTCCTTAATAAAACAAAATTATCAAAAAATACAACTGAACCATTAAAACATAATAACAAAAGCTTAACTACAGATAGGGAAATAGCAGAATCCCTTAACAAGTTTTATGCTCAGTCACAAAGAATACCCCAAGCGTATAAAAAACAAGATAAGGCTATCCAAAAAACTATCAGAGAAACTAATAAGCCAAAAGGTATACGAAATGATATTTTTATTCAGGATTTTAACGAAACAGAACTGGATTTAGCAATAGAACAATTACAGAACAAAAAATCTCCAGGACTTGACAAGATCCACCCAGAGTTTATTAAACACCTTGGCAGGAAAGGAAAAGAAATCCTACTTAAACTGTATAACACGTGTTGGAGAATGACTGTACCTTCTGACTGGAAAAAAGCCAATATCATCCCGATTTTAAAGAAAAACAAACCTTCAAACAATATTAATAGTTTCAGACCAATATCTTTGACCAGTGTTATTGCAAAAGTGATGGAAAGAATGGTGGCATCTAGACTTAACTGGTTCCTAGAATATTACAACTTAATTAATAGTTCACAGACCAGCTTCAGACAGAATCATAGTACAAGTGAAAATGTACTCCTACTAAGCCAAGACATCAAGGAAGCTTTCAATAGAAAGGAGGATACCTTAGCAGTATTCATTGATTTTAAATCAGCATATGACTCAGTCTGGAGAAACAAATTAATTGAGAAGTTGCAATCAATAGGTGTGGAAAGTAACATGCTTAAATGGATAACTCAGTTTATTTCACAAAGATTTTGTGCCACAAAATATAATACATACATTTCCAAATATAAACAAACACACCGAGGACTTCCACAAGGTGCTGTTCTGAGCACAACACTCTTTAACATATATATAAATGACCTTCCATCATTAATAAAAACTTTAGAAACCAAAATTGCTTTATTTGCTGACGATGTAGTCATTTGGACTTCAGGCTCTCAAAAAAAACCTGAATTAATTAAAGACAGAATAGAAACAGCCCTAAACAAAGTACATGAATGGAGCTCCAAAAACCTCATGACTATCAATGTGGAAAAAACAAATTATGAATTATTATTTATTTATCCCAACAAACTTACTGTTGGTATTTTTAAACACACAAGCTGTGTGTGGGCAGTTTGTCACAATAGCTCAGTGGTTAGAGCATCTGCCCGGTAAGTGGAAGGTTTATAATTTATGTTAATATTAACTGGTTTGTATTTTAGTGTAAATAATTCATTAATCTAATTAGTTTCTCTGATAGTTTATTCCTGAAACTGACTTTCCCAATCTTTGAGCTAGCTGCGCAAGGCTGAGGTCGCCATGCTCTATGGCCAAAGTTTTATTATTTTCCATGATGTTTAATGACTTTGCATGACACACTTTGTAAAGCAGGACCTTTGAATAGATAGATAGTTTTTTGGATAGCCTTATCTTGTTTTTTATACGCTTGGGGTATTCTTTGTGACTGAGCATAAAACTTGTTAAGGGATTCTGCTATTTCCCTATCTGTAGTTAAGCTTTTGTTATTATGTTTTAATGGTTCAGTTGTATTTTTTGATAATTTTGTTTTATTAAGGAATTTGTATATTTTATTTCCATCTTTCCTATAGTCCATATGTTCTACAAAATTTGTGAACAATCTTCATGAGGGTATATAGTTGCAAGAGAGAAAAGTAATCTGCACATAATAACAGTATATGTAGCATGAAAATAAAAGTTTGCAGGATAAATTAATTCAGAGTTCATTAAGAGGTGGATTCAGGACTGAAAAATTCTATACCATAACCGGAATTTGAACCACGGATCTTCCACTTATCGAGCGGCTGCTCTAACCACTAAGCTACATGGCTTACTTGCCAATATGACATTAAATTCCCCAACTGATGCGTACTTTCTTGGTTAGACCACAAGGGAATCTCACATCAGAGATAAATACCCCAAGGACGACTTACTTAATTTGTACTTACTTTTGTACTTGTACTTACTTACTCGTATTTACTATTGTACTTACTTTGAATTTAATGTCACACTGGCAAGTTGGTTATGGTAGCCTAGTGGTTAGAGCAGCCCTGGTTCAAATCCCAGCTATGGCATTGAATTCTTCAGACCTGATTCCACCTCTTAAACATTGCCCACACACGGCTTGTGTGTTTAAAAATACCATCAGTAAGTTTGTTGGCACAAATAAATAATAATTACCAGAGTTCATTATTTTGCTAATGCTCTACAAACCACAAGATGAGATTCACAGTTGGGGCAAACTTTACGAACTAACAATTATCTAGCTGCAGCCTAGAGATGGCAATGTTGCTATTTAAGGTAAAAGTCCTACCAATACTAACTTACAGCATAGAAATTAAATGGCCTCACTTAACAATGAAAAATCTGTCCATCCTGGAAAGAGTAAAAGCGCAATACATAAAGAAAGCATTAGGAGTGTCATAAACAACAAAGTCAAGACTCGTATACCTGCTGACAAGGGAAACATTCCTCATAGAGGAACTGCATACTCCTGCCAGGCACCAGTGCTTCACAGAACCTCCTAGCAACACTGAAGAGGAAAAGAAAAGAAATACAACCACGATTCATGGACAAAGGAAAATATCAAAATGAGGCACGTTATCAGATCATGGATTCCACCACACGATATGCAAGAACCAGAACTACCATGAACCAAATGTGGACTGTGAATGTAGGCTGTGTGAAAAGGCATGTGACCGCTATCACATCAAACTATGCACAAGAAAGACAAAGTCAATCAGTGAATATGCAAATATATAACTTCAATTGGCTATTTGGCCACAGTTAATTCTATTATAAAGAAAAACAAATGTGGTATTAATCTTTTAGGATAGGCTCAGCCATACAGTCCTAATGCTTTGCTTCAAACATCTTTTGTCAAATGAGCAGAGGTGAAATGTGCATTAAGAACCTATCCTAAAAGTCAACTGTTTATGCTCAATATGGGCTCCAAACTTACATCTCACAATATATGTTAAATTGATTATAAGAATGAATTGTTTGAAATAGTGAGGCATGTTAACAGAAGGTTAAAAACATTAAAAAACTTGACAACATGTAAAAAAGCTTTTCCTCCAATTACTTGACTAATTTCGGAGGGATATCCTCTCCATCCTCAGCTAATCAAATGATTTCCTTATCATGTAACTGCCTCCCCTTCTCTCTCTCTCTGAAACCAATTCTGTTTTATTGTTAAGCAGAGTAAACATTTTTCTAAATGACAAGTATTTTAATGTTTTTAATATTTTATTCACAATATACTTACATTTTGATTTCACAAAACAGTTTAGTGTAAATTTTTGTTATGGTTTGTAAATCATGTACAACTTATGAAATATAAGTTTTTTAAGCTCGTGGAATTTTCATTTATGAACTGTGTTCCTAATGAAAATCTTTCCATTCATTAAAAAATTACCACTTCAGCCACAAGTTGCATAAATTATAGTTACAAAAATATGCTGATGACAATTCCGATTGCCATTTGATCCTAGAATGAGTTTTATTTCTTCTTTTGGTTATCACGTCTTGGATGATAACAATAATTAAGTGCATTTATCCAACATGATTTTATCTTTCCATTCCTCTGCTTTCTTCTAAGAATTTTCAGAAACAACAGTAAACTTGAATTTGGTGTATACAGAAAAGATATGCATACAGACAACCACCTAAAAGAAAAGAGTTTGAATCCTAAACATGTGATCATAAACAGCCGCTTACACAGATGACCCAACATACTATTAAATGAAGTAGAATACAAGAAAGAATTAAACAATTAGAAGCGTCACAGAACAACTGTTTCCATATAGTGCATAAAAGACAATAAAATTAAAAAAAGGAAGAAACACATCAGACATAATCACTGTAACAACAGAAAAACACAAGAAGCACATACCACCCAAAGTTCATGAGAAAATTTCAAAAGATCTTCCATGATTACAACATAATGTTAGCCGCAATAAACACACACAACATGAGAAACATAATTAAATCTAAAGATCCGAAGTTACACAACCTTCAAAGGAATTTACAAAAAAAGCTGTAAAGATTTTGAAAAAGTATACATAAATAAAACCAAAAGCAATGTCAAAACCTGTCTCAAGGAACGAACAAAGCACATACACATAGCTGTCCTCGTCCCTGTCCCCATCCCATCTCGCCGTAGTTCACATTGAGAAATGCTGGTAATTTTCTGGCAGATATTTTGTTTTAATTCTTCCAGAGTTTGGTTTGCATCCTTTATGGTTTAAGTTACCCCAAAGATAGAAATCACAGGGGGTTAGGTCATAATAATTCTGTCCTGAAACACACTTTCAATTATTAGCTAGTTTTATTTCTTTCGGGTTTATGGGCCATGATCTAGAAGGCATTGTAGATACTGATGTTTCGCCAAGTACTGCACTTGGCATCATCAAGGTAAGATGATCCGTTGTCTGCACTGGTTAGAGTTCAAATGTGGAAAAACGACCATTGGCACTCTTATATAGTGGAGGTGGGCGGGGCAATGTTGCGCTGACTAAGGTGGTGATTGGCTCGTATCAGTTGGCAGGCCAGGTGTATGCAGGGTTTTATTACAGCAGCTGTGTGTGTCTGAAAGGTTATCTAACACCGGTATCCATGCTCTCTGTACTCAGAGTGCTTCTTCCTTTGGATTGAAGTTGTCTTAGTTTTTATAGATTTCTATGGCTTCCCTTTGTAGTCAGGCATAGTAGTTAACTTTAGACATCTTACCCTGATGATGCCAAGTGCAGTACTTGGCAAAACGTGGGTATCTACAACGCCTGTTATTGTTCTCTTCAAATGTTGAAGAGCAAGAGGATTAATGACATTTTCAGAAATCCAGCATTAGCTAACAACAACACCTTCTAGACCACAGCCTACAAGCCCGAAAGAAATAAAACTAGCTAATAGTCAGGACACCAGCTGTGAAAGCCGAAGTTTATACATTACACTATCAATTGTTCTCATCAAAAGATTGGCCATATGAACTGTTGCAGTCTTGTTAAAAAACAAAAATTATGCCCCCTGTCTGTTAATTATCTAAAAAAAGGGAGCAAAATTGTATTCACATTCATGTGGAGATCAACTGTTGTTGTTGTTGTTGTTGTTGTTTTTGTTAGCTAATGCTGGATTTCTAACAATTAAGTCATTAATCCTCTTGCTTTCCAATATTTTTCACTGATGAATGGGGCATTAGAAGTGGCCGGGCATATTTGAAGGTGGTCTCGCACCATTTCCTCTTGCAGATCACATAGAGGACAGAGTGGTGAAGAATATATCCCAATTCTGTTTAAATGTTTTGCCAGACAATCATGTCCTGTAATCAACCTGAAGGTTGCAACTGCTGTTTTTCGAGGATACTCAGGAATTACTGTTGGAGATCAACTGTTGATTTAAACAAAATTGCCCTATAACTCAGAACCTAATACTTTTCACAAAGTAACCATGACAAAAAATTTGGTTATGGTGTACCATTAGCAGAGAAAGGTTTCTCAGAGCTCCAATAAATGATTTCTATCTCTAGGGTGATTTAAAACAAAGTGTACAAGACAAACCCACACACTCTGGAAGAATTAAAACAAAATATCCGCCAGGAAATTGCCAGCATTTCTCAACATGAGCTATGGTGAGTGATGGATAGTTTCCTAAAGAGGTGCCAAAAATATACGTGTGGGTGACTGGTTTAGGCATCTTCTTTCATAAAGTTGATCAGTAAACATTTTAAAAGTAGAATATGGAAAAATTGAAGCTATTAACAGTGAAGCAACAAGTTAAAAGCAATAACTTTGCAGGGTCAGCAAAAGAATAACAACATTACTAAAATAAGTGAAGTTTTTAGTTTCTAATTTGTTCTTACTTTAGAATTTTAAAAGTAGTTTTAAAAATGTTGTATGGCTTCATGTGGCATCAGGAAGTGGTGACCCCATCGCCCAGTGGGAAACCACTGCAAACAGCCTCCAGAGCATTGGCGAGAAACCAAAACCTTTCGGGATTGGGAGGAAATGCCCAATCACTACCTCAAGAACTGAGGATTTACCTGAGTACCCTGGGGATAAAAGAGAGACTTTAAGCGTTTGGCTAATCCCCCACCTTAAGTAAAGTCGATTCAAAAGGAAAATGTGAGCCTTGGAAGATCCAATGTAAACCCCTGATGCCACAATAATGGTACAACAGGTAAGTTGAAGAAGAAGTATGGCTTCATCTGCATTTTTCTATGATTGCAGCAGATGAGTGCTGAGGATGCAGACAGACAAAACACTGTGCAGCTCGTTCAGAGCTTGTTTGCTCTCCTGGTAGACGGTAATAGCAAATGCTGTATGTTCTGTCCACAGATAATGAAAGCGGGTAGACCAAATGGTACCCAATGCCATTTGTTTGGCACATATAGAAGCAGAGACACTTGCTATGCACTAAAGTCTGTGTGGAAGTGTAACAAAGTAAGATGGTATGGTGCAGGGATGAGACCTAGAACGTTAGCTGTTTGGCACACACTGATCCATAAGGTGTTTCCTAAGAGATCTATTGCAAATGACCACATAGTTAACACATAAAACAGAAGGAGAACAAAAGTTGTATAAAGTGCTTTCTTATCCTGTAAAATTATTAACACAGATTTACAACACACAAGAAGTAAGCCAATGATACTAAAAGTCATAATATATAAATAACATCTAGCTTTTAGACTTGCTCTAAAAGTGAAAATCTGATCAATTACAAGAGTGGACCGGAAATTTTTTAAATTCTAATTGAAAATCTTAGTTTGTTTTTTCTCAATTTAACCTCTGGTTTACAGGACTGATGTTATAAAGGAACCTTCACAATATTTATTATTATTAAAATTTATAAACATGAACTTGGAACAACAACTTTGCACACATTTTACGACAATTTTTAAACATAATGTTTTGAATACTTCATATCATATTTCAGAACTACCACTCAGACTAAATTAAACAAACTACATTAAACTGTCACTATTAAAATAAATACACTTATAACTTTTAAAAGATATCTAACAATGGCAGCACAGTCAAAATTCAAACCAGTTTTATTACTAATACTGATATTTAGGATTACACACATTTGACTGTTTTAGATATGTTTTTAGATGCAGAAAATTAAAAAAAATATGTGCAGAGGTTTTGAAATAGTACCAGGAGAGCAAAAAGCTTCTGATTGAGCTCCTGGTGTTTTACCTGTTCGGATCTTCAGCACTCGCCGTCTGCTGCTGTCATAAAAAGGCACAGATGAAATCATACCACATTTTAAAACTACATTTAAAGGCTTTACTTACTAACTTTATAAAAGGAGATGCTGCAACTGGCTACTGTTGTTCTCCATAATTTTTGGCACCTGTTTAGGAAACAATCCATCGCTAGCCATGGTTCATGTTGAGAAATGCTGGCAATTTCCTGGAGGATATTTTGTTTTAATTCTTCCAGGGTGTGTGGATTTGTCTTGCACACTTTATGTTTTAAGTTACCCCAGAGATAGAAATTGTAGGTGGTTAGGTCAGGTTACCGACAAATCTCTATTAATAATTCTGTCCTGAAACACATTTTCAATTGTTCTGATTGAAAGATTGCTGTATGAGCTGTTGCAGTGTCATTGAAAAAAGAGAAAGTAATGCTCCCTGTCTGTTAATTCTCTAAAAAAAAAAAAGGGACAAAATTATATTCACATACATATGCATGGGTGTCAACTGTTAACTAGAAAAAAAAATTTGCCCTATAACTCAGAACCTAATTTTGTTCATGAAGTGTCCCTTCATGACAAAAAAATTGGTGTATTAGCATAGAAAGTTTACAAAATACCAAGCAGGAAATTGCCAGCATTTCTCAAAATGAATTACATTTGCGCCTGTACATACAGGCCAGATGTTGTATGGTTTCACACATGCCTTCCTATGATAGTGGCAGACAGCAACAAGTACGGAGAAGCCAACAGACAAAATACCACTCAGCCCACTCAGAGGTTTTTTGCTCTCTCAGTTAAGTAACATCTCACTTTCAGACTTACTCTAAAAGTGGAAACCTAATCAAACACAACAATGGACTAGACATCTTTTATATTCTAGATGAAAATCTTCTTTATTCTTTCTCAATTTAACCTTTGGTTTATATGGATGTTACAAATGAAATTTCACAATACTTATCAGTGGTGTATATTGTAGGCTATCAAAGCTATCACTAAAGCCCTTATCTAAAGTAAATTAGAAATTAGTAAGTAATATTAACAATAATTGCAATACCTGCCAGTTTCCCTCATGAAGGATTAGCACATAGGATGGAATATGTCCCATTCTCTACCACTGAACAGAGGGGAGAATAGGGCTTCAAATACTCGCTGTCGCAGCCTCCACTACAGTATGGACAAGGAGGGCTGAGGTGGAGGAGTGCAGGAAAAAGCATGCCAAAGCTTCAGAATTCCGTGTCGCTAGAACCACCCAAGCATCTCCAAAATGTGCCATATGGACACAACTGGCTTGGAGTTAGCAAGAAGGCTCTGATTTTAGTATTGTGCAATTGTTATGGTCAACAGCTGTAGTAGTATTAGTATTATTTATTTCATAATGCATAGTGTATGAGGACAGTTGCTAGTACTAATTCTTAAAAATGGATAAACAATGTGTAATAAAACAATTGTAAAATGACCACACTCACAGTTGAAATTTGTATAGTAAAACAGGGAAGGCCCAGTTCAGCTCTTGCACATCTGCAGTGTGAGGAGAAGGAACAAAATAGGAACCCTTAGAAAAGATAGTTTAATATAAACAATTATGATAAGTATGTGAGGCTGATTGTTTCATGCCAATTAAATAAACTTTATTTCTGGCCATGCTTGTTTGCAACTGAGAAAATGCCCTGAAATATGACAGGTTTCACAAATTTAGCATATTTAATCAAAGCTTTGGATAAACATCAAGAGATCAACAATTAGAAACATAGAATTTGAGGAAATATGATCAGAAATTGTGAGCATTGCTAATGAAGAGGACTAAGAAAGGACTATCTAGAAAGAGAAATTGTTGTGAAGATGAAATCCATTCTTCGTACTTCAAAATTTTCTGTGAAGTCCTGGACACATAATCCTTTAACTGCATTTACCGCCGCATAGACAACGCGGCATTTAACCCTTTCACTGTTGAGATATGTTCCGGAAGCTTTCTTGTTATGCTAACCTAAATAAACTGAATTCAAGTATTTGCAGCAGTTTCCTATCATAAAAATATTAATTTAAAATATTAAATTTTTGCAATAAAACTGTAGTATTTTTTTTTTTTTTTAGTTCAATGTGTTTTGCCTTAACTGTCATGGCTATCAGAATCACCAGCCGAGGAGCCTCAGAAAGGGATATGAAAATTGGTTTAGGAATTAGAGGATGAATGGCATATGTAACAAAATATCTCAGCAGTGAAAGAGTTAATAACTCAAACTAAATAAGATCTGAATCACAGAAACAGTTGAAATTTCTGGCCTTACTGGATTCTATACATTTTGCAAGTTATGATAAAAGTTTTTCAACAAATGTGAAACTGAGAGAAACATGTTTCCTATTTCAATATACTGTCTATGAAAAATGATCTGAAAGTGTTATGTTAACCTCAGAAATTTTCTAGCAAGTCAATTCAAATCATTGCAAATTATATGAAATCAAATGTACTTGATGCTGTGCACAGTGAAGTTCATAAACTCTATGAACTGATTATTTATTTATGCCAACAAACTTACTGTTGGTGTTTTTAAACACACACTCACTGGTAGAATCACTGCTGTTTAGGATTACACACATTTGACTGTTTAGGTATGTTTTATATGCAGAAAATTAAAAAATATTTATATGCAGGGGTTTTGAAAGAATATAATAGCAATGCAAGCATATTTAAACTTGATCAACAACATTTTATTAAAGGTCAGGTTATTCAGTGGTTTTATTGGTGGCTGTCATACCAAGGTTCAATTCCCAGTTATGGGGTGGCAATTTTAAGTCAGATAGGAATCCAAGCCTTAGTTTGGACTAGCTCATGTGAAGTATTTCGAAAGTTAAGTGTGGTTCAGACTATGCAGTAAAAACTGTAGGTTCTCTTGTTCCATTGTTATTTACCATTATCTGCCCCTCATTGGAGGTAATGGATTCTACCCTCTGGGTGCCTCCAATCAATGAGGTCCATATGTCGGGTGGAGCTTTGTTTTCCCAGAGGACATCAACCATATCGAGAACAGTGTAACCTACATTTTGCTGATTTAGCAGATATATATGAAGAATTTCAGGAGTCATGAAATTAAAATATAAGATTCTATAAGGATAAACAATGACACAATAAATCACACAGCTCTACACAGATGTGGATCCAGAATTCCTTTAAGGAGGAGCAGATTTATTTTAAAAGATACCTTACCAATGAGCAAATGCAGTCAGTAATAGAGCATCTTCATTTCTAAGTTTTCAAACCTCATATTGAGTTCCACGAATTATCCTTTGTATGTTCAGTGTTCAATATTTATCATCATTAAGCAATACTATGCTATGGCATCTTATGCCATGTCTGCATATTTCAGGACACCTAGTGGTGCTTTCTTAGTCAGGTTAATTTCTAGTCAGCACTTCCACTGCTATGAATGTGATGTAATGGCTATACCAGTAGCAAACACTATGGTAGTGTTACATCAGGATTGTAAAGTGACGAAAGCTAATCCAGGTCAAGTATCCATACATCTGAATGTTGACAAAGTAGGCAGGAGCTTTATTAATGCAGGCAATTCACATCCAGTTGCATCTGTTCTGGTCATCACGACACATGTCTAATTACGATGCCTGTCTTCTGGTGTGAATTGCTCCACACTGTCTGCCATTGACCAAGTTAAGTCTGTGTGTTTCAAGACTCTGGCCCAGGTCTTTGACCACCTGAACCTGCTGGCTCTAATAAAATGACTATTCCACCGACTCAGGGTTAGCATTATTTATTCACCTTAGATGGCCACCAAATCCTCCCCGAACTTCTCTCAAATGTCTCTTCACCTCAGAGTATTTACCCCCTTCGGGTTTCTCTCTGTGAGAGATCCGTTGCAGTATGATGGACAATTAGCTAGATGCTCAAAGATGATGTCATAGGAAAGAGAACAGCAACAAAGGTAACATTATACAGCGAAATGCACAAGTGGCAACACTGGTGTATGGACAACAATCCTCTTTTGTTACTTTGGCAAAGCACAGGCCTTTTTGGTAACTCAGATCATTCGTAGCACCAAATTGTAGCGCTCAAGAGAAAGTGTGTGCGTAGTACATATTTCTTGGAATAAGGTGTATTGAGCTTCTGCTTTACTGTATATTCTGTGAAGTGAAACAAAAATTCGAAGCCATCCTTGTATCTTTTATTATGACCCTAACATATTCATATATTAATATGAGGTCTGCTAAATAGGTTTTACTCTTTTAATTTCTCTCTGGTATCTCAGTATTTCTCTCTCACTATCTACCTCCCCTTTCTTCTTTGTCTCTCAATCGTGAGTGAGCAATGCTTAAGGTATTTCGAAGAACATTTCATTGTTTTTCTAAGTGTTTTAATTATTTTATAAGAATTTTGAATTGAAACTGTAAATAATTTCCTTAGGATTCCTTATCATGGTGGTAGTGTTCTTGCTTACCACGCAGTAGACCCAGATTCAATTGTTGGTACAGTGTTGGGAGTTTCTCCTGCTGACAGACCTGCTATGGGATGCATTCAACCTCGTTAGGTTGTAATGATACTAAATAATACCATTTGCAGTATTATTATTTGGCATTTGGGAATAAGAAAGAGGGGCTGTGACAGCGTGGGTGGAATGGTCCGATGATGTCAGCAGTTACGTAGATGATGTTTTTTTTTTTTTTTTTTTTTTTTTTTTTTTTTTGAGAGAGAGAGAGTTTGGGTTGAAGGCAAGAGCTTACTGCTTGATGTGAGACTCCATGAGGTGATGACATAGTAACCACAATGAGTACAAGTGGTTAGCTCCGAGGTATTATTAGGCAATGTTAATCATCGTAAACCATCACTTATAAATATCCTGAAATTTAAGGCGACCTATAAGAAAGCTAAAGAAGAGTCAAGGTGTACTGACAGCATGCTAAAGGATCACCTTCAAGATGTCGAGTTAAGTTCTGGTGAAGAAAGTAGAAGATGACGTCACATAGAGTGATTTATTGGAGGATTACCCATGTGTGGCTGCGACTGTCGGCTGGATCAACTACAGTACAATGCAGTTTGGGAAGACGTGGTTTAAAGGACAATTGACTGTGTCGCAGCGTGATTACATTGCCTGGAGAGAGCCATAGTCCCTGCATGTAAAAATGCTTAATTGTTTGAATGGGGCTGGTACTGGATTGGGTAAAGTATGGAGTAAGCAAATATAACAGGTAAGTACTTTGTTGTGACATTAAGGAACTGAAATTTGCTGCAATATTTGGAATAAAACCTGTGTGTTTAGGAAAAAGTTACGCTGTGTAAAGGTTTATTGTGGAGTGGGGAAGTTTACGGTAATTTGTTACGTGGTAAACAGGCTTATTAAGTACGCCCAGTTGAGAACCAAGTTTGTCGAGCATTTTGGTACAGAAAGCTAAACCGACTGTATACTCAAATTATTCAGTTTAATGGAAAGGAGGTGGTAGTCTCATAAGTGGGGTAAAACACTCAGGCTTGGTTGAACATTTTAAAGAGTTGTAAATAGTTAATATTTCTGTAACTTATTTATGTAAATGAGCTCATGCAGGAATTCCTGATTTTAAGATTGATGAAGTGCTTAAATTTGTGTAAGTTAATTATTTAAATATATGTTTCTAGTCTATTAAAATTCCATTTTCTAAGATAGAGATACATTTACTATCCATGCGGTCCTCTGAGAGGGGGCATAAGAATGGCATAAGACATCAGGCTATGAGATAAATAAATAATGTAAGTTAAGAAGTTAAAGCCGAGATGCACAAACACGGCGGAAGGTCCTTGAGGGGTCACTTGAGAAGTAACAGCCCCTGTCACAAAGACTGCATTTGCTAGCCAGGAGGGATGAGGACACTGACCACATCCTATCCTCCAGTATTGTACCCCATTCATGGCACCTGTGATGGACAGAGTGGCAGATGCAGCAGCCAAGCAGTGGGCCTCGGCCCAGGAAGAGCTGTTGTACCGTGGGGTTAGTTTCTTCCTATTGCACAATACTGCATTTGCTACTCGGTCAACACATCTTGGACAGAGTGCAACATTGTGGATGGCATGCAACCTCCCCTGCCTAACTTGGCATGTTTCCAAAACTGAAAACCACTACTTTCCCACGAATTAGTTTTTCAATGGCCCCTGAATGCCTCACCCTTAGCAAGGAAAAAATTCTTATACTGATATTGGCAATCAAACCCTTATCCCTTTGCAGGGTTACCAAGTCTCCCATATTTCCCGTATTTGAGCTGTATTTGATTGAGTCTCCCGGCTCCCATATTTTGGACTATTTTTGCCATATTTCATACACTGCCATGAATTCTGAGTTTTAGAAGGATATTTGGAATGTGTGATATATCGAAGTGATAGTTCCTTTTTCCTAATGTTGGCAGCAGTATTTTAATTAGCTGTTGGTAGCAGCGAGCATTCTTTTTTTATTGGCTGGTTGTGTGTAGCCAATCCTTAGGCAAACCTGTGGTCATATGATGTGTGACTTGAGCATGCATCTCGTTCGCTTGCGTCTTTGAATTGAAGAGAGGAACACGTGTTTTGTTTGTTTGTGGTTCTATAAAACAAGTAAAATCATCAAAGGTGATGGCCGCGATGAACTGAACAAAACTCCACCCAAGAAGAAACCTAAGTAGATGTGTGTTTATCTTTCTGTTTGGGAAGATGCTTATTTTTGAGCAGGAACTGTGAAGGGTAATAAGCATTACGCATATTGCTCTTTGTGGCTTCATAAAAGAGTGAAGTAAGTGTGAATACGAAATCAACATTTTGTAAATATATTCATTGGTTTAAAAGTTATAAATAAATATGTAAAACCTAGTTCCGTGCAATAAGCATACATCTTCTAAAATCAATACACAGAAAAATCGACATATCGACAATATAAGGAAAAATTGAAGCTATTAACAGTGAAGCAACAAGATTCTAAAGTAAGAATGAATTTGACATACAATATAAACACATTATTAACACTGCAGTAATTAATGGTTTTAATACAGATTTTATACATAAAAGGATAGAGGAATTTAAGTATCAAAAAGCTGTCAAAGAAGTTTCAACCCTTAAAAAATAAAAGATTATTGTATATTTAAAAAGTTTACTTACCATCCATAGCCTAATAAAAATTTACAAGGATTTTTAAAGAATATGGACTGAATTTGGTCCCTCAAAATAAATTTAATATACAAAATTTACTTAATTTTTCATAAAAAGATAAAACACCAAATTATAAAAAATCTGGCATTTATCAATTTAGCTGTTTAGATTGTGATAAAGTTTATATTGGTAAAACTAACCGTCATCTAGAAACCAGAATAAAAGAACATTTTAGAAATATTAAATATAAACAAACTGATAAATCAGCTGTGGCAGATCATTTTTGGTCGTTTAATCATGAAATTAATCCAGAAGTTAAATTATTAAAGCAATTAAGTAATCCTATAGATTTAATGGTTTGGGAAAAAAAATTTATTTTAAAAAACAGGAACCGTGTCATGAACTTCGAATTACCATCTATATATTGTATTTATAAAACTTTTGTTTTCAGAGATTGGTAAATAAAAATTGAATAAGAGTATTTGTTTTTCAGGAAAAAATAAAAGATTGTAGCTTGGTAACGAATTTCTTTATATGGCTTTGAGAAAGAGCTGGACACAGCTTGAAACCCAGGGTCAGCAAAAAATACTAAGATAAGTGAAGTTTTTAGTTTCTAATTTGTTCTTACTTTAGAATATCGACAATATGTTCAGGTATTAAGGAAACATTTTTGAAATCTCCCATGTTTTTAGCTTGAAAACCTGGCAACCCTAGCTGACATTGCAATCAAACCCCCATCCCTTTGCTCTACAGTAGCACTATAGGAATTGCCCTAAACACTGGCACATATTTTCAATGAGAAACCCCTTTCTTTCACTAATCATACTTAATACACAACCTTTTAAAGTGCTCAGGAAAAATAAGCTATTCTAGCCATTTCACCAAATATTTTAGGATAGTAGTGAATGTTTTTATCAGTAAAAGTGGGCATTAGCATGGAATACCACCAATCCTTGCCATGCCGAAAGCGACTCAGTAGGTGTATAGCATAATAGTCCTTCCACTCAGGCCACTTGTTTCGGCCATACAGTTGTTGTGATAGATCATGTACACCAAACAGCAATTTCACTCTATGCACAAGTTCTGGTTTGTGCTGTAGCACTTCACGTGTAGGTTTCTCCCCAGCATTGTAGTACCAGCGATCAGGATAGTATTCCCTGTAAGTCTCCAACCAAAGGCGTAGGAATCTGGCATCCTTGTGAGCAACCAGAACCTGCACAAACAAATTCAATGAGGATTAGAAACAAAATATTAAAATACAATGAAGAAACTGAAGCTGCTGACAATGAAACAATATAAATCAATGAACATCATAAATATTTAGGGACTAAACCTCACTTATCCTAGTCACCTAGCATCTGTAATGATGACAATTAAAAAAAGAAAACTATTTTGTTGTTTAACGATGCTGTCAATTGCCAGGATCATATCAGCATCGCCGGTGTGCTGGAATTTTATCCCACAGTTCTTTTACGTGCCAGTAAATCTACTAACATGGAGCTGTCATTTTTACGCACACTTAAAAACCATGAGTCTGGGCCAGATTTGAACCTATGCCTTTGGGATCAGTAGGCCAGTATCTAACCAACTAACGGACATAATGATGACGACCATCACAAACAGTGCTACTGAGAATGTGAGTGATTCACTTGCAAAACTGGTCTAGTTATTGGAAATAATTTGCAACTAACTAAGATAAGTGAAGTTTAATCTCTAAACATCTATGTTTGTTGAAAATATTAAAAATGTATCAACAAAGATTGACAGAATATGAAATTTCCTATTTCAACTATGCTCTCCTAAAACAGTTATTATGTGTAAAATGTACATTGGTGTTGTGAAAGCCTGAAAATAATTCTGAAAAACAAGGTGCAACTTATGGGCTAATGTTCAGAATTTTACAAATGTTTTATGAAAATCTATTCCTAGTTATATGATTTCTTTCTTGCTCCCTTGGAATGTGAAAGCATTGCAGTAACAAAGATTTGTGGATACAACTTCACTTTACTAAAATTACACAACCAACGCATTTCAACAGCTTGTTTCTGGCATTTTCAATGATAACCTAGAGTTCGAGTGATAACACCATCAACTTTTTCTCGAGTCAGTCCCCAATATAAATTAAAGAGCACAGAAATGAAACTTTAGCAAAAATAACATGGGATTAACATTAAAGTACTCAAAATGATGCTCAACATTTGCTTATTTGAATTGCATTTTTATTTGTTTTTTTAAATACATAATACACCTTCTCTGTACAAATGATAATTATGTTAATAAAATAATGGGTACAGAAGTAAACAATCTGATTTATTCACCCAACTTTCTCTGCCAGTGACAAGTTCATGTACTGGGTGGAATGAGAGCTGTTACATTAATTTAAACCACTTATTCATTATTTAAAATACATTTGGTAACTTCCTTTCTTTCTGTGCAGATAATTTAGATCTTTTGAGAACATAAGATAGACGTCCTGGCAACATTGCAGAGTTTGCTGTACCATGGTTGCAGTTGGAGTAAACACATTTAACTTTTACTTTCACAACAGCAAGAATCGTGAAACAAACATTTTGTGTCTGCAACATTGTAATAGTCACATTTGAGTCTTTCAACGCCACAGTTTCTAACCTAATCTCACTACAACTATTTTTATCAGCTTGTTCAACATTAAACTTACAAAACATTTTGTAATTGATACTGATGCAATGTGATCAATCAAAGTATCTTTCTGAAAAAACAAATCAACTACGTCATTAGGGCCTTATTGGATGCTGAAGGCATTTCTTGCATTGTACACTGTTCCAGGAACCCCAATAGCACATCAGTAGTACTTTTTACTTTGTCAAAACATTACGTCACTCTTTCATCATGTTTGTTTGCTGCGCGGTGTTTTTCCACTGTGCACACGGAAACACGATAAGCTGCTGCTGTACACAAGGTCACTCGCTGTTGACTTGTTTTTCTTTACTCTGAAAGTGCAGTATTGAGACGACTTGTGGTTGAGTTATTACCGTGTGCTTTATTATTTTGACCTGGACTTAGTTACAAAATGTATTATGGCTGAGCATTTGTTTTCTACTGCACAGCATATATTAATTTATGGTTCGTATGTGCTAACCCAGTCAGCTCGCCAAGTGAAAGTGTGATTTGCAGAAAGATTTGCAGATGTAAAAGCTTCAGGCCTTACAACAATCCATGAACTTTACAATAAATTTCACGCCACAGGAAGTGTTCAGGCTCAGAAACCTTAGGCGAGTGATGGAGTTTCCTAAAGAGGTGCTAAAAATGTATAGCCAACGACGGTGGCCAGTTTCAGCATCTCCTTTAATAACATTGGTAAGTAAAAACTTTAAAAAATAGTTTTAAAAATGTTGTATGGTTTCATCTGCGCTGTTCTAACAGCGGCAGTCGGCGACAAGCGCCAAGGATACGTACAGACAAAACACAGTGCAGCTGGTTCAGAGTCTCTTGGATAACCTCTTAGTATTTGTTGCGGATAACTACATTAATTTGTGGTAAATAACAATTATTGATTTGATTACATAATTATATTACAAGTTTTCTGCTTTCAGTCTCTGTTGGTAAGAATTCTCATGAACTTCATCTGTAAAAATTTGTACAAAAATAAAAATTGAATAACTATCATTGCGGTGAAGAACCACTGCTGACAACAATAATTAGTAAAGGTATGTAGTTATTAATTGAAAATCACGCATTCCTTATTTACATTAAAAATTACTAGCGAGCTCATTTGAGACACAGGCGCTATGAAACAATCAACTATCTCTTTTGTACGAGTATCCTGAGAAAAAATTGTCCTTTGCATTACATTTAAAACAATAGTGTAATAGTAATTTACTCCACATTTAATTTATCAATTTACAAGGGGGGCCGTGGGTGGTCCGAGTAATTGTAGTGATAATGGTAGTGGTATTGCAGTGTTAATAAAACTAATGGTGGTGATGTAGTGGTAGTGGTTGTGGTAGTAATTGGTGAGTGTTCGATTCAGATTTTCTGGCAAGGGGGCAAACTTACATTTGTGTTATATTTACGGCAATAATAGTAATACCAGTTGTAGTCGTATTGGCGTGTTACACCGGGTAGAAGGAAGGTCATTAAATTAATTTAAACCAGTGGTAGATCTCTGTATTTGGAACACATTTTGTATCTTACCTTTTTGTCTCTATTTCTTATGGAAATATTTAAGTTTTGTCGAAAACAACTTGACAACACTGCAAATTGTGTGAGTGTCACTTTCACTAGCTCAGTACATAAACAAACACAGTAACGGTGCATCTTGAAAACAAACTCATATGCTGCCTTGTCCTTCCGTGTTTACTGTTCGAGTGTAGACTAATCACAAGCGTTAGCTCCCAAAACATTACACGAAAGCGAAAGCGCCCGAGCTGTTTACATCCACAAACGTGGTCAATTCCCTGACCAACCTCAATGCAACGTTGTCAACTTACTGCATGTCTGAAAGAGCAGCGTCTTTTAAGTGATTAATTATTTCGAAACCCTGTGTGATATCCCATAATTACTACCGAAGCTATGTCAGAAATAAGTTACTCTACGCATCTTACAAGTAACAAACTGTTATTTTCGCACATTCTTGTGGAATTATGCATTGAATTTGGATAAAAACTATTTATTTTTTCGAAATTGTCTGTTCAAAGGACAAAATGACACTTGATTTTTTTTTGTTTGTAATACTTCTATGAAGCACAATTAGAAGGAATGTAATGACTTCCCTTCCACTCTGTATACATAAAACATAGTAACAGTGGTGTTGGTGGTGGTAGTGGTAGTAGTGGTAGTACAGGGTTATCGAGAAGTCACTCCGCAGTCTCTTGTAATCTAAATTCCCCTAGAGGCGGGAATTCCGGTGGCAGCACCGGCTGCCTTGAGCCTATGGTTGTCTATAACATCCCACAAAATGAAGTATATAATAGATTCACGTTTGTAATTCATGAAAGGTAATGTACATAGATAAACAGAATACCAAGTTATCTTGAGCGGTAGACACCGGCACAGTGCGGAAGGACTTGTTGATAACCTTTTAGTATTGCTGCAGTTTTTACATGAGAAGCTGTAATATTAATATTACTTGAAGCTTAAGACTGAGATTCGAACTGGAATATATTGTTGTCATTACTTTCTTGCCACGTTCATGCTGACGAACAATAGAACAGTGACTTGTAAGAAACTGAACTGTATACTGCAAGCTGCAGTCATCATTGCTGATGCAGAATTGCTGGAATTGTGACCCTGATGCCAACCCTACTAATGAAACTGAGAATTGTTTATTGTTTAGCTTACTTGTGATATGATACTTTTGCTTACTCACAGCCCACACTCGTACCATGCATTAAAAGTGTTCCTTGTCTTCTTGTATTTTAAAAGAATAGTTACAGGAAAAATAAAAAAGCACTTCCGTGGTAGGGAAAGAATCCTGATACTAGTTGGTGTTGGTGGTTTTTCTGGAGCTAGTGGTGATGGTGCTAATAATTGTAGTGATGATAAAAGTGGTGGTGAGCAGTGATTATTGTAATAGATAAAGGTTAGTTACCTGTGTGCCCAAAAAGGCATTCTCTGGCCACCCCAGCGCCATTTCAAACTTGCGGAATCTGTCTAGACTCTTGACCACATAGGAGTCATTATCGAGGAATATGCCACCATATTCCATCAGTATGCGTATCCTGGTGACATCACTGGCATGCCATTTTAGATGTTGTCTGCTGAGGGGCTGGCCGAAGACCTGCTGGGGCAAGATTACATACTTCACCTGTATCACTAACCCTGGAACGGTCTGCAGCTTGTCCCAGTAGCGGCCTGTGAACTTCCTCTCAGGATTGTCGGTGTGCATCATGATGACGTCAGGTTTCTGGTTGTGGTACGCAGCCAACAGGCACACTGCATCCACGAAACGCAACTCGACGATCCCAAAGTACAGGAAGTGCACAATGTTGGGCACTATTAGCTCTTGAGCACCGGTCTCGTTGTCGAAGCCGTTGAAGGTGCTGTTTGCGACTATGGCAAACAACTCTGGACGATATGGCAACGGCGGGGGCGGTGGCGGCTCCTCGGGAGTCTTCTCCTCGAGAGTCCTCAACAGGAAGTACAAGAGCAGCAATACAGCAGCGATGGCCAGGAAGCGAATTCTCCGATGGAATTTCCATGTCGACATATCCAGAACATCTGCCTCGCTGCGATTCCGGTCCTGCACTAACAAAACACACACAGTTACGAGTCTTTTCACCTTATCTACGAATATAAACCGGCAGAAAAGGATTATCTTATCAGGTAAACACTGGCCACTACGCTTATTGCGGGACTAGGAATACAGGATGGAAGGGAAGTCATTACATTCCTTCTATAATTTAAGCTTCATAGAAGCATTACAAACAAAAAAGTCTAATGGCATTTTGTTCTTTGATCAGCAGATTTCGAAAAAAATAAATAGTTTTTTTTATCCAAATTGGATGCGTAATTCCACAAGAATGTACGCAGATAACAGTTGGTTACTTGTAAGATGCGTAGAGAAACTTATTTCTGACATAAATTCGGTAGTAATTATGGGACATCACACAGGGTTACGAAATAATTAATCACTTAAAAGACGCGAAGGAATATTCCCAGCTTCTCTTTCAGACGTGCAGTAAGTCGACAACGTTGCGTTGAGGTTGGTCAGGGAATTGACCCAATTTGTGGATTTAAACAGCTCGCTTTCGTGTAATGTTTTGGGAGCTAACGCTTGGGATTGGCCTACACTCGCACAGTAAACACGGAAGGACAAGGCAGGGTATGAGTTTGTTTTCATGCACGGTTACAATGTACTGAGCTAGGGAAAGTGACACCCGCACAATTTGCAGTGTTGTCACTTTGTTTTCGACAAAACTAAAGTATCTCCGTAGGAAATGGTCAGAGACAAAAACGTAAGACACAAAATGTTTTCCAAATATCGATATCTACCACCGGTTTAAATTAATGTAATGACTTCCTTTCCTCCCGGTATATTTCCGTAAATACTTCATTTCTGTACTTGTAATTCTACTTTTGTGTTTCGACAACACTGTCCTGCTTTCTGAGCCATAAAGAAGTATTGGGAAATAAACTGTGTTACATATTCACATTTTTATAACATTGTTAATTTTCTTTTTTCCTATTGTGTTTAATTGATTTGGTAATAGATTTGGTTTGCCTTATTTATTCTGTGATTTATTTCTGTATCTATTTTTCCTTTTGAATTGACGATTGTCCCTAAATATTCCAAGCTTTCAATTTGCTCCATGGTTTCTCCGTTCCATTCGATATTTATTATTCTCTGCACTCCTTTTGTTACATGCATTACTCTACTCTTATTTACATTTACTTCCATGCCTGTATGTTTACATGTCCTGGCCCACTCTATTACGGATTCCTGTAGTTCTTCACTACTGGCCAATAGGGTAATGTCATCTGCATAAATAATTCAAGCTTTTATGTTGGTCACTTGGTTTATGTTGTCGAACCTGTAAAAACGTGTTCTGCCTGTTTTAGGTAGGTTTTGAGGTTACTCCATGTTTTTAGAATATATTACGAAATTATAGAAACAAAAGTGGCTTTGTTGTGTTTAATTACACACTTTCGTTAAGAAAGAAAATTACGAGTATGCAACGTAGAGTACAGTAGAGGTTAGCATCTTTGGCTGATTAAAATGGATTTGAATCCAGTAGGTGTCTCCATGCAATACAATTTCGGTCCGACCCCGCTCCTAAGAGGATCGTGTCCAAGGAGCTGAAACCATATTTCCATGCAGTATTCAATCTGGAATGAGGACTCAAATCGGTTTGAACTGAAGCACCGCCATCTCATTTTCATTTTCTCTAATCTGCACACGTGTAGTCATATGTACATACTTAACTAGATTACAGAGCACCTGCGAAGTAAAGTGAAAATGGAACTTTGAGTCGGTCTCTCCGTAGACTAGTAGTTAATGTACCTGATTGATTGGCATAAAGTTTAATGATTTACTATATCTGTAGGAGTTAACCTATGCGTGTCGCGAAGGGGGCTGCAAGAGGGGGCGGTTGCCTCTTGGAAATTAATGAATTTAATGTGCAATCTATTACTATTAGACCTTTATTTTAATTTTGATATTATTTAGCACAAATTAATATGCTTATCTGCAACAAATACTATAACTCATAGTGTTTGGCAACAGAAAAATGAATTAATATTGTTCGATTGCAAACTTCCAACATGCGCACAACCTAATCTGGGTATGAAATTCTCACTGGGAGTTTAGCTTCTATGCATTCTTCTGTGCCTTTTGATCCAATAAATACTTAAAAAGTCGATTGTTAATAATAGTGATCTATTAAATCCCTTATTTAGTCAATACACCCAGTTTAGTGATCCAGTGTCTTCTCACATGGTTAAAAACAAAAGGGACCACAGAAAATGAAGGTATGTCAGTCATTCCTGTTTCAGCCACCCTCACATATGCATTCTGCGTATGCCCCTACAAGTTACGTATCTTTAGACGTCGAGTGACATCACTATGAGGTAGCATATCATCATAGTCATCACCATCATCATCAAAAGTCCACGACCTTCTAACATAAGTTATGTAAATCTCATATCGTTAGTGTCGTTAGATACGGCAGGCGTAACAAACCTGTACACTACATAACAAGGCATGCCGAAGAGGACTGCGTGCTCTTAGAGTAACATTTACGAACTGAAGTCTTACAATGCTATACCATTGCTTCATGCTTCTGTAGCTATTTGAAAAACGCATTTTACGAAATATAATTGTACTTCTATACGTAATAGTATAGCTACTGCACTCCGCATGGTGTGAAACAAAAGCCGGTTACATTTTATTGCACGGAATATACGACACATATATAGAGGCCATGTTGTATTTCAGCAAACAGATGAAAGCGTTTAAAAGGCGACAATCGATGCTGCGTTAGATATACGTATTTGTTTCCTTAATTTCCATTAATTATCAAATACTACGGATATGCGAGTATGAAACAGTGTCAAAACTTCCGAATAACATTTATTCTAATTCTGTAGACGCATGCACTGAATTGTTGGATACCAAACAAAGTTTTGCTTTATTTCCACTCTATAATCAAGTTCGTTGACAGAGCAGTCTAAATAATTGTATAAAGAGAGAAAATTGGTAATATTATACATCAGAAAACTGTTACTTTATGTTAACTAGAAGATTATTTTTCTCGACAGTTGCAGAATATGTGATTGGTTGTCTGGGAGTGCGGAATTTTAGGTATTTCATTGTATATATCCAGGGCCGTATTTACGTAAGGGCAAACCGGGCAACTGCCCAGGGCGGCACATTTTAGGGAGCGGCAAAATTACTGGGAAGCTGCACCAAAAAAAAATAAAAAAATAAATAAATATACATGAAACATCAAGTTCCTTTTGATTCTGGATAAATTGATTGAAGAACTGAACAACAGAGTTTCTTCCTACAAGGAATTCAGTGAACCATTTATGTTTTTGACAAATCTGAAGATGCTTAGTCCACTTGAAATTCAGGAAGCATCATCCGACTTCAGAAAGTCTACAGTTCGGATCTTGAAGATTCAGCATTTGTACTTGAAAGCTTACACTTCAGAAGCTACATAGAAAAGAGTGAAAATGAGACGCACTCTCCTACACAGCTGTAAGGTAACTGTCTAGAGAGTGTTTACCCAAACTTAAACATAGCTCTACAAATATACTTGAGCACTCCTGCTTCTTCCAACTGCTCCACTGAGAAATCATTTTCTGCTCTAAGACGCATAAATAATTATTTAAGAACATCACAAGTGAAGGATCGTCTTAGTTATCTTGGTATTGTTGCAATTGAATCTGACTTACCAGTGAAAATGGACTATAACGAACTCATAAACTTGTTTGCAAATGACAGGGCAAGGAGGAAGCCTCTTGTTTTTTAAACAGTATATGTTTTGACATCTAATAGGGGCTGATGCCTCTTTAGTGTAAGTTCTTTCTATTAAGATGTTCCTACTTAAATTTTAATAACCTCACTTTTTGTGTTTGCCACTCATACTTAAGTATCCAATAAGTAGTGAAATCATTCTCTATGTTGTGAAAACTTAATCGTATGTATGGCAAGTTGGGGGGGGGGGGGGGCAGCATTTTTTTTTTTTTTTTTTTTTTTTTTTTTTTGCCCAGGGGCATCAGCCACCTGACCAAGGATTCTTCACCGTCGAAAGATATTTAATACGTTATGCAGCATTTCCAGAACTTGAAAAACTGTCGCAGAGAGGTTAAGGAAGTCACACGTTCCGTCTTTTACATCATTTTGTACGAATATCGGGGATTTTTCATCCTTTTTTTTTTCTTTCTATGCAATATTCAGGACTGTACGAAATTGGGCGTTAAAGATCACTTAATTTTTCTCACAGGCCTCTTATCAGGTTTGAGGTTCCTTTACCTGCCAACACGGGACCACCGGCTTTACTTCCCTTCCGAAGGAAGCCTTACTAAGGAAAAAATCCATTACCGCCTCTGGGATTTGAACCCGTAACCTCGGAACAGGGGCTAGCATGTTACCTCTAGACCATGGAGGACGACATAAGTCAAAATTCTAGAAGCCAACTCAACAATGAGAAAATGTTCAGTTTTTATATGCACAAAATAGTTTTTACAATTATTTACGTGTTCTGGAGCTTACCAAGATTTTTAATTCAATTTAATCTAGTAATTATTTTAAAGTTGCATCGATTTTTTCAGCTTTTTCGTGTGTAGCATTCTCAAAGGAGTCGTTCAACGTGTTAGGGACACATCAATTACCGATGGCTTCGCAGCAACACGTGAGGCTCGCATTCGGGAGATACAGGATCGATTCCCGTCCACTCTGATCTTGGTTTTCCGTAAATATCCCTGGTCGATAGGTGAATTCTGGAGAGTTTCTCATCTTCTACGATTTTCATTCATCATTTGCCTTTCATTTCATTTCCTTTTTATGTTTAAAGTGATATGGAAAAGGGTAATGAGGTGTAAAAGTAAATAGGGGACATAATAAACTTCGCCACTGTGAATAAGACAAAATGTTAAATATAAGGTGAAGTAATGGGAATAAGCAACTCCAAAAAGGAGGAATAACGTGTGTTAATTTCTGGTATCCAGTTGGAACAGCTGTTGACCTCCAGTAGCTATGGCAATTGTGGGACTAATTGTTAGAATTAATTATATTTGTTTTATTTTATTATTTTATTAGGTTAAGATTCTATCTGTATAATTAGAATTGTTAGAATGAACATTTCATTTCACTTCATGTGTATTTCTAGGCAGGACCTCCTAAATACCGGACCTGACACTGTGATTCAAGATGGCGGCCTATGTGGTGGGAACTACTTATAAACAACTCGTCTACAGGCTAAGATTTCAACGCAGTAAAATAAAAATGTTGTGTAATAACACGCCTATTTTGTGAATATGGGCTGTGTTACACACAAAAACACTGCCTTAATTATAACCCCAAGTAAACAAAAAAGGATGACATTTAATATTAAACGATAACCCATGGGCAATGAAATATATAACCTTAAATATCATTCATGCAATCTACAGGTTTACATGCCATTATGTAACTGCATTGCACACTCAAATTAAAAAGAAGATAGACAAAACTGCAAGCAGCATGTTACTTAAATAAAACAGAAGTGTTGACATTGAGTTGACTCAATTATTAATCATTGTTTACACTGTTTTTCACATTTGTACAATGTACATAATGTTATATACCTACACAAAACATACTATACTGGATGGCTGATATACAAATGCTGCCATTTAGGATAATTAACTACCTACTAAATTCAAAAGCTTTAGGGTGGAAATTTGCTTTTACTATTACTGAAAACTTTTGATTACTCAGTTTGCAACAACATATTACTCAGCACTTCACAACACTTTATTTTACAGGGGGAATCCATAAAAGCAGATGAAATATTAAAAATAATCACCGTAAAACAGCACTGTAAATGAAATACAATACGTAACCTTAAATCAGCATTGTAAAGCAACATTGTGTTAGGTTAGGTTAGTGTTGCATATGAGTGGGGTGACTGGGTCCTGTTATCCAAATATTTACAATTTGGGTAATGTTTATGCAATCATTTCAACGTAAATGCATTAATCAATCATTGTAGCATATATTACACTCGTTTATACACGTTTATTAGCTAAATATCCGCCGCATAAGCGAAATAAAACCACTTCATCGCACGTACGAAATTTTCTCATAAATAAAACACGAAGCTTGAGCGCACAATAAAACTTACAAGATCGTAATCAGCAATAAAAACTGCATCCATTGCACTATGTTTCATTCGTTTTCTCGAGCGGCCGATTTTGTAAATATTTACCAAACTTTGCTATAGTCTACAGTTTTACATGCAGCAACATCACACATTTCTTCTAAACTACAGCTACACATTTAAATTACAAAGACAAAAGATAATGTATAAATACAAGCAGCATACTACTTACATGAAACAAACTGTTGGTGTTGCAGATGCCACTAATTGAGTTCACTCGAAATTATTGTCTTTCATATTCACCATGTTATATATACACCGGCAACTAACACACATAACGCTGCAATTTATAGTAATTAAATACTGAATTTAGAAGCTTTACGTTGTAATTTACCTTTTGTTTCAACTGAAAGTTTCTGATTTTTAATTTGCATCCGGGAATGCAACAGTTACGGGGCATTGTCATGTTTGAGGTTAGGTTGTAGTATGGCAACAATAACATACACTATTGGAACAGTTTTTCTTCAACAACCACTCACCACTGTAATCGTGACACAAATTGTACTTGCAAACATATAAATTAACCACACTATACGGCTAATGTAGCCATAGTCTTAGATGAAACACAATAAACATGAACACGTGGATAGCACACGGCACAGTCAACACGTTATTAGATTTATTCCCGTTCCCTATACTGCCCAAATAAAACTTTTGAAACACTCGCTTTGCTAATATGAAGACAAACTTACATAGGAATTATTATAACAAACAATAACTCAAAGACAGAAAATAATACGAAAAACAGCGTGTGGAAACACCTCAGAAATCACTCCCACCAGCCGACGCCATTTTTTGTACAACTGGGATGCCAGGGTCAGGTCCGTTAATCTAGAGGGTCCTGTTCTAGGTTTCGTGGTGTATGGCGGCGCCGGAAAATTGCGCGGATGCTTGCTCAAAGGAAAGAGTACCGTTCGTCAACGGAATGAAAGCCCCTGGCAGGAATTAGCTGCCTTTATCTGTTTGGATACAGTGCGACAAACATTTAATGGACGATGGATTGGTCGAGAAGGTCCAGTATCATGGCCTCCCCGTTCGCTGGACCTCAGTCTATTAGGTTTCTGGATATGGGGATATTTAAAGACATTGATGTATGCCAAACCTATCGAAAATGTGCATACATTGTACATTTTTTCTAAAATGGCTCATATCTCTGCAAGTATTTGTTTCTGGACATATGTTTATAGGAACATGTATTCTAGTTTTGACTTATGCTAACTCCTGTTGCAATATCCAACATCTTTTTAAACGTTTAGGTCGCAATGCCTGAAGTTTCCGCCTCCTTTGTGTAAACTATACCTGTATAAAACTGTACTAATAGCTAGAGAAAACATTGCACGTGACTTACATTTAATTGCTCGGACACTCACAACTACACGTATACTACATACGTATACTATACTACACGTATAATTATTGTTATTACTTGAAAGTCGGTGCCTTCCTCTGGACAATGTTTGCTTGTTTCGAGCTGGAGTATTTACACGGAAACGCCCACAAGGCCAGCGATTGCATGCATGCATGGCCTCACAACGCCCATCTCCGGATGTGATAATTTCTAGCAGGGTAGGTACTCATCCGGAAACAGGAGGCTTTGCTCAAGCTTAACCCTCTTCAGGCAGGTGCATTTAGGCTCATTAGCACACACTTTGCTTACATTTTGGCTTTCCCTGCTGCTTATAGTAAGTATTGCATCCGGCACTAACATTTGATGTTCAGTAATACGAGTTTTGAGATTCCCTGAATAAAAAAATAGTCGTTTTAGAAAAAGATTGTGTGTATTTGAACAACATAACCTAAAAGCGAAACTTTCCTTAAATACCAAGAATTCAAGAAAGTCCTCCTACACAGAACATTCTTTATATGGAACTTCGAAAATTTTAATTTTCTCAAAAATACCCAAACGATTATTTTAGTTCAAATGAGCCCATGAAGGACTACTCAAAGTAATTAAGAGACGTTTCTTAGTTCTCCTTTGAATCTGTGGGATGTATACACGACAGCAAAGAAAAGAGTTGTATCATAGCAACAAGGTTCGGTTGTTGTTGTTGTGGTGTTTAACGCCCGCTTTTACTACTACGGCACCGCAGGCGGTGACACTGATGATACATGAAGATGGAGCACCGGTGGAATGAGATGGCGGGGGAAACCGGAGTACCCGGAGAAAACCCGCCCTGACGCCGCTTCGTCCACCACGAATACCACATGCGGGTCCCTGGGATCGAACCCGGGCCGCCTAGGTGGTAGGCGAGCGCGCTAACCGCTCGGCCACGGCGCCGCCAAGGTTCGGTTGTTGTATAATGAATGGCAGTAAATAAAGTTTTAAGTAAGCGATAGCATTTTATATATTTATATCGTATACACACCCCCATATAATTGGTGAATTTTTTTATCAACCTAAAGCTGTAATGGAGCCAGAAAGTTTTTTATCTAATCTTCAAAAACACATGCAACAACTCAAACCTTTAGAAGTTAAGCATAAAGCTTCCCAATCTGTGTTTGTGCATAAAGATCTCAGCAAATGTTCACATGTATTTGTGAGAATTGACAGAGTCAAGAAAGTTCTGCAACCACCATATGAAGGTCCTTTTCAAGCCATTAAAAAATTGCAAAATATTTCACACTCAAAATTGAGGGAAAACCTGTAAACATCTCGATTGATCGTCTGAAACCAGCATATTTCATTAGTGCAGATGATGATACTTCAACAATACTCCCAGAAAAGCAGCACACTTCTCTAAAAGAACCAAAGGAATCACAACAGTCTACATCTAATTCTCAAAGTCAATCAGATGAAGAAAAAACCACAAAAAAGACTCGAAGTGGCAGATCAGTGAAATTCCCTAGTCGCTATTTACGTACTATTATATATATTTAGTATATCTGAATTTTGTATCGTAACTTGGTTACTGGAAGGGGAGTGGTGTGGGATGTATACACGAGAGTAAAAAAAGAAGAGTTGTATCATAGCAACAAGGTTCGGTTGTTGTATAATGAATGGCAGTAAATAAAGTTTTAAGTAAGCGATAGCATTTTATATATTTACATCGTATACACACCCCCATAAATCCATAATCCTTCATTCTTAGAATGTGGGCTCTCCTTCTTTCATCTGTCCATGTTGTTCCAGTGTTTACTTTCTAAAAATTCGATTTCAAGATTTCACCGGAAATATATGTTTTGAGGCCGCCTGAATCCAAAATTTTTTTTTTTTAAAAATGATCCGTGTGTGTGTGTGTGTGTGTGTGTGTGTGTGTGTGTGTGTGTGTGTGTGTGTGTGTGTTTATTAGTCTGTGGATAGCGTAGCTCAAAAACGAAAAGTCGATTAGAAACCAAAGGTGGTGTTTAAATTTACTGTCTTTCACCCTAAACTACCCTTTACATGGAAAATTTCTCGAAAATTTTGATTTTCTCGAAAATGGCTCCAACGATTTTGATTAAAATACTGTGACTTTGGTTGGGTGTAAAAGTAAAGAAGACAGATGGAGTCGAGATAAAGATACACTTTTATTTCCGTAAACAGTAACTTTTTACACTCGTTGCAACAGCAAGAAAGTCTTTTCCGATTCACTCACAGCACGGCTCCAAATTCGTCACAAAACTGTTCCTTCTCCGTCGGCACGACTCCTCAACGCTTCGCATACGTCTCTTCTTTCCGTCGGCACGACTACTCAACGCTTCACATACGTCTGTCCTTTCCGTCGGCACGACTACTCAACGCTTCGCATACGTCTCTTCTTTCCGTCGGCACGACTCCTCAACGCTTCACATACGTCTGTCCTTTCCGTCGGCACGACTCCTCAACGCTTCGCATACGTCTCTTCTTTCCGTCGGCACGACTACTCAACGCTTCACATACGTCTGTCCTTTCCGTCGGCACGACTCCTCAACGCTTCGCATACGTATCTTCTTTCCGTCGGCACGACTCCTCAACGCTTCGCATACGTCTCTTCTTTCCGTCGGCACGACTACTCAACGCTTCACATACGTCTGTCCTTTCCGTCGGCACGACTCCTCAACGCTTCGCATACGTCTCTTCTTTCCGACGGCACGACTACTCAACGCTTCACATACGTCTGACTGACTGTCGCACTTTACCGCTATTTATATCTCCCAGGCACTATTCTGGAAAGTTCAGTTATTGCGGCGAAATACAAAGCAGAAGATTCCCGAAGTCTATCCTTTTCTCTCTTTCGGCAAGCGCCCCAACAATGCGGCCATTCTCTGTCTCTTTCCTTCGGCTCCTTTGCGGTAGTGCCGACAATAATGCGATGGGTGACACTGTTGTTGTCGGCAATTAGATGCGGCGGGCGCGGTGACACTGCTCCCTCCTCAGAGTTGGTCGTCCCGAACAGCACTATCACTGCGGCATCTCCCTTGCGCCCCGGTGGACTAACCCATCGAACCTCTTCTCCAGGAGGCACGATCCTAGGTATCGCTGTTGGATAGTGTCCCTTGGTCCGAGTAGGACGATGTATGCCATCCTGCTTCGAAATTCTGCAACAGTACCGCCGGTCTTGACGGTCCCTCGTCCAGTTGCCCTTCTTCCTGGTGTGTTGACGGGGCATCCTGCGCACTTGGAAACGGTTCACTGAGTACCATGTCCGCCGACCTCTCTGGCGCACCTTCGCAGCCACCTTGCTTGCGATGGGTCCGGCAACAAACCCCGCCACATCCGCGCGAGTCGCGTCCACCGCTGCACTCGCGTTCACTCGTGCTCGGCACGGCCTCTCCTGTATCCTGCCGTCCAAGATGATGTCCACCATTCTTCCGTTCACGGGACTATGCGTCAGGTGATTGGATGGCTCCGACGGTCCCCCCATGTCCCACGCCAAGTCGGTTCTCGCGTGTTGCTCGTTTGCTTGTGCGCTTCCCTGCTGATCGTCCTCCACGTCATATCCTGGTTGGTTACGTACCCGACACACTCCTCCAGAGGATCCTCGACGACGTCCCTGAACTGCCCCTTTGTCTTCCCCGAGACGTACACTTTCGTTATCTGAAACGGGCGCAACTGTCGCCTCGGCCACTAGGTGCTCCCTCCCCGGCTCCGCGCTATCCCGTCTGCCCCTGGCATCCAGTACTTTGACGCTCTCGTCAACTCTTACTACCAGGGCGCCAAGACGTTCCCCGTCGTCCTCCACGACGTCCACATGCTGGCAGAGGTCTTCCACCTTTTCGCCGAGTTCTTCCACGTCTTCCGTCACGCCAATCAGTTCGCCGTCAATTTTCGCCGATAGCTCCGTCTTCATCTCTTTCAGCTCGGCAGCGAGGTTGTCGCTTCTCGTCTTCATTTTGGCAACGAGGTTGTCGTTTGCCGTCTTCATCTCTTTCAGCTCGGCAGCGAGGTTGTCGTTTGCCGTCTTCATCTCTGCTTTCAGCTCGTGTGAAAAGCTCACCAATGTAGCCTCCATCGTTAAATCCCACTTCTGACATCAGTGTGACTTTGGTTGGGTGTAAAAGTAAAGAAGACAGATGGAGTCGAGATAAAGATACACTTTTATTTCCGTAAACAGTAACTTTTTACACTCGTTGCAACAGCAAGAAAGTCTTTTCCGATTCACTCACAGCACGGCTCCAAATTCGTCACAAAACTGTCCCTTCTCCGTCGGCACGACTCCTCAACGCTTCGCATACGTCTCTTCTTTCCGACGGCACGACTACTCAACCCTTCACATACGTCTGACTGACTGTCGTACTTTACCGCTATTTATATCTCCCAGGCACTATTCTGGAAAGTTCAGTTATTGCGGTGAAATACAAAGCAGAAGATTCCCGAAGTCTCTATCCTTTTCTCTCTTTCGGCAAGCGCCCCAACAATGCGGCCATTCTCTGTCTCTTTCCTTCGGCTCCTTTGCGGTAGTGCCGACAATAATGCGATGGGTGACACTGCTGTTGTCGGCAATTAGATGCGACGGGCGCGGTGACAATACCCTATGTTTAATATATTTGCATGACAGATAAAACGCATATCTTGAATTTTTTATGAATGACCTCAAAAGTTCTCTTCATTCTGGATGACTTTTGCATAAGTGGTAAACCGCAAGAGATAGACCAGATCTTACTACATAAAAAATCTCAAGTCTCCTGTTGGATTGTTGTTGGAAAAATTGGATTCTTTATCCTTATATCTTAAATTCTCCTGTAAAACTTGTTTTACATTTGCTGAAATAATGCTACTTGTAACATTGTTAAATGCTACTTAGCTACTTCAATCTTACGATAAAACACCATTGATAAAAACTCCAAACTCGATCAAGTGATTTTCATTTTGAAAAGCATATTATTTTAGTTGTTAGATCTGAAGTCCAGAATAACACCTCTTCTAATGCTGATGAACTTGTAACAATAATTGGCCGGCATATTTTTAGACAATTACAAAGCTAACTCAAACAATTAATACATTGGTTCCTCATACTTATAAAACTAGGTATTCAACGAATAAAACCCAAGTATCCGCAAAGAGCAAAGGCCTCCTACAAGAGGAGAAGCTCTTTAAATATTACTTCATGCACACATTGGATGTCACTTTCATTTCCGCTAATAATTATTAAAGTTAACCCAACTTTTGTGTTCATAACCTATTATAAATGTTATTAGTTATCCTTCATAGTCTTTCCAAATAGTTCTACATCTTGCAGCAGTGTGGCTCCACTAGTCTGAAGTCGTCTGTCCATCTTGTTCTCAGTCTTCCTGTGTTTCTGCTTACACAGTATTGGTCCCACATGGTGGTCGACTGAGCCATCTGTCGTGGTGAAGCCTTGCGACGTGTCCCACCCATTTCCATTTGATTCCTGCAGCCTGCTGTGCTACATTCTTGGACATGATTTCTTGGAGCCTTTTGTTTGAAACTCATCCCGTTGTAAAATGCCCAGGATACACAGATTTGTTACTGTGTAATTAAATCAAATTTTGTATGAGGCTTAATAAACAAGATTTAAAACTTCTGAATTCAGTTTGGCAAGTGCAGTGTGGACGTTTGCACCGAGAAGCAACCTATAGATCGTTTGACAGGTTACTGAGCATAGCTTTCATCTGTTAACATACATACTTTTCCACACATACTGTATACCTAATGTCGATCAATACACGAGCTCCTGTTGCTATTATTGTGCCTAGCGTTCAGATATTATCTTGGTCACTCACTGACGACTGTCTGGAAAGCATGAGCGAGTGTCATTTAATCGATGGCATATGTTATATCCGACACAACCTTCGTGTGAACGCAAATGCGGTTAAGGAAGTAATTTAACCTGCTGCTGTCACCACTTGTGGATTTGAATCTTCTAATCAAATGATCATCAACGAGAAATTTTATTTTAATGTGGCTTGTTTCACAACAGAATCAATATATTTACCGTCTGATGTTTAAAATGTTTATTCATAAGCTTCATAAATATGTGCGAACCAAACAAACAATTGGAAGCAAATAGTTATAACACTTTCTGTGTTTCATTCAAAGTAGGAGAGAAAACCACACTGTTATTTGTTTTTACAATTATTCTACAACTTATTCGTACAAGCTGTATTATGGTGGACAACTTTATTATTAAATATTTATATATAAATATAAAATACAGGGTGCTTCATTTAAAACCTAACGGGTGCTCGGCATTTCGCCTGTGAGTCATTCCACGTCAAATCGAACAAAATATGGCAAAAAATGAACTTGATCTCTCAGATTTTCTTGAAATTTTTTTTTGGTGTTTTGGAATGAAATATATTTGACCCTTGTTTCTTTGTTTTATATAAAAAAATTTATTTTCACAGATATTAATTTTTGAAATGTCCCAAAAATCGCGCGCTCCTCACTCTTCGATCAATCATACCTCCGATTGTAATGAAGCAAATTACTTGATCTTTGGCCCAAACTAAAGATAAATCGCAGTATTTCGTGAGGTATTTATTCGAAAATTTTATTAATTATTATTAATGCTATATTTGATACTGCAGCGTGCAGTTGAAGACATAGATCTTTGTGATAAAGAGTGAATATAGTGAATTTGTGAGACATTGATCACAGCGTAAATTAATTATGCCACCTGTACGTTCTAAATTAGGGACCAAAACATTACACAGTCAAGAGTAGAGAAATTATTTTAAATGTATGGACGTACATGAAGGAAGAAGCTAAAAGCAAAGAACTGCTTACATCAGAAGATTTTTTCAAAAAAATTCAAAAGTTCAGATGCCACAGGAGTATCAGAAAGAAGGTACATTGTGGAGACATTTTTCTGTATGGACTGTACTGCCTTAGTAAGAAGTTATCTGAGTGGCATAGCTGACGCGGCAATTCGCATGCTGTCTGCAGTCACCTGACTTGTTACTCGTCCGTGTGCGCCTGCAGGCCTCCAGAAAAAAAATTGTAGCAAATGCACTAATACAAGCTCCATAGTTTTCGACATCTTATTTTATAGATAAAATGTCAGGGAATACGTGTATATTTTTTTTTTTTTTAGATTTTTAACACATCTATTTAAATTCTATTTTTGGTTTTACAAAATATACCATAAAAAACAGTCCAAAATTTATATGTAATAATGATTGGTCGAAAGTTGTTAAAAGTGTTATATTTAACCTTTCCAGTGCGCCAAACCCCAACTCTCAACTCTATATGACCTTAGAGTAACAAGTGATTTTATATTACGGTGCGCGCAGAAATTGCTTAATTTCTAATAGCCATAACTAAGCAAGTAATTTAAAAATACGGAAATAAAACAATACGGGTCTCCTTATTTGATGCCTATTATTCATAAAAAAAAATTTGAACCTCCTACGAAAAAGTCGTGTTTTACGGGTGTTGGATTTGACGTGGATTGGCCCCTGTGCGCAATTGGGTGTGCTACAGCCGGTTTTGCTCCTACCAGGGTTGCCAACAGGTATGATAATTATTAGGGCATTAGATAATTTTAATGTTTGTATTCATGGTTGTCAATCCGTACGATAATTATGGGGATGTACGATAATTTCGATACCGGCGAAATATTATCACTGGTTTGTCACACCAGCGAAATGATTAATGATTAATTACAAATAGCGACACCACTTTTGCCCTCAGGGCCTGTCTCCACCCCTCTAAGGCAACCATTTCATATCCTACTAAGCCTGCTACCTTTATCCTCTTATTGCCAGTGTGCCCAAGTCTGATAATCTCAATGAAGAAGGCGCTGTTCAGAAAATTGATGATCAATGGAGAAAACTCGAAATTAGTGATATCCCGTTTGAAATAAAGAGCATGCCTGAACCTGGCAGTTTCTGAAGTGCTGTTAAACACATGTCACCTCGGTGGAAATACTGATTTCAAAGAACTGGCGGAGGTGGCATTATCAGTGATTTCGTTGCCCCTCAGAAACACTTCTTGTGAAAGAGCATTTTCCTGTCATCAATCTTGTAAGAGGATACCACAAACATCAACACTATTATATTTCCATAAGTGTTATGCTCATACATTTATTGTTGTACCAATTGGTTTATGATCTACCATAATTTTGAGTGGTCGGTACGATAATTTTACTTTTAAACATTGGCAACCCTGGCTCCTACGTAAACTTTGCGCGTAAAGAATGTATAACACTCTTACTTTATATTGAAGGGAGAACAACATTACACAATGAGCAATGAAGCGGCCGACCCTCCACTCCCCTCGCTCCGGATGTTGTTGACGAGGTTCGAGCAGTCGTGAGCACCGATCAGCGCCTTACACTTGGTGCAGGTTTGTTTCAACTTCCTCCGTATATTGAAATAAGCCGTGCATCGCTTCACAGGATTATTTCTAAGGACCTGTGTCTATGGAAAGTGTGTGCAAGTTGTGGAAACGAATGGATGAGGCAACTCCAAAAAAAGGCAAAAGTTGTTGCATCGGCTGTCAAGGTCATCACAACGATATTCTGGGATTCGAATGGAGTACTGTTAATCGATTACCTGCTCCATAGGACCACGATGACAGCTGCTCGCTATTGTGAGGTGCTGAGAAAACTCAAAAGAGCCATACAAAACAAAAGGAAGGGAAAGTTGAGCAAAACAGTTTTTCTGGTCCACGATAACACTCGCCCGCACGCTGCCCGTGAAACTCAAGCCATTTTGAACAGTTTCGATGGGATGTTTTCGGTCATCCATCTAGTGCACCTGACCTTGCACCGAGTGATTACCATCTTTTTCCGGAGCTGCAGCAACATCTTGGGGAAGGCGCTTCGTAAATGACGAGGAATTGAAACAAGAAGTGGAAAGATGGGTATCCAGTTTGGCGGGAGAGGGGTTTGACTTTGGGTTAAAAAAACTGTTACCACGGTATCAAAAATGTATTTAGGTTCAAGGAAATTGTGTGGAAAGATAGGTACTGAATGTAGCTTTCAAAATATACCCTTTTTAAAATATTTAAACGTTTTGTTATTTTTTAAAAAAATAGTGCAAGTTACTTTTGAGACGCCCCTCGTAGAAGATGCTGGAAATGTCGTCCATCCTCGGCTAAACAAGCATTCTATCGGGAGAACACATTCTGATTAAGTTGGGCCACTGTAATGTTTCCCATTGCATTTCTAATATTTTGTCTTCTGTATTATTTTGTGTTATGTATGAGGATTTGTCTTTCAGGTTACCCCTTAAGTAAAAATCACACACTGTTAGATCGGGGGAGCGAGAGGGCCATACACCAGCACTAATCACTCTATCTTCAAACACTTCCCTCATTTTATTCATGGACTCCTCTGCTGTATGGGTAGTAGCAGAATCTTGTTGAAACCACCATATGATTTCTCTTCTTGTGTCAGTTCATGATAAAATGCAGTCAAAATGTCGTTTCGATAGCTCTCTGCATTGATAGTCTGCTCGTAGAATATTGGACCGATTATGCGTCTAGTGCAAACTCCAACTCTCCGATCATAATGAGGGATTTCTTGAGCGCAATGTGGATTTTCAGAGGCCCAGTAACACTGTTACGAGTGTTGACACGACCACTTAGGTGGAACGCGCCTCGTCGGAAAAAGAACAAGTGTGGATCAATTAACCATCATTCACGAATGAAATGAACTATTCACAATAATGCATTCGTGATACTGGGTCACCTTTTATTAAAGCATGGGCACTTGTACACTTATACGGCTTTAGTTTTAAGAATTTAGTTACTCTATGTGAAGAAGACTGAAATTCCCACCTGTTGTGCTAATTTTGGGATGTATTTGGCGGTGAACGTTCAGAACATGCGCCTATTTCGTCTAACTTTTCCTCTGGTAAAACTGTACTTTACGGTTTCGTAAACAATTTCGTAAACTTTGTGCCCATGCGCACAACGGCAGCCTATGTTGGATGAATCCAGCAAGGCCGCAGGAGAGGTGAAACTTTTGAGAAAACGGACTATGGACTCCAGAAAATGCCATTCACAGAGCAAAAAGGGGAAAAGAAGCCGCATGCATTCAACACACAGGAGCTGTCGTATTTAACAGTACTACCAATTTGAAGAACAAAACTTCTTCTAAAAGTTGCAGTAAAATTTATCTCCCTACTTTAAAGTGTGTAGGGGATATATTTTTCTGTGAAGCGGGCGACTATTTTTTACGGGCGCAAACGTTTCTTAGTGTGACTTCCTTTGGAAGATAAGTAAAGCCTACTATTTTACACACAGAGACGTTATGGTTTCTTAGTTTTTTAACTATTTTATTCCTTGATAGTTAACTGCAGTGGTTTAATTTAATCAATTGTTTCATGATCATCGAAGCCAAATGCTTGAATCTTATAAAACCTAAAAATGGCTAAATGAGACTTTAAAACCTAAAAGAGGCTAAATCTATTTATTTTAAAATGAAAAAAAAAAACTTATTTTAAAATGGGAAAATGAAATGTTTATGGAATTATGAATGGACTTTGACTGTTACATCTTTCCTACTAGCTGTGTGGGACCAAGCTCTGTATTGTTGCAAGCAAGGAATGCGGGGATTGTTGTCGAGGGGAAAGGGGTCATTAGGAGAACCTGCCATAAACTCAAACCAATCAATTTAAAAACAGTATCCGTTGTGTTCAGTCAACTATCGTGTATTGTTAATGCATACAATTACTACATCGTTAGAAGTTAATTTCCCTTAGATTAGGCAGGTAATTTAAGGAGTCAGTGTCATGCCTAACGTCAGCTCATCTCGAAGGTGGTTGATTCGTCAGTGGATAGGTAACGATCCGAACTTCACCACAGATGGCAAAGTAATATTTTGCCAAATTTGCCAAAAGCGAAAGAAACCATGCCCACAGACACAAAAGCTTGAACAAACATGAACACCTTCTACACTGCACAGATAAAGTCGCATTAAGCGGCTAGGTGCAGTGCAGATAAACTTACCGTACAGGAGAACCTGTACGACCTGTTCTCGAATGCTGGAATGCAGGTAAGGATTAAACACCTGTTATAATGCACATAGCGTATAAACCATAATTTTATTTACGTATTTTCCAGGTGTCCTCTGGCCAAAAATCGCATTTTGAGTAGCACAAAGAATCTACAGGACATATCAGCAACATTCCTATAAAAAAGAGGACAATTAATAATAAAATTAATAAACAATAATAAAAAAACTATTTCAGGAGGTTAAAGAACTAAAAAAAAACTTTTTTAAGATACAAAAATAACTAAAAAGTTAATTTTAAAAACCTAAAAGTCCGGGCCCTAGTTATCACATAAGAATTATCCTTAGTCATTCTTTTGTTTGTCAGTATCGCAACCAGGGGCGTAACGTCAATGGATGTGGAAGATGTGTTGCATACCTTGCTAGTTTTGCTTAATTAACTTTTCTATTATCTGAATACTAATCCAATTGGCATAATGCTTACTGAGGAGAATGTTTCGAACTACAATCTGCCATGAATCAGTATTGAAACAAAGAGGCTGATGGTGTTTCTTTACGCCAGTCACGTCAGATGCAGTGAATGCAACCCAGAAAAGTGCATCTCGCTTGTTAATGAGGTTTAAAGCTAAGTTTTTCACTAGGTATTTTTGGCAGTGAAGGTTAATTTCATATTTCTAACCTCTTCTGTACATATCAGAGTACAACAAGCAGAATTTTGAACTGTAACGTGTGTGAACGTGTAAAGGAAAAATACACCAGGAAAACGACCAGGACACATTGCTCATGTGCTTCCGTGTGATTTCACTACGAGGAAAACACGTGTTGCATTTTCTGGAAACCTACTGCTCCGAATATGGAATCGGAGTATTGTAAAGAATGCAGAAAAAATTATGGGAGTGACTGTTCTGTAACTTTAATATTTACCAGTTAATGAATCATTAAGTTCTAAAAAAACTATAAAAATTGTCAGAAAATTTTTTTTCTCAAGGTTAATAATTTTACATTCTCTACTGGTAAGTAGGGGAAGTATTGTATTGCACCCAAAAATTCGATGTCGAGATTTCACCGAAAATATATGTTTTGAGACCCCTGAATCCAAAAAAGCATTTTTAAAAAAAGGTCCGTGTGTGTGTGTGTGTGTGTGTGTGTGCGCGCGCGCGCGCGTGTGTCTGTGAGTGTGTGTGTGTGTCTGTCTGTCAGTCTGTGGACAGCATAACTCAAAAACGAAAAGTAGGTTAAAAACCAAAGTTGGTATTTAAGTTTAATGTCTTTCAAGGATGCGACACGAAGGTTTTCAAGAAAACAGCCCCACCCTAAACTACCCTTTACGTGGAAAATTCTTCGAAAATTTTGATTTTCTTGAAAATGGCTCTAACGATTTTGATTAAAATGTCATATGTTTAAGATATTTGTATGACAAATGAAATGTATATCTTGAATTCTCTGGCTATAGCCCCTGTAGTCGTATTTACTCTGGACGACTTTTGAATAACTGGTAAACCGTTAGAGATAGACCAAATCATACTATACAAAAAATGTAGATCTTGTACACAATTTATGTCCAAATAAATTTTCTTGTAGGTTGAACCATTTCGGAGACATTCCTTGTTATGTGTGCGAGTTTCGGAAAACAAAACTTTCGTGAAATGGAACATCGTTGTTCATTTTTTTATATGTTAAGCGTGCAAAGAGAACAGAATCTCAAAGCCTTAAAAGATTTGACTATCGCTCAAAGCCTACTGTATTCTAACATTCCCCTTGCACTTACAAGGACATAAGCAATAAGATAATTTGTACAAATGTTTATCTTAACTAACACGAAGAAGATATAGGAATAAGAGTTTGTAAGTAAGGTTAGTACAAGAGTGTAGAAAGTCATGTGAGTGCAATACATCATTTTTTTTTTAAATAGTCCATATAAATATCATTCGAGGTTCTGAACTTCCCATATCAGTTAGGTCAGACGTATTATATTACTTGCAAAGGTTTCATGTCGTAGAATTACGGCACGTAAAAGTACGTCAATCCTGATAAAGAGGCCGTTTAGCAAAACGTAAGCCTTTCTCACGCTTCATGTATGAAAAACGGCTGAAAACAATAACAGTTAGAGAGTTTATACATAAAATTTCAATCTAATTTCAGTATAGAATATAATAAACATTAGTGGGCAGAAAAAGTGATGTAAATGTAATAAATTAGTGTCAACATAAAAAGCATAATATATGATACATGTATTAATTAGTAATTGGTGGAGAAAGTTTTCTGAGTGTTATACGAGTATTGGGGAAAGAAGGCCACTAGAGGCACATGTAGAAAACGCAACACGCACAGTTGTGTGTAATTCCCCTCTCCCCATTATCATTATAGCGTGTGGTGAAATTAATTTGCTTTATCACTTGAGAGATGGATTTGCAGGACGTCGCCCCAACAGGCGGCTAACACGCAACTTGCTGCTGCACGCGGCCACTGTCAAGAACCCTGTCCTCCAGACAGCTACACACTTCTAAACCTTGCTTTATTATGTATTAGGGACACAATTATTGGTGCATCGCGATGATACTTATGTGTTAATAACAAAAAGTCCTCAGAATCAATTCTATTGCGATTGTCCACTCTCGCGATTAAACGTGAATTTTAATGTAACACCTGAAATGAGTGTTTATTTACGATTTAATATGAAATTAACATTTCGTTGCGATGTTTATGCGCAACTGACCTTAAAAAGCTTATTTAAGGAATAATACACGATCTGTTTCAGTTTTTGCAACACAGAAAGCCAAATGCGAGTTCAAGGTCAAGAGTTCAAGCTCCGTGTGGCTGGAAGAAGTGCAACAATATTTACAATAATGAAAGGTATATAAGAGCGACAGGGAAGGTAGATTGACAGATAAGTTGTGTTCGTGAGCGTTCAATGAACGTATAGAATAATATACCTTTCATGTGAGAGCACCACCACTGGCGCAAAGTGCCGGAGGCAACACCCCCCCCCCTCCCGCTACTGATTTTCCTGCATACTGTAAACACGCATAGCTTACACTCGAACGATAAGTTCACGCGTAGGCTGCAATAGACAGGAGGGAGTGCGAGTTTAATGCCAAAAATGGCGGGGTTTAACGCAGTCGCGGTGAAATTTAAAAAAAGAAAAGAAAGCTTCCATTACTGTCTCTAGCACTTAACTAGTGAATTATTTTCATATTGACATTTCAGCCGGAATAAATGTATTGTAACCCTTTGAATAAAATGGGCATTGTGTGTGTGTGTGTGTGTGTGTGTGTGTGTGTGTGTGTGTGTGTGTGTGTGTGTGTGTGTGTGTGTGTGTGTGTGTGTGTGTGCGCGTGTGTCGTCTGTCTGTAAACATAACTCTAAGACGGCATGTCGGTTAAACATAAAATTTGGTACTTTAAGTTCAATATCTTCCAAGAATGTGACAAAAACATTTTCAAGAATCTCCCCCCCCCCCCCCCCGCCCTTCGCCACACATTACCCTTTACATGGAACCTTTTCCAAAATGTTAATTTTCTTAAAAATCACAACGATTATGATTAAAATTACATATGCTTGACATATTTTTATGACAAATCAAATGTATATCTTGAATTTTCTGTGAATGTTCTCACAAGTCCTCTTTATTCTAGATGACTTTTGTGTAACTCTAAACATTAAGACATAGACAAAATCTTGCTATACAAAAACTGTACATCTAAATAAAACAAGGCGGTGAACATTGAATCGCAGTAAACACTTCCGTAAGGCACGAAAGTCAGGAAGGGAAAGGTGCAAATTTTAGTAGTACACGTTGTTTTATTAACATAAAAACATAATTTTTACTTTGACTCAATCCTAAAAATTTCATTTGTTTTCCTGGAAGTCCTGGAAGCCTCACGAGACACAGAGATCGCCAACCACAGTCCAACACCAAAAACTCGATGAAGGCGACATCCTCATCAGGAAATTCATCCACGAGCAAAGCCTGTTCGTATAACAGCATTACAGTTACGCCGTTAAAACCAGCACATTTTCCACCATTATCATCTCCACCAAAGCGCACACGTGCACAGAAAAACAATGAATTTCAAAAATAAGCAATTCATAACCTCTCCCAAGAATCTCCTCCCCGTGTTTGACTATCAGGGTCCTCGACAATGGCTGTCACCCGGAGGTTCGTTAACCTCTGCCGGGGCAATTAGCCTGGTCATCCCACACACTTACACGAATGCTCAGTGGAACTGTACTACTTCTTACTCTTTTTCCACTTCTCATCTTTACAAACTTTCCACCACACGAACTTCCCCGCCGCCCAAAAAGAAAAATTCCCCAACTGCACCGGCCTATCTTATTTTCCCTTAAGTTGTATCGTTAATGACTCCTTCTGATTATAAACCTTACCTCAGACTTATTACATAATGCATTTGTTTTAACATACGGAAATTATTTATCGAAATTATTCATGTATCTTCCTATCACTTCTTTATAAAAATATTAATCTAACCCAGCATTTATTCTAGTATCACTGAGCAAGGTGTCGTCGATGATTGAGTTGTTTAAGTTTGCTGTGGATGTTTCTAGACAGTTTAGAGCAACACTAGTGTACGAAGAACTGCATTTTCTGTATTTGCTGCTGAGTTGACTTGTTGTGTTTTAGGTGTACCTTGCGAAACGATCCAGATTAAATTAAGATGTTCTTATTCCATCAGTATTTGGGTGTATAGATTTCCGGTTTTCTTGTCCATTGGACTTTTGACACTTCGGTTTTGTAGGATCATCATGAAAGACCAAATTATACTAAATAAGATCCTTTGTGGTTATTTTTAAGGCTTTCATAAGCCTTTTTAATAGCATAAAGTTCAAATAAACTGAATGGAACGTCGGTAAAGTGAATATATAAGGGTGCCGCACAGGCACAAATGCCTTCAGGTTAGCTCGCCCGGTTAGCAACTTCTAGGGTGGACCAGAGAAGCGGTTCTAGAGCTCAAGCACCTATGCCATCTGTCCGCATTCGCAGAACAAATCGCGCTACTAACCAAACCTGAAAGATGGCAAGGGAGGGAAATGACAAATGAAGGGAAAGAAATCCCTGGAGAAGAGATGAATGCACCCCAGCATTTGTTTAAGTGACATGGGGAAACCACGGAAAAACCCATGTCAATGTGCACGGCCACGGGGATCGAACCTGCGACCTTTCGAATGCGGGTCACAGACATTACCGTCTGAGCCATCCCGCTCGCTGAATGTGTGTATGCGTGTGTGTGTGCGTGTGTGTGTCTTGTACGACAATGTTCCAAAGGTTAAAGTTCAACCATATGACCACCCCAGGAGGTATAAATGGAACAATAAAGATATAATGTAATGTTTGAAGAATTTTTAAGTGCTTAGTTTTGCTGTTCTATATGGTTTTTAAATTTCACTTTGTTTTATCACACTAACACACACTTTCACACTCTTAAAGTTGTCGCTCCTATGTGTTTGAGATCTCCTTGTGGTTTATCGGGGAAAATATATGTCAGTTGGGGCATTTCATGTTATGGCATTGAATTTTTTAGTCTGATTGTAGCTTTCCAGCGATTTTTAAATGTTTATAACTTACAAGAATAGCTTTGATGTTGTTAAAGATGTATTCTGGACAAAACTTACATGCAGAAGCTTAGTTCCAGATGCGTCTGGGTAGATTACCACTCTATCATGGCGTGCAGAGTAAGTTCAGTTCATGGCATAAATATCACATAACCGATAAACTAAAACTCTAACATGAAGCAAGTCACGCAATAAGCTTTTATTTTCCGTTCCCACAGTAAATGACATATATCGTCATGTTGAAATATAAACTAGAGACGAAAGAAATTGAGCCAGCCACTATGCACTTTGACCTATGAGTTTTTCCAGGTCGTTAGGCGATGCTGGTCGCACTTAGTTCTTGACGAATGAAAATATATGAGAGGTTAGATGCGAGTCACTACTCATCTTTGCCGGGAACACTGGTATCGAGAGGCAAGTAGTCTGCAGCCAGATGTTGTGTACGTTGAAGCACTTGTTTCTGTGCTGAAGTATACAGTACTGCAAGGCAAATTGGCACACTTGCAATAGTAGCAGCTCGATAACTGGCTGCACTTAACTTTGTTTTACCTCTATTCTATATGGGATTCTCCATGAGTCTAACAAATATGTCTAATACAATTATTGCCAATAAAGCGCCATTTTGCCGAAGAAAATAATTTTGGAGCCTTCTAGTTTAGCAAGTCGTCTCTATAGAATAGGTATTTCAGCTATACCAATATATATTATGTCCTGTACAGAGATGAATGAAAATCACTTGAAGACTTGTGATTTTCGTATTCAAGTATCTAAGAATTTAACTCCTTCTTTACTTTCTCTACTGGTAAGTAGAGGAAGTATTGTATTCCACCCAAAAATTCGATGTCAAGATTTCACCAGAAATATATGTTTTGAGGCCCCCTGATCCCCCTCCCCCGCAAAAAAAAAAAAAAAAAAAAAATTAGAAAAAGGTCCGTGTGTGTGTAGTCTAAGTCGGTTAAAAACCAAAGTTGGTATTCAAGTTTAATTTTGTCTTTCAAGAATGAGACACGAAGATATTGAAGAAAATAGCCCCGCCCTAAACTACCCTTTACATGGAAATTTTTTTCGTAAATCTTGATTTTCTTGAAAATGGCTTAACGATTGTGATTAAAATGCCATATATTTAAGATATTTGTATGACAAATGAAATGTATATTTTGAATTTTCTAGCTATAGTCTATATACTGCCGTTTGAATGACTTTTGAATAACTCGTAAACCGTAAAGATAGACAAACTTCCTCTATAGGAAATGTAGATCTCACTAAAACACAAAATTTAGTCTTATATTTTTTTCCTTTTGTAGAGTGAACCATTTGGGAGATAGTCCTTGTTATTTGTGTCAGTTTTGGAAAACTTAACACTTTCGTGAAATGGAACATCGTTGTTCATTTTTATACGTTAAGCGTGCAAAGAGGACAGAATCTCAAAGCTTTAAAAGATTTGACTGTCGCACAAAGCCTAATATTCTAATATTACCCTTGTACCTACAAGGAAATAAGCAATAAGATAATTTGTACAAATGTTTATCTTAACACGAAGAAGATATAGGAATAAGAGTTTGTAAGAATGATCAGTACAAGAGTAGAGAAAGTCATGTGAGTGTAGCACATCAGATTTTTAGTGCAAGTTTTGGTCACTTAGGAGTTAAAATTAAAAGTTATCTCTCAACTTATGTCTGTAAGGACGGTGGGGGTTTCGTGGCGAAAGAATTATTGATTTCTCATGTTTTTAGTACAAATATATCGGGGTTCCAGATTGATGATTGTTTCAGAAAATGGCTTTGCTACCCGAGAACTTCAGACTATAGAGACAGACACCAAGGATGATTGAGTGCTTACTTCACTTTTGACTTCATTTGCTACTCCTAAACCAAGATGTTCTGATTGCCAGATACCAAAGTTCCTTTAAATGACTCATCATTGGCACTCCTAGAAAATGTATCACTCTGAGAAGCTGAGGGGGGGAGTTATCAAAGGTAAACAAAGGTAGAGCTCAATGCGCAGTTGCAAGTTTATGTGTAGCAATCACACTAATTTACAGGTAACCAATTTGTACAAACATGGTATATTTACATTAAGCTGATAATAGTAAACTTTTGTCTAGAAGTGACTTCACGTTAGATTGGCTATATGCAAGTTGTGAAATACTTAAATACCAAGTTTGGCTTTTAACCGACTTTTCGTTTTTGAGTTATGCTGTCCAAAGACTGACAGACACAGACACACACACGGAACTTTTTCTAAAAATGCTTTTTTTTTTTTTTTTTTTTTTTTTTGGGATTGAGGGGGCCTCAAAACACATATTTCCGGTGAAATCTCGACATCGAATTTTTGGGTGGAATACAATACTTCCCCTACTTACCAGTAGAGAAAGTAAAAAAGGGGACACATAACTCAGGTAGTACATAACACCACAAACGTATATGAAAATATTGTGCATTTATTTTTAAAAGAGCTATTTGGAAGCATAAGTATTCTTTCAGTAATCCTTACCTCTAAAAGTGCAACCCCGCAAGTTGTTCCAAAGTGATATCCATTCAAGTCGAGTTGTTGTTTTCCACACACACCGTGTTGAACCAACTCCTAATCGATGGTATGATTTACCATCACCTGCTAAATAACCATTTAGAACGTGGAGTTGCGTTGTGCGTGAACTGAGCTAGCTCGTGGTTAACACTGCCGAACGAAGCACAGAAGGCATTTGTTTGGTTCACTGTTGTCATGCTGACTACGCCATTTGCCCGCTCTCCTTTCTTCTCCACCTGTCTGCCTGCCTGCCGCTCGTTCTGTTCTCCAGTAAAGCACAAGGACGTGCTAAACGACACTTGGTCTTCCATAATATGTAGCAGCGTCGCTGGACAAAGGGAGCTTTCGCTATCGCAATGTTGTTAACAAACCCAACAATGACGTGTTCTGTTATGTTGGTAATGAAAACAAGCTCGCATCGCCAGCTAGCACATACTAGGGCTACCATATTGGCGCTTTAAAGATATAAACAGGTTCTGGTTTTGGTAACCTAAAATTGTTTAACAAAATAACCTATAAAGCAAACTAAATGCTTTTAAAAATCATAATAGCTACTAAAACATGACGTAAAACTCAACTTTATTTATTTTTAAAAGTAGTATGCAGGAAATTATAACTAAATATATATGGACATAGATGTTATAAGTAGGGCTCGTAAGTTCACGCCCTAAAAAACACTGAAATATGCATGCCAATATGCTCTTAAAAACTTGAAAATATGCCAAGAAATATGCACTATTTAATTAACTCAATTAATGTTCCTTTGCAGTAGACAAGACGAGTTAGTATAAATAATAAATCAAGTTACCTTATTCCTTAGAGGTTGAAGCAGAAGTAGTCCCACTGCTAGTACTAACTGCTAAATTGCAGTTCACAACCAACACTTTGCACAAATTTTCAACTGTAAAACATCGTCTGTTGTCTCGCAAAACACTTTTGTAACGTGAAAAACTTCTCTCCACGTCACAAGATGTTATCGGGGCATATTTAAATGATGTTAACTGCTTCATAGAGAGAGTCAAGTCTCTTGGTGTGACAGATGGTTTTGTTTCGAGGATGTCTCGAAAATCGCACATCTGTTTATAACCAGATTTTTTTGAAATTACATAATTCACTTTCTCTTTCACTTTTTGTCCCATGCTACCAGGAACCGAACTTAGATCACATATTGTTTTTTCAAAGACAGTAAGTGATTCATGCAATGGAGATCCATGGGGAAGAATCACGTATTGTCTCAGAAATACGATGAAGACCGTGTGCCAAACAGGTTATATGAATTAAGTTAGGAAAAATACCTTTCAGAGTTTGTCCTGATTTTACCATATAAGGACCTGCATCAGTAACAAATAAAAGTAACCGGTCGTATTTGATTCCACATGGCCATAGTAATTTCAAAGAGTCCATCACAAAACTGGGTCACAGTTACATTGCCAGTGGCCGACAATTCGCTGAAATTAAGAGGATAAGGTGTAGTCTTTTGTTCATTATTTAAAGCACCCACGATTATATTAGCAATAGAACGGTGCTCAGAATCAAGGGGTTCATCAACAACCACAAAAACTGATCCGCTAATTGATTTTGTATATTTGACAATACGTTATTATAACAATGTCCTACATAAGTTTTACGCAGTGTACTTTCTGCAGGCACATGTTTTCGAGTGTACTTGGTAAGAAAGTTTTTAAATGTCGTATTATTAATTTTGAACAAGGGAATATCAGCAGCTAAAAATGCTTGGCACAAGTCATAGGAAAATTCAGTAACTCTACTTCCTAAACACTCTACTAGCTGTTTTTGAACAGGTTCTTTGTTTGCGAGTTTTCTGATTAAATTCTCCTTACGTTTTGCTGTTTATGTGCTGAACTATTTGAAATGTTTTCTCACTCCCTACATTTTTCTCACACGCTCCACAAAACAGTACCCTATTATCTGTATTCTGTAGATATTAAGTCACCCGAAAACTCTTTCTCTAAATTAATTAATCTAACACTCGAAGTGGGTTTTATTTTCGGCACTTGAAGAGCTTTTTATCATTTTATATGCCTAATTTAATTTGGTGGGAACCAGTTCACAATACTGTTATGTTTGAAGGCCACAATACAACTGCTGGTAGACAGGCAAACATTGCTATAATCGCGCTGCTCAAAACGTTCACCTGCACTTTATCTTTCTTAATATAAACCTCTCAGATAACGCACTGATTACACTGGTCGACAAGATTTTTTTCACAAGAAATCTGAATAGTGAATCTAGTGCATTTTTTCATCCTGAATTCAGATATGTAGTCAGAATTTTCCCATCAGGCATAGTTTTTCTGTGAAAGCTACTTTTCAAAATATGATTTTAGCGTTTTCTTTGACCTGTCATAGGAACCTTTACCTCATATGTAGCTATTCTACTCAAGCCGTATTTATTGAAATTATTTGTAATATCACGCTGAAGCACCACAAAACAAGACTGTGCAGGTTCATTCATGTTTAGACATGCTAAGACCTGTCTGGCATTGTGATGTGTCAGTATTGAGCTGACTGTGACATTGTTCCTTCCTTTCTGTTTAGAAGTGTATTGTGTATGTTGTGCATGTTGTATTTCAGTGCTTAATGTTTTCATCATGCCAAGAAAGTGTGTAAATCATGCAGATAATTTCTGCTATATTTGTGGTGAGCTGACCTTCAAGTCTCAGAGGCGAAATATGACCCCCACTTGTAAAGAAATGTTATCATCTTTACTTTGGCTGTCAAGTTGGTGATTTTGATAAGAGCTGGGCCCCAAATACATGCTGTGTTTCGTGTGTTAGACTGATGACTGGGTGGAAAAATGGTACACATCTTATGCCATTTGCAATTCCCATGATTTGGAGGGAACCAAAGGATCATTAAACTGACTGTTATTTTTGTTTGACAAATATTAAAGGAATCACATCTAAAACAAAATATACAGTTAAGTATCCGAATTTCCAATCTGCATTGAGACCTGTCTTACACAGTGAAGAGTTCCCCGTACCAGTATATGTAGATACAACCTTAAGTGATAACTCTGATTCTGACCTAACTGAAACTCAAAATGATTCAGATGAAAATAAAAATGATCTTACATATGAAGCCAGTAGCTGTTCATCAGAACCATACTTTCCCAATCAGCAAGACCTTAATGACCTGATTCGGGATTTAAATCTGTCTAAACTGCAAGCTGAAGTTTTAACTTCCAGACTCAAAGGGTGGAATTTACTCCAAAAAGATGTAAGAATAAGTAGTTATCGTAGCCGCCATGGTGTTTTCAAAGAATACTTCTCTGAAGAATATGGTGTTGTGTTTTGTAATAATATTTGTTCACTTATGGAAACTCTTGGGCATCAACACCGACCAGATGAGTGGCGATTGTTCATAGACTCCTCTAAAGTAAGTTTGAAGGCTGTGCTGCTACATATTGGCAATGAACTTCCATCAATACGAGTAGCGCATGCCGCTATGAAAGAGACATATCAAAATATGAAACTAATTTTAGAGAAAATACAATATGGAAAATATGAATGAAATATCTGTGGTGATTTAAAGGTCATTGCTTTATTGCTTGGTTTGCAACTTGGGTTCACCAAATTTTGCTGTTTTTTGTGCGAGTGGGACAGCAGAGATAAGAAGTCTCACTACGTTAGAAAGTCATGGCCAAAACGTGAATCTCTTCTCCCTGGCCAGAAAAATGTGGCATGTGTCCCTTTAGTGAATCCTGAAAAAATATTTTTACCTCCATTGCATATTAAGTTAGGAGTTATGAAAAATTTCGTCAAAGCTATGGATAAACTTTCTGATGGATTCTTGTACTTGAAATCGAAATTCCCCAAAGTCAGTGATGCTAAATTGAAAGAAGGAGTTTTTATAGGACCACAAATCCGATCATTAACGGCTGATGAACATTTCGAGGGACTGTTAAATCCACTGGAGAGAGCAGCCTGGCAGTCTTTCAAAAGTTTATGTTGCAATTTTCTTGGACACCATAAAGCAGAAAACTATCGTGACATAGTAGCTGATCTTCTGCATTCTTATAAAGCTATGGGATGCACATGTCTTTAAAAATTCACTTCTTGGACTCTCACTTGGACTTCTTCCCCGAAAACCTTGGAGCTGTCAGCGATGAACACGGTGAGCGTTTTCATCAGCAAATTTCTACGATAGACAAGAGGTACCAAGGCAAGTGGAGTTCTAATATGCTGGCTGACTACTGTTGGACTAAAATGAGAGACGTTCCAGATGCAAAATATACCCGAAAATCACTATCTACCACTTTCTAGGTAAGTCAGAATCAGTAGTTATAATTTTGAGTTAGATAGTTACGGATTTTTTAGAATATTATAAAAATTCAAATGAATATCACACAAAACTCCTGCCTGGTGTGGACAAACTGTAATTATATTTGAATTCAGCACGAAAAATACTTTTAGAATCTGTTATTTTAATTCTTGTGAAAGAGAAAAAGTTAATTTTTGTAGACCAGTGTTATTCTCTACGCTTATACATATAATGGAAGGGTGGAAACGGGATTCACTGTATGAGAACATGACTCAAAATTAGTTCTCGCCATCTAACGAATTGCATCATCATGTGCAATACTACCAATATGAAAAATACTATCCAGATGGAAAAAATAATAAAAAAAACCGTAAAAATCATTAAAATATGCAATATAGGAGCTATAATATTGATATAATGTACGATTATCAAAAATCAAGAAAATATGCAGTTTTATGTACCATAAAATCATGTCCAAATAACTGAAAATTCCATAATTCGTGCACATAAAGCATACATTTTTAACCCCTAAGAAAAAACATGCAAATGCATGAACTTCCTAGCCCTAGTTATAAGGTACAGGTAGAAAAAATTTGATGTGTTGCACTCACATGACTTTTTCTACTCTTGTACTAACCATTCTTACAAACTCTTATTCCTATATCTTCTTCGTGTTAGTTGAGATAAACATTTGTACAAATTATCTTATTGCTTATTTCCTTGTAGGTGCAAGGGGAATATTAGAATACAGTAGGCTTTGTGCGATAGTCAAATGTTTTAAAGCCTTCAAACTTAGTAGTTCTCTTTGTACGCCTAACATATAAAAAAATGAATAGCGATATTCCATTTGACAGAAGTATTTCTCTAAAACTTATGCGAATTACAATAAATATCTCTGAAATAGCTCATTCTACAAAAAAAAAAAAAAAAAAAAAAAAAGCAACAACGTTTATTTGGACATAAACTGTGTATGATACCAAGATCTACATTTTTTGTACAGTAAGATTTCGTCTATCTCTTACGGTATACGAGTTATTCAAAAGTCATCCAGAGTAAACAGGACTAAATACGAAGGCTATAGTCATAAAATTCAAGTTTCATAAAAAGGGTAGTTTAGGGTTGAGAATTTAATTTTCTTGAAATCTTCATGACGTATTCTTGAAAGATATTAAACTTAAATGCCAACTTTCGCTGTTAACTGATTTTTCGTTTTTGAGTTATGCTGTCCACACACACACACACACACACACACACACACACACACACACACACACACACACACACACACACACACACACTCGCGCGCGCGGACCTTTTTCTAAAAATACTCTTTTTTTATTCAGGGGGCCTCAAAATATATTTTTCCGGTGAGGTATCAACATCGATTTTTTGGGTGGAATGCAATACTTCCCCTACTTGCTATATGTAGTAGAGAAAGTAAAAATAGGTATAATAATTATAACTAGGGCCCGGATTTTTAGGTTCTTAAAATTAACGTTTTAGTTATTTTTGTATCTTAAAAAAGTTTTTTTTAGTTCTTTAACCTCCTGAAATAGTTTTTATATTATTATTGTTTATTTATTTTATTATTAATTGTCCTGTTTTTATAGCAATGTTGCTGATATGACCTGTAGATCCTTTGTGCTGCTCAAAATGCGATTTTTGGCCAGAGGACACCTGGAAAATACGTAAACAAAATTATAGTTTATACACTATGTGCATTATAACAGGTGTTTAATCCCTACCTGCATTTCGGCATTCGAGAACAGATCGTACAGGTTCTCCTGTACGGTAAGTTTATCTGCACTGCACCTAGCCGCTTAATGCGACTTTATCTGTGCAGTGTAGAAGGTGTTCATGTTTGTTCAAGCTTTTGTGTCTGTGGGCATGGTTTCTTTCGCTTTTGGCAGATTTGGCAAAATATTACTTTGCCATCTGTGGTGAAGTTCGGATCGTTACCTATCCACTGACGAATCAACCACCTTCGAGATGAGCTGACGTTAGGCATGACACTGACTCCTTAAATTACCTGCCTAATCTAAGGGAAATTAACTTCTAACGATGTAGTAATTGTATGCATTAACAATACACAATAGTCGACTGAACACAACGGATTGGTTTGCGTTTATGGCGGGTTCTCCTAATGACCCCTCTCCCCTCGTTAACAATCCCCGCATTCCTTGCTTGCAACAATGGAGAGCTTGGACCCACACAGCTAAATGCCAGTCACTTGCATCTTACATTGTTGTCTTTACTCCTCTAAGCATACATAAGCGAAAAGACGTAGCAAGGATGTAACAGTCAAAGTCCATTCATAGTTCCATAAACATTTCATTTTCCCATTTTAAAATAAGTTTTTTTTTTTTTTTTTTTCATTTTAAAATAAATAGGACATTTAACCTCTTTTAGTTTTTAAAGTCTCATTTAGCCATTTTTAGGTTTTATAAGATTCAAGCATTTGGCTTCGATGATCATGAAACAGATAGTTAAATTAAACCACTGCAGTTAACTATCAAGGAATAAAATAGTTAAAAAACTAAGAATGCGGGCCCTAATTATAACAATAACAATAATAATAACAACAACAATAATAATTAATAATAACAATAACAAAGTAACAAAGACATTCAATTGAAATATATTTGCTCCATGCTAATACCTGTGGAATCTGAAATGAAAACTAAGAAAATTATTTTTGAAGTAGGTGTTACAAAACTGCCACTCGAGTTATCAGACTACATAAAATTCGTCACAGATAAAGATTTGACAGCCTATGTTACGTAGAAAGACAAGGACAATGGTAAGAGATTGTACGCACTTGTAAACCAGAAAGTTAGAAAACTGACCTATCTTGAATTGGCATGAATTCATAAATATTGTGACAAAATTGCAAAATTCAGTCAAATTTATTTCTTTCTCCCTTTATTTTTCTTCTAAACTTCTGCACACAAAACAGAGTTCTCTTCTACTGACCTTAACGTAGCCTAGTCTTTCGTGACATTACAACTCACAACTGTTTTCTTCTCGTAGCCTTGACTCACTCCTTTCTCTCTCTACCCTTTCTCTGTCTCTCAAACACTAACTCTGGCGATACAATCACTCAACACTCGTTATAACTTCTTCACTTCGACGCGACGTTTCTTTCACAGCTGTCTCGCAGTCACTGATACGCTGACTGACTCAAAAACCGTCTGGCCCAGTCCTCACGCGCTTCGCAAGCTTTTACGCCGACGGTTACCTAGCCAGGAATTTCTGAAAGGACTACATGGGCTATAGCCATAAAATTCAAGATATACATTTCATTTGTCATCAAAATATCTCAAACATATAGCATTTAATCAAAATTGTTACAGGAATTTTCAAGAAAATCAAAATTTTCGAAACATTTTCCATGTAAAGTGTAGTTTAGGGTGAAGGAATTTTCTTCGAAATCTTTGTGTCGAATCCTTGAAAGACATTAAGCTTAAATACCAACATTGGTTTTTAACCGACTTTTCGTTTTTGAGTTATGCTGTCCACAGACTGACACACACACACTGACACACGCACCTTTTTCAAAATGTTTTTTTTTTTTTTTTTTAATAAGGAAAAATTGAGGCTATTAACAGTGAAGCAACAAGATTCTAAAGTAAGAACAAATTAGAAACTAAAAACTTCACTTATCTTAGTAATGTTGTTATTCTTTTGTTGACCCTGGGTTTAAAGTTGTCTCCAACTCATTCGAAACATATTTCCGGTGAACCTCGACATCGAATTTTTGGGTGGAACACAACACTTCCTCTACTTTAGTAGAGAAAGTATTGGAGGGGGAACGCGGATGGGCACCGTCCCCCCAGTTTTTGGTTCCTAAGGGAACTCTCACTGCTGAGTTATAATAATAGAAAACAGTACATGGTTTTTAAGCCTACTTAGCATCGATGAATAACTCAAACAACCCAACAAAAAAGAACAATGAACATAAGCGCGTGGGACTGGGCATACAACAAGCTATTAGTGTATTTTGTCGCTTTAGATATATTCTCACATTGTGTAACATGTTCCGTTACCAAAGCCCGGATTCCTAAGCACAATAAAACAGGAAAATAAGCACCAAATTCAACAGAAACGAATACACGGAAATATGATAAATAGTTTCACAGAACTCATACTTTATTGAACGCTGTTACAACACATACGGAAGGTCACCCTGAGACTTTCCTGTGTAAATCTCCTGCGTCTAACAGTGAAAAATACGTTGTATAATGAAAATGTTCTTTCTAAGTGGCATGACGTCACAGGGTGAAGCCGAAATTGTGAACGCCATAATTACGGACATAATACTGCGTAACATGGCACAATTAAATAATCAGGAAATATATAAATCTACAGAATTAGCAAGGAGTAGTTACGGTTAAAGTTGTTAGAAGCGACACGTAATGTTGCAGGCAAGTCATTAGTGGTAAATTCCAGGTAGTCAGCCTGATACACAGTAATACCGGTTTTCCTGGAAATCGCTCAGCGCAGGTGTTGAGTAGGTAAACAAGGGATGGCCGCGGAGACTTCCTCGAAACCCGTCGTAGGGACATTAAGAGCTGAAGAGCGTTGAGAGCGTCATGACGCGGAGTTTTCGCGCCATGAATGTGGAGGGGTTTTTGAGGGGAAGAGAGGTGACTTCTGACCGGGAGCGCACGGAGCAGGCAGTTGCCCTCCAGAACCCAACGGGGCAATACAGTGGCCCTCCAGAACCCGACGGGGCAGTACAGTTGCCCTCCAGAACCCGACGGGGCAATACAGTTGCCCTCCAGAACCCGACGGGGCAGTACAGTTGCCCTCCAGAATCCGACGGGGCAGTACAGTTGCCCTCCAGAATCCGACGGGGCAGTACAGTGGTCCTCCAGAACCCGACGGGGCAGTACAGTTGCCCTCCAGAACCCGACGGGGCAGTACAGTTGCCCTCCAGAACCCGACGGGGCAGTACAGTTGCGCTCCAGAACCCCACGGGGCAGTACAGTTGCCCTCCAGAACCCCACGGGGCAGCACAGTTGCCCTCCAGAACCCGACGGGGCAGTACACGTGCCGCTCAGACCGCCGAGCGAGCATCTCAGCTACGGGACTTGTATTCCGGATCCTCAAGTGTGACGACACATTATATTTCATATTAACAATCTTCGGTCTTATTAAGACACGGTAACGACTCAACGTATTTAATAACGATCGGCAAATCTCACGCTTTCTTATTTTGGGAGAATAAAAGTGTTTCAACGAAGTTCTGATTTTATTCGCAAACACTCACGCATACCCTGAGGTTAAGATCACATGCCAGAGCAGCCGGAGCAGAAGACACCAGAAAGCAGCAGTCGGCGTAGGAGAGCGGAAAGGAGGAGCGACGATTCCACATCAAGGGGCATGAGAAAAGCACCATAGTTCTTCCGTGAATTCTTCGTTAATATGTGTTTGTTCGCTAGAAAGCTTTTTAGAAATTTGACTCACTGCTTTGTAACCGAAATATTTCTGTTCCAGCTGAATGAGTTTATCAAATGCAATTTTTGCAACCCATTGTGTTTCTGAGACAATATAACTGAAATGTCGTTAATCAGAGAAAGTGAAGTAGCAAGGAATTATTCCGAGCTTCCAACCAGTTTAGAAGTTTAGATATTTTAGATTATGGATGTATCTTTACTGGGGTGACACCTTTAGCACATTATTGTGCTGTGGCAATACTGACTGCGTCTTCAATAAATATATATATATATATATATATATATATATATATATATATATATATATATTTGCTCCGGTGTGAATATCCAGAACATTAAACTTAGTTTGAAATTCGAATTAGGACGCAAAGAAAATATGTATTTATCTAAAAATCCGAGCCCTAGATATAAGAAACGTGTTTAATTACAATTTCAAAACTGTTGAATTTGAATATTGCAGCATGGGGAATTGCGACTTTTGAAAGCCCCTATACCTACTATCTATAGCAGCTGTCAGTTTATCGATGGCTTACGGTTTTATCAGTCGTACAGCCTTTGTGTGAACTTTGTTTGCAGGGAGTGAGTGAGTCGGTTTAGGGCGGGTCTATAACTACACTCGTAAAGCAAGATACTCTCCCTAGCTCAATTTCAGTGTTTTGCTTGCTTCACCAGCGTTCTCATACATTGATGCAGTTATTTGCTCTGGCCGTTGAGCGTAACAGTGAGGACCGACAAAAATATGTAATTTCGTTACTTTTCTCAGCATCAATAAAACAAAAACTTCAAGCTTCGAGCTATAACGTTTAAAACAGAAAGTCCAGGCCCTTATATCTTAAAACAGACCCTGATAATCCTTGTTTATAGTATTATATATAAAAAGATTATCGATTTTCAGATGTTTTGAAAGAATTCGCCTTTAGAGGGTTCAGAAATTCCCGAATCTAAAATCCTAAAGAGTAAAGATTTTATAAAGAGATGAACAGCAAGGCTACGATACACACATACAAAAAGTAGGTAGAAAGTCTGTGAATGTCAATAATGAAATTTTGTGTTAGATTTACACTAGGCATTTACAGCTATATTCTACTGTTTAGTTGTAATATAATAATAATAACTCATGTAGAGATCACTTACAGAGTTACATAAGCTTTCATCACAGGAGAGTGGAAACCTGCAGAGGAATTGAACTCAGGAGATTGACTACATTACAAGTACAATCAAATAACAAGAGCAGATGAACTACATCAAGAAGATCCCGGAAACGGAAATGCACCAGCCAAGAGGAATTAACATGGAAGCAGGTGCTGCTGCAGACATCTGAACATCGACCACGCGGGCCAAAGAAATGACTTCAAGGAACATTAATGCTAGTTTCAAAATAGATCAGAAATATGAGTAGTTGTAAGTAGTTCACCAAAGTTTTATAAGGAATTATAAACATATTAGATGGAATGAATCTTCAGGTAGAAACAAGTTACAAGAATTGTTGTCTTCTTCGTCTTTTTTCTTTTTATTTGTTCTGTTTTAAACCAGTTTGAAAAATTGCAGTAATTGTGTTTATGTTCTGTTTTAAGTCAGTTAGAAGACCATAGTTGAAGCGTGGGAAACTGGTTGAGACCGCTCGCTCAGGTACATATGGTACTCCTGGGAGGAAGCATGGAGGAGTGCACTATGGCCGTGAAGAGGCCGAGCAAGTCACGTAAATTGGAAGGATACCTATAATTAAGTAGTGTGAATGTTACACATCAGCCCCTTCCCCTCCCAAAACTTCGCTTGAGATGAAAAGACAAATCTTGTTATTTCTGCAGAATTCTAGAAGCAGTTTGTCACGTTGTGCAACAAATCAGAGAAAAAGCGCCAGTAGCAAGACAAGTCTCAAGTAATTGACACTTATTATTCCAGTCAGTCAGTCCATGAGACATTTTAGCGCTTATTAACACATACATACGTGCAAGGAATGTAGATGTATGTCTGCAGCGCTATCATCACGTCTTCACCAGTTTAAAACTTGTTTCATTTTAGCTTTCTTTACTACGTGCAGTAAGTATCGTTCAATGTCGAGATTTCACCGGACAATTGTCAATTGACTTTATACTTAGATTTTGCCCTGTTTTTTGGTTCTTAGGATATGGTAACCCTGGTTTAAAGGGGTAATGATGATGAAAGCAAGAATCTTGTTGTGTTTAGGGAGAATCGCTGCATCCCCCTTCCTGCGCTGCAGTTATTTGAGTTAACTATAAATTGAGAGTCGTTGCACTTAGAGTATACATTCCACAAACTTTTTACCTCAATTATCCCATAGAATAAGATCTAGTGCGCGAATTCGTGGACACCCTGTATTAGAGATACAAATAAACGTGTAACGTGAAAAGAAGGCGTATAGATATTACACATCAAACTTATTTTATCCATTCATCTTTCTAAATCTGCTAAAACCTTCAAGAAAGCCCTATTCTAAAGTAAAACTAACCATATCATATTACTTCTAATAAAATTAGCGAGAATAATTTATGTTCTAATTTAGCTGTAGCAGATGCTGTAATTTGGCCGTTAAATTTGCTGTATATAATAACCGCATCTAACCACTTGTGTTTTTATCCTAGAGGGGACAATGTGCTCATAAGTGGAATCGATTTTCGATTGTCCTCTAGTTTCTGTGTCAGTGCTCGACTCCTGGCAAGACACGTTGTATCTTGTGGAGAACAATAACGAAAAGATATCCTCGAGTGAACACGCACCACATCTTTGTCCTAGATTAATTTCTACCGCCTTTCTAGACGCCTTAGAGATGAGTACACTGATTACATAGAAAAAATAACCCTACGTGTTGCACTCACATGACTTTCTCTACTCTTGTACTAACCATTCTTACAAACTCTTAATCCTATATCTTCTTCGTGTTAGTTGAGATAAACATTTGTACAAATTATCTTATTGCTTATTTCCTTGTAGGTGCAAGGAGAATATGGGGATACAGTAGGCTTTGTGCGATAGTCAAATATTTGAGATTCTGTTGTCTTTGCACACTTAACATATAAAAAAATGAACAACGATGACCCATTTCACGAAAGTTTTAAGTTCTCCGAAACTCACACACTCAACAAGGAACATCTCCGAAATGATTCACTTTACAAGAAAATTCATTGAGACATAAATTGTGTATTTTAGCAAGATCTACATTTTTTGTACAGTATGATTCTGTCTATCTCTAACGGTTTACCAGTTATGCAAAAGTCGTCCAGAGTAAATACGACTACGGGGGCTATAGCCAGAAAGTTCAAGATATACATTTCATTTGTCATGAAAATATCTCAAACATATGGCATTTTAATCAAAATCGTTAGAGCCATTTTCAAGAAAATCAAAATTTTCGAAAAATTTCCCATGTAAAGGGTAGTTTAGCGTGGGGCTATTTTCTTCAAAATATTCGTGTCGCATCCTTGAAAGACATTAAACTTAAATACCAACTTTGGTTTTTAACCGACTTTTCGTTTTTGAGTTATGCTGTCCACAGACTGACTGACAGACACACAGACAGGCACACACACGGACCTTTTTTAAAAATGTTTTTTTTTTAAATTCAGGGAGCCTCAAAACATAGAGGTCTGCAAAGAGGTCAGAAAAGGCAATAAAGAGGTTCTTACGCAACGCCAATTTATGCGGCTGAGGCGCGCTCAACTGTTCGACAAATCTCAACTATATCTATAGATAACTATTATGACAATCGTTTGAAGTCTTGATATTACTTAAATATTTCGCGTTCAGATGCTTTATACAATTAGATGAGCTTCTATTGATTCTAGATCCGAATTATACAAAAAATAAATGGTTGACATTTAAATCCTTCAGACCGTTAAATATGTTTACAGGTGGTCTTAACCTCCATATATGCCACTATTTGTGATTTCTTTCCACGTTTCATAATGTACATATGTAGCTACAGATCTTGGTTACAATTTGACAATAACGCAATATACAATCATGGCGGTCAGAATGATTGAACGGTATGATCGAGCGACCCCAGCAGCAGGCAGTAACTGCAAAGGTCAAAACACCTGCTCAGATATATGAATACTCTGGCACGGTAAGCAATTATTGCAACGCAGTTGCTTTGGGTGTTGCCTTTATGAACTACTTTCGAGAACTGTACTGGGCTAGCAAATAGTAGTTTAAAGAATTAAGGTGGTTTGGATTCGCTGTTATTCGCGGTAGTGGTGGTGGTGTTGGTGGTGGCCGTGGTGGTGGTGGCGGCGGCGGTGGTGGTGGCGGTGGCCGTGGTGGTGGTGGCCGTGGTGGTGGTGGTGGCGGCGGCGATGGTGGTGGTGGTGGCGGTGGTGGTGGCGGTGGTGGTGGCGGTGGTTTTGACAGTGGTAGTGGCGGTGGTGGTGGTCGTGGCGGCGGCGGCGGTGGTGGTAGTGGCTGTGGTGGTAGTAGTGGTGGTGGTGGTGGCGGCGGTGGTGTGGCGGTGGTGGTGGTGGTGCTGGCGGTGGTGGTGGTGGCGGCGGCGATGGTGTTGGTGGTGGCGGTGGTGGTGGTGGTGTTGGCGGTGGTTTTGACGGTGGTGGTGGCGGTGGTGGTGGTGGCGGCGGCGGCGGCGGTGGTGGTGGTGGTGGCTGCGGTGGTAGTAGTGATGGTGGTGGTGGTGGCGGCGGTGGTGTGGTGGTGGTGCTGGTGGTGGTGGTGGCGATGGTGGTGGTGGCGGTAGCGGAGGCGGCGGCTGTGGTGGTGGTGGCGGCGATGGCGGTGGCGGAGGCGGCGGCTGTGATGGGTTGCTGTTATTAACCCTAGCATTACCAAGAGGGGGAGAGATTTTATGCCCACCTTCTGTAACTTTTTAAATGCTAATGTTTTAATTTTTGAATTAAGGTCATGCAGTTAATAGTTACTGTCAGCACTGTTTCTACTACTGAATTGCGTAATTGTTTGAAAGTTTTCATTGTTGGCCTTTTTGAGAAACAATGAAATGTCAAGGTGGTCATAAAGTACTGCCACGTCAGTACAATGTGATTCATGTAAAAAAGTAAAAAAGGAATGGTTAAACAATGCTAAACATTACCTCTATAAGCATAACAAGATCTAATACCCAATTTTAAAATAAATTTGTTTTAAAAAATGTTTAGACATTTTGTTACCAGTAGTGGTTACAAAGTAACCCCCCCCCCTGTTGGTAGTATAAATTCCGTAATAAGGATAGCATAATATCTATTGTGATTCGTGTAAAAAAGTAAAAAAGGAATAATTAAACAGTATTAGATATTACATTTATAAACATTGCAAGATATACATAATACCCAATTTTAACATAAATTTATTTTAAAAGCTGCTCAGACATTTTGTTACCAGTTGTGGTCACAAAGTAATCCCCTCTCCCCTCCGCGGTGGTAGTATAAGTTAGCTAAACAAAATAAACCAGAAGAACATAAACCATGAGCAATTATTAAAACAAATGTCATATAAAATCCTCACACATTTAATGTTATTAACCCCCATATTACTAAGCCTATATGGAATAAAGCCTGGCATTGCTAGGGTTAATACTCCTGAACATTCCTTTCGCTACTAATTTGCTCCAGCAAGAGCATCACGCAACCCCTGAAAACGTAGGTAGGGGTCGCAGTCATGGTCGTCGCGAGGAGGGGAGGGTGGTAAGAGGGGTCCTTTGGAAAATAACAAATGTAATGTGCAATCAATTACTATTAGACTATTGGTTTAATATTGATGTAAACAACAGTTTTTATTTAGCATAAATTAATATGCTTATCCGCAACAAATACTATAACCCATCTTTTACAGTTTTTGGTAACAGAATAATGAATTAATTGCAAACTTCCAACATGCCCCCTCCCCCCCCCCCCCCCCCCCACGAAAAAAAGGTCTGCCAACGCTAATGGATGCAGTGAAATAAACGCCATAGAATATTTCACGGTATCACGGTTAACTTACTGTATTAGGGAAAGTTTAGTCCGTCACGCAAAGACTATTGGCTATACTGTTTGCATGTTTATATTTTTGTAGATATGGCGGAAGAAGTTGAGCAGGTACCTGCTATTACAGTAAAGGAACCTTTAGATTTGGTTCGACTTAGTTTAGATGAGCGAATATATGTAAAAATGAGGAATGAAAGAGAGCTGCGAGGAAGGTTACACGCCTACGACCAACATTTAAACATGGTACTAGGGGATGCAGAAGAAACTGTAACCACAGTGGAGATTGATGAAGAAACATATGAAGAGGTTTACAAAACTACAAAACGAAATATTCCTATGCTGTTTGTCCGAGGTGATGGTGTGATTCTTGTGTCGCCTCCAATGAGAGCAGGAGTATAAATAGGGTTAGTAGTTTCAAAATAGGTTTTTACTTACATAACCTAAACGATACACCCAAGTCACAGTATTCGTTTTGTATTGATAGAACCCTAAGAATGAAATACAGGTTTTAGCACATAATCAAAAGGAATTTACTTCATAAAAATAACATAAGACCTTGGTATTAAAGTTGGAGGAGATGTGAGAAATTACACCTCTTTCGTTGGTTAGGTTATGACTCAGCATTGCTACTGTACAGTCTAGCCATAAATTCGGAAAGATACAGCAGTGATATTTATGCATCTAAAAATGCTTGCACAACAAAATGGAGCATATAAAGCAAAACATTGTGTCTTTTTTGTATAGTTGCATGTTAGTAATCAACAGGCTTTAAAGGCCTGCATAAATATAATGCCATGCCATGTGCAAAATATGCAGTGTTGTCAATCATTCTGTAGCTGAGTGCAAGAGAACATGTAAGATGTAGCTATGTACGGGCGTGACATGTGGAGGCTATTAAACCTGGTTGTAATGACAACAGATCCATGTCGTCGATATGGCACACCCAGAACACATGCCAAGCGAGCTGTCAGAATTGCTAGGTTACATTAATTCAAGCATATGCAAGTTCCCCATGCCTGTTTTACATGAAACATTTCCATGCATATTTTAAAATGTACTTTAACATTTGAACGTAAATAAGCTTACTTAATTTAGGTATCTAGGGATTTTTTGTGTGTGTATTAATGTCCTCCAACGTTGTGTCATATTAGATGATGAATGAATGAAATGAGTGAAATTATGCTCAAATAAGCCTGAGGTGAAGGTTTTCCGACAAGTGTATTCTCAGGATAAAGGAAAGCCTTAGAAAAAAATCCTTATCTGGATAACTAACACTAGCAAAGATTTGAACTCTGGAGCTTTAGGATGTGAGACAGACACACTACCACCACTCTAGAGAGGCGGTCTACTTAGGTATAGGGAATATAAACAGAGGAAGATTCTAGTTAAGACTAGGCTTATTGTGCCTACTAAACCTCTTAAGGAAGGGATGAGGTAAGAGGCTATGAAGGGCAGCTAAATCATCCCCATCTAATCCTTTCAATCCCTCCCTATCCTCAAGTTCTGATAGGATCCATGGTAAGAAAGAGCTCTCTCCTCAAAGCACATGCCACTGGCTACCCTGCCTGGTCCTACAATCCAAATTTTGAAGAGGGAAATGAATTTAGGGACATCAAATTTCATAGTAGTATATCACCCAAAAATTTATCTACCAACCTGAGAAAACCACAGATACCCAAGGTCAGAATAGATGTCAAACCTGGGCCTTCCAGAATTCAAGATGCCACCTCAAACCACACCAAACTTTACCTTGTTTCACGGTATCAGTAGTAGACCCTCCTACCATCTTGCTACCCACCAAAAAAAATGAAAAATCATGACAGATTTGGCAAAATCTAAAATAGACTCCATAATGAATCACTTTCCCCCTTTCTTTGTCATTAATTTTATTTTCCAGTATGTTTTCAGTTACTTTGAAACACACAACCTGAAGCTTGTGTCTTAAAATAAGTGGTGTTTTAGTGTAACTAGTACCTGAAATTTACCTTTCTGCATCTGCCGTTGCATTATAGTAGTAGCCCAAATACAGTGTACAGCAGAAACAATCTAGCGTTTTAGTATAGGTCCTATAGTAATGTTAAATTGGGAATGTAAAGGACGAGTGAAAAGTGATAGGTAACATAATGCCGTTTTATGACACAATAACACAAGTCATGTTGTGTTTTTTCAAAATCCCATCCCTTGTGATGCATGTATGGAGTCGACGAACAAAGCTGTCCATTATTTTCTTCAGCATTTCAGGCGGACTTGCCTGGAACTCTTAATGAATGTTTCATTAGGGATTGTAAACACGTTCCTTTGATGTACTCCCACAGAAAGAAAGCACAAGCACTTAAATCGGTGTGGCCTTGAAACATGAGATAATTCTTCCTGTAAACACTGTACGTAACATTGCCATCGTATTTTGAGCAGTATGTGCAGTTGCTGGAAATAAAGTAATGTCAGATTAATGCCCTGTCTCTGTAATTCAGGAGCCAGGAAGGTCTTCAATAGGCCTCTCTAACGTTCTGAATTCATTCTAACTGCGTTCCTGTGTTGAGCCTAAAAAAAGTGGGGTTCAATAATCCTGGAAGCTCAAACACTGCACCAAACTGCAACCTTTGCTTTATAGAGTGGTTTTCCGTGGAGTTCTTGTGGATACACATTAGTCCAATATAACATGTTTTGCTTGTTGACATAGCCTCTCAGTTCAAAGCGTGCCTTATCAGTTAGGGAAGAATGTCCCTATTCTCGTTCAGTAGGTTGATAAAGTTGGTACAGAATTCAGAGAGGCATAGCTACGCTGCAATAACTTGTGGGTCAGCTTTATTTTGTGCGGATCATAAGCTAACTCGTTGTGAAGAATGCAGCACACACTTCTGTCTGACATGTGTAAAACTGCAGCATGTTTATTTACTGAACGCCTGTCAGTAGCATTCTATACAACACTCATTGTTTTTTGACATCCACACTGTCCTTGGATTTCCCAATGGCTTCGTATTTGTACCACTTGCGATAGCACAAAACTTCTCAACTCACCTCTGATTGTGTGCTATTCTGGTACTCTTCCATGTCTTCCAATGTTGAATAATTACTGTTGAAACTTATGCTACATAGTTACCACACTGTCACCACTTCTGAAATATGCTTCAACCACAAAAGCACGATGCGTTGCGGTCCAACATTCCGTTGAAACTAAAATGGCATGCTTCCTGCTATACACTACCTTGCTTGGTTTTACATACGTGCTATCAACTGTTGAAGGTGGTTTATTGTTTCTGCTGGACCTTATATCAGTAATTATTAAAGATTATACTTCAGTTGACACCTACATATTTTAGTCACTCCTGGATCCAGAAGAAATCTATTCCACAACTGATTTTACAAGTATAAATATTATAAATAAATCTAGTTATCATTACTTTCACCTTCCTGCTTTCATTCCTCCTAATTATACTCTTTGCAAAAAACACTGATTCAAATCCAGCTTTTCTCCTTATGCCAGTTCTTTAGATGTGCATGCAAAAAGAAACAAATTTAAGCAGTTCCGTAAATGATATAAATATGTTGATGTTCATGGGTACATTGAAAAACATTAATTATAGTTTCACATATTCTTTTTGTTCTAGGTTAATGTTCATGGAGTGCAAATGCAAGAGGACAAGTCCTTCAGAAGGATGAGTGAAAACCAGGGATTTATTTTTTCAAAGACTATAAGGTGTTATTTTGGTTATTAAAATAAAACCCATATGAAACTTAAATGAAACAGATGCATACATTTTTCAAATGAAATTGTGATGATTTATTGTAATAAAGACAGTGTGAATGAGTATTTGTCTTTTATTGCTATTATGCAATCATCCACTTGTTGAATCTAGAATGCTGATAAGATAAGGTCATATGACGGAGGGGACATCTAGCACCTTGACTCCAATGCAATGGATCTTTTATACATACACCTGCGGGAGGAAGTAACCACAGGAGACATATAGGCTGTAGAACTAGCAGGTGCAGACAACAGAAACATGCAGTTTCCTGACATTTCCGAGGCTTGACCACCTGCCTGGAGTGCAGTAGGCAGCAAACCTCCCCCAAGCCACTAGAGAGGGTGCTCACAGGCTCCCCCTCCAGCCAGGACCGGGAAACCTTCACCCAGCGGTGGAGGCTCAAATGGCTGGCAGTCACCTGACAGGGCCGAGAAGTAATTTCAACTCATAAACCTCTGCATTATTTGAGAGGTAGAACTGGAACTTAAAAATTCAATGCCACAACTGGGATTTGAACCAGAGACCTTCCGCTTACCGGGCGGATGCTCTACCACTGAGCTATTGTGACAAACTGCCAGAATGGCATTAAATTCTCAAACCAGTTCGTATTTCTCCTGGTAAAGAAGTTCCAGTTCTACCTCTCAAACTTTGCCCACACACGGCTTGTGTGTTTAAAAACACCAACAGTAAGTTTGTTGGCATAAAGAAATAATAATTACCTCTGCATTATTTGTCTGCTGTCAACAAGTACACATCCCCAGAATCAACCTATAATGTGAAATGGGAGGTGGGGGAGACTTACAATAGAAGACACCATCCCGTATTCACCTTGCCAACCAGGGAAAGCCCCATGATCAGAGTGGGTGACCACCAGAAATCAAACTTGGAGTCTCCCAAATGCGAGTTTGACACATTACCACAGAGCCAACTTGCTTGGTTAGAATACCAATAGCAGCAGTGAGAAGATGGAGTGTGAGGTCCTTTGAAACAGGTCCTTATGTACAATAACACGTAAAGTTGTAAACTTGTTTTCAGTTGATTTCACTGTCATGATAAAGATTACAGAGGTATCAGCTTGATGACTTGCTTAATGAAGTTTGTCTAAATAATAAATAGAAAAGTAACAATAATAGCAGAATGTCTTTTAGAAGAACCATGTGAATTCCATGTGGGCAGGTCTACTAAATGTTTTTATCATACAGCAGATATATATAAGAAATAGTAGAAATATAATTGAGACCCATTGTTGCTCTTGCGCACCTAGAGAATGCAGTAGGGAAAGAGTTGTCAATTGAAGCAACTAAGTGAGATGGCTCAGGTGGTAATATCTGGGTCCACATTTGGGAAGTCCTGGTTTTAAACCCTGTTTGGCTGACCAATGACTGGAGTGTTCACAGGATTTCCTCAGTCACCAAACTAAATACTGGACTGGATATTTAGCACATTCTGGTCTGGGCTTCATTTTGACAACTGTGCCCTCTTGACAGTCTTTTAAGGTTTTTTGAAGAATGGTAACTTCTGAACTTTTTCAGATAATTCACTGCTTTTTTAGCGTTTTTATTACTGATATTTAAACTAAATAATGAATGCAACCACAATATTTTTAAATGTAACATAAAAATTAAATACCAACGCTTCTTGAAAAAAAATCAAATATGTTGCACTCACATGACTTTCTCTACTCTCCTCTGCATGTTAGTTGAGATAAACATTTGCAGAAATTATCTTATTGCTTACTTCCTTGTAGGAGCAAGAGGAATATGAGAATACAGTAAGTTTGAGCAATAGTCAAATCTTTTAAAGCTTTGAGATTCCATTCTCTTTGCATGGTTAACATAAAAAAATGAAAAACAATTTTATATTAGACAGAAGTATAGTTCTCCAAAACTTACAAATAACAAGGCATATCTCCGAAATGCCTGAATTATTTAGACATAAATTGTGTTTTAGCAAGATCTACATTTTTTGTACAGTAAGATATGGTCTATCTCTTACAGTTTACCAGTTATGCAAAAGTCATCCAGGGTAAATACGACTACAGGGGCTATGGCCACAAAATTCAAAATATACATTTCATTTGTCATAAAAATATCTGAAAATATGGCATTTTAATCAAAATCGTTAAAGCCGTTTTCAAAAAAATCAAAATTTTAGAAAAATTTTTCATGTGAAGGGTAGTTAAGAGTGGAAGAATTTTCTTCAAAGTCTTTGTGCTGCATCCTTGAAAGACATTAAACTTAAATACCAACTTTGGTTTTTAACCTCCTTTTTGTTTTTGAGTTATGTTGTCCACAGTCTGACAGACACACACACATGGACCGTTTTCTAAAAATGCTTTTTTGGGATTCGGGGGGCCTCAAACATATTTCCGGTGAAGTCTCGACATCAAATTTTTAGGTGGAATACAATACTTCCTCTACTTTACTATACGTAGTAGAGAAAGTAAAAAAGAAACTTGCACAGCCAAACCTACATGAACAAATATTTTAAGTTCTTATCCCTAATAAATAATATTATATGCTAAAGGAAACTATAACAAGGAACTGAATTAATGAATCGGAACAGAAATGAATTATAAATCAATATTTTGTAAACAGAAAAAAATGTGTCTGTTGATCACTCTAATTACTGTAACATAGCAAACATTACTCATTGCACATATTTCACAAAAATAACTTGAAAATATTAGCTCTAAACGTAACTTTTCATATTTGAGTTATAATATTAATATACTTAAGGAGCACTCGAAAGAGCATTAAGAGTTTAGTCACTATAGTCTTTTATGGATTTTGTTCTTTTTCCACACGTTATTATATGATACCGTCCACACTTTTGGTCGCACAATGAACATTTGCAGTCAGTGTCTGGTTGGTGGAATCTTTGCGTTCTGTATATCTTGTGATGGAAGCCGTGGATAGCGAGTCTGGTTACCACATGTCTTTGATCTTGGCCTGTCTCTGTCCACTTCCGGTTCGTCATTGCGCTTGTGCCATAGAAGTCTGGGTCGAAGTCGTTTCGCTTCCTATGTCGTGACTAGGTGTGCTTGATAAGGGCCAGTGGATGGCCCTATTTGAGTTATGCTGTTCACAGACACACATGGGCCGTTGTCCAAAAATGCTATTCTTTTTAATTTAACAGGCCTCAAAACATACATTCCTGGTGAAATCTCGAAATCAAATTTTTCGGTTGAATACGATGCTTCCCCAACTTACTGTACGTAGTAGAGGAAGTAAAAAGTAACATGCATAATTAACAGTACAAAGTGTTCTTTAGAACAGAGTGTACTATACAGAAATTCAGCCTATGAGCGATGCAAACTGGATATACAGCTCGATTATTTCGACTTGACCCTACTTGGTGTATGCGCAGTAGTTGGACAAGTCCACTGTCATCTGGGAGGGGTTTTGATTCGCTAGTAGCGAGTGTGTGAACAATGCGGGTAACAAAAGCAGGTAAGGAGAATATTGCCAGTCTTTCTCCCCCACCCTAGACTACTTTCTCCTCTGCGTTTCTGCAGGGTCAGGTCTAAATAATCAAGCTGTACTTCGCATCATGTGTTTGGGCATGTAGTGTTGCAACTTTGTGGTGGGCTTTACAAACTCTTTTCATATTATAACACTCTGGTGACGCTTCTATTTTCGCTAATAATACAACACACTAATATGACAGGATAATCATCAGGTAACACATTTTAACCTCCTAACTATTCGATTCTAAACAAGACGAACATGAAACATAACATAGAGATGTGGCAACCATGTGCTCCATATGCTGTTGCCACGTTGTGCTTTAGCAGACAAAAACCAATTGAAAGTTTTCATTAAACAGTAAAAATAAACAAAGCATTTGTTTCTAGTGTTACTTATAGATCTGCTTGTGCACTTAGTCATTTCATTTGATAATAGATTTGTTGAGAATTTAAAAAAAAGAACTGAAACATAAACTTTCATGGCTAAACCTGGCAATGATGCAACCTATTCCCCTCTCATCCGCAATATCCCCTTACCCTCCTACTACTTCCGGTTTGTATCATTCATAGCTTGAATTTCTGTATAACAATATGTAGTTGTATTTCTTCATACTTAAATAACATGTGTAAAATAAGTCACTTTTTCTGCTGCAGCCTGTATATCAAACATATGATACATTAACTAAGATCTTTAGAGCCAGTTTTGAGAAAATAAAAACTATGAACAATTTTCCATGTAAAAGGTAATTTTAAAAACCTTTGCATTTCATCCTGGAAGATACTGAGCTTAAATAGCAAGTTTGATATTTATTCTGCTTATTCTGCTCTTATTCAAACTGTAATTCCTGAGTATCCTCGAAAAACAGCAGTTACAACCTTCAGGTTAATTACAGGACATGATTATCTGGCAAAACATTTAAACAGAATTGGGATATATTCTTCACCACTCTGTCCTCTATGTGATCTGCAGGAGGAAATGGATCGAAACCACCTTCAGATATGCCCAGCCACTTCTAGTGCCCCATCCATCAGTGAAAAATATTGGAGAGCAAGAGGATTAATGACTTCATTGTCAGAAATCCAGCATTAGCTAACAACAACATATTTATTCTGCTCTGCTTTTGAGCTATGCTGTTCACATGCATGGGTCATCTAAGAATACTTTTGAAGTTAGGGATCTCAATTTTTTGGTGGTACACAATATTTTCTCTGCCTATTATAAGTAGGTGCTAAGGAAAGTATGGGTGGCACCATGGCTGAGCAGTTAGACTGTGCCTGCCACCTAGGCGGCCTGGGTTCAATCCCAAGAACTTGCATGTGGTATTCATGGTGGACAAAGCAGCATCTGGGTGAGTTTTCTCTGGTTTCTCTGGCTTCCCTTGCCACTTATTCCACCAATTGCTCCATTATCACCCTTCAAAAAATGCATTTCGCTTGCTTTTCATATCCTCTTCTTCACTCTCATACCTGGTGCTGGGCTTACCACCCACTTCCATGTCTTCACTCTGGCTGGTCCATAGGTTCCTGTGCTCCCCGACAGGCGTCTGACCCTAGGCACTGGCTTGTAAGTCCAAGGGGGTGTAAGTCCTACATAAGGGGAAGGCAATCAGATACAGAAGAAGAAAAAGCTAAATCATCTCAATATCATATCTTTGGGTAAAATATTATAACTTTGCAATACAGAAAGTAAATGCAGAAACTCTAAATTGGTCAGTCAGCTTTATTACTGTAACGTAATTTTCATAGATTGTACTCATTTATCCACTTAGAGAGGAGCACTAGATCACTAATCTGTTACAAAGTGTGTTCCAATTAACAAGTTCATTATGGTGTAAATATACAAATTAACATGGAACTAAGTAAACATTCACAAAATTAACTAATAAATACTATACAGGAATGCTGTGAAGCACAATAATGCATTATAATAATTGTAACTGCAAAAATAAGAAGCTTTCAAAGTAGATAAATGGAATAATCCACAATTTTATTTCCTATATTATTATTGCTTATCATATATGAGGGACCTTATCTCGAGAATGAGTTTTTACATGCCGCGTTAGCTTGTCTCTCCTAGCAAACGCTACATTACAAGTTGAACATACAAAGGGTTTACACCCTGAATGAATCAGAGCGTGTCTGGTAAGGTCTCCCTTTGCAGCGAATGTCTTTGCACATTCTCTACATGCATGCGGACGTACCCCACTATGTATGCGAGCATGTTTCTTCAGGTTGGTGCTACGAGTAAAGGCTTTATTGCAAACTGAACAGACGTATGGGCGACGTCCGGTGTGAATAATGGCATGTTTGCGAAGATCTGAACGACCAGCAAATGCCTTACCACATACATCACAGATAAAAGGGCGTTCTCCAGTATGCGTTCTCATGTGCGTGGTTAATGTCGAACTATCAGCAAATGCTTTGCCACATATGCTGCACCCAAACGGCCGTTCTCCTGTATGTACAAGTTCATGTCTTGCTAAATGGGCGCGCTGCGCAAAGGTTTTGTTACACACAGGACAAGTATATGGTCGCTCTTTTCTTACAGATCTTGCAGCTAAGGCTAATGATTTCTTGGTGTGTTTTAGCGCATTCTTAGCTCTTCTTTGGAAGAAAGGATTTTTGACGCGGAAGCTCGGAGGTTTAGGTTGTTTGGGTATAGCACGGTTTTCTTGTTCTACTTCAGAATCAATAAGAGCACTATTGGGATCCACAACGTGTACAATGGATATAACATCATCTTGATTAACAACAAGATTCCCTGAGTGATAAACAGACCCTCGTTTTTCAAATATAAAACTGTTTTCATCTGCACTGAAAGCGTAAGTCCCAATACTTGGCCAATGTTGCTCCAAAGACCTTGCTTCTTGGATGCTAGATCCTTGTTCTTTGTCCATTTGATATAAGTTGTCTTCATGCAGCGCACCATTTTGCATCTCAGGATTATTCTGTAATAAATAGAGTCAAAGTTGTTATGTAAAACTTAGTATAGAGACTTGTGAATGGTAACAGAATAAATTACTTAGAACGATGAAGCTTTAAGACTGGTTCACAATAACTGAGAATAGAACCTAGAACAAGAATGACAAAATTAAAATACACGAGTTATACTGTGAGGATTCACAATTAACGGAAGATTTCCTCATGAACAGAAAGGAAGGCTTGGCCAAATTTCAGCTTTCTCATTCTTGTAATTAATGTTCCACACAATAGCTGTGTGTAGGACAGGATTAGAAAGGGAAGAGTGAGACTGAAAACTTCAATGCCATGGCCGGGATATTCAATGTGCTCTTTTGCCATTTGCAGTGGTTCTGTTCCTTGTGTTACACTGAACTTTCATTTTCCTCTGAAGTTTTGTTTTCCTGCTATTTCTGACAAGCAGCCATTCGATGTTTTAAACTTTGATGTGAAATTTAATGTCAAAAACACTATTTCATGTTCGCTGAATAAAACCAATGTGCAAATTTTACAGCATGTCTCCACTGTTCACTCCACCTGCCAATGGCGTCGAGCTGTCTTTGTAGTGGAGGGAAGCAATATCAAACCAGATATTAAAAAAAATAGGATCATGATCTTCCATTTGACGAAAGTTTATTTTCTAAAACTCACACAAGTAACGAGGAATATCTCCGAAATGGTTTGCTCTACAAAAAAGAATTATTTGTACATAAATTGTGCATTTTAGCAAGATCTACATTTTTATATAGTACTTTCATAGTACTCATAGTACTTTCCTAGAAAAGGTAACACAGATTAAATCCAAATTGAACATTCCTAACACCAGAGAAAATCTACTTATAAGAGAAAATCCATTGGAATTATTACAACCTACCTTCAATTTGGAATTAATAGAGGAAATAAGTAAATCAGACACACCAAAAGAAATACAAAAACTTCTAGCTCTGGAAACAATCAATACTAGGTATCCCACAGAAGAATGGCTGCACATATATACTGATGGATCCTCGAAGGAAAACCTTACTGGAGCTGGAGTTACGTGTTCACATTTTTCCTGTTATCATTCTGTTGGCAGACACACAACAAATTATGATGGAGAAATAGAGGCTATATACATTGCTCTCCGACAATTATTAAATCTTCCCTTAAATAAATTTAACAAGGCAGTCATTCTTTCAGATTCTAAAGCTGCAATTCAGGGAATATGTTCAAATACTACAAAGAAGTCAACAAAAATTAGAGAATGCTACAAAATGTTAACACAACTCCAAAAAGTTAATAAGACTGTTCAGCTACAATGGATTCCAGCACACTGTGGAGTCATGGGGAACGAAGCTGCAGACTCACTTGCAAAGAAAGGCACAACAATAAAACAAAATTCTAAATTCAATTTCTCATATTCCTCAATAAAACGCTTGATCATAAAAAATTTTTGTCATTCATATCTACAAGAAATAGAAACAAATGCCAAAGATAAAAAATGGATTACACTACTTTCCAATCCAGATATAATCCCCCAGAGACCACGGAAAACAGCTGTTGCAGCCTTCCGACTATTGACAAATCATGACTGCTTGGCAAGTCATCTCTACAGAATAGGTATCTCAGCCTCACCAATATGTGTCCTGTGTAACGATCCAGCAGAAATGAATGAAGACCACTTGAAGACCTGTGAAGCATTAAGATCAGAAGAAACTACAGTTCAAAAGTATTGGAAAGCACGAATGCTAATGGCTTCATTGCCAGATGCAAGGCACTAGAAAACAACAACAACAACAACATTTTTATATAGTAAGATTTGGTCTCTCCTACGGTTTACCAGTTATGCAAAAGTAATTCAGAGTAAATAGGACTACATAGGCTTTAGCCAGAAAATTCAAGATATACATTTCATTTGCCATAAAAATATCTCAAACATATGGCACTTTAATCAAAATCATTAGAGCTATTTTCAAGAAAATCAAAATTTTCCATGTAAAGGGTACTTTAGAGTGGAGGAATTTTCTTCAGAATCTTAGTGTCGCATCCTTGAAAGACTTGAATACCAATTTTGGTTACTAACCTACTTTTCATTTTTGAGTTATGCTGTCCACACACACAGATGCACGTGCGCGAGCGGACCTTTTTCTAAAGATGCTTTTTTATTTTTTATTCAGGGGCCTCAACATATACATTTCCACTGAAATCTCAACATCTAAATTTTGGGTGGAATACAATACTTCCTCTATTTAACTATACGTAGTAGAGAAAGTAAAAAAAAGTGCCCTTTTCATGGCCCTAAAACCGTCCAATTCCCAGAAATTGCTACCGAGGTGTTCGCAAGTGTTGAGTTGCACGATTTTTTAACAACTTCCAACGTAGTGTCATATAGGACAGTGAATGAATGAAATTGGTGAAATGATGTTCAAGAAAACTTTGTCTGGATAACTCATCCTAAGCGAGATTTGAACCTATGGCCTCTTGGACGTGAGGGAGACACGCTACCACCACACTACAGAGGCAGGCAGTTGCGCGATGATGGATGCTGTGTTTCATATGAGATACTGCAAATGAAAGCTCAAAACAGCCAACATTTCAAGAAGCCTGTTTAAAGCTATTAAAAGTCTATTTATATTCACGCCTGGGTCAGGTGTTTTATACGTCGATACAATCTCTGCGCAAAGAATCGCCGTACGCCAAAAAACTGCCGGCATTGTGTGTTTCTGTCGGTACTCGGTACTGACCATACGCATGTGCCAACAGGTTAGTTGCCACAAACCAACAAATACCATCAGACACAAGTGTTTTTCGACATGCCAAGCAATAGAACAGTTACACTATATGGATCATGTGCACTTAGCTTGAGGATAGCCAAAAATGAAAAACTTTGCTGCACTATAATGCACTGCTGATAGACGAAAGTTGCCATCTTATGTGCTTTTAGAAAGGTAAACCATGAACATTCCTCCTGTGCGTGGTGTAGCGTGGTGCGTGGACTTGGGTATTCACTTTGAACTCGCGTTTGGGGTACATGCACGCACACGCACACACCCACGGACTGTTTTCTAAAAATGCTTTTTGGCGTTCAGGGGGCCTCAAAACATATTTCTGGTGAAATCTCAACATTGAATTTTTGGGTAGAATATAATACTTCCTCTACTTTACTACATGTAGTAGAGAAAGTAAAAGGATTCCTACTTTTTCATAACGTACATGTTCATAATTTTGCTGAATTCCATATGCAGTTTCAAAGAGCCAAAGTCTTACTGTCAGGAAAGTGATGTAGAACAAGTTGTATGAGGGTTAATACAAGATTATTCGATAGCTGGTTTAAAATGTCCCCTGTATACGCATGTTTAAATGTCTAATATTGACTGTGAAAGAGCTCTTTCAACATACAATAATCTTTGGTCAGATAAAAGAATCAATAATACAGCAAAGTACTTAGAAGCCATGCTTGTTTGTTATTTCAATGAATATGCTAAATAAAACATTTGAAATATAAATTATAACATTAATATTTGGTATTTTATTTCAGCGCTTTTACCCTGCTTTGTGCCTTCTTTTTATACCAACATTCCTAATTTTTATTCACCATAAAATTGTGCCCCTACTGATGATAAATGAAATGAAAATTGACAAGGAAATTTTCAGAAGGAAACATTCCAGGCCAAATTCTAAATTGGACGGTTTTCAAGCCTACAAGAGAGCTCAACAGTTTACTACGCTCAGCCAAGGACCCGAGGGACCCCCTCTCCTCGGCTGGCGTATACCGGATCCCCTGCTCGTGTGGTGCAGTATATATTGGTACGACGCTACGTAGTATCAACACCAGACTAAACGAACACAAGAGATGCTGCCGTCTTGGACAATTTGAAAAGTCAGCGGTCGCTGAACATGCTATAGAAGCGGAGGGGGAGCATGTCATCAAGTTTCAGGACACCAGCATTCTATCTAACATCTCACACTACCATGCTCGACTACAGCGCGAAGCCATAGAAATTTATAAACATGCCAATAACTTCAATAGGAAAGAGGAAGCCCTCAAGCTCAACAAAACTTGGTACCCCATCATCGATAACATTAAACAACACAGACAGTCAAGCAACACAAACCAATCAGAATCTAGTAGCGCCCGAGATGCAGCTAGCCCCCTCCCACCAATCGCACTGCCTCAGCGAGCCCCGAGCCAATCAGAGAAGACCCCTCCGTGTATAAATTCCGCATCCCAGACAGTCAACGCCTCAGACGCAACTGTACCTTCACCAAGAAGACTTCGACCATGCCACCGATGATGTCCACCGCAGTAGTGGGCGAAACGTCTGGACCAAGTTACTCCAGCAGACCACGGCAAATCAGCCCGGAAGACTCTTTTAGAATTTCAAACACTGGCCGTGAAAGCCTACGCCTACTCATTCCAGGCCAGTTATGACGACCAAGAAAAACCTGGAAAAAATCTCAGGATGGTCCTGTTGGACTTAGAACTGCAGACCTCTCATTCACAAGTGTTAGTTGTCGTTACTCTGATCTCTTTGGGACATGATCAACATTTTCAATCCCACCACTACAGCAACCCCTTATTAACTTAATTACTAATTTGCTTACATCGTCATAATCGTAACAGCAAGACGGTGTGGGAGGTTCTTCATTTCCACCTTCATGGTTCACCATTCCAAAAATTTGGTCCTTCATGGCTTCTATCTGGAAACCAAAATTTCTAGTTTTAATTCTGCTGCAGCTAATGTATTTCAATAAAACCTATATTTGTAGATTACAGGTAAAGAGTTAAGCTACTATAAAGCATCCACTGGCATCAAATTGGGTGGTTGAAATTGAAAGAAAGTTTTTATTTATAGACGCTCTATAACAGTTGTGGTTCTCACAATCCCATTCTATATATTGACTTGATGTTCGTTTACATGGCATAAATCTACAACATGGGATCAACGATCTTCCTTTCATAGAAGTTTGAAAACAGTGTTGTTGTAATTAATTTAATTTAAAAGGTGAGTTAATTAATAACACTGAACAACACTTACAAAATATTTTTCCGGAACGTGTTTCAAAGGTTAACTTTCCTCCATTATCAACTGGACAATAACGGCGTTTCATGGTGCGGATGGTGATGCTTCTTCTGATGTTTCTTCTGGTAACGGTTCAATGAACGGTTCAGAGTGACATTTTCAGTAAGTACATTGAACCGTTACCAGAAGAAACATCAGAAGAAGGATCACCATCCACACCATGAAACACCATGAAAACCCAGTTATTGTCCGGTTGATAATGGAGGAAAGTTAACCTTTGAAACGCGTCGCGGAAAAATATTTTGTAAGTGTTGTTCAGTGTTATTAATTAACTCACCTTTTAAATTAAATGGGATCAACGGCTTATTTTCCTTCCGAAAGAAGCCATTCTAAGGATTTTTATGCCTGATGAAGTCCATTACTCTGTCAGCTTTGAACTCCCGACCTCAGTACCTGAGGCTAGCATACTCGTATTACCCCTAGACCACAGAAGACGACACTTTGGCTGGTATGAATATACTTATGAGATGCCAAGAACAGAAAGTATGAATGTGGATGATTTTATGACACATTTTGATAATTTTGTACACGAGGTGTCTCAAAAGTTATACTATTTTTTTAAATCCGCATGGTAGGCAGCAAAAGTCCGGGAGTCACAGGGAACCTTGGCCTGAGTGTAGTGGCAGCACAGTAAAATTCCTATGTGCCTACCTTTACCGCTTGGACATTAAAATGGCAGTAACAATGGAGACTCTTGCTCCTACCACCAGTTGTGAAGTTTGCGATGTAATCTGTTTTTCGACAGCAAAAAAATATGGCTGAAATTCCTTGTGAATTGTGTGCAGTGTGTACAGTAAAGACGTTACGTCAAGACCAATGGTTTCTCTTTGGTGTTAATCGTTCATTGAAGGTGTGGAAACGAAAGGATGAGCCAACACCAAACAAGGCAAAAGTTGCTGCATCAACTGGCAAGGTCATGGCAATGATATTCTGGGATTCGAAGGGAGTACTGTTGATCGATTATCTGCCCCATGGGACCACAATGACAGCTGCTTGCTATTGTGAGGTGCTGAAAAAACTCATAAGGGTGATTCAAAACTAAAGGAGGGAAAAGTTGAGCAAAACAGTTTTTTTGTTCCATGATAATGCTTGCCCGCACGCTGCTCGTGAAACACAAGCCCTGTTTGAGCAGTTTCGATGGGATGTTTTCAGTCATCCACCTTACTCCCCTGACCTTGCACCAAATGATTATCATCTTTTTCTGCAACTGCAGCTACATCTCTGGGAAAGCCACTTCGTAAATGACAAGTTAAAACAAGAGGTGGAAATATGGTTAACCAGTTTGGCAGGAGAGTGGTTTGACACTGGGTTAAAAAAACTGCTATCACGGCACCAAAAATGTATTGAGATTCAAAGAGATTATGTAGAAAAATAGTTACTAAACGTAGCTTTCAAAATATATGCTTTTTAAAATATTTGAACGTTTTGTTATTTTTTAAAAAAATAGTGCAACTTATTTTTGAGGCAACCCTCGTGAATAAAAATTTGCTTTCAAAGTGAGACATGCCTATCATCATGTCCCATACACATGCCACTAGCTGTGCAAAAACAGCTGAACAAAATTATTGCAATTCTATGTGAACAGCCTGTTGTAGATTGTATGATTTCAGTTTGTGTAGTCACAATAGTGCAGGAAACATCGCATTTCAGCAGTGTTTCATGGATATTTTAAAAAACCATGTGGACATTTTAATGAAATTGTAATTTTCAAAACAATCTTGTTACAATGACAAAAATATGTGATCAATAAAACTTTGGAGGATAAAACAATAATAACTGTATTTAAGACAATTCTACTCATGAGACAGTCAATGGTTTTTTTAATCTGGAGTTAATAATTATGTTTAACCTATAAGTAAAAACAGTGACACCAAGAACTTAATTTAATAGAAGTTACATGCAGCTACTCACTCTACTTACTAGTGAGCACAAAGGCAGTACAGGCATTACTGGCCTGCAATGAACTTTTGGTTGATGGTGGATATAAATATGTCACCATTGCAAATACTACTGCAGCTTGATTTAATAATTATTTTCTTAACACAGTTGTAAATAGACTCTTAGTTTGTTTATGGAATATTATCAGTACCTCACTGGCATTAAAAACACTGGGTTCCTGCGGAGGTTGACTCTTAATATAATTCCGTAGAGTTGCATCCGATAATTCACATTGTTCTTTGAACTCGTAGGAGCGTTCTGCTTGATACACACAATTATCACAGATGAGTGTCGGTAAGCCATCGCCAGGATATATCTGTAAAGGAACGAACACGTAATTATTACATCCTACATAGGAAACAAATATGATATTATGTTTTCTGCTCTCTAATTTATTTCTGGCTATACAAATTACTCCTACAAAAGTTAATTTTTCTAGCTACTTCATTTTAATTGAGATTAAAAGTTTGCAGAAATAGCTTCATTACACATACAAAAGGAATAGTAACAGTTAAATGTTTAACAACTTGGTACCATAATATGCTGGCCTTAAAATTTTGGCCCACCTCTGTAGCTTGGTGGTAGCATGTCTGGTTCACATCCAAGGGGTCGTGGGTTCAAATCTTGCTTAGGGTGAGTTATCCGGATAAGGTTTTTTCTGAGGTTTTCTCTTATCCTAGGAAGACAAATGTTGGGTAACTTAAAGCTCTATGGACCTTGGGTTCATTTGAGCATCATTTCACCCATTTCATTCACTCACCATCTAATATGACACTATGTCGGAGAATGTTAATTTAAAAAAAAATACCTTGAAATAATGTACTCTTTCCATGCACACAGGACAAACAACTGAAAGTGAACAGGACTTTAAAAGAATGACAACAAAATAAACCATTAATGATGGATATCTTGGAAATAGATGCAATGAGAAAGGTTTTTTAAAGATACATATTTTAAAGAGATCTTCCATTTTTTGTGTCTTTTGCTCAATATTTACTAGTACATTCCTTCCAAAAAAAGAGCCCTATCAGCCTATTCCTAAATACAAGATGTACATTTTATTTGTCATGTAGACATCTTTACTATTGGATACTTTAATCAGATTCATAGAGCCACTTTTGAAAAAATCAAAAATGTAAAAAATTGTTCCATGTATGTAAAGGGTAATTTGTGGTATTTCAGACCTTTTTCTAAAAATACTTTTTTTTTATTCAGGGTCCTCAAAACACATTTGAAATATCTTTATCAAATTTTGGGTGGAATGCAATACCTTCTCTATCCACTAAATCTACTTGCACATTACATACGGTAATAAACAACAACAATAATAGTAATAATAATAATAATAATAATAATAATAATAATAATAATAATAATAATAATAATAATAATAATAATAATAATAATAATAATAATAATAATTCATTACAGAAAAAAATTTTCTGGAATGGTTTTTATACTCATTTTTTGTGGCTATGTAGAAATAATGGATAGGACACTAATACAACAGCCAAATTTTAAAAAGGATGCTCGCTATATGTGTATAAACTTCAAATCTGAATACTCTTCAGATGGCACACTGTGAAACAAAAAATGGACAAAACATTTCAGAAGTGTGCAGCTTGAAGTATTATTTTTCCCAACATGAAATACCTTGTTAATAGCTAAGGCTATATGAAGTGAATTAATATAAATATTTCAGAACTTATTACATTTTTTCTGAAGTAAGCTTTCATCTACCTCTTATGGTTTCATGAGTTATAACAATTCAATCAAAATCAAATGATCTTAAAAGATATTTTAACCATAATTGCATCTCACTTTTGAGGTAATAAAAATGCTTTATTAAAAAGAAACGTATATGAAGGGTAGTTTGGGTTGAGATTTCCTTAGACTTTTCCCACCTTCTTGCTTTTTAATTTAGCATCCTTTGATTGGGTAGCTTATATCAGGGCTGTAAAAGAACAAAATGCTTGAAAGGATGCTCAAATGGGCCAAAGTCTCTAGAGCTTAGAATTACCTGACATTCATGCTCTCAGGATAAGGGAAAATGCCCAAAAAATTTCATCCAGTTAATTCAGCCTTACCAAGATGGAACTCAGGTTCCCTTGAATGTGAGGCAGACATGCTATCGTCACACTAATTAGTGAGCTAGAAATTCTCTTGTCATATCCTTCTAAGATGCTGAACTTGCAGGTGGCTTGAAAAGTTCTCGGAACGGAATAGAAAAAAAGTACTTACGTCACTGAAACTTTTTTATTTTTCAATGTGGTCTCCTGATAGATTAATGCACTTGATCCAGTCCATGTCTGCAAAATAGTTGTCAACTCCAGCTATCAGTTCATTTGAAGTAAATCTTCGTCCACCAAAGAAAACTTTCAGCTTTGGGAAGAGATAGAAGTCTGATGGAGCCATATCAGGCAAATAAGGCGGATATGGCAACAATTTCCTACCTTAGTTCATGTAATTTTGCCATGGTGATGGCCATGTGTGCATTGTCTTCATGGAAGATGACTTTCTTCCTTGATAAACCTGGCCTTTTTTCACATATCTTTTGTTGTAATTAGTCCAGAAGTTTAGTATAGTATTCTCCAGTAATTATTTGCCCAGTGGGGAGGTAATCTACAAACAGAATTCCCTTCACATCCCAAAACATTGATGCCATAATTTTTCTGGCCAAAAGAATTGTCTTTGCTTTCTTTGGTGGTGGGAAATCACTATGTTTCCACTGCTTTGACTGTTTTGTCTCTGGGGTATAGTAATGGATCCAAGTTTCACTTGTGGTCACAAACTGGTGCAAGAAATCTGGTTCGTTTCTCCATTGTTCCAATATTTCCATTCACATTCACTTTTGATCCAGTGTCAAGAGTTATGGCACCCATCTCAGATAATTTTTTCAGATCTCAAATCTCGATTTTTTCCATCTTTGCAAATCACCACGCAGGAACAACAATAGAGCCATATCACTGAAACAGCTCTCTTCTAAGAGCACTGAAGTGACATGTGTTTACTGGCAACAATGAATACCACGTGAACAACTCGCACTAGCGCTGACCTGTCAAAATGATTCCGAGAACTTTTCAAACCAACCTCGTAGATTGGGTTTCTGGTTTTTAGTTACGCTGCTTACAGGTAGGCATATGCTGTATAAATGTTTTTTTCAGGTATAGAAGCATGTGTATTTTTTTAACTATCTGCCAATTGTCAGGATCACATCAGTGTTGCACACTTAAAAACCATTGGTCTGGGCTGGATTTGAACACATGATCTTGGGATCAGTAGGCCAGCTTCTAACCAGCTGAGCCACCCAGACCGACGTTTTTTTTTCCCCCATGTGAAACCACAGAATGTCACTTTATTTTACAAAGTAAATGTAAGATGTAATTCATTTTCTAATGAAAATAAATCAAATCTTTATAGTACTACATTTCAGAAGTGAAACAACTAAATTGTAAAAACAGCTGATACAGCAACATTGGTCAGCCACGATATGAGTGCAGTTAGATAAAGAAATCATTAGAGATGCTGCTTCTGAACACTAATGTGAAGGCATCAGAGTTTAGCACTGCTTTCATTGTGCAACTGTACATTCCCAGTATTGTGTCGCCCCCTTCATTTCCCTAGGACTGAAAGCCTTGACAACTTTACACACTGTCAACAAAACAGTGATGCCCTCCTCTAAATGCACTCATACCATGGCTGAGTAATAACTATGTTTTCCACCAAGAAGTGACAGTGTGAACCAAGAAAGTCACAATACACATTAGTGATGTTACCAACAATAGGAAAGGTCACACCATGAGATCAAGCTCTCTCTATCACACATCTGAACTACAGTAGAGCCTCAATATCCAAGGTAAGGAGAACCTACAGTACCTCGGATAATCAAAAACTCGGATAACATGCACTCTGTCAAAAATAAAGAAGGAAACTTATGGTAAACTGGTGAAATGAATGAAAATATGGTCAAAGATATGACAAAAAAGGCATCTGCTGTATTATCAAGTGAAAAAACGATATAGATACAAATAAAAATAAAATAAAATTAAAAAATGAAAAGAAAAAAGACCTGCAGTGCATACATAGAGTCCAATAAAGTTAATTCTTCGAGAAGTCCCACCCTTACATTTGTTTGTGCACCGTTTCTATTTTTGCGCATCACACTTTGAAAAAGGGACCTTGATTAATCCGGAACTTGGTTAGTTTGGGCTCAGATAACCATGGCTCTACTGTACTTCAACTCCATGCATCTTTGCATATAGCATGGGCATCGCAAAGGGAGGAGGGGGGGGGACCTCTGGAATCTAATACATTCAATGTGCAATCAATTACTGACTATTGGACTATTATTTTATTTTAATTTTGATGTAAAGAACAATATTTAACACAAATTAAATTATTGACAGCAAATACTAAACTTTTGACAACAAAATAATGAACTAATATTGTTTGATTGCAAACTTTCAACATGTGGCCCCCCCTGGAAAAGGGTCTTCCGACACCCATGGCATCTAGTTGGCCACACCTAAGGTCCCATTTATGCATGCGATTGCATCTCATACAACAAGGAATGATGGGATACAACAGAATTTGGAATGGTCCATTTATATAGGTGGATTGTGACAAGAACAATAACACAGTTGTAAAGTGAACGTCTGAATGCTTTATTTATCTAATACAAAAGAACAAATATAAACAATACAAAGTATAGGTAATAATGATTACACAGTCTTCCATGGTCTTTGCCCATTACTCATTACATTTCTGGTATGGGCTGCATCTTGTTGGCTTTTTTAATAAATTAAAAAAAGAATTTAAAAATGATGTCAACGTTTCACCACATAGTATGTTTGGCTTGCTCTAATTGGCCTCGCTGTCCCGTCCCACTTGCAATCCTATTGGTTCCTTCTCCTCCAATAGGAAGTCCTGCTAATAGGGTCTTCCATATCATGTTGAGTGGTTTGCCTGTGTCACGGTCCAGACTGCTCTTTTCTTTAAATATTTTTATGGTTTCCCTCATTCTGTAACAATTTCTCTCAATAAATGCGGCAAAACATCAGCATAATTTTTAATTTTTTAATTTCTTAAAAAAGCCAACAACATGCAGCCCATACCGGAAACCATGAAAGAAGTTATAGATAATAATAAGCTTAGACAGAAATCACTAACTTTGTATTGCAATATGGAGCAGGACGAAAGTCTGTTTACTCTTAAGATATATTTTGATATGATAAAAGACAGTCATTCATGCAAAACATCATTATAAACAAGAATATATACCAAGTAAAAGAACACCATAATGTGAATACAGAACAATTAAGTATATTTTGGTTACAATACTAGTAATAGCTTCCTGTGTAGAACACAAGATTAAGCTATATTGGAAGTATGAGGGTCATTCTGAAAGTAGTGAGCAACAATTTTTAAAAAGTCTTACCTTTATTTTTTAGATAAACCAAGCACATCATCGTAATCTACAGACTTTTCTCTCAGATTTTAATATAGTCTCTATTTCTTTGCACATATTTTCTCCATTGTCCCACAAGTTTGAAAATATCCTTAAGATAGCACTCCATTCCAGCTACAGGAAGATACTGACGCACTGCTTTTTGAACATCCTCCACCATCTCATAGTGCCTGCCTCGCATCTGTTCCTTGACAGAACCAAAAAGATAGTAGTTGGAGGTGCGAAGTCGGGACTTTAGGGACCACATGGAAGAGTTTTCCATCCAAATGTTCTGATCTTCTCCACTGTGATACAGGCAGTGTGAGGATACACATTATTCTGTTGCAGGGCGATCTTCTTTCCAGGGTGCTTATCGCGCAATGCACAATGGAGCTTCCTAAGTGCCTGGATATAACAGGCAGCATATATGGTTTGTCCAAGTTCAAGAAACACAACCAGAATGCAATCCTGTGCATCCCAGGAGGTGCTACTCATAACCTTCCCAGCAGTGGCACATTCTTCGCTTTCATCTTCGATGGCAAATCCAAATGGTACCATTCCATACTACGGCATCTTGTTTCAGGCTCGTAATGATGGACCAACTTTCATTGCCTGTCACAATACTTATCATGTGTTGCACCCACATGAATTTCTCTACTCTTGTACTAACCATTCTTACAAACTCTTCTTCCTCTATCTTCTTCATGTTAGTCAAGATAAACCTTTGCAGGAATTATCTTACTATTAATTTTCTTGTAGGTGCAAGGGGAATATGGGAATACAGTACACTTTGAGCGATAGTCAAATGTTTTAAAGCTTTAAAATTCTGTTCTTTTTGCATCGCCAACAGATAAAAAAGTGAATAACAACCTTCTTTGAGAAAAGTTTAAGTACTGCAAAATTCACACAAATAACAAGGAATATCTCTGAAATGGTTCACTCTACAAAAAAAATTTACTTGGACATAAATTGTGTGTTTTAGCAAGATCTACATTTTTTGTATAGTAAGATTCAGTCTATCTCTTATGGTTTACCAGTTATGCAAAAGTCATCAGGAGTAAACTGGACTATATAGGCTATAACCAGAAAACTCAAAGTATACATTTCATTTGTCACAAAAATATCCTACATATGGCTTTTTAATCAAAATTATTAGAGCCATTTTTGAGAAAATCAAAATTTTCAAAAAAGTTTTCAAGCAAAGGGTAGTTTAGGATGGAAGAATTTTTTTCCAAATCTTTGTGTTGCATTCTTGAAAGATGTTGAACTTCAATACAAACTTTGTATTTTTGTTGTTGAGTTATGCTGCGCACACACACATACACACAAACCTTTTTCTAAAAATGCTTTCTCTGGATTCAGAGGGTCTCAAAATATATATTTCCAGTGAAATCTCGACATTGAAATTTTAGGTCCCTGTTCCCCTGTTACTATATGTACTAGAGAAAGTAAAAATCATCTTTATTATGAGATCTCTGAAGAAGATTTTGATTGATGGTTCTCTGAATTTTGTGGTCTTGGTAAATAAACGTGTGACCCAATGGGCACACACTTTTCAATAACCTAAACCTTGTGTCATTTCTTGCACTGCACTATGTCCTATTGCAAGATGTGCAGCAATTTCATCTACACTGACACGCCAACCTGCTCTAAGCTCTTTCCTTGTTGTGATCCTTGGAGGCAGTGCGCAGGCAACGACCTCAAGGCTCACCTTGAGTACTTGTTTTTCCATCTTGAAATGCTTCACCTATCTTCTAATACTGCTAGCATCCATGCAGACATTTCCATAGACAAGTTGAAGTTTGAGGTGAATTTCAGCCACAGATTTTCCTTCTTTAATAAGGAGTTCAATTACAGGACACTGTCAAAATGAAACATTGATGTTCGCTATTTTGTAAATACTGCCTGCAGTTGTCAAAGAATCTAGTGATGTCACAGCATGGCAGCATATGGTGTAAAGTCTGTAGATTACAATCCTGCAGTTCTTTTTGTTACATTATTGGATTTTGACTTTTAACAATAGGTTGGTCACAACTTTCAGTATGAAAGAATATCTACTCACTGGTGACAATGCGACCAACAAATCCTAACAATGGTTTTTAGTGTTATTTAATACATGCCTTAACTTTATTTACTTGCAATACTTATAGCCATATGGTTGTTTAAACCATGGGAAATGTCCATTTAAATGCCTGTACACTCAGGTTCCTAAGAAATGATGATCAAAAAAGGGTAAGTTATATAGAGGTGAACAAATCATTCAAGAGAAACTGCAAGAATTTTTGAAAGACTTACCTAAATGTAGAAAAAGGAAGACCTACACATGTACAGTGCCTATTTTCTACCTTGATCCACAGCAGGGCGTCACAGTGATGCCGGCAGCATACCAGATCTTTCCCCCTTCCTATTTCACCTCCTGCCTGACAATTGTGCAAATTGGTGCATCATGAGTGCTAGTGTTCCAGTGTTAGTGTATTTAAGTGTGTTAGTGCTGTAATAATGCCAAAAATGAGTTTACTTTAGAACACAGAATCTTCATGTGTGATTCGTATGTAGGAACAAAGTGACACAGCTATTGAGAAAGATTCCCTGATATTCGTATGCCTCACAGAGGTACGGTTCGTAATCTGGTGAAAAGATTTAAAAAAATGGGTTCTGTTCTTGATCAGAGACTGAAAGTAAAGTGCCGGGTTCTTACAGAGGACAAAAGTGAAGTCCAAGAAAATCTTTAAGTATGCTAGTGCAGGAATCAGGGGTTTCACAATTCTCGGCTTGGAAAGCCACTAAACTGTTAAAATTATTAAATGGCCATATATCAACACAAAACAACAGGTACTGGGAAGCAAAAAAACCAGATCTTATACACTAAATGCCATTGTATGACCAAGAAGTCTGATGTGTTGCACTAACATAATTTTCTCTATTCTTGCACTATTCTTACAAACTCTTATTCCTATATCTTCTTTGTGTTAGTTGAGATAAACATTTGTCGAAATTATGTTATTGCTTATTTCCTTGTAGTTGCAAGGGAAATATGGAAATACAGTAGGCTTTAAGCGAGTCAAATCTTTTAAAACTTTGAGATGCTAATATATGAAAAAATGAACGATGTTGCATTTGAGGAAAACTTAGGTTTCCCGAAAGTGACACAAATAACAAGGAATATCTCTGAAATGCTTCATTCCACAACAAAATTTATTTGGACATAGATTGTGTGTTTTAGCAAGATCTACATTTTTGTATAGTAAGATTTGGTCTATCTCTTACAATTTATTTAAAAATCATCCAGAGTAAACAGGACTGCCTAGACTATAGCCAGAAAATTCAAGATAAATATTTCATTTGTCATAAAAGCATCTTAAACATATGTCATTTTAATCAAAATCGTTGGAGCCAATTTCAAGAAAATAAAAAATTTTCCATGTAAAGGGTAGTTTACAGTGGAGTAATTTTCTTCAAAATCTTTGTGTTGCATCCTTGAAAGACTTAAACTTAAACACTAACTTTGGATTTTAACCGACTTTCTGTTTTTGAGTTATGCTGTCCATAGACTGACACACAGATAACACACACAGACCTTTTTTATAATTTTTTTTATTCAGGGGGGCCTCAAAACATGTATTCCCGGTGAAATCTTGACATCAAATTTTTGGGTGAATACTATACTTCCTCTACCTTACTATATGTAGTAGAGAAAGTAAAAATTGGTGTTTTGTGTGCTGTGAATGCACACAGAATTATAGGACCTATACTCTGTTCAACAAGAGATTAGAGGAGACGTGAACAAAGCCACGTGCGTTTTGACCACAGCGCGCCCTCTTGACGTTTTCGCCGTGTAAATAGTCCCTTGAAGAAATACTGTTACTAAGGTCTGAAATGTCACTTAATGTTTGCTAAAGCATGCACTAAGTGTACTAAGCATAGTTAAAGTGTAAGAATACGCAGTTAAGTGAATCTGTAACCAGCCTAATTCATTCTGCGCGCGCATTATTCAGTACGAAAGTAACATGGCGGAACAAGTGAGTTGTGAAACATAAGCGCGGCAAACCGTTGCGAAGTGGTGAAAAGACAACAATATTGAACGTGTTTAACAAGTTCTGCGAGAAATATCCCGAACTTGCTATCGAAGACGCGATGAAATTAACATCCGAGTTTACCGGTGTGTCAGTTGCAAGTAATGACAGCACACGCAAATAAAAATGTTCTTTGTTAACAATGGACCCCCACCTTAAACAAAGTGCCGTTGGCAGTTAACTCTGATCCCGATCTTACAGATTTAAAACGAACTTCCCTCCACAAGCTGCTTTTGGAGATTGGTTTCGAGATTGTGAGCAGGAAATGAAAAAGTGTTATTGTGGACAGAGATGACGTAAGTAGCAGTTAATTTCCATGTGCTACATGTTATTTGGATCAAGTAAATATATCCTTTTAGTAGTGTAAAATGCATATTATACCTACGCGTAGCGGTAGGTAACTGTGTTGCGTCATGGGCAGAGATACAGGAGAATATTATCACACCATTCCCGGAAGAATTGTGTGTTACTGAATGTAAACAGGCGCATTTTCAACAAGATTTGGCTACAGCACATACAGCTGATCTGTTGCTTCAATTAATTGAATAAGAGAGAGTCATCAGTAAGGAAATATGGCCAGTGTAATCCCCAGATATTACCGTATGTGATTTTTATATATGGGGGAACTTAAAGAATGAAGTGTATCAGAACAACCCTCATACGTTAGAAGAACTGAAAGACAATATACAAAGAGAAATTGCACAACTTCAGAAGATGAATTAATGCGAGTGAATGCTAATTTTTTTCGAAGGTGTGACAGATGTGTGGCGGCACAAGAAGATCAGTGCCAACACCTCGTGTGACAAAGGTATGTGTTTATTGTAATTATCATTTGCATGATAAACCTATGCAGTTCGATTTAAAGGTCTGTGGATAGTTGACTCTGCCAGCAAGCAGCTGCCAGTCCACCACTAGAACCCTTCATTGGCAGGACGGATCACGGTCGAAAATATGGCACTGTATTAAACAGTTTCAAGGTCAGAAACATTATTTAGCACTGTAATTTAAACTTTTTTTTGTACGGATGAGGAGGGTATCAGAACATTTTTATTTTCAAATTGCTCTACACAATGCAGTTTTAGGTATACATTGGGAAATTTGGTTACTTCCTTATAAATAGGAAAATAAGATTTTTTTTTTTTTTTTTTTTTTGTTTACATGCATAGATATAAAGAAATTAAACATTCAAATCAATACTGGTAAAGATATAAGCTAAAAATGTCATATTTTGCACTCATATGACTTTCTCTACTCTTGTATTAACCATTCTTACAAATTCTTATTCCTTTATCTTCTTCGTGTTAGTTGAGATAAACACTTGCAGATATTATCTTATTGCTTATTTCCTTGTAGGTACAAGGGGAATGTGGAAATACACTAGGCTTTGAGCGATAGTTAAATCTTCCAAAGCTTTGAGATTCCATTCTCTTTGCATGGCTAAGATATCAAAAAATTGGTACTGATCTTTCATTTGATGAAAGTTTAATTATTCCAAAACTCACACAAATAACAAGGAACATCTCGGAAATGGTTCATTCCACAAACAAATTTATTTGGACATAAATTGTGTTTTAGCAAGATGTACATTTTTTGTATAGTAAGATTTGGTCTATCTCTTACGGTTCACCAATTACACAAAAGTCATCCAGAGTAAACAGGACTACATGGGCTATAGCCAAAAAATTCAAAATATACATTTCATTTGTTATAAACATGTCTTAAACATATGGCATTTTAATCAAAATCATTAGCCATTTTCGAGAAAATAAAAATTTTTGAAAAATTATCATTGTGAAGGATAGTGTAGGGTGGGGTGATTTTCTTCAAAATCTTGTGTCGCATCTTTGAAAGATATTAAACTTAAATACCAAATTTGGTTTTTAACAAACTTTTCACTTTTGGGTTACGCTGTTCACAGAGACACACAGACCCTTTTCTAAGAATGCTTTTTTTGGGTTCAGGTGCCTCAAAACATATATTTCCAGTGAAATCTCAACATCAAATTTTTCGATGGAATACAATACATCCTCTACTTGCTATATGTAGTAGAGAAAGTAAAAATTGAAGTAAATATTATAACTAAAAAGTGAAATTATAAGAGACTAATTTTTTAGAAAATATAATTGCACTGTGTGGAGCATTTTTTCAAATGGTAAAATTAAATTAATAAAAATATGAATATCTCTGGAACCAATCTGTACAGATGTATGACATTTCAAATACACTGACACCATGCCACATTAACATTTCAAATGAGTTGATACTTATGGGTATCCATAAGTAGTTGTTTGTTTATTTGCTCCTGTGGTCTCATCCTGAGCAGAACTCAGGAACATTGAACACAGACAACTGTAGAACATGCAGGATATACTCACCGCCACGAATGCCTGTTTTCTCCTTGATAATGCAAGAAAAAATTAAAAACTGTAAACTATCACCATTTCAAAAGTAAACCTTGCAACATGCATTACAGGAGGTCATCAACAATGGATAAATGTAACTCACCATCACATCTAATCTGCCTTATGTAGTGAATATTTACCTGTTGGTAAGATATTAAAGGATTCTTCCATAATGTACAGGAAGTAAGTAAGTACGAGGACAAGTCAAATCAAAACCGGAAAACTGGTATACAAAATCTAAACCTCTGATTGCGATCAGACCTGGTACGCATACACGTGGACTCTCCCACCATCAATTAGCACTGTCTCTTGACTTCATGTTACCCAACAGCACGGTATGGGTGGCCCCTATGTTGGAGTGTACCAAAGAAGAGCAGCACAGAAAGATCCGTTTCCTGCACAGTGAAGGCACGAAACCAAAAGAAATCCATCAAGCATGTTGGCACAGTATGGGGCTGCATGTTTATCGCAGACTCAGGTGTTCGGAATTCAGCAGCGGCACAAGTTTGGCAGATGTGCCCAGGCCAGGCACATCGTGTCATGGCAGTTGAAGCTATTGCAGCAGCAGACAAGATTAATCCTGCAGGATAGACAGGTCACCATCGATGATATTGCAGTGCAATTAGGTCTGCTCACCATATTGACCACGATGAGCTGAAGTACTGGAAAGTGACCTCAAGATGGATACCTTGTCGGCTGACTCCCGAAATGAAGGAGAGACTGTCAGTGCCTGTCAGGAGCTGCTGCTCTGCTATAAACTTGAAGGTGACACATTTCTGAAGTGGATTGTGACTGGAGATGAATCATGGGTCCATCACTACCAACTAGATGATGATGATAATAATAATAGTAGTAATAATAATAATAATAACAATAATAATAATCTTTGCACTCCATCACTCTGGTACCTGGAAGCTAAACCAGAGCATGTATGTGCTTTTTTATTAATTTGTTACAGAATACATTAACAGATCGTTTCACAATTTTACAGAGAAAGTTTAACAACTAAACACATAGGTTTAAAACATGTCGCTGTGAAATGATACGAGCAAAGATCTAACAATTCTGATCCTGGAATTATTTTATCTGAGCTCTTGTAGTTGATCATGTCTGGTCTTTTAATTCTCCTGTATTCCATCCAGGATTCATTTGGGTTCTTAGATGGTCTGAGTCTCCTTCACTCGGCCCATGTCTTCCTTTTGACATCCAAAATTTATTTCGTCTGCTCGAGTTGGTAATCAAATGTGCATTGCTTCAGCTTGTTTGGTTAAAATGTGGCTCTGCTGGTGTTCTTGAGAGTTTTGCCGATCTTTGGCTAGGTTGTTAATCTTCTATTGCAGCAAATCTTGGTAGTCGAGATATTTTTTGGATCACTGAGATGGCAGTTTTGCTTACAGCATCTGTCATTTTGCATAAAATTTTAAGGTCTGGTGGATTCCTCAAAATATCCAAAATTCCTTTCCTTTCCAGCTTAAGTGCCCTTCCATAAGGTGCATTCAAAAAGAAATGAGCCAAAGACATAATTACAGAAACCAGTGCCTGTATGTTAGAAGTATTGGCCCTGGCTGTTGAGACACTTGTCCCACTGTGACAAAAGACGGTGAATGGCTGTCTCATAAAAGTCCCGGGACTGCGATGTGAGCCAGTTCCGCACGTACAGCTGGACATCATCATCTTCCGAGGTGAATCGTTTGTCCCTCAGAACCTTTTTAAGGGGATCAAAAATGGTGTAATTACAGGGAGAGAGGTCTAGACTGTATGGAGGGTGGCAGAGAACCTCCCATTTGAATTTCTGCAGGAGTGCCACGACTGTGTTGGTCATATGAGACTTTGCATTGCTGTGGAGCAGAATGACCCCACGGGTGAGATTGCCTGGTCGTTTTGATTTGGTCACTTGGCAAAGGCTGGTCAAGGATTGCAAGTAACGCTGGGCATTCCCTGTTGTCCCATAATGCAGGAAGTGTATCAGAAGGGGGCCATCTTGGACAAAGAAGAATGTCAGCATAACCTTTCCTGCACTTGTGTGGATGGCCTTGGCTTTTATTGGTGGTTTTCACCCTGGATGCTTCCACTGTGTCGTTTTGATTCTGGTTGGAAGTAATGACACCATGACTCATCTCCAGCCACCACTCGTGCCAGGAACTCATTCCCTTCCCTAGCATAGCGCTGAAGATGACCAAGACAGTGGGTCATTCGACATGCTTCCTGGTGTGGTTGAAGACTGTGGGGCACCCATTGGGCACACACTTTGCGCAAGAGCAGTCGTTCCTTCATGATGGTGTGAACACTTCCGACGCTCAATCCGACCTCGGCGGCTATGGCTTTCACTGTCACTCAGTGGTCCCGGATAATGAGCATCAACCAGCTGGACGATGTCATCAGTAATGCAGTGTGGTGCTCCAGACTGTGCATCATCGGCTAACAACACCCATCCTCCCTTGACGCACTTGTGCCATGCCTTGACCCTCGCCGTACACTTGTGACATTCATCGATATGTCCGTTCCCCTTACTCCTTCCACTGTCAGAAAACGAACAACACCTCTTTGCTCTTCTTTTGACGCCTCCATTTCACTGTTTGCAATGCAACTGGCAGCGTTGGACGATTGATTGATGCTGCTGCTAACTTTGTATAGTAGCGACAGGCTGTGAACTTCCACGCTCTGGTCGGAACAACACTTCATTACACGTGCCACGATATTACCATTCTGTCACCGGTTTGCACATACCAGACTCCGTCTTGTTTCTTTTTGAATGCCCATTATACTATCAGGTCTTTATATTTAAGGCATTTGAATATGACATGCTCAGGGGTATCCACAGTATTACAATCTTCACTTATATCTGTAGATTTTCTCTTTATTTTTTGTAGATATGTGTTGAACGGTCCATGATCCATGATGAAATGCAACAAGCCCTGCATGGGATGCAAGTTCTTGAGCTTTAATCTATCTTTCACATTAGGGAATACATTATATGTTCTCCTGCCAACAGTTTTTTCATCCCATGATGATACCAACTAGATGCCAAGTGTTCCAGAATGGAATGGCAGAACCCATCATCGCCAAAACCAAAAAGGTTCTGTAGCCAGCCATCAGCACAAAAGGTGATGCTGATCTTGTACTGGGACCACAAGGGTCCCATAGTGAAACATTACATAGAAAAGGGCAAGATAGTGACCAGTGCCATCTGTAGTGAATTGATGTATGACATTCTGAAACCTACCATATGTACCAAGCTCCACAGACTCCTGTCAACAGGGGCTCTTATCCAGCATGACCTCATATGGCTCATGCGACTACCAAGAACTTACATCTGGAGTGCCTACCCCATCCTACCTTGCACCCTCCATCTTCCAATCTTTGGCCCACTGAAGGACTTCATAGGCAGCAACAAGTTCGTGACTGACACGGAGGTGAAACAGACAGTGCAAGAGTGGTTAGGTGCACAGTCAAAAGATCTTTTTTTTCGACATATCCAAGCTCTCCTGACTCAATGGCGGAAATATATTGAAAAGCAGGGGGACTACTTTGAAAAACAGTGTACTTGTTTCAACTCTGTCTGTAGTAAAGGAGCTGTAAAAAACATTTCCGGTTTTCATTTGACTCACCCTCGTACAAATGATTTTACATCTTTCTTAAAAGATTTTATATTGATTAGGATTGGCTAATAGTTTTAGGTTATTTATTTGTCTATGCAAAACGCCTGCATGCCTCACACTGTAGTCATGCGTAAAAGCATCTTTTTAATTTTCTTTGAAATTTTTCTTTTAGAGTTACTGAAGTTTTTATTGTTTTATTCCACTCTCTTATTTTAATGTAAGTTCTTGTGCTACTCACTGTTCCTGATACTTCCTAAGAAATTGTGGAAGTTGTTTTGTTGCGTTGCTTTTCACTGCCTCAATCAGTAATTCCACGATCTTTTAATCCTATGTTTATCATGAGACACACAATGCCCATGCAGGTTTAAAAATAACCCAGTGGAGTTTCATGTAAGTTAGAATTAAATTTTGTCTTGAAACAGTGCCAAACCAGTCAATGTTGTCAGTTGGCATCATTACATAATATTATGCTATTGTTGCTTCTATTAACTATAAAGCATTAGCTTAGGTCATTTAGGAAGTGGGTCTTGCCTTTGGTAACAATGTTCCCATCTTTCACAAATCTGTATATCTTTCAGAAATAAGAAGTATTTATGCAGTGTTTTTGTTGTTTTTGTATAGTAGATATCACACCCATACTCATCTCAACAACTCATTTTATTTATAAGTGGAGCTGACAAACACAATGAAAGAGAAGCTATTACCAATATCAGTGACGTAAACACCCCATTAATAATAGTCATAAAGGGTTTTTGAAAACAAGGTTACACCACCTTCTCTCTAGGTTATCCAGATTGGCAGTACTAACATACTGTGATGCGCATAAACTAACTGTATTATGAGGCCATGTGACTTTCAAATGAATCGTGCGACCATGTGACATATTTTTCCATGTTATATAACATGAAATATAATGCTACTGTTGCACCATATGGTATAAATGCTCCCATTTAACTCAATCTTTTAGATCACATTGCCCGACATGAAGTCCCATGCATAAATGGGGCTTAACTTATATATTAATGAGTAAAGGTGGGAAGCGAGTACATTTTTCCATAGGTATACTGCACGTGGACTTTACTGTTGTTGCTCACGCATGTAAACAACTGCAGTTAAGTACAGCTGACCATGAAAACTGTCTCACTGTAGCACAACCTACAAGCAAACTAAAGAACACTATCACTCCACGTCTACAGCTCACTGCGAGAAGAAACAAAACAGTCGCATTATACTACACCTTGACCATGGGTCTGCATACACTAGCAAGGCAATGCTTCACTAGTTCGCAGAGTACTACATTACACTGTTTTCGACTCTTACTGCAAGTGGCAGTTGTTTGCACATTTGATGGCCATGCTGTACTTCTGACGTCATTCATACTCTGCGTCCAGCTAACCTGTACTGCATGCGAGAGCACATCCCTCCAGCCTTTATTAATGAGTGTGTAATCCAATAACACTATACTTTTACATATGTACTTGTATTAGTGCCAGAGTTAGATCGTAATTTAATTTAATGTGCCCTGGATTGTTAATAAGAGCAAGAACTAAAATAAATGAAAAGCTCTTATGTGTTACATTTACATGTCTTTCTTTACCACTTTAGGACTTTGTTTATATAGATCTACAAACTATTCTTACAAAAGCTTATTTTTCTTCTTCTTGTTCTTCACTTCATGGCCTACGCAGAGTGCATGTTCCATCCCACAATACTTGCTCCTTCCATCTCTTTTTGGGTCTACCAAAATCTCTCTTTCCTTGTGGTTTATATTGGAATGTAATCTTAGGCAGTCTTGTTTCACACATTCTTTGTATATGTTGCATCCATTCCTTTTCATATTTTTCAGTTTTGCTACTTATTGAGTGTATGAGGTGTCTTCAAAATGAAACCAAACTTTTGCTTTATCAGCTTTATTGCTTATTATACAACATTTTAAGCACTGTCCCCTTCAAAATGGTCCCAGCTACTGGCAATAAACCATTCCCATCGTTTCTTCCATTTTTGGAATGCTTCTTGGAACACATTTTGTGGGATGGTGCACAGGTCTCTCGTCGCATTGTTCTGAATCTGCTCTATGGTTTGGAAATGACGTCCTTTCAACATGTTTTTCAGTTTGGGAAACAGGAAAAAGTCTGCTGGGGCAGGTCAAGAGAATACGGTGGGTGAGGTACAACAGGAATGTGGTGGTTTGCTAGATAGCTGCAGACAGGGGATGACACGTGAGCTGGCACATTGTCATGATGCAATATCGAATTCTGGTTTTTCCACAGTTCAGACCTCTTCCCTCACACAGCATCCCTCATGCACATTAGGATTCCCCAGCAGACTTCCTTGTTTACCATCTGACCATGTGGCACAAATTCATGATGGATAATGCCTTTGTAGTCAAAAAACACAACCGTCACCTTGATCTTTGAACGATTCATGCGTGCTTTTTTTGGCCGAGATGACCCTTTGCCTACCCACTAAATCTTCATTTCAGCATCATAGCCATACACTCACGTCCCATCGCCTGTCAAGATGTTCTTAAGAAAGTTTTCATTGTCATTAGCAATGGCAAGCAGTTTCTCGCACATTTCAGCACAGGTCTGTTTCTGATCTTCAGCCAACAGATATGGCACGAATTTTGCACTGACACAATGCATCTCAAGTTTTTTACTCAAAACTTGATGGCATAATCCTACCCTGATGCCCACCTCGTTAGCAACTTCCAGAACAGTTAAATGAAGATTTCTGCAAATCACGGCACAAACTCTATTCACGTGGCTATTATCTGTTGATGTGGAAGGACGTCCAGACTTGAAATTGTCACAGACCGACATCCTGTCCTGTTTAAAACGTTTGAACCACTCATAGCACTGCATGCAACTCATACAGTCCTCCCCATATGCTTGGCTAAGCATTTGCCATGTCTCTGTGAAAGTTTTGCCAAGTTTGCAGCAAAATTTCACACACACACTTATCCGACGAGCAGGCTGTACATGTGCTTACTTCAGTGGCTGTGGACCACTTGCTAATTGTTTGAGTGAAACTCTGTAAATGGCAGTTTGTTGTCTAAACCTGCTGCTAGGTGGGCTCATTAGCTGCAGCGCACTCTCTCTGTTGGTTGGTGCGCTATTTCAAAAGTTTGGCTTCTTTTTGAACACACCTCGCACGTTGAGTTTTTTTCTTATGTCTTCATTTTTTATTTTATCTAACCTAGTACATCCCTTTGTTTTTCTTAAGTTCACTTCTGCACTTTGTATTTGGCTTTTCATTTTCTTTGTGAGAACCTATGTCTTCATTTCCATAGAGCAGTGCAGGTACCACCAATGTTTTATAGAGCGTTAACCTTGTCTCTCTTCCTGTTTCATTTCTCAAGATTCTATGTACTGTTCCACACATGCTGATTTAATTATACTTTCCCAATGTTGGATGATGTCATTTACAGCTGGATTCACTGTTCTTAGCCCCTGGAGGAAGTAAATGTAAAGCTTGAAAGCGAGTTTACTTACCAAGCCAGACAATAGCAGAAAGCAAGCGAATTGGTGCATAAGCTTCATATGCTACTCAGATAATCTTCTTACTAAAGCAGTACAGTCCATGCAGAAAAATATCTACACAATGTACCTAGCTTAAATAGCTGTGCAAATGTATTTGTATCAATACATGCATCAGTGCAGATATTGTAAATAAATTTATTCAAGTTGTTCAACATCAGATGAAGTGTCTCCTTTACTGGATATGTCCTCAGTTGAACTATCACTGCTATCTGCAACACCCTTGATTAAAAACTGTTCAATTGTATTCTCTACTATAATATCTTTACTGTAGTAGTGATCTTGCGTTTCTTTTACATGTTGGCAAACATTTTGCCACTTTTCTATATCCATTTCTTCGAACCATGTGCACCACAAACGCTCTACATCCCTGAGTTTGAATGTGGTGTTATGGCTACCAAGATCTGCCCAGATTAGTTCAATAGGGTTTAGGTCTGGGTGATATGGTGGCAGTCTTAATACAGGATAGCCATTTTCCTCCAGAAGCTTCTTGTAATTTTTCAATCGAGATGTCAGCCTGTATGTTCATTTCTTCTTCTTTATCTTATTCTCTTCATTTTGTTGGCATCACAATGATGTATAATGTTCAATCAAGTTTATTTCAACAGCATTAATTCTCACTGTTTGTTTTTCAGCTTTATTTAGTAGCCATATTACTTTGTATGAGAATGATTGTCTACCATGAATGACATTCTCTATATCACTTATTAACTTATCCCATGATTGCTGGTGTGCTATTATTTTAGCTTTTTCTTTTTTCCACATATATTTCTTTGGTATGATCCGACTTTTGTTGCAGCCACTGTTTATATGCTTGTTGGTCTTTTATTACTGCTTCCAATTCTTCATTCCATATTCATAGACCTTTATTGCTTCTAAATTTGTTCTTTTTCCCAAGCATTCCTGAGCTGCTTTTTCAATGCAATTTTTAATATTCTGTAATTCTTCATCAATATTATCGCTAGTATGTGTTTCTAATAAATATTGGCTTGAAACTTATGGTGCTGTAGTATTTTTATACCTTCTTCTTTTAAAGAGTATATTTTATATACTTCTTCTTTAATTGATTTTCTTTTAACAGTGTTCTTTTTCCATCTTGTCCACAGCGAAACTTTTGTCATGACTAAGAAATGATCAGAATTTATATCATACCCCCTATACACATGTACATCTTGCAACTGTGGTCTCATTTTATAATTTACCAGAACATAATCTAATATGGATCTTAAACCACTTGCCCTCCATGTGTATTTATTTATATCTCTCTTTCTAAAAAATGTGTTTGTATTTTTAAACTATTACCTTTTGAACTGTCTAAGTTGTGTTCTGTTAACATTCAGTACTTCTCCTCCAAAGGATCCTATTATATTTGGAATTATCATTTTGCCAACTCTTGCATTGAAATCTTCACATACTGCAATGTAACCATTATTGTTAATTTTTCGTTTATTTTATTGAATCTTTATTTATAGTCGCTTAGATTACTGGGTCTTATCATGACTTCGAAGATTATATTACAAGTAATACATGAGTAACAGGTAGTAAATTTACAATATACGTGTTATATATCTAAATTTTACAGCTGGTTAGAATTACAATGTTTCACTTTTTACAATCAATTTAGTATAGATATCTTTTATGCAAATTTTATTAGGTTTGTGGCATTTGTTGTATCATTAAGGACTTGAAATTTCTGTGGCAGCCCCGTAGCCAAGCGGTTAGAGCGTTCACCTACCACCTAGGTGGCCCGGGTTCGATCCCAGGGACCCGCATATGGTATTCGTGGTAAATGAAGTGGCATCTGGGTGGGTTTTCTCCAGGTTCTCTTGTTTCCCCCGCCACTCATTCCACCAATTGCTCCGTTGTCACCTTTCCATTCATCAATTCCACTTGCATTTCATATCTTCCTCTTCCTCACTCTCATACTGGCGCTTGGCTGACCACCTGCTTCCAGGTTTCACTCTGGTCCATGGATTCCTGTGCTCCCCAACAGGCATCTGACCCTAGGCACTGGCTTGCAAGTCCTAGGGGGTAGTCCTACTTAAGGGGGGGTAATCAGGTAAAGAAGAAAGAAATTTCTGTTGTTATTTTGTATGTTGTGCTTCAATTTACATGCTGGGGACTCACTATCGCGATGTCTTAGTCCAGCTATACAAAGCAGGATTTACCGCTTCTCGAGGCCTTGTGCATGGCTTCAGAGTAAGATGGCCATGTTTACTCCTAGAGCGTCTCAGAATTGTAATGCTCTAAGACAATATGAAGACAGGTACTTCAGTGAGGATGTGTTTGATGGTACGAGCAGTAATGCAAGTATTACATTCAGGAGCTGATTTCTTGGACAGTAGGAAGGAATGGGTGATGTTGCTATGGCCAGTTCTCATTCTTAAGTTGGCATTTGAAGTCTGCATATGATACACTTTCACTGACGTTTGGCGAATTTCATGTAATTTGCTGTTTCGGTTATTAAACCACTGCATTTTCCAAAAATTTTTAATTTTCTGTTTGATGTATTTTATAATATCTTGATGAGGAGTGGTTATTGTGAGGTTGCTGAAGGGTTGCCTTAAAGCTTCTTTAGCTGCAGTCAGCTTGATCATTTCCTTATATCACCACATGTGAAGATACCACGCTAGTACGAGGGTTGTTCCAAAACTAATGCCTCCTATTTTTTTGTGTTGACTATGGATGTCCGAGCCAGATGTCATTAGTGTAGTGGTAATGCTTGAACCTTCCTCTTTCGTTTGCAGATGGTTCCGTTGTTTTGTGGTAGTTGGCGCCAGCAGAGGAGTGTTCCAAAATGGAATCTGATATAGACGTGCATATAAAAGAGAGATATGTGATTGAATTTCTCACTGCAGAAGAAATTGCACCAATTGAAATCCATCAATGCTTGCTAAAGGTGTATGGAGACAAAACAATAGATGTGAGCAATGTGAGACGGTGGGTACAGCATTTTAGAGGTAGTGAAAAGGGTGTGCATGGCAAGCCATGACCTGGTCGACCCTGCACAGCTATCACCCCTCACAATGAAGAGCGTCTTGATCAACTCATCCGTGCTGATCAGTGGATAACTAAAGAATTGTGTGCAAACCTGAATGTCAGCTGCAATGCCTTGGAAACAATGTTGGAATATCTTGGTTATCGCAAAGTCTGTGCAAAATGGGTCCTGCAGATGCTTACCGAAGAACAAAAGAATCATTGAATGGAAATTTGTCACAACTTTCTGGACCAATATGAAGCAGAAGGTGACATTTTCTGAATAGTATCATCACCAGAGATGAGACGTGGTGTCACCACTACGAGCCAGAATCCAAAAGACAGCCCATGGAATGGCGACATGTGAATTCTCCGACAAAGAAGAAATTCAAAACACAGTCATCTGCAGGCAAAGTGATGTGTACAGTCTTCAGGGACAGCCAGGGTGTGGTTCTTTTGGATGTCCTGGAGCAACTGTCAATTCAGCAAGCTACAAGACGACACTGACTAAGCTGAAAGCCTGAATTTCCAGGGTAAGGCCAGAGAAGAAGACCAATTTTCACCTGCAACATGATAATGTCAGGCCCTGCACCAGTTTTGCGACCACGAAACTGATTGCAAAGTTTGGCTGGACTGTCTTACTACATCCACTATACAGTCCAGATTTAGCACCTTTAGACTTCAATCTCTTTGGGCCTCTGAAAGATGGACTACGTGGCAAACATTTTCAAGACTTGGATGCTGTTGTCAAAGCTGTAAGAAAGTGTTAGCTCAACTGGTTCAGATTCTAACAAGCGTGGCATGCAGGCTCTGGTTCATTGTTGGCAAAAGTGCATAACAAATAGTGGTGACTACGTGAAAAAATGATAATCTAATGCTGAAATATTGCTCTATTTAACTGTGCTGTTGTGATTTGCATATTTCCTGTAGTTTCCACAAATAAAAATAGGAGGCATTAGTTTCGGAACAACCCTTGTATTATTCCCTTTTTGTTTGGCCTTTGAGTATACTATCTTATTTCTTGAACTAGACAGTTATGTGTAGATCTGTCTTGAATTGCACTCAGCATATTGGTGAAGATTAAATAGTACATATACTCCTTAGATTACAATACATTTAGAAGGGCATCTTTAATAGCAAATAATTTGCAAGAAAATATAGTGAAGTATGATGGTAATATGTACAGTTTTATGTGATTTGGATATAGCCATTACCATCCCTACATGACATACTGTCTGTATAAATTGAATCATAATTAGGGAAAGAGTCTTGGAATTCTCTGAACATTTTTTAGTAACTGGTTTTGTCAGTTATAGTTTTGTTATGTGCATGAAGCTGTGTGTTGATGGTGGGAATTAACAATTCCCAAGGTTCAATATGGCAATGGTCCAGATCTTTCCTATACTGCTCTATTCTGATATTAAAGGGCATTGATTGTTGCGATTTACGAATATTTGTGCACATTTTCTTCTCTGTGTTGTCATGAATATAGGGATATATTGTCATTTTAGGGTTAGAGAATGTTTTAGTTGCATAGGTTAGACTCAACTGTATTCTTCGAAGTTCTAAGGGAATTCCTCTGCTTCCATTTGTAGACTGCTGATGGGGCTTGTACAGTATGCTCCAAGGGCTGTTCTGAGGATGATAGTTTCAATTGTGTTGAGAAGTTGAAGAGTTGTAGTTGACATTGAGTTATATACTGCACAGCCATAATCTAATTTGGATCTAATTAATGCTCTGTAAGTTTTAATTAAGACATAATCAGCTCTTGAGTTTTTAGCTGCTATTGATTTCAGAACGTTTAGTCTTCTTATGTAGCTGTTCCTTAAATCTTTGTAGTGTGGAAGGAAAATTCAAATAGTATGACAAGAATTCTAGGCTCATCAACACTTTCTATTTTGCATTTATTAATATACAACTTAGAACTCAAAGTGAGTTTCTTGTTTCTGGAAAAAGTAATGCATTTGGTTTTATGCTTTGAAAATGAGTCCTGTCTCTGCTGACCAGGCTTCAAGATTATAGTCTCTCTCTTGTAGAATTTTTTGAGTGGTTATTATGTTCTTCCCTTTGCAGAAAATTGATAAAACATCTGCAAAACGGCAGGCTTTTACAGACGAATTGGTGTAGGATATTATACGATTTATTGAAACTAAAAATAACATTACACTTAGTATCAATCCTTGAGGGATGCCATTTTCTATCATTACTTCCTTTGATAGAATTCCATTTGCTATAACTCTGATTTTTCTATTTTCTAAAAAATTGTAAATGAATGAAATCATACTTCCTTTTATATGGTTGTCAAGAAGTATCTTTTAGCTTTTGTACCTTATATTCATTATGTTTTATTAAATATTTTGTCACTTTTGTATAAGTATTCTTTGTCTTTTTGGCAGCCTGTAACTGTAACAGGAAGATATTAAAATAAAAAGAAAAATATTTTCTCCAGGTTCTATCATTGGCGTTTTCGATATCAAGATTGAGTACTGACGTATGCTGGGAGTGCAAGAAAGTGTTCCTTGTTTCCAATTCTAGAATTATTAGTATCTTTTGTAGAGTGATATTGTCAAAATCCATTTTGTTCAGTTACAAAGAAGTTGTTTTTCTATAAAGTCTAGTGGAATCGATTGTTTACAATCTTTTCCATGATTTTGCACAGAGTGCATATTAAGGCTATGGGGCGATAGTGGTTTGCTCTGGTGTGACTTTTGTTTGGTTTCGGTACAGGCATAATTGTGGCTTTACGCCAATGATCAGGAAATACTTTATTAGTCCATATGTAACTGTAGATATCCTTAAGATAATTTAAGGCTGTAGGAGGAAGTTGTATCATTACATAAGAGATATTATCTGGTCCAGGACTTGTAGATTTACAGCTGTGGAGTGTTGTCAGTTCAAACATTGATATTTTATCATTGTATATTTCGTTCTGAAAATATTTTCAGAAGAGATATTGTCTTATTTTGCTTTATTTCTTAAAATTTGCTTATCGTAATTGACGTCACTGGAAAGAGCTAAAAAAGTTATCAGCCAGAGTGTCAGCTATTGCACATGATTCTGATATGATCATATCATGTTCATTATTGAGACAGTTTATTTGAAATTATGATTAATTCCACAAATTTTCTTTAGTTTATTCCACACCAGTTTTTGTGAAGTCTAATTACTCAAGGTGGAAACAAATTTTAACCATGAGTTTCTTTTGCTATTCTTTATTTCTCTTCTTGCTTTGGCTCGTAGCTTTAGATATGTGATTTTATTTTCATCGGAAGGTTTCTTTTTATATGTGTAATAAGCTTTGTTTTTGTTAAATGGTCGCAGTTTTACAAGCTTCATTCCACCAGAGTACTTTTCTTTTATTGCATGGATTTTTCAGTTTAGGAACACTAAGCACAGAAGACCGGATTAACAGATGTGAGAAGTTTTCAATTATATTGTTCATATGTATGTTTAGCCATTGGTTTTGGTGTGGTAGTAGATTTGTGTTTTCATTAATGACAGTTCTGTATGATAACCAATCAGCTTTCTCAAAATTCCACTTAGGAGTTTGAAAACTCACAGAATTTGCACAACATTTATGTCTGGTGAAATCTTGATGTCAAATGGAATGAATTCTACCTACTATGTAAAAGAATTGTTTGATTTCATAGAGGGGACTATGCAGAGTCTCTCCTCGGTTACTATTGGTTTTGTAGAATTAACTCTTAAGTTAAATAGCAAGGATTCAATAATTTTACATTATTGGGTGATTTTAATGCACACAGCAGCCTTTGAGGAGACATAAATCACTGATTCAATAATATAAAAGGTTTGGGTAATTGTAATATTTCATTTAGAGCAGAGAGGCTGATATCATTACTACGGTAAAACCTGACTAAACCGGACCCTCTAAATACTGGAAACCTGGACAACTGGAAAATAAATCTCAGAACAGAGCTTATGTTAAATAACACTCTAAACCGGAAAATTGCCTAACGCGGAAATGGAACAGTTTTCTGGAACCGTTTGCATAAATAACCTAAGACAGATTTTCATTATGCTTAATATATAGTTATGTGCTTTGATAACGAACTTGCCACGACTGAAGACATTCAAAGTGCAGCAGATATTGGTGCTGGAAACAGCAGTTATGGAGTCGTGGAAGGAATGGATGACGAAGATGACGCCAACGAAAGAGAGCCAAAAATACACATTTTTAGAGAAGCATTATCTGTTGTGAGTGTCCTTCAGGAATTTGCAGCTTCCAAGAATGTTCCAGAACTCCTGGAGCTGATGCAGGATACAAAGGAGATCATAGAGCATTCTCTTGTGAAGAAGTTGCGACTGCACCTCGACAGATATGTGGGTGAAAAGAAACTAATGGAGAAACTGCAATTATGTATGACATGTAAGTTGAAAGTACAGCAAATCATACAGTTGAAGCTATCTTTTATTTACAGAATTTTGTTTTAAATTATTCCTTCAGTTTAATTCTATATGATTATATTTTTTGTACTTTGTTTTACTAAAATATGTACAATCCTTTGTAAAATGGAAACCTGTGAAAACAGGAAAATATTACTGGAATGATCACATTCTGTTTTAAGCAGTTTTACTGTATATGGTAAATATGCATTACAAATACAAATATGTACACCAATAGTAGTGTAACAGATACTGCAACTCTTCATGCCTGGTATTTAGTGGGCCTCACAACATGTATTTCTGGTGGAATCTTAATGTCAAATTTTAAAATGGAATGAATTCTACCTACTATGTAAAAGAATTGTTTGATTTTAGGGAGAGGATTACGCCGAGTCTCTCCTCCTTGGTTTTGTGATTCAATGTTTCCATCAACAATTGAGTCTAGAAAGCTTCAATAATAGAACACATGTTATTTGCTTTGCTCTTCCAGAACTACTGGATAATTCAATCTACACACTTGTCTGCACATTTTTCACTGAACATTACTCTCATGTTTAGTTCACTGAAACAAATGTAGATTTTCAAACAACTAATTGTACTCAAAAGACAATCACAAATACTTAGACTTATCCACCATTTTACTCAACGGGAGTACTGAGCAAGCAGCGAGATAGTGCAGACATGTTCCGAGAATCCTCCCAGTAAGAGGAAAAGGACATGGCCAGTAAAGATTCTACAGACAAAGTGACAGCAGAACTGGGGGAAATGGGAAATATACTAGTAATGGAAGAGAGGGCAGAGGAAAATAAAAGAAGAGGACTAGTTAATAAAGAAATACTTAAAAATATAGAAACAATAAATGAAGAATTACAAAACATTAAGGAATAAATTGAAAAATAGTAGGACAGAAGTTGGAAATATAACTTGGTGTTTGTCAGAATAGAAGAAAGTACAGGCTTCAATCCAAGGCAAAAGGTAAAGGAAGTACTCAAGAAGAAACTACAGACGACCATAAGTAACTATGAAATACATGAAGCATTTAGATTTGGAAGAAGAAACATTCTAGCAAACCTAAAAAGTACATATACAGCTTACAACGTACTGAAACAGACAAAAAAAAACTGAAAGGTACAAATATCTTTATCAACAAAGACTTACTATATGACCAAAGGCAGCAAATGAAGAAATAATAGAGCAGAGAAAATGAGCAAAAGGTGAAGGGAAACAGGCATACATCCAAGGTTTAAAATTATGGACAGACAGACAAATTGCAGAGGAAAAGAATGAACTAATAACCACAGTAGTGGAAATTTAAGAATTAATGAGTCAGGAAACACAGAAAAGTCAGCAGTATCATATTTCGAAGAATTACTGAGGTGATAAAGGCACATTACTTCAAGGATGACTGCGAGAGAGAAAAGAGACGGTAAATTGGCAAGTGGCAAGGTGACAGAAAAGAAGGAGAAGAAAGAAGCTATGACAGAGAAAGAAGATGGCAGTGGGAAAATGCAAAAGTTAGCAGACGACCAGGAAACAGTGAGTGGCCATGTAGGCAAAGATGTTAGTGCAAATTACTTAAATAACAAAGGGGCAACATCAAAGTTGAGTGGAAATAAACTGAGAAAAGAAGATGATGTGGGGTATGACCAGATGGAGTGGGAGGATAGAGAAACTGGAAGAGAACTAAAAAAATTCTGATTTACAACAGAAGTGACAGGAATTTAGACGTCTTACTAACCCAAAATTGGTAACAAAGGCCTCTCTCCAATTTCAATTTGGAAAGCAAACTGTTGAATGCCTAATGTTGAATTACTTAGATGCAGTTACTTAGATCTAGTATGTGAGTAGATTGGAATGGGAATAGGCGAACAGAAAAGACCATTACATATTTGGACAGATATTGAAAATGTGTTAACATATAGGAAACCGGAAAAAAGAGAGGAAAATGTTGTCTCGTGTGACATGGATGAATAAGTGATTAAGTTAACTGTGTTCAGGGTTGGTAGGAGCAATGGAAATGAAAGTTTAGGGATAAAGTCAAGTAGGTATTATAAAAATGTGAAGTTAAGTGAGGAAAGGAAATAGAAGCGATAAAGAGGTAAGAGGAAATCGAGGTGTAGGAAATCATTAGCAAATGATCATGAAACATAAAAAAAGAGGGGAGAAATAAATTTTAGAATTGAATGGGTAATTTAAAACAATAATGAACTTGGGGAAATGGAAAGTGTAAGAGAAGTTGATGAAAATAGGTGAATCAAAAAAAGAAAGCTAAAAGAAAAGATTTGAATTAGGTTAATTAACAGTAGTTAAAGAATAAACAGCGCACATCCAGAAATTATATGTAGAGAATTTCAGAGGGCTGTCCAATGACAGAGCTAGGACCACAGTTCATGGCCAGCCCAAGATGTATATGCTCTAATATTCAATAAATTCAACTCAGCAACACATGTAAAGAGGACAATGTTTTACGCTCTGTTCCATTGAAACCTTGGTTTGAATGTTACCAACAACTGTTTGGTTTTCAGTCATGAGTACATGAAGATCATTTGATGAGACTGAGTGTATTGGTAATGATATAATTTCATACTGACTGGTATGGAGTTCAGACACTGGATTTCAGGTATTTTGAGAGTTTTAAGAGTTTGTTGCTTTATTCACAACAAACAAAACAAAATTTAACAGTGCAAAGCAATAAGTCTTCTCATCCATATACAAAAAGCTGAATAACTTTTCAGGCTAAAGTTGCAATTCATTCAAGAAATACATGCATTAAGATGATCCTTTGGGTAACCCTTCATAAACAATTTAAATATTAAGTTCTTCAATAATTTTAATCAAACAGAACAAGCCATATTGAAATGCAAACAGATAATTAGAGAAATAAATAAATGAGACCTAATCATTTGTGCGTTGTTTTGTGTTCCATTTTGCATTTGTAATGACTTATAAGTGTACGAGTAAAACTACATACATGCCTGACTACATCTACATAGCTTTCTTCAGCCTGTTAACTTTGATCTTAAAATCACAAACCATCCACTGCAGTTTGGTATTATTTAGCAAGTAACAGGATCCACTACATTTTAGTGAACAAATTAAAAAAGAATAATTATTGTGTATGAAATGGAAGTTTATTTTTGCTTTTAAGAAGAAAACCCTACCAACACCTATGATTACTGATTGCCTTTTAAATCTCTCTTAATGAATAGTTCTGATAGGTAAATATTATAGAGGTATTGCATTACTCCAGCAAAAAAGCATGCAGGTCATTCAGCAACCTAAGTGAGCCCTTATTTTATAACTTGCTCCACACTCTTTCATGCATGATGCTAGAACTAATATTTTTGGTATTTTTACATTACTGAATGCACAAGGATACCGATAAGACTTTGGTTAACCATTCTTCAGCCTTCTATACACAGATTTCAATGCCCCATCCTTGTATCACCCTTCACTTATGTGGTGATGGCTTATAAAATCTGCACTTATTGTATGAAAAGCTTAAGATTATTATTGGAAAACTAATGATAAATAGATTACTTCCGAAACAATATACCTTGTTGCGAGCACTTAGTAATGCATAAACACGACAATGTTTGGTATGTTCTAACGTTAGGTTATGTACAATCTTCCTAAAGGTTACGCTACTCTACATCTATTAATAAATTAATATCTTTCGGAAAACGTGACTTTTTGGTAGCCTTGTTTCACTTTCTCTTAAAATACCGACCTGTACCGCAGCACACGCCATTATTTTACTATGTAAGGGCAGCGTCTCCGGGCCGGCATCTGCAAAAATTGTTGACATTACGCCTCCCTGAGAAAGGCAAATGCGACAAATTTGACTAAAATTAAAACATATATCCTTTCCGTTTTCCATTTTGGCTTCGTGGCTAGGTTGCCCAATGCGTCCAAATCAACAATTCCATTAACTAGATTCTATCCCGGCCGTCTCTGCCCCTTTGAAATGACAACATCACGCTAACGAAATTACCAACGTGTTAGCGCTCTCAGATGGAATATCCCTACCACGAATAAATTTACAATGAAATTTAATTTACGTGCTACTTAATTAGCATAAAGGAGCACATGTCACTGAAAAATGCAAGCATAAATCAATATCGCATGTAAAGGGCCCAATAACCACGTCCGGTGTTGTTACAAAATAAAGAGGGGGCAAAGCTGTGTTTAGCATAATGCTGGCTTAACATTCTTTAAGATTTAACTTCTCACAATTTCTGTGCTTAATTTGTTACTAAACAACTTCGAAACCTCTTTCTAATACTCTTGAGTAGGCATGTATTAGAAATTTAAGTAAAAAGTCATTTTGGAATGATATTTATATTTGTTTAACAACATAACAATAACTTTTAAGCATTGGCATCACAGAGGCAAACACATCCTCCAAGAAAAAGTTATAATTCAAACAATTGCTGGCCCAAACTAATAGCAAAATAATGTGGGGAACCTACAAAAGAGCAACTAAGTTTTACTTACCTGCATAGCAGTTTTAAGCAGAAACTTTTAAAATGAGGGATGAACACAGACAACTCTAACTTTATTTAAGCTCACATTCTGGAAGTCACTTCATTCTCTAATGGTAGGTATAGATGGTAAATGTTGCATTTAACCCCTGTCCTGCCCACCCCCCTCCCCAATAAACTTTCTAGCATATGATCTTAATGTAATATGCAGTCTGTCACTTTGTAAAAGATGACATTGAATTTTTAGTTTTGTTTAGTGGGAAAATCCAAGTTGGATACTGATGCTGATATAAATGTATAGAACTTTTCCAACAAATTCACTGTATCAGACTAAGGTTTTTCACCTTTGTTTGGAGGGGTGGGGTGCTTTGTTTTATGTGGAGGGATTGATTTACTTACTAAAAGAAGTCAGTTTAATCAAATATTGAAGTGGATTAAACCCCTAAGGTAGGTTTGGAGTAAAATTATTACATATAATTGTTAGGTAGTTTGCTCTGTTCCTAATTCTAGCATTACTTAGGTAAAATCTTCCTTCATGATCCAGTTTTAATTGAAATTAATTTTATTTTATATCAATGCTGATACTTATTTTTCTTTGTCATGTTCTTAGTGATATGTTTTACTTGCTTGAGGTACAAAAATAGTGATTAAGAACAAAAATCCTATGTTCAATCGAAGGAGATAGCTGGAGAATTTCACCCCTTATGAATTTTTTCCGCAATATCAGTACCATATTCAATGCCAACAGGGAAAATTCCTTCTCTTTGAATATAAGTACGATTTTCCAAACTCAACTTGAGGTACATAGAGGATGGAGTCCATTTCAACGATAAATGGCAATGGAACAAGAGGAGCTTTTACTGTGGACTCCAAAGCACATTGGACCTTAGGGATACCTTACATGAGCTAGTTAGAGGTGAAAACTTGGATAAGGTCAACTTAAAATCACCACCCCAGAGCCAAGAATCAAACCATGGACCCTCATAACAAGGCACAAATGAAACCACTGAGCTGCCTGGATGCCCTAGAAAACAAAATGTGGTTGTTAGTACATATTTTGTAAAGTTTCACATGTTAACAAACCAATGTTTCAAGTGATTGTTATTTATTTTATTTTTTAATATTAACACTCTTTCTGACTACACACTTCAGCACACATGGTGGATACTGATGATGCATAGTTGGGTAGTCTTTTTATTGCCAGAAGCTATTACAGTATAGTAATGTCACAAAATAAAATCTACAAGATTACATTAAAAAGATCACTGTATAATGGATTAGTCCTTAAATATTAAGATCTAAGTTCTTTTAGTCTTTGTGGTAAAGCATTACACAAATTAACCAAAAAATTGAATAACTATTCTGAATTTCGCTATACCTACTTAAATTTATTAATATATATATTTAGACTATTTTGAGCTGAGTATTATGAATGTTTGAATAGGCAGTAAAACCATTTAAATTCTCTTTAACATACAAGTATAAGAGGCAATTCAGCATATACATGGATGGAAAAGTCAAAATACCTAAGTCAATAAAAAGTAGCTTACAATGGAGTTTGGAATAGACTTTGCAAATTAAACTAACAGCCTTCTTTTGCAAAACAAAAACCTTAGTTGCTAAAGGGTGATTACCCCAAAAAATAATTTGGAAATTGCGGAAGTTCAAGGAGTTATTATTTGCTCTACTGTGCGTACTGGCAATGAGAGTAATTCAAATTATTGGAATCAACCACATGACAACACGTACTAAGCAGATCTGCCTAAGTTCAGAGCGATCTATGTTCACTGTGCCACTGTCGCTGTGGTCTAGGAGTTGTATGCTAGTCTGGGCATAGAAATCCTTAACATTCTTCCTTTGGAGGGGAAGTAAAGCCACTGGTTGTAGACTTAAAGCACATAAAAGAAAGCCTAATAAAGAGGCCTCATTAACTTTCATTAGTACATTCTTAGTAACACTATGATTTAAAATTCATAGCACAAACAGTCCTGTAGTAACATTTTTTAAAATGTAATTAATATGATTTGACCATCCTAAATCTGAATCAGTGTGAACATCTAATAATTTTGCAGAAGATGCATAACCAGTGTTAAAATTTAATGCCACTAGTTTTTCCACTGTTAATAAAACTGTTTGCCTTACACCAATCTTTAACAATGGATGTTGTAGTATGTAATTTGGTTCTAAATATATGTTCACTTTTGTCATATGAATAATAGCTAGATCATCTGTATAAAAATGAGTCAAATGTTCATTAGCAACTGACAAGAAAAGGTTATCAGGGTCTCAAAATGGGACCCTGAGGAACCCCAAAATCTACAGGTTTAAATTAAATTTGACTTTAAAATAAAGCTTGATGTCTATTGGCAAAATATGACCTAAAGTTGCACATTGTTTTATCTTTGAAGCCACTGAAACTATGTTTCAGTAAAAGAATACTGTGCTAGGCAGTATCAAAGTCTCTGGAGAGATCAAAGAACCTACTTGCCTTTAGTTATGTTTTCATAACTTTGTTTAAGAAAACTTGTGATTGCACTGGTGGTACTCATATCATTTCTGAAACCAAAGTGACTTTTGTTGAATAATAAGTTTGTTTCAAACTAAGTAACTATCTGCTTACATAAAGCTATTTCAAAAACATTGCCCACCATTAGAATCAATGAGTCTATAGCTTTTGTAAGAGGTTTTGTCACTGCCTTAAATATTGTTACTACTTTCAGGGGTGGATCCAAGGGGGAAATACAGGGGTCGCATCCCTCCCCAAAATTTTCGAAAGTATTAAGGATGTAACTAAAGAAAAAAGTATTCATATTAATTCACAAATACATTCAGATTCTTTATCTCAGTGAGACAATTATCTGATATATATTTATGCATATTATGAATTTATTTTGATAATTCTCCCGGTCAGGTCAGTGAGACCCGTAAACCAACGACAGGTGTGGTCCTCCAGACATTCTGGGGGTTGTGAGAGAGTGATGTGACCGCCAAAACATAAAAATATGGTGCTCTCTAAAAAAATGGTTACTATTACTGCTATTGCTCTCTTCAATATCATCAGTGAAAAATATTGGAGAGCAAGAGGATTAATGACTTCATTGTCAGAAATCCAGCATTAGCTAAAAACAACAACATTTCCAGATTTTCTAATTTTAGCACCTCATCAGATCCTCCTGTGAAAACAAATCCTGCATCTGCTCCTGGCTACTTTGGTAAATTTGAAAGCATCAGGAAAATAACCAGCATTGATACAACAGTCGAAGAACATGTGTTGTTTACAAATATATGGCAGCTAATTTAAGAATTCTTGAAGTAATTCCAGAAACATCCATATATGTAATGTTATTTAGCATCATAATAGAAAAATATACATCTTCAACACTGAGTTCTGAGAATTAAAAGTTGCACTTGGGCTTGGATAACTTATTCAAAAAGGATGCTGATTTGTTATTAATAGGTATGCTGTTTACAATTTCATGGGCTTTGTCAATAAAAACATAACTCAATTTTCCAACATTCAAATTTGTTGAGGATACTCTGAGTTTATGAGTTCAGATATCGCTGATGAGGAAGGTTTTGATATATTATTACTAAGTCCTGGATTCATAGGTTCTGACTTATTTTATTCCTGAACTCTTACTCTCTAAATTTCAGTTTATTTTAATGCCTTAGGTGCCAATGAGTAATATACTTCAATTTTATATAGACTAAATTGACCTAATTTTACATTAGGACCTAATAAGACCTATTTTTCATGCTAGAACCTAAAAATACCTAATTCGGTTATTTAAAAAAATTGAGTATAAATAAAATATTTTCAAAGTGTAAGAAGACCATTTAAATGAGAAAATGTTAAATAATTATGATCTTATGAAATCTTGTGTAATATCCTAACATGATACAGTAATGAAATGTAATTAAAAGGTTCGCCATTAATTTATATCATTTTACTAACTTAAGACTGTTGTTGATTGTGGTTGTCAATGTCACACAACATTTCTGAAACATGGCATTTACATGCTGCAACAATAGGTTAAATCTTAGGGAAAATAGCATTGTTGGGTAGTATGTATTATTGCATTTTTCACTATGTGGAATTCCAAAAATTAATATACACTATAAAATCCAGTTTTAGTGCTGTCAGATTGCAAGGTCATATCAATAATCAGTCACATTCTCTGTGGGGAAAATGCGCAAGAATCTTAAGGAAATAGCTGAAATAAAGGTCGCACTTCCTACCGCATGTGAAGTGGATCACAGTTTCTCCACTTTCAGGTGCATTTTAATGAAAGTCATAAGAGAGTTTACACCTGAGAATCTTTCAAAGTAGCTACTTCATTGCTTAATGTCATAAAGGAAGTGCAAAATGAGTACTGAAAAATTTTGTTCATATTATCTTGTTAATTTTTCTTTTTTCATACTTAAAGCAAAATCAGTATACTTTTGTGCATGCAATGACTAAAATTAAATTATGTGTTTTTCAGTGCCATACCAATACAAAATGAGTATACCGAATTGTGTTTTCAGTGTCATACTAATTGTAGATTTATTGAAGTTAATGTCAAATGCATGTTAAAGTTACAGTTAATTTTACTTTTTGCAATTTAAGTTACAGTGTTTTAAACACAATGGCATGCTCAGTGATTTATACAAATATGCTAAGTGAGTCAGCTGCCCCTTAGTTTCCAGTTTTATGCAATCCTCATTTTATACTCTAACATGAAAACATCAGTCCCTGTGCTAGGTTCTGCCCAAGAATTTAACATGGATGTCTTTCGTTACACACTCAATGAAATTAGTAGGTACCAATGTTAGAGCATCACTTTTAATATGCTTTAAATTAGACAGCTGACATTTGCAACTCCAGCCAATACTACATGTTAAATGGAATGTTTGTCTCTCATGTTACTAGGCAGCTATGTTGGAACGAGCGCTCAATTCATAAGTAATCTGTCTGGTGCAGATGTGGCTTGAATCCCCTGAATGTGCTAACGTTTTTTAATGTGTAATATTCACAAATAACATTGGCTGAACAATTATTATGTTAAAGTTATGATTATTTTAATTTGTAATTTATTTATTTCATTTTATGGTATTATTGCTGTCTATTAGGATATCTCTCCTGGTATAGATGCTGAGCTGCTTGTGCATTGGCTCTTACTTCTCCCTAAATTGAAAGCATATCAATGTACTCATCTGTCAAATACATGGTGAAGGAATGGCACAAAATATGCAATAGCTTATGTGTGAAGAATGGAGTTGGTGTTCATAATAACACACTCCATCATGCCAGTCCAGTGGGGCAGAAGTTATTATACCTGTTCTATTATGAAATGCAGACAACCAAAAGCTATTTCAATTATAATGTCTTAAACCCTCAGGGATTTTATAATTAGATTATTGTGAATTTGGTTTCCAAGTTTTGATGAGCATAAAAATAATTGTACAATGCTGAGATACAAACCCATGGCCCCCAACCTAACCCTGTGCGATTTCTATCTCTGGGGTAACTTAAAGCATAAAGTGTACAAGACAAACCCACACACCCTGGAAGAATTAAAACAAAATATCCACCAGGAAGTTGCCAACATTTCTCAATGTGAACTACGGCAAGTGATGGATAATTTCCTAAAGAGGTACCAAAAATGTATGGACGACGGTGGCCAGTTTCAGCATCTGCTATAATTATATTGGTAATTAAAACCTTTAAAATTTGTTTTAAAAATGCTGTATGGTTTTATCTGCACTCTTCTATGACAGCGGCAGTCAGCGACAAGCGCAGAGGACCCGTACAGAGAAAACCCAGCGCAGCTGGTTCACAGTCTTTTGGATCACCCGTTATATATATCTATTATGAGCATCTTTTGCACATTGCACACTTCCTTATTGTCTGGAAACACAAGGAAGAATTGTTTCCCTGAATTTTTCTCAAGTATTTATTTCATGTGTTTTCAGAAATCAAAATTTCTGCAGTACTGAATTTCTGATTCTTCTCAATCAAAAACTGCACAAGAATGAAGTCTCCTGCATTGTCTCATCAACAACTGGTGAGACTTCTCTTAAACCATATGTGTCAGAAGAAAAGAATCTCAATTTAGACCAAACCATCTGTTTCTTCTAACATAGAACAGGTTTCTTTGGGTTCTATTTCTCTTGAAATGGTATTTTCTACTGACACACCCTTTCCAGATTTTACATTCAACCTCTTTGGCTATTCTGTTCTTTTTCTCTTCTATGCATGCAGGTTTCAGGGGTTCCGTGAATGAGTCACTTCAAGACACCTCACAGTTCTTATTTTGCTTTCTTTAGTTAATAATCTAATTTATTCTGTAAACTAAGTTACTGTGATATTGTACTCGGTTTGTCTATGTATCTTTATTTAATTTTATTTAATTTTGTTCCTTTTCAGAGGTGCTGGTGTAAGAAACATATTTAAGGAATATTTCAATATTGTTGGTGCTGTATCCTGGCAAGAGCAGCATCTGGAATTTTTCTTTGGTATTCTGGCATGACCGGAGTTAACCTGAAAATTCACACCAATGAATGTAGAACTAATTCAATGAAACAGTAATTGTTTAATTTGTTTCAATCTTAAATAACATATATATTTCGAGATACTAACTCATCAATTACATGAAACAGAAATCATCTATATCATCAAGTTTTAACTGGGTATAAGTTTGTTTTCACTCTTCTGAACAGCAACACCTATTGATGGAACAATATCACCTACTATTGATGTCTATCCCTTTGCAACTAATGCACTCCATCGGCTGTACAATAAATCATACAAAATGGTTGTCCTGTTAATATTCTAGATGGCAGAAGAAAATGTCAACTTCAACAACCTAATAACCAAAATTGCTCAGTACATAAATACAGTATATAAATAATGCTTATTCATTATTTCAGTATCCTATTTCCAAGTTCTTTGATAAATACAAAGGAAGTTAAATATTCATTTTATAGCTGTTTGTAAGGCATGTCTAAACTGAACTACAAATTTTGGAATTGGTTCTAAAAAAATCGTTTGTTTAGGAAAGCGCATGTAGTAACATTTCATTCAGCCCAGTAGGTGGTACATGTATTTCTGGGAGTAAATCCTGGGCTGTCCAGGAGTGGATAGAAAATGAAAATGGATGAAAACCACCAAGACCATTTATAAAATCTGCAAAAATTGGATGGACCATGGTGGTATACACAGCAAATTTCAAGCTTTTTATTAAATGATGAATTTGTTAAATACACTGCTCAAAATAATTAGAGGGACAAGATTTTGTTAGAGCATAGTATTTTTCCAGTTTGTAATGAAAATATATATACTACATATTATTGTTTGGATATATTTAACATATGCACTCCACCATGACAACTTTTAAAGCCATGGCCCACTGACATTACAGTCTATTGTATTATATTGAAAACTGAAGTGGGTTATGTAGAATGAAATGATTCAGGTACTGGTGAAGTGTCATTTTCGTCTCATTAACAGAGTATTGCATCTTTCTACAACTTTTTAGATTCATTAAGTTTAAAAGAAAGTACCTATCTAAAGCTGAAGTTGTTCGAGCGGTCCCATTGATTCAGGAAGGCTAGACAGTACTCAATGGCTGGAGAGATCAATGTGGCTTTATCTGTCATTGAAAGGGCCTGAAAAAGATTTATAGAAACTGCCAGCTATACTAGAAGACCAGGCCAGAGTCAAAAACATAAAATGTTGGCTAGAGATGACCTAGACATGGTCAATTATACTCTTAGGTGATGCACCACTGCTAGAGACTATCTAAACAACCTCAAGGTGGCAACTGGTGTTATTGTCAGTGATTAGACAATACGAAACAGGCTTCGAGAGGTGGGATTAAGACCTTGTAAGGTCTCTTGATTGGAACGTCAACATGAGGTAGATCGATTGAGATTTACACAACAAAATAGGAGTTGGGAGCTGTGTCACTAGCACAGTGTACTGTTCGCAGATGAATCTCGCTTTCGTTTAACACAGTGATGGACGTCTGCAGGTGTACTGTCATCATGATGAGCATTATGATGAAGCTACAGTCCAAGAAATTGACAGATTTGGTGCTGGGTCATACATGGTAAAACTGATCTTATGGTAACCAAGAGCATGACAAAATGCTGCCAGGTACTTTGCTGATATTGTTCTGGATCATGTTATACTTGTTGCAGTTGGGATGGAGCTCGAGCTTGTATTGCAGCAAGGCAATGCTAGAATCCATACAGCTGGTGCTACTATGGCCACCTTACAGAATCTCAAGATACATGAGGTGCATCCAGAAAGTAAGTCCCGATCGCATCCAGAGATGGCACCACTAGTCAGATAGGAATGCGCGTGCGCAGGAGAAGAGAGGAAGTATATGGCAACATTGCAGTAATGTTTCACTTTTGTGACGGGAGTAGTTACTGCTCTGTGCTAGGAGAAAATGGCTGCTCCGATATTGTCTCCTGCCAAATCCGAGGTTCGTGCAGCCATCTAATTTTTGGATGCTCAAAAGCAATCTCTAGCAGAGATCCATCACCAATTGTGTCACATGTATGGATAAGACATGCTTGACAGTAAGATAAGATGATGGTGCAGGCAAGTCACGGAAGAAAGAACCAATATTCATGGCGAAGACCGTAATGGCCGACCGTCCCTGGTGACGCCAGAAGTGTTGGAAAGTGTGCGGCAAGCAATTGTGCAGAACCGGCACTTCACAATTTCAGAACTCTCGTCAGTTTCCCCAGATGTCTCGCTCGCTTTTGCACGAAATTGTCTTTTGGTGGCTTGGTTTTCACAAAGTGTGTGCAAGATGAGTGCCTAGACAACTGACAGATGAACACAAAACCAAATGTCTGGCCACAGCATTGACATTCCTACAGCGATATGCAGCGGAAGGTGACCAGTTTCTTGGCAATATTGTCACTGGGGATGAAACATTGGTGGTGCATGCCACACCACAGACAAAACAACAATGAATGCATTAGCGGCATAGTGGTTCACCTGCGAAGATCAAATTCAAGCAGACAATCTCTGTCAAAAAATCATGTGCATTGTCTTTTGGGATTGACGTGGCTACGGACATTGGCGGCAGAATCCTATGACTTGGGCATACAATTAATGGTGCACCATTGCGATAAATGCCTCAACAATGGTGGTGACTATGTTGAAAAGTAGCCAGTGAATCTATGTAATTATTCCAATAAATATTTGTTACTTAGTGATGTTTTTGTTCTCTTTATTGGTCATCGGGACTTACTTTCTGGATGCACCTCGTATATGAGCTGGCCTGCTATGAGTGAAGACCTCGATTCCATTGATAGTTTGTGCGATATGCTAGAACGCAGCATCCTATAGCTCCTCTGTCTCTTCAAGAGCTTGCAGATGTCTTCCTCTAGAATGGGACAGCATCCCACAAAGAGACAAGCAAAGGTAGACAAGAAGCATGCTTCAAAGGTGTGCAGCAATAATACATGTGCATGGGGGCCATACAAGATGATGAAATGACTTCTTTCGTTGTTGTTGTTTTGATTCAGTGAAAGGGTCATCCAGTTGTTTTCTATACTCTGCTTAATTTCTGCTTACAGTAGCCAAGTTTGATATGAGAAGTAAACATGATTTGTGTTATGCTTAAATAAAGGTTCGTTATTCAAGAAAACAATTGTTGTATGGTCAAAATAAATATAACCACAAAAATACACTAACAAAACCTTGTCCCTCTAATTTGAGAGTCTAGTTGAGCATCAATATTTATTATGAAATTATAATTATTTCTGTGTTACAAATACTGTAAAATTAAATATATGGGTTATACTTTGTATGGAAGATACTTAACCTTTCTACATTAAGGTATGCAATGAACAAATGCAACAGTAATTACATTATCATTAGTATGGGCATGTCCAAGTAAGCCCAGGTTATGAAGATGGGCTTAAGCTGCAAACTGCAGCTGAGGACTTTACTGGTGGAAAGGGAGATAGGCAGGTAACATGTTGCATGATAAGGGATCCACAAAGAAGTGAACACAAAGCATGCTCATATAAGGAAAACCGAACACAGAATTGGCATAGCAGAAATCGCCTGTATGCCCTATATGTGAATTTTAAGGTATGGAGAGAAACATCAGTTGAAAGTTATGGCTATCTGGGAACAGTGGTACACCAAACAGTTAAAATTCAAGAAGAAATAAGAAAGTGTGTAAAGAAAGCCACCAAAGTGCATTATGCATTAAGCAAGTGTATTTTTGGGAAAAAAGAAGTAGATAAAAAGAAAAAAACTAAAGTTCATAAAGCAGTTATAGAACCAATACTTGCTTACAGAAGTGAAAGTTGGACAGTTACAAAAAGTGAGTTAAGCATGGTAAATGCAATGCAAATGAAAAGCTTAAGAAGAATAGCAAGGAAGACATAATGAGATATAATAAGGAATGAAAGGATACCAGGCAAACTTCAGGTGTCATCTGTAAGTAAGAAGATAGATGAAAGACAACTTACATGGTATGGACATGTAAAGAGGATGGGTACAGATCGGAAGGTACCCAATTTTTAGAAGAAACACCATTTGGAGGGAACCCGAGAGGAAGACCAAGGATAACCTGGGAAGAGGGGATTAAAAGAGTGGTGGCTAATAAAGGAAAGATTTGGGACCAGTTCAATAGACTAGCAGAGGATAGGATTGAGTTTAGGAAATGGATCCAAGGTGCAACTATAAAATGGAAGGAAGTCAATTATGGAACACCACTCTCAAAACTCTGCTCTATTTTAAGTGTTGTAATTCCAACCCTTTCAATTGAAACTGGCAATTCTTTTGGGTAGATGGTCTCTTACTCTAACTTCTGTCAAAGAAATTTTATGATAGGTTTTAATATGAAGGGTTTCATATCTCTCTTATTAGGCACTTAACTTTCAGCCTTGCAAAGTGGTGGACGAGGTAGTATGTGCATTTGCATTCAGGAGGTTGTGCATGTGATTCCCATGGCCTGTCTTCCTATATCATGAGTATTTTGGGGACTTCCCCAAGTTGCTAGGTATATACTCCAAATTTCTTGTCCATCCATTTCACTGCATTTATTATTTCACTTCATCCTTCATCTTGCTTGGTTATATCAAAGTTGCAAGTGTCAATAGGAGTACATGTCAACAAATACATATAATAAATATTAGAGACTAAGTCTTTCTTGTTTCCGGTATGGGCCACATCTTGTTGGCTTTTTAAGAAATTAAAATTATGCTGACGTTTCACTGCAAAACTGTGTTCGGCTTCTTCAATGGGCAACTTGTTTTTTGTTTGTTTGTTTTTCCTTTTTCTTTTAAGGCGTAATGGATAAAGGCTGTGGAAGTCTACGTAATCATTAGAGACTAAGTTTCACTTCTCTTTAATAAGTTGTGAATGTTTCAAATGACAGACCAGTTTTGTGAGTCACTTGCTCACATCATCAGTGTTACTTTACTATAGTACTTTATTACAACCGAATAATGGTGGTATAACTATAACATCAGAAATAACAGAAATGCTATTTCATCTCTTACGCTGCCCTGTCACAGTGTAGAAATGTTCCACAAGTGGTGATTGTGAGAAAAGTCAATGGACTTCAAAACCCCTCCTAGTCAGGTTCGATGGACCCATTAACCAACGAAGGTGTGGCCCTCCAGACATACCCGGGATTTACATGTTTACAATGTAACCACCATTACAAGCAAAAAATTGGTGTCCACTTAAAAAGCGGTTAATCTTATGCTAATTAAAAGAGAAATATTGGAGAGCAAGAACACTAATGGCTTCATTGCCAAAACCCAGCTTTTGATACAATTTTTTTTAAAAATAACAGTATACTATCTTCCAAATATATTATCATTCATTACCTTACACTGCTTCTGCACAGTCACTGCCATTATTCAGGCACTTGTGATAATGGAAAACCAGGTTTTGTATGGCTTTGTCAAAGACTGATGCCGCCTGTGATGAAAACCAAGTCTGCACTTCTGGTTTCAAAACACTGAAATGGTTTCCTCCAAGGAATTTCTCCAGGTGAAGAAACAAATAAAAATCTAGTGCTAAAGCTGGACTGTATAGAGGGTGGTTGAATTGTTCCCAACTTAATGTTGCTATCACATTTTGAGTTTATTTGGATGTGTGTGGCTAGGCATTGTTCATTATACTTTTCCCTTAAATGTCACACCATTGGCAATAAATGTTTGCTGGCACAAAGAATCACTGATTTGACTTCACAGTTCCTTTGATTGTTTTGAACATTTTAGAATGCTCTAACAGTAGGAAAGCACAAAGTGACAATCGCTCATAGCTTCATGAATGGAGGAAGTGATCACACGTGTTCAAAATCGCAACTGCAGTGGTAAAATATTTAAATGGTAATTACTTTAAACACATGCTGCATACCCCTAGCACACGCGGTACTTCTAACATTACCAGAAGTAGACAGGACCGAACATCTCAGCCCCTCCCTTCAGATTTGGGTTGGACTCCATCGGGCAGTGTGTTCCCGATACTCATGAATGTTGAATGTTGAACTTTATTGTCAGTAGACTGCAATACAGTTTTGACAAATTCAATTACATAATTAAAATATACATCTTCAATTACAAATTTATAATTCATCCAGATTATACAATGACTTATTTATTAGATAGTTCTTGAGCTGACACTTAAGAGTATTAGTTAAGTTAACTTGCTTTATTGAATTTGGTAACTTATTATAAAGATATAGCCCCATTACACAAGGGTCTTTGTAACTAATATTTAATCTAAAGCCTTATCTATAAAAGTCACAGTTATGTTGTGTGTTATAGTGATGGACATTATTGTTTCTTAAGTAGTCTTTTTGTAGCGCATAGTTATTGTTTTATAGACATATAGTGAAAATATTATAAGAATTTGTTCTTCTCTAAAATACTGTCTGCATGATTCCCTAGGGTGTAAGTGGTCTATAGTTCTAATTGCTTTCTTCTGTAACTTAAAAAGTCTTTCCATGTGTGATTTAGCACTGCATCCCCAGAGCTCCAGCCCATATATCATATGTGGGTATATGACTCCATAATATATCAATTTCAATTCTCTTACTTCTAAGAAACTTGAAAAATGTCTGAGCAGATATAGCGATTTGCTTATTTTCCTGCAGATATAATTTATGTGTTCCGACCAAGTCAACTTTTGATCCAGTATGATTACTAAAAATTTATGTTTATTGGTACTAACTATGCCGTGTTTTGATAATTGTGGAGTATTATGTATATCATTTACATTTCTTAGATTGAAGTTGATTAGAGCACCCAGAATAGGGTTGGGAGATGTCTCAACCCTACCTAGGTTCTTAGGTAGTCTTTCCAATTGGGTCAATGTGTAAATGGCATATCCACTTCCATCCCATGTAAAAGTGGGGGGGGAGGCAGCATTTTAAGACATAAGGTATTGGCCTAATCGAAAAACCCATGGGCTGTCACCTTTCCCTGGTTAGAGAGGGGGAGTTTCGACTCCTGGTAGAACCCTTGATGCTAACCTTAAAAACATGCCTCATATATTGCTTCACTGTTAATTGCTTGTTTTTTCATTGTAGGGAGTATCTGTATCACATGGCAGGGAAAAGAGATGTGTTTTGTAAAACTTCTGTCTCTGGTATCTGAGACCCAAATAGGATGTGCAAGCCTGCAGGGGAGAGGGGAGCCAGTTTATTAGATGCCTCCAAGGAACTTCAAACTGGAACTCTTACGGAATCTGCTCTCTGCTCTGTTGCAACTCTTGATTAGGCCACCTTCTGCCTCCTCTCACCTCAACTCACCCCTTCCTCCTGGGTCAGCCCCTCCAATGTCTTTACCTTGCCTCCTGCACTGGAGAAAGGAATGAACAAGGTGAGATCATATAGCTTAAGTTTAAATCAGGTACAGGCAAAATAAGCTCAACTGGGCTACTCCACTGAAACAAGTTCTTGCCTCGCTCCACTGGCCATCCCTCCCCTGCACTGCTGTTCAGCTTCCGACATGCCTCATTCAGTGATAGTTTCATGAGGAGTGGTAGAGAGAATTTCTTGCAAGTTACAAAAACAAGAAAGCTTGCTGTTTAATATGTGGATTTCAATTTGCAAATATAAAGTGTTACAACATCAAATACCACTTTGATCAGAAGAATAAAGCTTTGGTGATCTTACAGGTATTAATTTACAATTTCAAAATATACTTTCTGAATATTCCTATTTGTAAACATGAGAAGGAACAATATGATTCCACTTTTTAGTAGTGTAGTTTCTTGTTAGTTTATTTAATATAAATTATTGTACTTTGTATTTCAAAGTTTGAACATAATGTTAAGTTTAAAACCAAAAAATTTATTATGTTGATCAAGTAGCTTTAAATATTTTTAAGGCAAAACAGCAACGGAACTTTACTGTTTTATTTATTATGGAAGAGAAACAATTTATTATGTTACTCATAAGGCAGTGTAAGAATATTATGTGAGTTAGATAAAGGAAGGTTATAAACTTCAATATCATGTAATTTGCCTAACCACAGCAATAATTATTGTTTGCAAAATATGTTTAATATAAACAAAGTAATTAATAACAGTGTAGAAATTATTACTATCGTCCAGGTGGAATGAACCCACCACTGCATGTGTTGTATCTAAACAACCTTTGTCACTCAGCAAGAGAATGTGGGGTGGGTAACGTAAGTTCAATCGCTACCTCTCCTCTAGTGCCCATGCCTGGGTTAAATAAAGTAAAACAACCATTTTAAAGATCACCTTTTATAGCTCCGAATTTATTTCAGACTTTTACAATAGTGAATTAAATTATGTAACAATATAAAGACTTACAAAAAAAGCCCTAAAGCATAACAATTACAACAAAAAATAAGTTCTTATATGTATATACATATAAAACAAGTATCTAGATTCTGGTTATACATATATTTAATATATATAATCTGCATTTCCAACAGACACTATGAATTCAACAGTAATTATATCTTTTTAAAATGACAAAGGGAAGCAATTAGTGAGGAAAGAAGGGACTGCTGCAGGTGGGGTGCTGGTATGTATATCTGTGGGCATCTACACACCCACTAGCCACAGTTCCTGTGTCAAATATATTCTTTAAACTTTACATAACAGTAATAATCAGGTAGGCTCCAGTTACAGAGAAAAAACATTCATAAGAACACGTAAACAAATACTATGGTTTATTGTGAGCATATTCTGTACATCTAATGTAAGCCTGTATTCTGTATCCCAAATTCCTCAAGGTATATAAAATGTTTCTGTAACTTTCCAACCTGAGATTTTAGAAAAATCCCTTTATTCAAAGATCAAATATAGATTTCTTTCACACAATTGCTTAGTAATCCACTCATTATAGATATAGGGTGGTTTTCTCCCTCCCCCGAAGCTTTCCATCTAGTAATAACCTGTGCAGGTTGGTACCATTTAGCACTGAAACTATAAAAATATTACTTTGTTTACAACATCTGGAACTAAGTTGATGGTTTTTATATATACAAAAATGAAGCGGACAAATTGCTCGTTGCACTTACTATGGTAATGATTGCACTGCAGTTTAATAAATATCTAGAATAATTGTCTCTTTAAGTGTTCTCTCTTTATTCAATATGGAGGGGTCTGTTGGAAACAAAAATAGTCTTTCTTTCTCTCTCTAAATTAAGGTGTGGCAGACTTGGTGTGATATACCATCACTATACACTGTAGCACCTTTTCAGGAAATATCAGTTGCACTTCTTGCAGTTAACTGCTTTTGTGTATGCCAAGGCTTCTTCTGTTGTCTTCAGATATGCTTCCGACATGATTGCCCTTGTTTTCTGCATTAGTGAATCTAAATCATTTTTTGTCAAACCTGCTGTTGGTATGGGTGGCAAGATGTTGATTATGCAGTATCCTGTAATAAACAACAGAACAGATTCACTTCTGATCACATATTGTAATATCCAACATTTAGATTTATTCTTTTTCTTTTTTATCTTAAAAAATCTACATAAAAAATCAGATTACAACAATCCCATGAATCAGCAATGTAGCTTCCTTCACAAATATGATTTATAATTTAACTTAACAACATTTATTACAGCTTCACGGGTGATCAGCCGGGTGAGGTTTAAAAACATTGAGCTTTCGGCCATTGTAGACTCTATGGCCTTCATCAGAATGAAAAATGACTGTTAGCTTTCCGCTCCCCATATATATACAATGTTAGGTGGGAGGGGGTTGCGTTGCCCTGGCCAATGAGCGGGTGGCGATTTGTGATTGGGCTGCTGTTTCGGGCTATGTTTGTCATCGGCCACAGTGTTTTCTTGAGGGTCAGTTCTTGGTCCAGAATCACTGTAGTTGCTGTTGTGGATGTGTTTGATGGCTATTGTCCAGGCAGGACTTAGTTGAAGTCCGCAGTCCCTGTTGTAATTGTTTGGATGTAATTTGATTTCCTTAATGACCCTGTCCCAGTATTTATCAGTATGATCCAGATATATATATGGGGAGCGGAAAGCTAACGGTCATTTTTCATTCTGATGAAGGCCATAGAGTCTACAATGGCCGAAAGCTCAATGTTTTTAAACCTCACACGGCTGATCACCCGTGAAGCTGTAATAAATAATGCGTGCCGTGAAAGCTTTAAATCTTACATTAACAACATTTGTTTCAACCAGACATGCCAAAATAAAAGCTAAATATCTACGTATCCTTGAGTTATACCTGGTGAAAATATCCATGAACACCATGGTTATTAGTATGTTATGCACCAGGTTCACAAACTACCAATTTGAACAGCCATGGAAAAAAAAGATTGAGCACTGTAAATTTTCTAAGTCTCACAAGAGTTTCATGGAAGTACACGAAGTAACCAGAGCATGGTTCACACATGGCGTGTGCACTATGCTCCAAAGCAGACTTGCACACAGTGAGATAAGCACAGCTCGTACTTTATAACATAAAATAGCAACCGGGGTACAATCAAAAGAACCGATCTTTGTCAACATGCACAGAAATACTCACGAAATACTTCATGTCTTGATGTCAAATGATGATGTCTTCATGTCTTATGAAACATGCCATTGGTGGTTTCAGTTGACTGGATATTGCTGCTCCTCCTATATGTATAACTGCCAATGCAAATAGTATCAGGCAGAAACATTTTTGTGTTTGTTGACAAAATGGCCAGCGAAGAATGGGAAGTATGGTGCTAGTTCACGCACCACCCCTTTTTCTTTATCAGGAACCAATACAAATGCAGACACGATTCAAGAGACAGCCTGTGTGTGCACGTTCGACAGATGATAAAATATGCCGCCGAGACTGTTAGCTTGGTTTAACTGCATATTGCAAATACCAACCAGAGTAAACTATGCTGTGATACGAAGTGGGACTTAGAAATTTTCTGCTCTCAGAGTGCACTCAATCATTTTTTCCATGGCTGTACTACTCTCCTTTAATTAACCATACCAATTTACCTGATTGGCATCCTTTCAAGTATCCAATTTTATAATTTTAGAAATGCCTCTTGTATTTTTCTTTCATCCTTCCTAACAATTCATCTAACTTATTAATCTCTTTTGTACTGTTAAACTTTCTAACTCTCCATTTTAATTATTTCTCCCGATAATTTCAACCACCTAGTTGGTACCATTTATCCCTCCATAATTTATATTCTTTAGAATCCAAAATAAAATGTAGATCATTTTCTAATTCCTCACATAATGGGCACTTCTGAGGGTCCACTCCCCATTCAAAATTGTAATGATTTTACAAGATTTCATCATGTGAAATAAAGTAAAGAAGTTTGAAAGATACAATCAGAAATGAAAAATTCATTACCATAGACAGGATTTGAACCACAGATCTACCTTACATGTGGCTGCTCTTAACCCCTGAGTTACCATGGCAACATGCCAGCACAGTATTACATTCCACTGATTTGCATTTTCCCTACTAGACATGTAACTTGCCAATACGACATGCCTGGGACTTAAGTATTTATGAATATAAGTCAACATTGCAGCATGTGATCTCAAATTTGAGATTTTCTTGTGGCCTACCAGGAAGATGCAAGTCAGTTGTTGCCTTGGCAGCTCAGCCAAACAGAGTGGAACATCTGTGGTACAAATCCTCTGAATTTTTCAGTTCCGACTCTACCTTTCAAAACTAATTCAATTGTTTATAATTTGTTGTCAAATTTCACTGATACAGTGGATTAATTTAGGTTCAGTCACTATTAGAGTAGCCATCAGGATCAATGGTGATAAATGACAATGTGCAAGTACGAGAAATATGGGAAGTGCTGTGTTGCAACTATTTCCACTTTCTCAGGAAATATTTGTATACATTATACACCATTTCTCTGGCTTGACTGTGAATAACAACTTTTTAGCTTCTGCCATCATCAGAACTGTTAACAAACCAACTATCACACAATGGAATTGGACTTATTACTCAGAATTCTTTTATTTTGCTGTGGTGCTGTTTTTGCAATTATTATTACGGAATGTGCTGTGCTATGAGACTCGTTTTCTATCTAGGTCATGGTAACGGATGGAATGAAATATCACACAATGTTTCTTTACCACAATGTATTAATTTATTAACACTTCATCGATACTTTACATTAAACAATTTCTCTCAGCACCATGCTAAATGCTTAAAAACCTTTACACTTTTTCACTTAGTAGAACTTATGCTTGATGAAAGTTTGGTGAAAGTTCCATGTTCACACTACCTAAATATGATCGTCTTTTCATCTCGAAGATACACACGCGAGTGAACAGTTTTTGGCATCATTTGACACGACACCACCTTTTTCATATTCATCCGTGCATGTGTCCATCAAATAGTTCTTTCTCGTTAGGGAAGCGATCCCTAATCCTCCTCCCCTACTTTTATTATGGAACACATACAATTCTAATATTTATACATATATATTAAAATCAAATATGGAAAGATTTATGACGTCTTTGTGCAAACTTAGTTGTTCGTAACAATGAACCTTATCAACATGTTTTCGTCATTTAATTATCTCATACCAACATCAAAAAACGAGTTACACTTTTAACAAACATTTACATGAACGATTTTCTTTTGGGGTCTTCTAATATTCTGTCTCAACTGTTAAACTGTAGGTAAGTACTCTCACACATGTGCCTGGAAACAGACTACACTTGATTGGCTAGAAGACACATGACTTGTGTATTTGTCTTCTGTGCAACCACCTTTATTCTTGACGATGACTCTAGTAAGGAATTAGCATAGGATATTTTCTCTACAATTTTATATATAAACTAGAATTTGTTTTTATATCATTCTTTAAATTCTGAAATATATCGACTTTGCATACAACATATTCAACAGGTACAACAGGAGTAAGAAATGTATTGTAGAACACAATTTCATTAGTGATGAAGAGGATCTTGTGTAGGTTTGACTGACGGAAGAGGCACTCATTCTTCAGGGAACAAATTGAAGAGCCATATCTGGGGTAACATGGAGAAAGACCTCAATGGTCAGTAAGAGCAGAAGAGGCAACCCTTCTCGTGGGGATAATACACAAGGAGACTACGATGACTAGTCTAAAGCTTGCAGCCCAAGCAGTCATCTTACCCTACAAGGTGTCAGTGACACATTCAGAGGACATTTCTGTACTAAACATCTCATGAGATTTAATTAATGAGACCAGAACAAGCCTTTATAGGCTTAAACCTTGATGATGATGAATATATTATGTTGAATATTCTCTTAATGTATGGTGCATTAAATAACTTCCATTCTGTACATTTTGAAAGAAGTAACAACACCAATTTTCAGTTATTCTGAATATTACAGCTGCAGCTAATGTGCAAAACTGTTTAATTTAGTGTGCAACTGCCATTTACCCGCTCCTGTAAAGTAGCCTACGAATGCTGGACTACATACCTGAATTGAACATCTTCTTGCGATCATCTAGGAAATTATATCTTGACACTACAATAGGCTGAATTGGACATTTTGATGCTATGGCTACATGGAACGCTCCTTTTTTGAAAGGCAGAAGGTTTGCAGAACCATTTCTTGTTCCTTCAGGGAACATGCACAGTCTTGCCTGCAAAATAAATTATTACTCTTACAGCATGCATTAATTCGCTTTATTAATAGACAAACTTAAACACCACCTCCTTACAGAGTTAATAGGTTAATAAGTCTTACATTTTAAAGTTTAAAAAATCTGATGTGTTATGACTAGGCTTAGAAGTCCAGCTATATTAAAGAGGAATCAAGTTATCAGTATTCATAGCACATGTGACAGCACAGTGTGGGGAACCAGTTCTGTCTGTCTACTGTACAGACAAAGCATGCATAACTTCATTCTTTTGGTAGCTTGCCTATTAAGCTTAGATATGACATTCTCTTCTGATTACCCTCCCCGTATGAAGGACCTTTCATCTCCCAGGCCTCAGAGGTCTGTTGGGGAGCAGAGGAACTTATGGACCAGACAGTGAAGACCTGGAAGCGGGTTGTCAGCCAAGCACCAGGTATGAGAGTGAGGAAGAGGATGATGTGAATGGATGATAAGAAAGGTGATGATGGAGCAATTGGTGGAATGGGTGGCAGGGGAAACCAGAGAACACAGAGAAAACCTGCCCAGACGTCGCTTCGTCCATCACAAATATCATGCGGGTCCTAGGATCAAACCTGAGCCACCTTCATGATAAGCAAATAGTCTAACCACTCGGCCATGGCTCTGCCCTGTACTCTACCTATTCAACAAAAACTATTTTGCCCACCTCTGTGGTGTGGGGGTAGCGTGTCTCATATTCAAGAGGTTCCGAGTTCAAATCTCAGTTAGGACAAGTTATCTGCATAAGGTTTTTACTTTCTCTACTGGTAAGTAGGGGAAGTATTGTATTCCACCCAAAAATTCGATGTCGAGATTTCACCGGAAATATATGTTTTGAGGCCCCCTGAATCCAAAAAAAGCATTTTTAGAAAAAGGTCCGTGTGTGTGTTTGTGTGTCAGTCTGTCAGTCTGTGGACAGCATAACTCAAAAACGAAAAGTTGGTTAAAAACCAAAGTTGGTATTTAAGTTTAATGTCCTTCAAGGATGTGACACAAAGATTTTGAAGAAAATAGCCCCACCCTAAACTACCCTTTACATGGAAAATTTTTCGAAAATTTTGATTTTCTTGAAAGTGGCTCTACTGATTTTGATTAAAATGCCATATGTTTGAGATATTTTTATCACAAATGAAATGTATATCTTGAATTTTCTGGCTATAGCCCCTGTAGTCGTATTTACTCTGGACGACTTTTGCATAACTGGTAAACCGTTAGAGATAGACCAAACCATACTATACAAAAAATGTAGATCTTGGTAAAATACACAATTTATGTCTCAATAAATTTTCTTGTAGGGTGAACCATTTCGGAGATATTCCTTGTTATGTGTGTGAGTTTCGGAAAACTTAGAACTTTAGCGAAATGCAACAATGTTGTTCATTTTTTATATGTTAATCGTGCAAAGAGAACGGAATCTCAAAGGTCAAAAAGATTTGACTGTCGCACAAAGCCTTCTGTATTCTAATATCTCCCTTGCACCTAGAAGGACATAAGCAATAAGATAATTTGTACGAATGTTTATCTTAACTAACATGGAGATATAGGAATAAGAGCTTGTTAGAATGGTTAGTACAAGAGTAGAGAAAGTAATGTGAGTGCAACACATCAGATTTTTTCTGAGGTTTTCCCATATCCTGAGAAGATGAATGTCAGGCAACTAAGTTCTATGGATCTCAGGCTCATTTGAGCATAAATGATGTTAAAATAAGAAAAAAACCTATTTCTGCAAAACCTTATTCTTCTATCTACTACATGTTAAGATAGACACTTGCACAAATGGTTTTTATACACATTTCCTTGTAGGTACAAAGGAAATAGGAGAATAGAGTAGGCTTTAAGTGAAAGCCAAATCTTTTAAGAGCTGGTCACTATGTGAAGGCTTCCAAATTCTGTTCTCTTTGCATCACCAGGATATAAAAAAAAGGGTAAACAACTTCCTATTTTAGAAAAGTATAAGTATCTGAATAACAAGGAATATCTCAAATGGTTAAATACACAAATTAAAAAGTATGTAATATAAATTGCATATTTTAATGAGTTCTACATTTTTTGTTTAATAACATTTTGTCTATCTCTTGTGGTTTATGAGTAATGCAAAAGTCAACTAGAATGAAAAAGCACTTCCGAGACCATCCCCAAAAAATTGAACATACACATTTCATGAAAATGTTTTGAACATGCAGTATAATCAAAATCAACACAGCTGTTTTTGAGAAATCAAAATGTTTGGAAAATTCTCAACGTAAAGAATAGTTTGGGGTGGGGGAATTTTCTTGAAAATCTTCATATTGGATCCTTTAAAGGTGTCCCACATATATGCATGGAACTCATCTTTTTCTAAATGTTTTAATGGGATCTCAAAACATGTACTTCCAGTGAAATCTTGCTATCATATTTTTAAATGAAATGCAATTATCTTCTCTATCTACTATGTGTGTGACAGAGAAAGTAAAACTACTGTAAGAAAATTTCCTTTCACTGGTACACCCAGAATTATCTATGGTAAGGACTAACTACTTTTGAAACCTACATCACAATTACTTTAACTGCAGCGTATTCCGAATGTGAACTATCTGCAATGAGAGAAAATAGTATCAACTTGTGTGAATCCTGATTGTGTTTTTAAATTATTTACGTTTGAATTATTATTCTAGTTATTGAAATTTGGAGATCTTATTTTTTCATACTTAAAATAGCTTGAGTTTCACGTTCTAAATTGAGTGCTTTGTTTGTGCTTCAATTGGAGTTGTTTTAATTGCCCCAGTTATTAATCTAAGTGCTTGATCTTGTGTGCATTCTAGTTTTCCTTTATTAGATGATGTTATTAGTACTTCATAATAATTTATTACCGAATTTATGTAAATATTGTAAGTTGTATTCAAGGTTTCTCAGGAACTGCCCCATTTGGTGCCTGCTAATCTTTTCAGTAGTTTAAATCTTTTTGCAGTTTTTCCACATGCATAATATGATCTATATGATTTCTCCAGGTTAGTTTGTTATCAAAAACTACTTCAAGATATTTTTCTTTATCTGTTCTTATAGTCTTATACTATAAATTTAATTAAAATTGTTTTCTGGCTAGTGAGAATAATTGATACTTATCAAATTACGTAAGCTTTCACGGCCGGTGTCATAAAATACAGAATAATTGTCCGGGCTTGTGGGCCATGGTCTAGTGGAAAATCTCCTTCCAGGTATTTCGTTCAAAACTGCATCGATCATCAGTGGTGTGACCGTAGTACTCTGTTACTCTCGGCTACTGATACAGAGCCGTTTGGTTTCACAGGTTTTATACGCTTAGCATGTGTGGGCAGTTGATAGTTGGTCTGGCCTTTGTTTATTGGTTTGGCTTTGGCTGCTGGTGGGCTGGTTTAAAGTGGGTGCCACTTCCATTGTTGTCAATTGTTGTCGAAGGGCTGGCATTTATTGCAGCTGAAGCTGTTGATGGCGTATGATCTTGAATTTGTCTCCAGTCAGGTTCCTTGCGTGCTTTGTATAATGCTGGATGCCAAGCTTTATTTTTGTCCCAAGTGGCAATATCTCTCGTGTTATGTAATGTGTGTGTTTACTGTATGTTGTGTGGTCCCTATACAGACAGAGCCACAAAACTTGACCAGAGACAAATTCAAAATCATATTCATCAACAGCTTCAGCTACAATAAGCAAAGACCGGACCAACTGTCATATGCCCACACATGCTAAGTGTATCAGATATTGTTTAGATAAGCTTACGCAAGCACTTGGTCAGAATTTCGGCAAAGTCCCACTCGGCAGTGTGTACGAATGGTCACGAAAGTTGCCGAAGTTGCTGTGTTAATGCAGCGCTGCCAACAGCGGAATGTCCCTAGGAGTTTGTTGCCAATAGTAAGTTTGAATGTTTTTGCGGGAGTCGGCAGTATGCTGCTGACCTTCTTAGAAGCAACTAGTGCAACGGATCGCTTTATCAGTATATTAGATTTGGCGCCTCTGTGCTTTAATGAGGAGTCATGCATGCAGTTCCTGTACGACGAGGGCCTGCTGAGGACTTGAATGCTATGCAGGGAATGTGATGTGCCCTAGGGCGAAGCCTACAGTCCCCCATCTGTGCCATCCCAGCGCATGGGGCTCCGTAAATGGATTTTTTCTCCACTCGAAAATTAAAAAATAAATAAATAAAAAAGAACGATACTTAATAAAAATAATATAAATATAATAATATAATACTATTAAATATAATATTATATATAATATAAGGGTTCGATCCCCGGTACCAGCATGGGGACTTTATCCCCTCTGGGAGGTCTGGCACGGGGTGCACTCAGCCTCGTTAAGTCCCGGGGGGACCAATTGAGGAGCTACTTGATGGAGAAGTAGCGGCCCCAGGTCAAGAAGACCGCATAACTGGCCGGGAGGGCTCGGTGCGCTGACCACGTCCCACCCTCCAGTACTGCACCTCACCAATGACACCTGTAGTGGGCAGAGGTGGGGGACGCAGCGGCTGGGCGGTAGGCCTTGGCCCTTCGTGGGCTGTCGCGCGGGGTTTACATATAATATAATATTAAATAATAATAATAATATAATATGTTGTTTTCTAGTGCCTTGCATCTGGCAATGAAGCCATTAGCATTATATTATAATATAATATATAATATAATATAATTAATATAATATAATATAATATAAAATAAATAAAAAAGAATGATAAATAATAAAAATAATATAAAGATGATATATATAATATAAATCTAATAACATTAAAAATAATAATATAAAATAAAATAAATAAACAAAAAAAGAACGATAAATAGTAAACATACTACAAATATAATAATATTAAATATAATAAATATAACATATATAATATATAAATATATATATATAATAAATATAATAACATTAAATAATAAAATAATAATAATAAATATAAGTATAATATATAGTATTATATATAAATAATATATATAATATAAATGTAATAATCATCATCATACACGATAGCTGTATGTCTGTGGCAGCAACGACGCGAGTGAGTGCATTTGAGTTTAATATGTTGGCAACGAAAGCTAGTGTAGTGTAAAAAGCAATGTTGGCAGATGTGAAAATCGTCTGCTAGTCATGCAGTGAAATCTAGTGGGCGATTGTGAAACTACTGTCGGTGCATGTGCAGTAAGTAAGTTCGGACTTAGAATCTGGCTGGCAAGTGGAAAGTGAGCTGTTCTAAACTTGAGCCAGTGTATCAAAACCTGTGAAACCAAATGGCTCCGTATCAGTCACAGAGTACCAGAGTTCCATCTGTCCAGTCTCTTTAACACATCCATTGCAATTCCATTGTCATGTTAATTTGTTGTCTTTTCTTCTTGTCCAACATTTTCAGTGGTACGAACAACAGTACTAACAGTACTGCACTACACTAACAGTAACACTGAAATCTTGGAAGCTGCACTGTAATCAGTAATATGTAACAAAGTTTAGCTTACCACATAGAGGGGTATTTTTAGACATGGGGAATGACCTTGCTAGGATCTGTGTGAGTGACATCATGCAAGTTGACAATGGGGGTAATGTCTCCGTTTTCTTCCTTTAAATAAACAAGACACTGCTGTACTTAAACATGCATGGTTTGCGGTATTTATGTACTACACAGAAGTTGAAAATATAACTCTACACCTCTATGGTCTTATAAATACAAAAGCGAGCTCGATCAAACCACTGCACAATTTGTCACCTCTAACAATACCTCTGTACTGGTTAAAGCAACACACCTTCAAACTTTCCTAACAAGTGTTTATGCTGTGTATCCACTTTATTAGTGACAAGCTTTTGATTTCATGGCAATGTTCTGTTGGCTGCATATATTCTGAGCAGATATCAAAGGTCAATACTCTTTTGTTAATGTGAGGGAGAATGTAGTAAGTTGTATAGTATACTAATTAAAATTTTACCTATACTATTCATACTGTATAGTGGATTATCGAAATTATTATGGTCACGCATAATGGTAAAAAATTAAAATAGGTTGTCAAGTTACACAGAATGTTGAGTTATTGAGAGTCAAGTTATCGGGGTTCTAGTGTATATGCATTAAGCCAAAGCCTACGATAGTTGGTACATAAAACTAAAACATCCTTAATCTGTAACATCTTCCTAAAGCATATGCATTTTCTTGCAAGTGGTATCAGAATACTAACCTTCTTTTCACGAATAATAGTTCCTGTGCTGTTGATGGTGTTCTGAGCTTTTTCCACATTTAGTCTATCAATGAAGATTGTACCCCACAGCCAGCATGCCAAGCCAAAGGGCCACAGATAGAAAACTTCTTTTTTTGATATCACTGTACTCCTTTCCATAACAGGCCATATTTCAGCCAAAACTGGAAAAACAAACATTACTCATTAAACAGAAAATGTCATCTTCTTTCATGAGTTGCTTAAGAAACTTGTAACTATTTGTTGACATTCTTAAAGATATCAGGATATGTTGTGTTTAGATTGCTGTACCAAGTTAAACAAACATTCTTGAACATTCAGGTTCCTTAATTTGTCACATTTTATTTGCATATAGTATGGTGTCCAAAATGTAACATTTTACAGAGATGGCAAAAAATTTAACACTTATCTGCATTATACTATTATGTACAGTGGAGGAAAGAACAGGTTAGTGATTTGAGCACTTTCTAAGTGAAAAATTTCATATTGCCAGGCCCCAAGTGAAAGTCTCACTTCATATAAGAACTATTTTTTCCATGTAACAGCCCTTCATTTCTGCACTGAAGAGTAGTTTAAACATAATAAGCTAATATTTCAAATAAATATACACATATATCAGCAAAGTGATATATTTTGTGGAAAAAAGAACAAACAAACAAACCTGAACTATGGAATACAGCAGGACGAAGTGTGTTAGAAATAGATATATTTTAAGCAGTATAGTTAAATGGTTTGTAGCAGATATCTCCAGAGCAGCAGACCCCAAACATTCTATTGTATACATGCTTAGGCTTTCATGGCCAGCGTTAATCCAATAGATGGTAGATTTTGGGCTTGTAGGCCGTGGTCCAGTTGATGAATTGTCTGATGTTTCGCCCAAGACTTCGTTGGACATCTTCAGAGTGACTCCTGGCTGGTTAACAACTCGAGGACAATTGATGGAGCGCCCGGCTTATATATAGGTAAGAGGGACCGTCTCTCATCTCCTATTGGTCGTCCGTATGCCAACCACTATCTTGTGGCTGGACCACGGTCTACAAGCCCGAAATCTACCATCTATTGGATTCTATTGTATGTTCATTTAGAATAAGCAGCTCGAGGTCATATCTGGTAGCTTTCCACGCATCCCCTCTACACCACCTTTTGCGTGATTGGCTGACCTCTCTCATTTCCGTACAAGGCACAACAAACCAAGAGCGACAATGTTTAATTCTTGGGCACCCTAACTTAACCATAGTATTGTATATGTACCGCCGAAGCGAGTACAGACAACATACTACAGTAAAGTAATACAAGTAAAATATGTTTGTATTCTTGCTACTAATTTATCAGCACTAATTTTAATGAATTGATGCTGTTTTTGATGAAATGGGCTGAGCTATGAGACTCGTTTTCTATCTACAAGGTCGTGGTAACGGATGGAATGAACATACACTTGGGTTTAACTTTAGTCACACATTTTATTTGCACCTTCTTGTTCACAATTTTTAAATCACATCACAGTAGAAAGTCTTAGTTTAGTGGAACAACTTCCCTAACGTCGCCAAAATTTAATTAAAGGTCTCTAAACACTCAGTAAATTCACCTTTACCATTTCATGACGCATACACATAAAAATACGTCCATCTACCTCGGAGATACCGACGCTAGTGAACTATTTCTTGGCGTCCTTTTGACACGACACGCCGCCTTTTTCATCTTCTTCCGAGGTATTCATCCGCGCAAATAGTTCTTTCTCGTTAGGGAAGTGATCCCAATTATCGTCTCCTACTTTTATTATGGAACACAAACAATTCTAATATTTATACACATATATTAAAATCAAACATGGAAAGATTTATGACGTCTTTGTGCAAACTTAGTTGTTCGTCACAATGAACCCTATCAGCATGCTTTCGTCATTCAACTATCTCATACCAACACCAAAAAACGAATTACACTTTTCACAAACATTTACATGAACTATTTTCTTTTGGGGTCTTCTAATATTCTGTCTCAGAATGTAAGTGCAATCTGAATGTAGCTCTATTTACTGCTCAGGGATATTTTCCATAGGAGAACTAAAGGATGGTCTAGGAGTCTCAATGTCAGTTACTACAGTTCTATTGGCTCCAGTCATGAACGTCGGCAGACTTTTTTCCAGGGGGGGGGCCAAATGTTAGAATTTTGCAATCAGATAATATTAATTCATTATTTTGCTGTCAAAAGTTATAGTATTTGTTGCGGATAACCATATAAATTTGCGCTAAATAAAAATTGTTCTTTACCTAAAAATTAAAATAATAGTTTAATAGTCAGCACATTAAGTTCATTAATTTTCAAGGGGGGGCCGCGGCCCTCCCTTGCTCCCCCTTCGCGACGCCCATGGCTCCAGTACATTTGAATTGCACAGATCTTAGGGATACCTGACAAGCATCTGCTGCAATCTTTTGCACATCTGCAAAAAATACATTTACTGCTTGTTCACAACTCTGAAGACAGTTGAAGAAATTATTCCTTTGGACTGCCATCTGATATCACACTTATTTAAACTAAAGGAACTCGGTTCAGTTATTGACACTGTTGGTTACTGCCCTTGGCACAATGTTATTGTTATTGCTTTCTGCAATGATATGCAGTTCAAAGAAAGCGCTGATGGAGCGGGGATAATGTATATGTACCGTGTAAGTGGGGAATGTCACCTTGAGCTGCCTATTCTAAATGAACATACTATAATTGTAAATATATTTTTACTTTCTTTAGTATGTACCTAAAAAGCCCCCTGAATAAAATAAATAAAAAGGAGCACTTTTACAAACTCCATGTGTGTATGAACAACCTAACTCGAAAATGAAATGTTAGATAGCTACCAAACCTGATATTTAAGTTCAGTATGTTCCAACAATTCAACAAAATCCCCCCACCACAAACTAACATTTACATGTTTGAAAATGAAAAATGAAGTATAAATTGAATTTACTTGCAACAGTCTGAAGTGCTCTTCATTTGGAACGAATTTTAACTGGTAACGTAAGAGAAGGCAAAAATGTACTACACAAAAAAATTCAGTGCTCTTTAAAATACAGAATTTCTTTCAAATAACTTTTCTTGTAGCATCAGCTATGTTTATAATTAGCTTGCTCTGCCATTTTTTTGAAGTGCTGTCATTCTTCAGTTGTTTCTCATAATGTTATGAACAGAATATAGAATTTCAAGGCCAATATATAGAGCTGTGCCTTTACCATATTGATTTAGTTTCCCCTACCCCCCTTGTACCTACAACAAAATGTTTAATGTGACTATCTCGGCAAAAGTTTATCTTGACATGAAGTAAACAGAAAAATATGCTTTCATACGAAAGGTCTGAAAAAAATGAAGTGGGAAGAGAAACTTGTGAATATAAGAGGTAGAACTGGAACTTAAAAATTCAATGCCACAACTGGGATTTGAACCACAGACCTTCCGCTTGTGTGTTTAAAAACACCAACAGTAAGTTTGTTGGCATAAATAAATAATAATTACCTTGTGAATATAAAATTAGATTTCTGTGGTAATTATTCATGTAGGCTAACAAACTTACTGCTGGTGTTTTTAAACACAAGCCGTGTGTGGACAATGTTTGCAGAGGTAGAATCAGAACTGAAAAATTTAATGTTACAGCCGGGATCTAAACCACAGAGCTTCATTCTGACAAGCTGTCACAGTAGCTTAATGGTTAGAGCAACTGCACGGCAAGTGGAAGGTCTGTGGTTCAGATCCCAGCTGTGGCACTGAGTTTTTCAGTTCCGCATCTACCTCTTAGATTTCTGTTTTTAAAATGCTTGGGAATATAATACATCTGACTTTCAAAATGCACATTTGCTTTGTAGCCTGAAATTTTCAAATTTTACATACATTTTGTCTGTTATAGTATATTTCACTTTTTTTTTGGGCCCTGTTTCTCAATACTTTTAACTGAAATTATTGAACTACACAGGTATTCAGTGTAACTGAGAATTTTAATTCATGCATTATTTAAGTGAATTATTAGAGCAGATCGATGGATGGAAACTGTGGGTGGGGCGGGCTTTAGAAAAGAGCCATGGAGACCCATTGTGTCCCAGACTTTGGTCCACAGTCCTTGAAAAGGGCAATATGTCCCCGATGTTGAGTTCCCTAATATCCTCTGTGTCTAACATAGAAATTCCCACAGTAATATAACTTAAATGTGCAAAAAAATGCACACACATTTACATAGTGTATATGAAGAAGGTTCATCTTCCTTGCCACAGTTCATACATATGGGGTTTTGTATGATCTTAATTACACGCAGATGCCTGCAAAAAGTGTGTGGCCCATTAAGAGGCCAACAATCATTCACGCTTAGTCTCTGTGTGAGGGGTTAAGTGCTTTTTGTATCTGGGGCCATCAATAAGCTCTCTTGCTGGCCAAGCTCTCATAAGTTTTTGTCAAACTCTAACTGCTGTTGGAGAGTCCACTGTGCAATGATTAACCCAAATCTTTGCCGGGATATACCTAAAAAAGGGTTTTGGCCCCACAAAGGAGTCATGTGCATCTTTCAGCCAAGTTATCTGCTCACCATTGGAGAGAATATATATATGCTCAAGGCATGGTAAATTCTACATGTACCTGGGGAGATTTAAAATTCCCACCACAATAAATAATCTGTAGAACATACCCAATTGTCCAATTTATGAAAGAGCTAGGTTGCTCTGAAGTTGCACCTCAATTATTGTTCAGTAGATATGCAACAGCCATTATACCCTATTTTTACCATGGAATGCTATGCTGTTGATTTCACAAAGTTTATTCACGATAGATTTTTGGACTTTTAGTCCAAATCCAACTGAAAATCATTGTAAATCTTACTATTTATATTTGTTTGTTCATTTGTTCCTCTTTCTTTTGGGTTTAATACTCTTCAAATAATACAGAATCTCATCATTTTGTTGTTCATTTAATAAACTTTGTAAACAATTTAAATTTGCAACTACAGCTTTAATATGCCTTCCAGCAAAATAGTGCTAAATTTTTTGGAGATTAAATAATAACAGTAACAATAATATGACAGAGGATATAATTTACTGTCTGCACCAAATGCAACACTAATCAATACTAACACCATGGCATCTTTGCCAAATAAGATGACTGTAGAGTCAAAGCTGATGGAGTAAACTGCACAAGAAATATGAGGTCAAACATTTTTTGTTAGAAAACATGGTCACATCTATACCACTTTTGCACAAAAGCTTTTAAATTTAATCTAAATATTATACACTTATTAAATGTAGAAACATCTGTTCTCTAAACACACAAAATTTAATTTAACTCAGGATAATTTTGGAAGCAAAAACTAAAATTTAATTAATCACATAACTTGAGTATGACAAAAGCAAAATCACTTCCTGGTGTCCTTAAATATAATATGCTTTAGTATTGATACAATATTTAATTTTTTAGTTATGCTGTCTGCACACGTGCACACCTGCACATACTAGGTATGGTAGAGATAGAGCTTTTTAATTTGCAACATTTTAACATTTGATGCAGTAGCACTCCTTTATGTATACATTTGCCTGTTACTCCTATCTTATATATCAGAGCTTCAACACATAATTACATAAGTAGACTGAAAGAGTAAAATTTGTTACAATTAAGTTAATCCATACATTATTTCTGGAATCAATCTTAGAATCAGTGACAGTTCCTGGATGATCGCATATTTGCAACTGCACACCCACTAATTTTTTTCTGTATGTGAATGTATTTACCTCTATAGGCATCCACATTAGAAGGTCGAATGTTGAACTTTCTTCTATTTGTTTAATTTTCCTGTGCCCCCTTTACAGCTTATTGACTGAATGCACTGGCGTTCGGTAGAGATGCATAAATGAGATTTTGTGATTGGTGAAGGAAGCTTTTAGGCAAGAGGTCGCGGTGATTAGGGGGAAGCTTGCATTTAGGACTATAGTGAGTTAACGCAATATGATCGACAAGTTCAAGAGATGCAGTTGCTACCGCACAAGTGCACTGCATTCTCATACAGGTCCAATTTTATTTCCTGCTCCATTTTCCTTGCTATGAGCATTTCCGTCCCTATCATTTAGCAGAAGTTGCAATCAACCTGCTAGGCAGTTAGCCAACTTGACGTTTCTAAATATAATGTAGCCATGTTCTATATTAAAATGAGAGCTATGTTAATGTTGTGAACACAATTACATCTATTTTTATTAAAACATTATAAATGCATATAGTTATTCTTCATATCATAATTTCCTAAGACCAATACTTGAGATTGGAATAGTTATTTTCCTACCGTGTTTATTATTGTTTGTTATATTTGTGTTTCTGGCAGCAAATTGCATGCAATTATGTCTTCTCATAGTGGGAAATTTGAATCTATGCACGTGGAAATGAATAATGTGGCAAAATTCAAGGATATAAATCTTTTGGGTTTATCCTTAGAAGAGAAGCTGTTTTCCGTGCTTATTGTTCGTGAGTGAGAGAAACAGCACCTGGACAAATAATGGTTGTTGTGATATTGGACATTTAAAACAAAAATGGCAAAACATGAGAGCTTAATTGTCCATATGAATTACGAATTAGAACTCTGTGTTCGCGTGTGCGTGAGAGAGAGAGAGAGAGAGAGAGAGAGAGAGAGAGAGAGAGAGAGAGAGAGAAAGAGTGAAGGTGGAAAGGATGTAATATACTACACACCCACTGCAACAAGTTACGAGCCACCACTGCTTACAATTAATTGCTGATCTATACTTACCAGTTCTACTGACGAAGAAAAGAGAAGAATCTTCAAGTTGGAAAGGTAGAAAGACTGAAAAGTTCAATATCATTTGAACCACAGATTCTACCTTTCCAACCTTGCCCTATACACGGCAAACCTGCTGCTTCCATTTATGTGTAATAAACATTCTAAGATTTGCTTACCTAAAACATCAATGGCACTCTGGTGGTTAATTAACACAACACATCCTGAGTCCTGCACAATATTTTCTTGACCTTTCATGTCAAACTTGAGACCAAGAAGTCTAGATATTTGCCTTGCTCCCCAAGCTGGAAGCCTGAAACAAAAGAATGTATTATCTAAAACTGTGACAAGAGTATAAATGTTCACAAAGGAACTTGAGCATTGATCTACCATACTGTCTATTCAACGACAACAAAGAGAAAGAAAGAAAAAAAATCTGGTGTGTTGCACTCACATGACTTTCTCTACTCTTGAACTAACTATTCTTACTGACACTTATTCCTCTGTCTTCATGTTAGTCAAGATAAACATTTGTAGAAATTATCCTATAGATAATTTTCTTGTAGGTACAAGGGGAATATGGGAATACAGTAGGCTTTGAGCGACAGTCAAATCTTTTAAAGCTTTGAAATTCTGTTCTCTTTGCACTACTAAGAAATAAAGCAAATAACAACCTTCCATTTGAGAAAAATATTGCTAAACTTGCATAAATAACAAGGAATATCTCCAAAATGGCTCACTCCACAAAAAAATGCACTTGTACATAACTAGTGTGTTTAAACGAGAACATTTTTTTTGTGTAGTTAAGATTTTGTCTATCTCTTATGGTTTACCAGTTGCACAAAAGTCATCAAGAGTAAAGAGGACTACATGGGTTATAGCCAGAAAATTCAAAATATACACTTCATTTGTCATAAAAATATCTTAAACGTGACATCATTTAATCACTCGTTAGAGCCATTTTTGAGAAAATCAACATTTTTGAAAAAGGGTAGTTTAGGGTGGAGGAATTTTCTTAAAAATACATGTGTTGCATCCTTGAAAGATAAACTTGAATACCAATTTTGATTTTTAACCAATTTTCGTTTTTTAGTTACGCTGTTCACAGACTGACAAATGCATTCACTTACGGACAGACGCACACACATCTTTTTCTAAAAGTGATTTTTTTGGTTCCAGGGGGCCTCAAAACATGTTTCCTCTGAAATCTTGGCATCAGAATTTTGGGTTGAATACAATACTTCCCTGACTTACTATACATAATAGAGAAAGTAAAAAAGATTGATCAAATATAAGGCTTGAGTGCAATTTTCTTTCTTCTGCCAAGTGCTGTTATTAGTAGCTATTTTCTTTTTTCATTTTGAAACAGTAGATATTTAGATGCAAATACAGAACCAATCATTTACATCTTGCCAGTATGCTGACGGTTGCTATGGCTACTTTGGTGCACACATTGCCAAACAATGTTTTCCCTGCTGTCTCTGTTAAGACTGGATCACAACCAACCAATAATGGTAACCAGAATGACAATGAGAATGGGAAGGAAGGCAGCACCCAATAGTTTGGTTCACAACAGCCTGGCCACGAAAACCACAAGGCGTATTATCAATCAGTTTATCGATAGAAAATGCACATTGAGAAGTCATCTGTTTCTAACTTATCAATGATATTTTTTCGAGCTTGTGACTAGAGAGAGCTCTGTGGCTGTTTCATGGCACAGCCACCTTGAACAGTTTCTACAGTGAAAAGTCTAATATACACAATATGAATCTAACATCATGACTTTATGGAAAGGAACACTAAAGAAAGGAATACCACTGATATAAAGGAACACCAGAGAAATATAAAATTAAAACAAACTGAAAAGTCTGCTGTGGCACACCACTTTTGGAATGAAAACCATAACATTGGCCTTAATATAAAATTGTTAAAATCTCTAAATTCACGAATAGAACTGAACATTTGGGAAAAAAAATATACTTAATCAAAAATGATAATAAAGTCATTAACTTTGAAATCCCAGAATTAAATGAAGTGTTAAAGCTCTGCGCCCCTAACATCAGATGGCAGCACGACCATGGCAACAGAGAGAGGAGCTGGAAGATAGCGTCAGTCACCCAACAGCTGATGATGGGATCAAATGATCCTGAAAACGTTTCCAGTTTTTAAAACATTTTAAGTGAAGGTGAATGTAAAAAAAGTGACTCAAAATGACCTCAAAAATGCGCAAAAATCTGCACATTTTGGAAAATTTCAAAGATGAATTTTCAATTTACTTCTAAATATCCAATGTTTACAATGTTTACAAATGCTGTTTGTTTCTATTTTTCAGGCACTTGTTTTTAATATTTAACTTCATTTATTGTTGTAATATACATTATTACTCCCATAGTACAGCTGATTTGTTTTTTTACATAATTTCAGGTTTTTAGACCCCTAATACATTTTGTTTTGTTTTTAATTTATAATTTTCATCTTGCCAAATAAATATATACTTTTCAAATACAGTTAAGTGTTGATTATCCAAAATGTCAGCCCTTGACTATGATTAAATTCAAATTCACATGCTCAGATGAAACTATAGCTCAAAGCAGCATGGGCACCATGATGCAGCTGCCCCACCCAGCATATTTTAGCTATATTTTAATGTTTTGCAGCATATTTTAAGACATGCGAAATAAACTTACAGTGCAGAGCTTTGTTTTTGGTTGCACAGGTTATTGTATGTTATTTCTCCTCCAACCCTCAAAAATGCTATCTCAGATTGTTTCCTTTAATATATTGTTATCCAAAAAAGCAGTAATCCAAACATCCCCAATTGTTTTGAATAATGGACACTGCTGTAATAATTTTAGGTTTAATTTTCCTTTACAATATATCTCCTGTGAGGTAACCAGTTGAATATCTGAAAGGCCATCATCACTTTTAATTAAAGAATAAGTTATAAGACAACATTTTGAATTGCTAAATATCTTTTAAATGTGTGTTGTTTTTCTCATAAATCTAAATCACAGACCTAAAGGATATCATGTCCATCAAAGCATACAAATGGATATTCCATTTTGATGAGTATAACTGAAAACAAGTTAAGAGTTAGTCAATATAGTTAAACATTTATTTATTAAACACATTGTGTGCAGTTGAGTTCTGCAATTTTCACCAGTCTTTCATTAGTGTCTTAGGACATTGCTAATTGCATTTTGCGGTCAAAAATTGATTTCCCTTCCCGAAAAGTAGAAAAACGTAGGAAATCGTCTTACGGGAGGTAAGAAAATGTAAGATTAACACCCCCCCCCCCCCAAAAAAAAAAAGAACATACAGCTTAGGGGAAAAACGTAAGACTCGGCAACCCTACTTTCAGCCCCTCCATGGGTCCGCCTATGTTGGCAATGGAATGATCAGGATTGCTACTGAAAAATCGACATGGTATTTTTCCATTCATCCTTGTGCACACAATCATCTATCATGAATACTTTCCGATCAATAGCATTTTATTTTTAGAGCTCATTTGCTTTTCACATCGATTATATTCCCCTACATAAGTGCTCAGTGAACTTACAGTGCATTTCTGTAGCTCCGTGGTCGCCACAGCATGAAAGGAATGAAGATCGACGCCGACGTAAGTGCCAATAGGATGAAGCACGTGAATTTGAAGTAATACCGGAACACATTGCTAACATGATACAGGAACACCAGCAGGAGTATCGCTGCAGCTATCAGCTCTGTCACACTACCTCCACTCAGCATTGCCATGGGTAAACTGCCGGCTGGCTGCTACTCAGTTCTGCAACACCAAGAAAAACATTGTTACACTCCCGCGCTGCGAAACAAATGACCGTCAGGCACTGCGCATGCTCACATTCACAGGAAGACTGAGTCATTCACAACACTCAGCAGTATATCTGGAAAATGTGAACGAGACTTGCAACACCCGCATACCAGGCATAACTAATAAATAACACAGACCACAAGTATATAACAGCATTCACTGCGTATATGTGTATACTTACTGGGAACTACCTAATCTCAGCCTAGCTGACATACCCGACTGTTATACGCTGACGTTTTAATCCTCCACTAATGACTATTAGTTTACAGCCGGTCTCATCTTATTCTTTAAGACGTTATTTGATAGCGATCTAGAAGATTTTTATGTCGAGTCCTTCCCTTTGTCCTATTGCTTTAATGTAGTAAAGTCTATTATATTTCAAATAGTCGAAAAATCCCAATATTCATTAAAATGTCAGCGGATGTATTTTTAATATCTATAAACTATTCTCTTCCAAGTTTTGGAAATGTGAGGGTCATTTATCTCTCAAATATTGTGGAAAGGTTGAACAAATGCGATTCCATGGGACAATTCAAATCGATTTGAGTTCTCACTCCCAATAGAATATCGTATGGAAATGCGGATTCAGTTCGAAATAAATCCTTGGACTCGATCCTCTTAGAAGTGGAATTGGATCGAAATTTTGCAACACGGAAAGTCATACCGGATTCAAATCGACTTGAATTCGCCAAAGATACTGACTTCTACTGTACTCTTAACATGCTGCACGATAGTCATTTTGTCTTTTTAGCGAAAGTTGTGTAATAAAACTACAACAAAGCCACTTTTATTACTTTCTCTACTACGCATAGTAAGTAGAGGAAGTATTGCGTTCCACTCAAAAATACGATGTCGGGATTTCATAATAAATATGTTTTGAGGCCTCCTGAATCCAGAAAAAGCATTTTTACTTTCTCTACTACATAAAGTAGAGGAAGTATTGTATTCCACCCGAAAATTCGATGTCGAAATTTCACCGGAAATATGGTTTGATGCCCTCTGAATCCCCCAAAAAAAAAACATTTTTAGAAAAAGATCCGCGTGTGGGTGTGAGTGCGTGCGTGCGTGTGTGTGTGTGTGTGTGTGTGTGTGTGTGTGTGTGTGTGGACAGCATAACTCAAAAACGAAAAGTCAGTTAAAAACCAAAGTTGTCTTTCAAGAATGCGACACGAAGATTTTTGAAGAAAATTCCTCCGCCCTAAACTACCCCTCACATGGAAAAGTTTCCGAAAATTTTGATTTTCTTGAAAATGGATCTAACGATTTTGATTAAAATGCCATATGCTTGAGACATTTTTACTGCAAATGAAATGTACATCTTGAATTCTCTGGCTATAGCCCATGAAGTCCTACTTACTCTGCATAACTGGTAAACCGTAAGACATAGACCAACTCTTACTACACAAAAAAGAATAAATAATTTTTTTTGTGCAGTGAACCATTTCAGAGATATTCCTTGTTATTTGTGTGGGTTTTGGAGAACTTATACTTCTGTCAAATGGAACATCCTTACTTGTTTTTCTTTTATATGTTAACAGTGCAAAGAGAACGGAATTTGAAAGCTGTAAAAGATTTGACTATCGCACAAAGGCTACTGTATTCCCATATTCCCCTTGCACCTACAAGGAAATAAGCAATAAGATAATTTGTACAAATGTATATCTCAACTAACACGAAGAAGATATAGGAATAAGAGATTGTTAGAATGGTTAGTACAAGAGTAGAGAAAGTCATGCGAGTGCAAAACATGAGATTGTTTTGTTTTAATTAGTATGCCCTCCTCAATGATTTAATTGCACAGTACAATGTTTAATCATAGCGCAGTGTTTGTATTTCAAGCTTTCGATTTCTTTATTACAGCTTCACGGGTGGTCAGCCTGTGAGGTTTAAAAACATTGAGCTTTCGGCCGTTGTAGACTCTATGGCATTCTGACGAAGTCCATAGAGTCTAGCTGTAATAAATAACGCGCGCCGTGAAAGCTTTAACCTATCGATTTCTTGTTAGCCTGGAAAATCAATACAATTATTCCGATTTGCTGCAAAGGGAAATTATGCCATTTACCAAGCGTAAGAAACTTTCATTCTAGAAAATGCTGCATTCTAGAGAGTAGACACCTATGGAGATTTCTCATTAACTTTGTTCTAAATTAGCTTTCAAGAAATCGAAATGCATGTTGCATCTGCCTGGAAAAAAAATCCGATGTGTTGCATTCATAGGACTTTCTCTACTCTTACACTAACCATTCCTACAAACTCCTATTCTTTTATGTTCTTCGTGTTAGTTGGGATAAACATCTGCAGAAATTATGTTATTGCTTATTTCATTTTAGGTAGAACGGGAATGGGAATACAGTAGGCTTTGAGCGATTGTCAAATGTTTTAAAGCTTTCAAATTCCGGCTAACGGAATTGCACGGCTAACGTATAAAAAAATGAATCACGATCTTCCATTTGACGGAAGCTTTCTTTCCAAAACTTGTACAAATAACAAGGAGTATCTTCTAAATGGTTCACTCTACAAAAAACTATTATCAAAATCGTTAGAGCCATTTTCGAGAGAATCAAAATTTTCCATTACATGGGTAGTTTGGGCCGGAGGAATTTTGTTCAAAATCTTCGTGTCGCATCCTTCAAAGGCATTACATTTAAATACCAACTTTGGTTCTTAAGGGACACTGGGAGTGAAATTTGAAAGTTCCAAATTTCTTGATAGATTTTTCTAAAATTTTTACTGTGTTTGTATTTCTATGAGAAAGGCGGTACACCAAATTTCATTAAAATTGGATAATTCGTTTAGGATATATAAATTATTTTATGAATTTAATGGGCACATTTTCAAAATAGAGCTCGCGCCCATTGACTTTTCAAAAGTCATTTATATTGGCAGAACTGATACTCTAAAACATGGGTAACAATTGTATGAAGGGATATTTCAAATACGTTTGCTGATTATGCTGTACATAGTTTTTTAATAACAAAGAAAATTTAATCTTAAAAATTATTGATTTTTTACATACAAAAAAAAAATGTTTTTGGAATTCATGTTAATGATAACATCAATATTGAATCATAGATTTGTTTAGCTGTTATTTATGAATACTTTTGTAAATTTTCATTGAATTTGAAGCAAAACTCAGGCGCGACCTTCTTTTGGAATGTGCAGAAATGTAGTTTTGAGAAAAACAGGCTTTTATATAGGAGCATCCTGTGTACGTTAAGGGAAGAGCGCTGGGCCGTAATGACCACATGGAGTGGGGGATATGAAAAATGTTAGCTGATCCAAATGCACCGGTGTTCCAGGAACATTTTAAAGTGAAAAAACAATGTTCGACTTTTTGACAATTTTGACCAAAATTTCACTCCCAGTGTCCCTTAACCGACTTTTAGTTTTTGAGTTATGCTGTCCACAGACTGCCACACAGACACACACGGGACCTTTTTCTAAAAATGCCGTTTTTGGATTTATGGGGGCCTCAAAACATATTTCCGGTAAAATCTCGACATCGAATTTACTTATAATACGTAGTAGAGAAAGTAGTAAGTGCATCTTTTAAGATATTTCTCATACTTTGATAGTGCTGGATGCAGCATTTTTGGGGTTAGATATGAAGTGCATGAAAGTTACCTATAAGAAGCGGGGTTTATATTTTCCGTTTGCATCTCCGCTTGCTCGTTGCCTTCCTTCATAACATTTTGAAACATGCGACGCTATCAAAGGATCGGGCGAGTTTGTACGTCTCTGGAAATGACATGTTTTTCTGCTCCCTAGAGCTATGAATACAGCTGGAGTCCGCCCCGTTCCAGGGATGCCACAATAAAAAAAGACTGATGTCCGAACCGAGACGATATTTCCTGCTTATTGATTCCACGTGAGCTTTTTGTGACAGAAGACGAGAGTTTGATGTGCGCCAACTTCTGATCGACACGAAATGAACAATGGTGCACCAAATTCACAGACTTGGCAGACAGACTGGTGAACAATAACTATCATATATACAGGGTGGAAGAGAAGCATTACAAACAAAAATGTGATGTGTTGCACTCACATGACTTTCTCTACTCTTGTACTAACCATTCTTACAAACTCTTCTTCGTGTTAGTTGACATAAACATTTGTACAAATTATCTTATTGCTTATTTCCTTGTAGGTACAAGGAGAATATTAGAATACAGTAGGCTTTGTGCGATAGTAAAATCTTTTAAAACTGAACAACGATGTTCCATTTCACGAAAGTTCTAAGTTTTCAGAAACTCACACAAATAACAAGGAATATCTCCAAAATGCTTCAACCTACAAGAAAATTTATTGAGACATAAATTGTGTATTTTAGCAAGATTTACATTTTTGTATAGTAAGATTTGATCTATCTCTAACGGTTTACCAGTTATACAAAAGTCGTCCAGAGTAAATACGACTACATAGGCTATAGCCAGAAAATTCAAGATATACATTTCATTTTTCATAAAAATATCTCAAACATGACATTTTAATCAAAATCGTTAGAGCTATTTTCAAGAAAATCAAAATGTTTGAAAAATGTTCCATGTAAAGGGTAGTTTAGGGTGGGGATATTTTCTTCAAAATCTTCGTGTCGCATCCTTGAAAGACATTACACTTAAATACCAAGTTTGGTTTTTAACCGACTTTTTGTTTTTGAGTTATGCTGTCCACAGACTGACTGACACACACACATACAGACCTTTTTCTAAAAATGCTTTTTTTTTTTTGGATTCAGGGGCCCTCAAAATATATATTTCCGGTGAAATTTCGACATCAAATTTTTGGGTGGAATACAATACTTCCCCTACTAACCAGTGAGAAAGTAAAAATCTGATGTGTTGCACTCACATGACTTTCTCTACTCTTGTACTAACCATTCTTACAAACTCTTATTCCTATATATTCTTCGTGTTAGTTGAGATAAACATTTGTACAAATTATCTTATTGCTTATTTCCTTGTAGGTGCAAGGGGAATATTAGAATACAGCGAGCTTTGTGCGATAGTCAAATCTTTTAAAGCTTTGAGATTCCGTTCTCTTTGCACACTTAACACAAAAAATGAACAACGATGTTCCATTTTACGAACGCTTTAAGTTCTCCGAAACTGACACATAGCAAAGAATATGTCAAAACTGGTTCAGTCTACAAACAATTTATTTGAACATAAATTGTGTGTTTTAGCCAGATCTACATTTTTTGTATAGTAAGATTTTGTATATCTCTTACGGTTTACGAGTTATTCAAAAGTAATCCAGACTAAATATGACTACATAGGCTATAGCCAGAAAATTCAAAATATACATTTCATTTGCCATACAAATATCTAAATAATGGCATTTGAATCAAAATCGCTAGAGACATTTTCAAGAAAATCAAAATGTTCGAAACATTTTCTATGTAAAGGGTACTTTAGGCTGCAGCAATTTTCAATGTTAGGGTATCCGTCCTGATATTTGACGTGTGGGTGGTAGAGTGGTAGCCACAATAGATCTGTGTAGGTCGAAGTGAGCGAGGTGTCCCCCTCTGTGTCTGTGCCCTTTACTTGTACCCTTTTGTACTATAGAAAGAGTTCATATTGTGTGTTGTAAGTTCAAATTCAATGATTATTCTGAAAACTTTAATACAATAAAAATCACCATTTAATATAAACGGTTTGATAAAAATATCGAATATATTTTTTGAAAAAGATAAAATAAAAGAGCTTTGTTAAGTAATTCCAACACCTTCAAGTCAAAATCTGACCCAACTGCCTGTAAAACTTGCAATTTTGTAAAGTGCATCAAATATGTAGCATTAAAACTGAAAATATTAAGAATAAACCACATATTGACTTGAAAATTATTCAAATTTGAAAATGTAAGTTATTCATGCAAAAGCGAACATGTCCATATTTAACTATGAAGTTTAAAGAAATATTTTCGTTGTATATTTAATTTGAGAATCAGAATGACTTATATACCTACTCCAATTAATGTGTTTCCATTTTAAGTTTGTTTTCATGCTCAAATTTAGACCATATACGTTTTATGCCTATTCTGAAAATTCGTACTTGGTGGATATGTTCGCTTTCGCGTGCCACCTCTTCATTTGTACTCTCGACTTATGCCACCAACATTTGTATCGTCACCTCCAAATGCTACACATTTCTTTTCTATTCCTAACCGTACTAAAGGATCTTGATATTGTTTCCATGGAGTTGTATGATGCGTGGTGATGAACAATTGAAATGCAAGTGGCGCCTCTGCAGCACCAACAGAGGAACATTTGACATCTGAAATACCAGCGCAATTTTGTGAAGTTTTGTTTTTTAGAAGATACACTGTTTACTTTCCGCTTCCTTATTCTTCGATAGTCAAAATGCAAATGGAAGAGTGAGAGTAAGTTAGTTTTCTAATGATCACTGCTTATTTCTGAATGTGTAGGACATTAGAGACTTTACACAAATTTCCCCTGGACGCTGGACAAATGGTTAAAAGGTAGGCAATTTCCGGACATCTGATAATCGTAGCAAAACCATGTTTTCTAAACATTACGCATGAAGTTCACAATATCCTCTTTTCCAACATTTAGTAAAGTTGGGAATGTAGAACTACAAATATTCCACTAACAGTAATGGTTCAACTGTGAGAAAGGGGAACTTCTGAGAGTTGCATATTCTTCTTTTGACAGTTTGCGACAGAAAGCACAGTTCCACGACAGTCGCCGTGAGCTAATACAGTCTGTGGGGAACACCACTACGAAATAGCTATTACACTTCCCAAGTTCATAAATGATCAAGTCAAGAAGGCGTACGAAACACATGTTAAAGCATCTCATATAAAAATATGCAAGAGAACTATAGAAATTTCCGTTTTAATAAACAATATAGTGTTAAAAAAAGCACCAGCAGTAATTTTGTTGGCATTAAAAAAATTACCACCTAAAGGTTATTTAATCCGGGACATAAAGTACTTACGATTTTAAGTCTCCCTTGGGTTATTTATCTCTGATATGAGATTCCTTGTGGTCTACCGGAAAAATACGAATCGGTTGGGGAATTTAATGTAATATTTGCAAGTTGGCCATGGTAGCTCAGTGGTTAGAGCAGCCGCACGTGAGGCGGAAGATCCCGGCTGTAGCATTGAATTTTTCAGTCCTGATTCTACCTCTCAAACATTGCCCACACACGGCCTATCTGTTCAAAAAATACCTGCAGTAAATTGCTTGGCATAAAAAAATCTAATTATTGCACTCACGTGACTTTCTCTACTCTTGTACTAGCCGTTCTTACAAACTTTTATTCCTATATCTTCTTCGTGTTAAGATAAACATTTGTACAAATTATCTTATTGTTTATTTCCTTGTAGGTGCAAGGGGAATGTTAGAATACAGTAGGCTTTGTGCGATAGTCGAATGTTTAAAAGCTTTGAGATCCCGTTCTCTTTGTACACTTAAAATATAAAAAATGAACAACCATGTTCCATTTCAAGAAAGTTTTAACTTTCCCGAAACTTGCGCACATAACAAGGAATATCTCCGAAATGGTTCACCCTACAAGAAAATTTATTCGGACATAAATTGTGTATTTTAACAAGATCTACATTTTTGTAGAGTATGATTTGGTCTATCTCTAACGGTTTACCAGTTATGCAAAATTCGTCCAGAGTAAATACGACTACAGGGGCTATAGCCAGAAAATTATAATATACATTTCATTTTTCACAAAAATATCTCGAACATATTACATTTTAATCAAAATCGTTAGAGCCATTTTCAAGAAAAGAGAAATTTTCGAAAAATTGTCCATCTAAAGGATAGTTTAGGGTGGGGCTATTTTCTTCAAAATCTTCGTGTCGCATCGTTTTTAATCTCTTAGGCATGCGAAATGAGGATACTTTCTAAGCCATAACATAGCTCCCGCCGTATGTCAGCTGTCAATTTGGAATTGGAAGAATGTTTAGTTTATGCAGATCGGCAGCCAAACATTCATATCTTGTATGTCATCCAAAGAGAACAACAGCTTTTGATTGTGGACATTCTTGAATTATTGTTGCTTTATTCAACAAGGCTTTCCATTGTTTATATACTCTAAAGTTAAACTCATACGTGAACGATAGGTATAGAGATATAGACATACATACAGAGAGAGACAGAGATCGTAAGATATAGATAGAGGGAGATATGGAGAGAGAGAGACGGGAAGCGAAATATGGAGAGAGACAGGGAGTGTGATGGGGAGAGAGACGGGGAAAGATGCAGAAAGAGATGGAGAGAGGGACAGGGTGAGAGACAGAGAGCGATGAGGAGAGATAGGAAGATAGATGGAGCGGAAGAAGACACGGGAGAAGGGGTTACGATGACAGGTTGAGGGCGAGGGAGCGTGTCCGGAGGGCGAGGGTGAGGGGGAGAGTTCGAGGGCGATGGCTCCACGGAGCGTTAGACAGGAGTCGGAACGATGGTCAGCCGCCGAGTGAGAGAGGTCGATGCCAAGGAAGATAGAGGGTGGTCGAGGGCACGTGAGAGGGGTGAGGCCGAGTAAGTGAGAGGGTGGACGAGGGCACGTGAGAGGGGTGAGGCCGAGTAAGTGAGAGGGTGGTCGAGGGCACGTGAGAGAGGTCGATGCCGAGGAAGAGAGAGGATGGTCGAGGGCACGAGAGAGGGTTCGAGGTCAAGTAAGTGAGAGGATGGTCGAGGGCACGTGAGAGGGTTCGAGGTCAAGTAAGTGAGAGGGTGGTCGAGGGCACGTGAGAGAGGTCGATGCCGAGGAAGAGAGAGGATGGTCGAGGGCACGTGAGAGGGGTGAGGCCGAGTAAGAGAGAGGGTGGACGAGGGCACGTAAGAGGGGTGAGGCCGAGTAAGTGAGAGGGTGGTCGAGGGCACGTGAGAGAGGTCGATGCCGAGGAAGAGAGAGGATGGTCGAGGGCACGAGAGAGGGTTCGAGGTCAAGTAAGTGAGAGGATGGTCGAGGGCACGTGAGAGAGGTCGATGCCGAGGAAGAGAGAGGATGGTCGAGGGCACGAGAGAGGGTTCGAGGTCAAGTAAGTGAGAGGATGGTCGAGGGCACGTGAGAGGGTTCGAGGTCAAGTAAGTGAGAGGGTGGTCGAGGGCACGTGAGAGAGGTCGATGCCGAGGAAGAGAGAGGATGGTCGATGGCACGTGAGAGGGGTGAGGACGAGTAAGAGAGGGTGGTCGAGGGCACGTGAGAGAGGTGAGGCCGAGGAAGAGAGAGGGTGGTCGATGGCACGTGAGAGGGGTGAGGACGAGTAAGAGAGAGGGTGGTCGATGGCACGTGAGAGGGGTGAGGACGAGTAAGAGAGGGTGGTCGAGGGCACGTGAGAGGGGTGAGGACGAGTAAGTGAGAGGGTGGTCGAGGGAACGAGAGAGGGTTCGAGGTCAAGTGAGAGGGTGGTCGAGGGCACGTGAGAGGTCGATGCCAAGGAAGAGAGAGGATGGTCGAGGGCACGAGAGAGGGTTCGAGGTCAAGTAAGTGAGAGGATGGTCGAGGGCACGTGAGAGGGTTCGAGGTCAAGTAAGTGAGAGGGTGGTCGAGGGCACGTGAGAGAGGTCGATGCCGAGGAAGAGAGAGGATGGTCGAGGGCACGTGAGAGGGGTGAGGCCGAGTAAGAGAGAGGGTGGTCGATGGCACGTGAGAGGGGTGAGGACGAGTAAGAGAGGGTGGTCGAGGGCACGTGAGAGGGGTGAGGCCGAGGAAGAGAGAGGGTGGTCGATGGCACGTGAGAGGGGTGAGGACGAGTAAGAGAGAGGGTGGTCGATGGCACGTGAGAGGGGTGAGGACGAGTAAGAGAGGGTGGTCGAGGGCACGTGAGAGGGGTGAGGACGAGTAAGTGAGAGGGTGGTCGAGGGAACGAGAGAGGGTTCGAGGTCAAGTGAGAGGGTGGTCGAGGGCACGTGAGAGGTCGATGCCAAGGAAGAGAGAGGATGGTCGAGGGCACGTGAGAGAGGTCGATGCCGAGGAAGAGAGAGGATGGTCGAGGGCACGTGAGAGAGGTCGATGCCGAGGAAGAGAGAGGATGGTCGAGGGCACGTGAGAGAGGTCGATGCCGAGGAAGAGAGAGGATGGTCGAGGGCACGTGAGAGGGGTGAGGCCGAGGAAGAGAGAGGGTGGTCGATGGCACGTGAGAGGGGTGAGGACGAGTAAGAGAGGGTGGTCGAGGGCACGTGAGAGGGGTGAGGACGAGTAAGAGAGGGTGGTCGAGGGCACGTGAGAGGGGTGAGGACGAGTAAGTGAGAGGGTGGTCGAGGGAACGAGAGAGGGTTCGAGGTCAAGTGAGAGGGTGGTCGAGGGCACGTGAGAGGTCGATGCCGAGGAAGAGAGAGGATGGTCGAGGGCACGTGAGAGGGGTGAGGCCGAGGAAGAGAGAGGGTGGTCGAGGGCACGAGAGAGGGGTGAGGACGAGTAAGAGAGGGTGGTCGAGGGCACGAGAGAGGGTTCGAGGTCAAGTAAGTGAGAGGGTGGTCGAGGGCACGTGAGAGAGGTCGATGCCGAGGAAGAGAGGATGGTCGAGGGCACGTGAGAGGGGTGAGGCCGAGGAAGAGAGAGGGTGGTCGAGGGCACGTGAGAGGGGTGAGGACGAGTAAGAGAGGGTGGTCGAGGGTACGTGAGAGGGGTGAGGACGAGTAAGTGAGAGGGTGGTCGAGGACACTTGAGAGGGGTGATGACGAGTAAGTGAGAGGGTGGTCGAGGGTACGTGAGAGGTGTGAGGCCGAGTAAGTGAGAGGGTGGTCGAGGGCACGTGAGAGGGGTCGAGGCCGAGTGAGAGGGTGGTCGAGGGCACGTGTGAGGGGTCGAGGCCGAGAAAGTGAGAGGGTGGTCGAGGGCACGTGAGAGGGTGGTCGAGGGCACGTGAGAGGGGTCGAGGCTGAGTAAGTGAGAGGGTGGTCGAGGACACTTGAGAGGGGTGATGACGAGTAAGTGAGAGGGTGGTCGAGGGCACGTGAGAGGTGTGAGGCCGAGTAAGTGAGAGGGTGGTCGAGGGCACATGAGAGGGGTCGAGGCCGAGTGAGAGGGTGGTCGAGGGCACGTGAGAGGGGTCGAGGCCGAGTAAGTGAGAGGGTGGTCGAGGGCACGTGAGAGATGTCGTGGCCGAGTGAGAGGGTGGTCGAGGCCGAGTGAGAGGGTGGTCGAGCACGAGTGAGGGGGTGGTCGAGTACGAGTGAGAGGGTGGTCGGGGTCACGTGAGAGGGGTCGAGGCCAAGTGAGAGGGTGGTCGAGGTCACGTGAGAGGGGTCGAGGCCCAGTAAGTGAGAGGGTGGTCGAGGGCACGAGAGAGGGTTCGAGGCCAAGTGAGAGGGTGGTCGAGGGCACGTGAGAGGGATGAGGCCGAGTAAGTGAGAGGGTGGTCGAGGACACGTGAGAGAGGTGAGGACGAGTGAGTGAGAGGGTGGTCGAGGACCCGTGAGAGGGGTGAGGACGAGTAAGTGAGAGGGTGGTCGAGGGCACGTGAGAGGTGTGAGGCCGAGTAAGTGAGAGGGTGGTGGAGGGCACGTGAGAGGGGTGAGGACGAGTAAGTGAGAGGGTGGTCGAGGGCACGTGAGAGGGGTCGAGGCCGAGTGAGAGGGTGGTCGAGGGCACGTGTGAGGGGTCGAGGCCGAGAAAGTGAGAGGGTGGTCGAGGGCACGTGATAGAAGTCGTGGCCGAGTGAGAGGGTGGTCGAGTACGAGTGAGAGGGTGGTCGAGGCCACGTGAGAGGCGTCGTGGCCTAATGAGAGGGTGGTTGAGGCCGAGTGAGGCGGTGGTCGAGTACGAGTGAGGGGGTGGTCGAGTACGAGTGAGAGGGTGGTCGAGGCCACGTGAGAGGGTGGTCGAGGTCACGTGAGAGGGGTCGAAGCCGAGTAAGTGAGAGGGTGGTCGATAGGACGTGAGAGGGTTCGAGTGAGAGGCTGGTCGATGGCACGTGAGAGGGGTCGAATGAGAGGGTGGTCGATGGCACGTGAGAGGTTGAGGCCAAGTGAGAGGGTGGTCGATGGCACGTGAGAGGTGTTGAGGCCAAGTGAGAGGGTGGTCGAGGCCACGTGAGAGGGGTTGAGGCCGAGTAAGTGAGAGGGAGGTCGATTACACGTGAGAGGGGATGAGGCTGAGTGAGAGGGTGGTCGATGGCACGTGAGAGGGGTCGAGTGAGTGGCATCGAGAGTGACATCGAGAGTGACATCGAGAGTGACACCGTGAGTGACACCGAGAGTGACACCGAGAGTGACACCGAGAGTGACACCGGGAGTGACACCGGGAGTGACACCGGGAGTGACACCGGGAGTGACACCGGGAGTGACACCGAGAGTGACACCGAGAGTGACATCGAGAGTGACATCGAGAGTGACATCGAGAGTGACATCGAGAGTGACATCGAGAGTGACATCGAGAGTGACATCGAGAGTGACATCGAGAGTGACATCGAGAGTGACATCGAGAGTGACATCGAGAGTGACATCGAGAGTGACATCGAGAGTGACATCGAGAGTGACATCGAGAGTGACATCGAGAGTGACATCGAGAGTGACATCGAGAGTGACATCGAGAGTGACACCGAGAGTGACACCGAGAGTGACACCGAGAGTGACACCGAGAGTGACACCGAGAGTGACACCGAGAGTGACACCGAGAGTGACACCGGGAGTGACACCGGGAGTGACACCGGGAGTGACACCGGGAGTGACACCGGGAGTGACACCGGGAGTGACACCGGGAGTGACACCGGGAGTGACACCGGGAGTGACACCGGGAGTGACACCGGGAGTGACACCGGGAGTGACACCGGGAGTGACACCGGGAGTGGCTCCGGGCGTGGCTCCGGGCGTGGCTCCGGGCGTGACTCCGGGCGTGACTCCGGGCGTGACTCCGGGCTTGACCCCAGGCGCGACACGGGGCTTGACCCCAGGCGCGACACCGGGCTTGACACCGGGCACGACACCGGGCGCGACACCAACCTGAACACCGAGTGTAACACCGGGCGCGACTGAGTGCGCGACTTCGGGAGTGACTTTGTGGCACACCGGGATGTGAGAATGGGAGTACCTTCGGGGTTTACAACGGAAGTCTTAAGCGCAGTGATGTGACAGCGTCTGAGACTTCGGGAGTGGCGTTGGGGTTGACATCGTGGGTGAAGTCGGAGTGACCTCGCGAACCTCGGGGGCGACTTCGTGGGCGACCGCACGGAAGGGACTGCTGGGGCGATATGCCAAGGCCTAGAGTACATGAGGGGGAAGTTGAGCGTCCGGCGAGAGTGTGGGTGTAGGAGATAGAGAGAGGGAGTGGGCGTGAGAGTGACTGTATGAGAGAGAATGGATGTATGTGCACAGCATTAACACAATAGAAGTCAAATAGCAAACGATAGTGTGACGCCGGCCCACGACAGCTGCAGTACCACAAACGCCGGTCGATGCTGGGGTGCTCTGCCGCACTAGTGCGGTATATAACAAGGGACTCAGGAGATCAGTTTTGTGTTGTAATATCACGAAAAACTACTGTGTTGACATCAGTAGAAGAAAACTGTTTTGTGCAAAAATTTAAAAGAAAAAATGAACTGGAGTGAGTTTGTCATTTCGCCACACTGGTGTCGGGGGTGGGATTCGTCCAATTGCCGTTTTAGTACATTGTTGTCAGGAGTAGCATGTGGATGTCAATGGAAGAGATGAAGGAATCACTAGCCTGAATCCGGAATGGAAACATGCAAAACTTAACCTAGGGATTGGAAGAAATGAAATCCAGACTGATAAGTTGGAAAGCGAAGTAAGAGGGAATTCCACCATCAGAAACATCTTAAACATATGACATTAATTAAAATTATTAGCCATTTTTTAGAAAATAAAAGTTTTCGAAAAATTTTCAGAGTACCTTAGGGTACAGAAATGTTCAACATATTAAACTTAAATACACGAACTTTGGTTCTTGATCACAGTTTCGTTTCTGAGCTATACTGCACAACCAACACACACACACACACACACACACACACACACACACACACACACACACACACACACACACACACACACACACACACACACACACACACACACACACACACACACACACACACACACACACACACACACACGTTTACTTTCTTTACTACGTACAGTAAATAGAGGAAGTATTGTATTTCACCCAAAAAATTCTATGTCGAGAATGTTTTGAGGCCCCCTGAATAAAAAGAAAACACTTTTAGGAAAAGGTATGTGTGTGTGTGTGTGTGTGTGTGTGTGTGTGTGTGTGTGTGTGTGTGTGTGTGTGTGTGTGTGTGTGTGTGTGTGTGTGTGTCTGTGGACAGCATAACTCAAAAACGAAAACTCGATTAAAAACCAAAATTAGTATTTAAGTTTAATATCTTTTAAGGATGCGACACGAAGATTTTTAAGAAAATTGCTCCACCCTAAACTACCCTTTGCATGGAAAATTTTGATTTTCTTGAAAATGGCTCTAGCGATTTTGACAAAATGCAATATTTGGGAGCTATTTTTATTACTTTCTCTACTGGTAAGTAGGGGAAGTATTGTATTCCACTCAAAAATTCCATGTCGAGATTTCACCGGAAATTTGTTTTGAGACCCCCTGAATAAAAAAAAAGCATTTTTAAAAAAAGGTCCGTGTGTGTGTCTGTGTATCTGTCTGTCAGTCTGTGGACAGCATAACTCAAAAACGAAAAGTCGGTTAAAAACCAAAATTGGTATTTAAGTTTAATGTCTTTCAAGGATGTGACACGAAGATTTTGAAGAAAATAGCCCGACCCTAAACTACCCTTTACATGGAAAATTTTTGGAAAATTTTGATTTTCTTGAAAATGGCTCTAACGATTTTGATTAAAATGTCATATGTTTGAGATATTTTTATGACAAATGAAATGTATATCTTGAATTTTCTGGCTATAGCCCCTGTAGTCGTATTTACTCTGGACGACTTTTGCATAACTGGTAAACCGTTAGAGATAGACCAAATCATACTATACAAAAAATGTAGATCTTGCTAAAATACACAATTTATGTTTCAATAAATCTTCTTGTTGGGTGAACCATTTCGGAGATATTACTTGTTATGTGTGTGAGTTTCGGAAAACAGAACTTTAGCGAAATGGATCATTGCTGTTCATTTTTTTATGTTAAGTGTGCAAAGACAACAGAATCTCAAAGCTTTAAAAGATTTGACTATCGCACAAAGCCTACTGTATTCCCATATTCCCCTTGCACCTACAGGGAAATAAGCAATAAGATAATTTCTGCAAATGTTTACCTCAACTAACACGAAGATTTAGGAATAAGATTTTGTAAGAATGGTTAGTACAAGAGTAGAGAAAGTCATGTGAGTGCAACACATCAGATTTTTAACCTGATAAAAGAAGAAGCGAAGCTAATAAAAGCGTGTTAAACTCACTATTGTTTGGACTACTGTATCTCTCTTATATGTGAATGCATAAGGAGAGTTTATCTCGACTTACAAGGAGGCAATCACGTGATTGTAACATTGTGTTTGAGAATATGTGAGGCATATTGGGGAACGTTGGTTAGAGGTCGCGAGAAGTATCTGACGGCTGCGGTTTGATGTGCCCAGTTAAAGCTTGCGCAGTCGCTGGTGTCTTGTGTCCCGCTCGATATTAACCATATCCCCAACACATGGCCAAAAAACTGCGGTTACCTTTTGAAACATTTTCCGTTTCTTGTAAAAGTATCCCTGTTCCGTCTCCTTTCAATACTAAGAATATGTTATTAGCACTAAACCCAACAGGCCGTTTTACCCTGAGCAGAATGCTAATACATGGCAACATACCCAGTGCAAATCAAATCACAGGGATTTAACATGGAAATCAGTTTTTCTCACATACTCTCTCTCTCCTGTCGATTTTAGAGATAAATTTAATGAGAATATTTTCAGGCCCAACTCCGTGGCCCTGTCTGCACACATTTGAGCGGTCCCAAGTTCGAATCTCAGCTAAGGCGAGTTACCAGAGAAGATTTTTTTTTTTTTTTTTTTTTTTTTTTTTTTTAAATTTTCGATTATCAGGAAAGATGCATGTCGCATAAGTAAGCTCTGTGCATCCCATCCCTATTTAAGCATTATTTCACCCATTTCATTCATCGGTCCACTTTACCTACTAGGTTAAAGGAAGGTTAAAAGATTTTTAACAATCATATTCATATTAAAAATTGTCAGATGCAACATTACAGAAACTGATAGTGTCAAAAATCAGTACGAAGAAACGTTTTTTGGTCGGGGTTCTGGCAAAGGTTCCGGGTTCGATTTCCGCCTTGGTTGGGAGTTTTTCTTTAACCAGAATAATTCCCTATTTCCACATAGTCCAGAAGTATAAATGTAGGAGCGAATGTTAAAAATCTGATGTGTTGCACTCACATACTACTAAGCATTGTACTAAGCATTCTTACAAACTCTTATTCCTATATCTTCGTGTTAGTTAAGATAAACATTTGTACAACTTATTGCTTATTTCCTTGTAGGTACAAGGGGAATGTTAGAATATAGTAGGCTTTGTGCGATAGTCAAATGTTTGAGATTCTGTTGTCTTTGCACACTTAACATATAAAAAATGAACAACCATGATCCATTTCACGAAAGTTCTAAGTTTTCCGAAACTCACACACATAACAAGGAATATCTCCGAAATGGTTCACCCTACAAGAAAATTTATTGAGACATAAATTGTGTATTTTAGCAAGATCTACATTTTTTGTATAGTATAATTTGGTCTATCTCTAACGGTTTACCAGTTATGCAAAAGTCGTCCAGAGTAAATACGACTACAGGGGCTATAGCCAGAAAATTCAAGATATGCATTTCATTTGTCATAAAAATATCTCAAACATATGACATTTTAATAAAAATCGTCAGAGCCATTTTCAAGAAAATCAAAATTTTCGAAAAATTTTCCATGTAAAGGGTAGTTTAGGGTGGGGCTATTTTCTTCAAAATCTTCGTGTCCCATCCTTAAAAGACATTAAACTTAAATACAAACTTTGGTTTTTAACCGACTTTTCGTTTTTGAGCTATGCTGTTCACAGACTGACAGACTGACACAGACTGACTCACACACGGACCTTTTTCTAAAAATGCTTTGTTTGGATTCAGGGGGTCTCAAAACATATATTTCCGGAGAAATCTCGACATCGAATTTCTGGGTGGAATACAGTACTTCCCCTACTTACCAGTAGAGAAAGTAAAAATTGGATGTGTTGCTCTCATATGACTTTCTCTACTCTTGAATTGACTTCTTCTACCAAAGCAGTATTGGGTGTTATGTCCGTTTAACATTACGAAAACTGGTATTTCCGTTGGTTGAAAGGTCTCCCTGGATTTCTTACCTTGACGTTTGAAGCGATATATTATCTTTGGTAAACGGGAATTTGACAATCTCTGGGTATTTTGTAGCCATTTAATTTGATAATTTTGTATATCCTCAACAATTTCTCTACAATTCCACTTTTTGGTAGATTTTAACGCCCACTTTTACTACTACGGCACCGCAGGCGGTGACACTGATGATACATGGAATGAAGATGGAGCACCGGTGGAATGAGATGGCGGTGGAAACCGGAGAACCCAGAGGAAACCCGCCCAAGCGCCGCTTCGTCCACCAGCAATCCCACATGGGGTTGCCTGGGATCGAACACGGGACGCTTTGGTGAGAAGCGAATGGTCTAACCACTCGGCTACGGCGCGGCCTACAATTCCACTGCATTCGAATCTCTTCGCTTCTCTTTCTATCTCTTAGCGTTACTCCAGTTAATGAACGAAGAATTCTCATTTGTGAGCTGTTAATTCTGAAATTTATTTCTTGCTCTAAATGTCCAACTTTCGCTTCCATAAAGGACAGCCGTTTTTTAAACAATATTGTGAAATCTTAGTTGAATTTCTTTTCTCATTTGTTTTCCAAAATTCCTTCCGATTATGCCATTTAACTTGTGCTAACTATTCTTGCAAGCCTTTATTCCTCTGTCTTCATGTTAGTTGAGATAAACATTTGCAGAAATTATCTTAATTGCTAATTTTCTTATAGGTACAAGGAGGACATGGGAATACAGTTATAGACTTCAAGCGATAGTCAACTATTTTAAGAGCTGGTCAGTATGTGATGGCTGAGAAATTAGGTTCTCTTTGCGTACCCAATAAATAAAGCGTATTCCGCTAGGTTTTGAAAAATTCAGACAAATAAAAAAGAATATCTGCCAAATGGTTTTCTCCATAGAAAATGTGACATTGTGCGTTTTAACAAGAACTATATTTTTATATCTTAAGACTCTCCATCTCTTACGGTTAACTAGAAGCAGAAGTTCATCCAGAAATAAAAAGGGCTTCTGAGGAGATGCACACAAAATTCATTTGTCATAAAGATATATTAAATATACGGTATTTTAATCAAATCTGTAGAGCCATTTTTGAAAAAAAAATTTTTAAACATATACTATGTAAATTGTAAATGGTTCTCAGGCGCCCGGAATTTTTTTTGAAAATCTTTGTGTCGTATCCTTAGAAGATATGAACTTAAATACAAAGTTTGGTAGATAACCGACTTTTGGTTTTTGAGTTATGCTGTTCAAGAAACAGACGAATAGTCACAGGCAAACTTTTTTTCTACGACATAAATGATCTTTTTCGATTTAGTTAGGCAATTTATATTTGAGATTATGGTTCATAAATCAACTATAGGTAGATTTATATATTATTACAATACAGAACCTAATCTAGGGAATTTAGAAATATAGGGTAAAAGTAATTCAACATAACTTTAGTGTGGCAGAATGACAATGTCAAGTTGCTTTTTCTGTCACTTTGTGTTCTAAAACTGAAGGACAAAAGCAGTTTTGTTTCATCGTTAACGCAATGTAAAATTCGCTGTGACCTTGCATCTCAGCTGTTCTGTCCGGCCCGCTCCATTGTTATGTGTTTACTCGCTGCACAGTGGAGTGAGGTAGCTAACACCGAGTTTCCTGTTTGAGGCGCACGGTCGCACAGTGGTGTGAGGTAGCTCGATTTTTAGCGTCTCTGACGGACGGGTGGCCGGCGTCACTGTGAGAAAATACCAGTTACTACTAATCACACTTAATTGCCTTCTAGCCAGCGTAGCGCTAGCGTTGCATTTAGTTCACTTTCGTACAAACTAAGAGCAACAGAACAGCCGTCAATAGACTGTTAGATTACGACTCGCACTGAACTGCGCTTGGTACGATCCACAGGCGCTGTCCACTGAACGCTTCGTAAACGTTTTACTCACTTCCACAGTCCACTGCAACAACACTTCACTACAAGAAGTAGTACAACCCAACCCTCTGGGCACGAGCGAGTCCCTTATATAATGTCTCACACAAGGAGAATTCTGGAAGTAGAATGTTCGAGAGTGAGTAATGAGGAACAGTCTAGACGGGAGAACAGGACACAATAGTTCCGTATGCTTCATTGTCCGGTCGCCAGACGGGTCTTTAGCGCAGGTACCTGTCGGCTAGGTGTAGGTAATATAATTGCGCTGATCAGTTTTGTCAAGAATAAGTTATTACTGCGTCTTACGGCTTACGGGAACCTCATTGAGGTAAAACATTTCCTCCGAAGATGGTGAATCTCGAAAGTTTCCCATGATGCTTGCGAACTTTCCTCATTGTAAAGCGATATCTATGTACTGACAATAATAATCAATACAACGAGGATCAGCGGAAACGTTTGTTAGAATTTGGCCGATTTCATTAGTGAGTACTTTACCTTCCATGCACCATGACCACGAAGATTTCAACGACAAAATTAACAAATGCTATTTTCGACAATGTTGCGGTATTTATTCCGCTTTAGTGTCAACTGATTACGAAATAAGATCAACGTTGAACTGAGACGTGATGATCTTAGATTAGTTTTACACAATGCGATTCTACTTCGATCTCAGGTCATGTTCTGACATTAAATCTGATCTGCAGCCAGTGATATTCATGCAACCAGGCCTTAACGTCATATCAATAATTTGTATTAAATATTTAATACCTGGGCGACCGAGCTTCACTCGGCGTTTTTTCTTTTTTGTTAAATCGTGCTTTTTGGGAGAAGATAAAGGAAATTGTATGTATTTTTGTTGAAGTGTGAGTAGAGAAAGAAGTGTGGTTATGTCTCGTAAAAGAAGAATGAGTAGAGAAAACCGTGTGAATGTAATACATTGCATTTTAATTTCAGAAAATTGTACGAATTGTATATAGAAGGGCGAAAACCTTCCCCATAAAAAAAAATTCATATATGTGCCTGATTTCGTGATCGGTCAAGTAGTTTTCGAGATTAGCGACCTTATAACATAGATAATATGAATTGTTTGTAGAAGAGTGAGTAGAGAAAGAGATGTAAATGTGTTACCTAAAATTGAATAGAGAAAACTGTGAATGTAAAACGTAGTATTTCTATCTCAAACATACAATACAGGCTATGACATTTGTAGAAGAGGGAATAAATTTTTTATGCAAAATTGCGTTTTTTCAAGAAAATTTTTAGTAGAAGAGTGAGTAGACAAAGATATGTGAATGTTCCCTAAAGTGAGTAGAGAAAACGGTGTGAATGTAATATATATAATTCAGTAAACTGTATAAATTATTTTTAGGAGAAAGAATAATTTTTTTTGTTTAGAAAAATCGCTCTTTTTCAGGAAAGACACAATTTATTACAACAAAAGGTAACAAATTGTGGGTTCTTTGAAATTTAATTTACACAAAAACCGTTGAATCTATTGAAATACGCCAAAGGAAAAAGTTGTCATCTATTCAATTTTCTATGAATATATCCATAAATGAAGAACCTTCAATCAATAATAATTCAGCCAGGTGATGATAAATTTTTTGATAAAAATATTTTTTTTCTAGGAAACTATAAACTTTTGAACATTTTGGTATTAGACTTTCTTGTTATTCATAACATGAGCAATTCGCTGTTAAAGTCTGACGGATCATTTCACTTCCATCCTGTATATACAAGAATTGCTCGTTTAAAGATATAAGATAAATAGTATCTTGTAAAGTAATTATATACAATTGAAAGTGTGACCTGGGCTATTTTGTTCACAAGACATGTATACACACTTTAAACTAAACAATGCTTATAAGGAAATTTGTAAATTCAGTCTCAGATTTCCTAACGCAAAAAAAAGTGCGTTCCACCCTTAGAAGACAGTACACGTTAAATGGAGCGCAGTGTTGCAACATGTACTAGTTGCGAATCTTTCTCCGCGCGCGACCCCGAGGTGGCCGGTGTCCTGTACTTAGTCCTTCAATTGCTGCTTGACGAGACGGGCACTTTTAACTTTGTTATCCCGCCATGCCTTTGTTACTGTATGGCCTAAATTTACAAATGACTCGTCTGTATAAACAACTGATTTCCCCTGGTCCCTAAACCTTCCTTTTTACGTCTTTTAGATATTTATGTCGCCATCTGATGATATCGATATCGTCTCTTTCTATTAATATGCACTTGTTACCCCTTCTTTCATATTCGAACCCCAAATAAGAGTGGCCCTTGAGAAATTTGGTAGGGTCTCATCACTGTTGAATCGTGACAAAATTATATTGAGCGTGGGTGGAATATTTGCAAACAGTAAAGAATGAACAATTCGCCGCACTCCACCTTGCACTATTCAATCATATTGCGTTAACCTAGCGTTTTGTGTAGTCCCGCCCTTTTTGCTTTCTTTTTCGATGGCGTTCTTAGAGGTCCTTTCATTAGTTCCTTTTTAATCCTGCTTCTGAACACCCGATAGCCTTAGCTGTTTCTTTTACTGCCTTACTTACACGCATTTTGCTTCAAAAATAATCTAACACATTCATAATTATTTAGCGTTCCTTACTTCTTAATTTACCAATATATCGTCTCTTCCTAGCTTCCCCCCTCTATAACTACAAATATTTACAAGAATATTAAACAAATAACGCAATAACAGCTCACAGTTACACACACGGCTTCTTTCGAACTAATGTTAGTGCTGCTCCTTATACTATCTTCTGTGTCAGGCCTGACGCTGAATAGATGAATACGTTTTGTTTGCCTTACTGGATAAAAGAAAGAGGTTACTGCCTTTTGGTTTATTTTAAAAACTTTCTCCAACCTTCCTCAACATTTGTTCTCGCTGGTTCCCTGATGTAAACTCAATAACCAAAAATTTTCACACTGCGTAACTTTTGCAGTGCACAGATATAAAATTTTCGGAAAACAATTTAAAATATTATAACACTTAACTGGGTAAACATAGAGAATTCAAAGTAGGTAGGTAGTAGCACTATAGTTTACTCTACCTAAGAAAAAAATATAGATGCATTCTAGCAGTTAGTTTCTTAGTGCGTGATGAGTATAGAAATATCACATATCGGACTTGTATTGAAAAAAATAACGTTTTCTGAAGAAATTTGGGCCTATAGAAATGTATAATGACTCTGAAAAGGATATAACCTGATAGAGAAAAAATTCTGCATAGGATAATGTGTTCAAATCTGAAATTTATAACAAATGAATATTTATACCATGCTATTAGGAATCTGGCAACAGCGCGAGGTTAGAAAAGGACGTGGCTAATGGCAACTTGTGTGCGCTAGATAGAGACAGATGTCCCATTTAACTCCATACTGTCTTCTAAGAGTGGAACGCTATATAGAAGCGAATACAAACTGTATGACTGACACACCTATGGCACTGTTCTGGGAGGTGCTGGATGTTCGTATAGAATGTATGGCAGCACTGCATGCCTGGCTAAACGCTACCTTCACCGTGGGCATGTACCACTGCCAGAATATGTTCAGGTGTTGCCACTTTGAGTATTAAACTCAAAATACTGAGTGACGCTGGTAAGGGTAGGTCCAATACCTTCACCTGTTTTAATAAACCATCCCAGGCACAAGGTGAAGTGCAAAAGCTGACACCGGCTGAAAACGGCAATGAAAGTGCAAAGCAAATATGGATCCAATCTGTGCACATTTCATATGGCTACGAGCTTGTTGTCTGAACTTCAAGTGCCACACTTCAAAAGTACTATTTAGTTCAGTGAGTGCTGGCCGCCGCCGCCGTGGCCGCCTGTTAAATACTGCTTTGTGCTGCTGACGCGCTTCCCCTGAACTCGAAGGTCATATCTCCTATTCCACCTGGGTCAATGGAGCTAGAGGGCTGAAAACATCTTAAGCATCTCTTCATACAAGGCACAAAGCACACTTTGTTTCTAATTATCCTTCACCACGTTTCCGCTCCTCTCTACTTTACTCTGATAGCATATGTACAGCACGCACGGTTAATGGAGAACATCAGAAACAAACCAATAGGCTGCCGAAATAAGCAAGCTACTTGAAAAACAAAAACGCTCGCTGACCGAAGCACTCTGAGAAAGGAAAAAAAAAATAGATCCACCACTTTTTACTTTCTCTACTGGTAAGTAGGGGAAGTATTGTATTCCACCCAAAAATTCGATGTCGAGATTTCATCGGAAATACATGTTTTGAGGCCCCCCTGAATCCAAAAAAAGCACTTTTAGAAAAAGTTCCATGTGTGCCTGTGTGTCAGTCTGTCAGTCTGTGGACAGCATAACTCAAAAACGAAAAGTCGGTTAAAAACCAAAGTTGGTATTTAAGTTTAATGTCTTTAAAGGATGTGACACGTAGATTTTGAAGAAAATAGCCCCACCCTAAACTACCCTTTACATGGAAAATTTTTCGAAAATTTTTATTTTCTTGAAAATGGCTCTAACGATTTTGATTAAAATGTCATATGTTTGAGATATTTTGATGACAAATGAAATGTATATCTTGAATTTTCTGGCTATAGCCCCTGTAGTCGTATTTACTCTGGACGACTTTTGCATAACTGGTAAACCGTTAGAGATAGACCAAATCATACTTTACAAAATGTAGATCTTGCTAAAATACACAATTTATGTTTCAATAAATTTTCTTGTGGGGTAAACCATTTCAGAGATATTCCTTTTTTATGTGTGTGATTTTCTGAAAACAGAACTTTAGTGAAATGGGTCATCGTTATTCATTTTTTTATATGTTAAGTGTGCAAAGAGAACGGAATCTCAAAGCTTTAAAATATTTGACTATCGCACAAAGCCTACTGTATTCCAATATTCCCCTTGCACCTACAAGGAAATAAGCAATAAGATAATTTGTACAAATGTTTATCTTAACTAACACGAAGAATATATAGGAATAAGAGTTTGTAAGAATGGTTAGTACAAGAGTAGAGAAAGTCATGTGAGTGCAGCACATGAGATTTTTAATGTTACTGCAGTTTAAAATCTGTTCGCAGTTATGATTAATGTTTCCCTCGTAACATACTACCCTTGTAAGTTTTATTTGAGAACAGGAAAAGCCTCACTGACTAATAATTGAGTCGTTTTTAAATTGTGAGCTCCTGAACAGACTATGCCAGTCGGCCAGTAAGGAATATGGTGGCTAACTTATGAGTTGCGATAACATAACCGTGAAGAAAATGAGTGTGGAGGGTTACAGAAAACAAGCTAAGGGAAAATTGTTAAAAAGTGGTGAAAAACAAATCGTGTTAAACTTATTTCACAAGTTATGGAACATCATCCATGTGTACTTGTGAATGATTTAGTAAACTTAACCTCAAAATATAGCGGTTTATTAGAAACTAGTGTTGTCGTGTTCGCAAGGAGTTTAAAGTAACTGTCTTAAAGCTCCCTCCGTGTACGAAGAGAAAGAAGCCTAAAACAGTGTTAGAAAAAAATCTGATGTGTTGCACTCACATGACTTTCTCTACTCTTGTACTAACCATTCTTACAAACTCTTATTCCTATATCTTCTTCGTGTTAGTTAAGATAAACATTTGTACAAATTACCTTATTGCTTATGTCCTTGTAGGTGCAGGGGGAATGTTAGAATACAGTAGGTTTTATGCGATAGTCAAATGTTTGAGATTCTGTTGTCTTTGCACACTTATATAAAAAAAATGAACAACGATGATCCATTTCACGAAAGTTCTAAGTTTTCCGAAACTCGCACACATAACAAGGACTATCTCCGAAATGGTTCACCCTACAAGAAAATTTATTGAGACATAAATTGTATATTTTAGCTAGATCTACATTTTTGTATAGTATAATTTGGTCTTATCTCTAACGGTTTACCAGTTATGCAAAAGTCGTCCAGAGTAAATACGACTACAGAGACTATAGCCAGAAAATTCAAGATATACATTTCATTTGTCATAAAAATATCTCAAATATATGACATTTTCATCAAAATCGTTAGAGCCATTTTCAAGAAAATCAAAATTTTCGAAAAATTTTCCATGTAAAGGGTAGTTTAGGGTGGGGCTATTTTCTTCTAAATCTTCGTGTCACATCCTTGAAAGACATTAAACTTAAATACTAACTTTGGTTTTTAACCGAGTTTTCATTTTTGAGCTATGCTGTCCACAGACTGACAGACACACAGACAGACACACACACGGATCTTTTTCTAAAAATGCTTTTTTTTTTTTGGATTCAGGGGGCCTCAAAACATGTATTTCCGGTGAAATCTCGACATGGAATTTTTGAGTGGAATACAATACTACCCCTACTTACCAGTAGAGAAAGTAAAAATAGACAATTTTGTGAAGTGTGCAATTCGCTCTAAAGTACGTAATTCTTTTTTGAAAACGAACCACCAGTCTGATTTGTAAGTACACATGCATTTGTTTAAGTTTCTAAGTGTTAAATTGTTGGGTTTAATAGGCGCCGTGCATGGTTGTAAACGTAGAAACACCAAAATTAAAGCTGCTCTATTAAAAGGAAGCTATTTCAACTATTATATCCGATCTCGCGTAACACATACACGACAAATATCTCTCGCTATCGACAGTGCACGAAGTCACACGCGTTTCCCCACGTGCTGCGCGGACAAATACATTAGCGGTGTTTATGTTAAGTGGTTTCCACGCCGGGATAACTATAAGTCTGTCCCTTAGAGTTCATGACAAAAGCACTCGGTCCTAATCTTTGGAGGTCCCGAAATATTTATTTATACAATGACCCTATAACGGGAGTTATTAAGACGTAAGAGCCATTAACTTACGACACAAGTGAGTGTCGAAAACTTAACGAGCGTCTTAATAACCATATATGAGAGTTGCGAACTATAGTTTTTCTGCAACATGTAGATATACAATAAATATTTAGATGTATGCGCAAGAAAAACTCTGATGTTACACTCGCATGGCTTTCTCTACTATTGTACTAACCATTCTTACAATTTATTCCTCTTATCTTCTTTAGGTTAGTCCAGATAAACATTTGCAGAAATTATCTTATTGATTATTTCCTTGTAGGTGCAAGGGGAATATGGGAATACAGTAGGCTTTGAGCGATAGTCAAATCGTTTAAAACTTTGAGACTTCGTTCTCTTTGCACGGCTAAGATATAAAATAATGAATAACGATCTTCGATTGATTAAACTCGCACAAATAACAAGCAATATCTCCGAAATGGTTCAGTCTACAAAAAAAAAAAAAAAAAAAAAAAAATATTTGGACGTAAATTGTTGTTTTAGCAAGATCGAGATTCTTTGTATTGTAAGATTTGGTCTATCTCTTACAGTTTAGTAGTTATGCAAACGTCATCAGGGGTAAACATGACTACAGGGGCTATAGCCAGAAAATTCAGAACATGCATTTGCATTTCTCATAAAACTATCTTAAACATATAGCATTTTAATAAAAATCGTCAGAGCCACTTTCCAGAAAATCAAAATTTTCGAACAGTTTTCCATGTAAGAGGTAGTTTAGGGTGGAGCAATTTTCTTCAAAATCTTCGTGTCGCATCCTTAAAAGACATCAAACTTAAATTCCAACTTTGGTTTGTACTCGACTTTTCGTTTTTGAGTTATGCTGTCCATAACCCACACCCACACACGGACCTTTTTCTAAAAATGCTTTTTTTTTTTTTTGGATTCAGGGCGTCTCAAAACTTATATTTCCGGTGAAATCTTGACATCTAATTTTTGAGTGGAATACAATAATTACTCTACGTAGTAATAAAAATAAATTTCTCGATACGTATTTTAGATGTGTTTTGATAACAAGTGAATATCGATTTAAGATAGGCATCTATTTTTATAAGATGGAGACGAAAATGTTTATTAGTGAATTTGAAGAAGTGGAAGTTGGTTCCACGCCTTCTCATATACATACAGTTGGTGGTTGGAAGTCCTGACAATAGTTGAAGGTTATGTATATATATACATGTATACTATGTAGATGAATCTCTTGAAAATAAACTGAAGATCTCAAGTACAATGCCGAAGTTCATAGAGAATAAACACTCAAAGGGCCCGGATGTTCGTCACAAGTCATACTTGATGTTTGTGGTTTTTTTCCATGGAAAATATAAGCGAAGCACGACTTTGTCAATGGTGAGTAAAATTATGCAATTCTCATTGGTCATATAAAAGTAATATTTTGGTTATTTAATGTTCTTTGTCATTTTCGTAATATAGTCATATCTTCTCTTAAACTTTCGTACTTGTCATATTTCTATTCCAGTTTCGCGTATGTGCTTGCAGTTGTCCCAAAGACGATTTTTCACATGTCCTGTAATATTAGATCATTTCCCGTTACAATGTTGCATGTAAATAGAAAACTTGAGAGATTATAAAATTATTACTTCGGACGTGCCAAAGAAACATGAAACAGTAAGGCAAGTGACGAAATCATGAAGACATATTGATTGTAATAATTAAAAGAGTGTGAATAAATTTAAATGGAGTTTAGTGAATGCTTTATTCTGCAACTGCGACCCAAGATAGTAGAAGAATCTTCATAGCTCTGTCGACTGATCGACACACCAACCAGCTATTTACAAAATTCAAGTTACCTATTTTACTTCTCATATTAATCAATATCTCAAGCACTTGGTATTAAAATAACAATGTTTCTTTAACAAGAGTAGTATAGGATAAAATGCATATCAAAAAGATGCTGAAATTTGAGATTTAAACACCTGTTTGAGTTATGCCCTTCATGCACGCGCGTAAAAGTTTTTTTTTTTCCCCCTCTCCATCCTATAAGCGCTTTTTCTGTGTTCAAAGAACGTGCTAACGGTGAAATTTCTACATCAAATTTGTGGTGAAATGCTGTAGTACTTATTTTGCCTACCATAAGTACGATGTTTCATTTCACGAAAGTTTTAAGTTTTCCGAAACTCACACACACAACAAGGAATATCTCCGAAATGGTGCACTCTACAAGAAAATGTATTCAGACATAAATTGTGTATTTTAGCAAGATCTACATTTTTGTATAGTATAATTTGGTCTATCTCTAACGGTTTATTAGTTATACAAAAGTCGTCCAGAGTAAATACGACTACAGGAGCTATGGCCAGAAAATTCAAGATATACATTTCATTTGTCACAAAAATATCTCAAACATATGACATTTTAATCAAAATCGTTAGAGCCATTTTCAAGAAAATCAAAATTTTCGAAAAATTTTCCATGTAAAGGGTAGTTTAGGGTGGGGCTATTTTCTTCAAAATCTTCGTGTCGCATCCTTGAAGATTTGACTTTGATTTTAACCGACTTTTTGTTTTGAGTTATGCTGTCCATAGACACACTGACACACAGTCACGCACGCAGACCTTTTTCTAAAAATGCTTCTTTTTATTCAGAGGGTCTCAAAACATATATTTCCGGTGAAATCTCGACATCGAATTTTTGGGTGAAATACAATACTTCCCCTACTTACCAGTACAGAAAGTAAAAATGAATACTCAATGTGAACAAATGAAAAGCTGCATCTAAACTCTATGGGCAAAGCCTTCTTATCCACTGTTTTGTTAATGAATTTTGGAATATATTCTTTACTTGAATTGAATTGCTTCTTAATGTTAACATTCCAATTGGACATTAATATGTATTTTTATCAATAAACAATTCATACGTTTGTATATTTCGCTAAGGATTCAATAACTTATTTTTAGGTTAGTATGCTGTTGGGTGTGACGTCATTTCCTACTGGTACCGTAAGTAGGAATGACCAGTTTTAGCCTTGCTGGCATTGGAATTGATAAATGAATTGTAAATGTAGCTTACACTATCAAATATGTATTAACAATGATTAACTTACCTATCAATATTGCAAAAAATATTGTAATCTTAATTTAATTCGGTAACAGCCCTAGGCCGTTTGATTTTGATTGAACCACTTCCGTTCTCAGAGATTGAACGCAGATTGTCAATATCAATAAAGCAGAATTCTAATCCCGGTAGTAGTACAGTGAAAAACGGTGAGGTCAAAGTTCTAGCAACAATAGGTCATGCTGTACGGAGCGCCTTGTAGTCCCGATATCGATTCGTGCTCGGGTCGAGCGTGACCGTGCTAGCTGTTCAGTCATTATTTTGAGATACCTCGATCTCAAACTAAGGTCAGTGCCCATACCTTCACAACCCAGTATCCCTTGTTGACCTGTAAACTTGTGTCTGGAATCGAAGTTAGAATATTTATAAGGTAACAGAAGGCACTCGTAAAAATGTGTTCGTTCTCAATCTTAGATCTTCAGGACAAGAAGGTTTACCAAACAGCCAAGATGGTAGCGAGTTCTGTAATACGAGGTGTTAGGGAATCTAGGGCCTTCTGACCCGGAGGTAGTATCTGGTAACGTGGGGGAAAGACTAAGTTCCTCGTAAGTCATAGTGAAGGCAATCTCTAGAAAAGGCACGAGCCTCTTCCCTGAAACACGTTTTTGCCTCACTCCACCTGCCATCCCTCCCTTACAGGTTCCGACACGCCTCTTTCAATAGCTAGTATAGCTGTTTCATGAAGAGTGGTAGACGTGCGGATTTCAGTTTGCTAATATAAAGCCTTAAAATAGCAAACGCAACTTTCATCAGAAATATAAATCAAAATTTGGTGACCTTACAGGTATTTATTTACAATTTCGAAAGGTAATTTTAAAATGTTCGTATCGTAAACATCTAAAAGGGATGACATGATTCCACTGTTTGTTGGTTTTGTTTCTTATTAGTTTATTTAATTTAAAAATGTATTTCTTGTTTCGAAGTTTGAACATATTAACTTTAAAATCAAAGAATTTATGTTGGTCAAATAGTTTTAAAATATTTTAAGGCTAAATAACAATGGAATTTTACTACTTTATTTGTTGTGAAAGAGAAACAATTTAGTATGTTAATCATAAGGCAGCATAAGAAAAAGGAAGGTTATAAACTTCAAGATTATATAATTTGCCTAACTACAGTAAATGACTGTAATAATTGTATGTGAAATATGTTTAATATAAATAAAATAATAACAGCGTAGCGATTACTACCACGCAGGTGGAACGAACCCACCACTGCAAGTGTTTTATCCAAACAACCTTTGTCGCTCGGCAAGAGAATGTGGGATGGGTAAGGCAAGTTCAATCGCTACCTCTCCTGTCGTGCCCATGCCTGTTCAATGCGTTTCTCTACAGATAGGAGGAAACATTACATGTAAGGTGTAATATACAAGTTTTGTTTTTGAGACACTGAAAATGTATAGGTATGGCCATACATCGCAACAGGTTATCAAAATAATGTTTATGTATATATTTATGAATGGTATAAATACATCAATCTGTCGCATATAAGTTAAGTTTTTATTGTATTGCCCCTTTTACGTAGGTTAATGTGCAAAATAACAGCTACCTTGGATATAATTTCAATTACCTGTTTGTCTACAGCAGGCACCAGCAGAGTTTGCCTGATCGAGCCTTGCTCTGGCTCGCTGCTAACTTAGAGCCTCAGCGCGGCTCTCAGTGGCGTGCTTTAGTGCTGACACAACTAAGCCAAATTAACCTGAAAGCCTATTAATAATGAACCAATATTCTACATTTACAGCACTGCTGTATGCAATCAAATATTTACTCCAATTTGTCAGATAATTTATCATACATAGTTCTGTGTTACACTTACAGTAAAATACTAGTGATGAATTTAATTAATTTATACCTATATGTACAGCGACTTAATCAGCAAAACAAAACAGAAACAGCTTTTCCTTATTTAACTGGTGAATTCTTACAACGTAACAGGTTTTCATTAATTATATTTCATTATATAAAACCCAAAACAGATAATACAATTAGTACAGTTAAAGATCTAACTGACGAGAAATTGTAAAATATAAAAAAATTGAACTGCAACTTGCATTAAGTTGTTTTATTTTTTTGTTGGTTAGTTTTCCACTGACCAGCCTATGAATATTTGGGGAGATATTTCGTGCTGCCTTGATTCAAGCACTGCATTAAGATTTTCATCAAGAATGGATATAAATGTATTGTTTTCCGAAACATTGAACCAGCACTGCTGTGATGTGACGGGTCCCTGCTCGGCAAGCAAGCTCTTGAGGCCGTCTACCGGCCTCCGCTCTAAAGTAGTGTACCTGACGGTGCCTGAGCTACAGGTGCACATTCATACTTTGTAGAGTCCTTTGAGACAGTGGAAGGGGCAGATAAGGACATCGCGTGGCCGGCGCGTGTATAGAAACCAAAACAACCCAAGCAGAGTTGCAAGTTTTATGCAGTCATTCAGACACGAGTTTCGACGCACAACAGAGATTGCACAAAACTCTTAAACCTGTATAAATGTGGTGGCCGTGGGAAACAAGCAATGCAAAATGTGTACAACTATTTTAAAGGAGGGGACGAAAAGTGTAACCCGCCGATTGCACATACTGTGGTTTCAACTGGTGTTACCATAAGTAGAGTAATAAGAACCACTAAACTAGATAATTGGAACTATACAACTCCAACAAAGACGAAATGCAAAGAAAACAAAACCGTTCATGAATTTTACAAGATTAATGGCTTCTTCGTCGTCTTCAGAGGATGAAGAAGAAAAAGAAATAAGACACTAAGATTGAGTAAATGCCAATGTATATATCTATGTCAATGTAAATAATGTTTCATTTCTCTGCTTGTATTTCCATCTTTCGTTCTTTTTGTGGGCGTCGTATGTAATACCAACTGTGTTGATATATATTTATATAATTAATAAAGCAATAAAAGTGATGTAATTCAAGTAAATATGATCATGTACTCTAGTTTTCTAATATTAAATGTATTTATCGTCCCAGCGTGAAAATAAACTGCATAAATAAACAAATAAATAACGGATAAACATGTCAACAATGCAACAGAAGAATGAAAGGGACGAAAATGTTGCAACAGCGCATTTTGCTATCGCAGTGTGCCAGCACGCGTGTGACCTGCGACACGAGCAACCTGCTTCCTACCTGCCCCTCCCCCTCCTACTGTCTCAAAAGACTGAACAAAGTATACTTTGTTGAGTGCAGCTAAGAGGCAGCTTTATTTACGTTGTCGCTGCCCGGCATTTCGTGGGCTATGGTCCGTGTACACTAAACTTGAAGAGTTACACGAGGTACAACAATGTGAAGCCTTTATGGAGAATTAGATTATTGGAAGTAGCAATGTAATGTTTTAAATGGTGAACATCGATCTATTTAGCGTATTGATCCAAGGTAACAGTTTTCAGTGTTATTGACTTATGTTTGAATGAATCACTATGTAATTTTTCGAGCTCCCAAAGACAAACAAATACATGTTCAAGCGAAATCAGAACTACGAAAGGCGACTACAAAACTAAGATAAAAGGTGACGTAAGTTTCATCTCAGCTCCCAAACCTCTAACCGGGATACTTACTAATTTAATCTACTTCTAAAGGATAGTGCCTGAAGTTGCAGTAGTAGTTTATTTACTGCCCTAAATGAATTCTTTAACACTTGAAGTAGGTACACAGCGTGGTTTAATCTATCGTGAAGATCTGGGGAAGATTGCCACTTGGTGAGGAGAATCTAGACGTCAAGAGAAACAGCGGCAGCAGTCCCGTCTTTGTGCAAACACTCCCTTGTGCTAGTATCATTGTCGCAACTTTCCGAGAAACTCGCTTGTTCAAATGCGCAGTTGCCCTGCATTGCGAACTTTCATATCGAGGTACCTACACTTCGCAGAATTTAACAATGATACGCTACAGCATTCCCAGAAGCGATAAAGCTACCATGTAAAATTCTCAAATATTCAAGCAAATATTTCAGTAGTTCTTGAAACTTCTCAACTTCACGTAACATTACTTTTAACAGCATTTTTACAGGTGCGTGAAGAGACTTGTTTTGATTGCTATGCATCTTATCACTGTTTTTACTTTCTCTCTTACTGACTTACAGCAAGAAGAGGGAGCTATTGCATTCTACCAACAAATTCGATGTTGAGATTTACTATAAGCATACGTAAGGAGGTTCCCTGAATTAAAAAAATATCCCTAATTAGAAACCGGTCTATGTGAGTGAATAAGTGAGTGAACGAGAGTGAGTGAGTGAACGAGTGAGTGAAGGGGTGAGTGAGTGAATGGGGGTGAGTGAAAGGGGTGAGTGAGTGAAGGGGCGAGTGAGTGAACGGGTGAGTTAAGGGGTGAGTGAGTGAATGGGGGTGAGTGAATGAAGGGGTGAGTGAGTGAAGGGGTGAGTGAATGAAGGGGTGAGTGAGTGAAGGGGTGAGTGAACGGGGGTGAGTGCAGCTTTAGCTGCAAGTTACCGATTTTTTAAAATTCAGTTCATTTCTCGTTTCCCCGTCTTATATCGTTTAAAAGTATGCTTCTCCTAAAGTTTTCCGAGCCTACCTTGGCAATGCCTGCCTGGCTGTATTGCCTTGTAAAGCAACGACTAAGTTAGTACTGTTCTCAACTTATACTAGCAAGGTTTTGAAGCATAATGCATTACAACTTAGAACTGCACATTTTTCAGTATTTTTATTTAGAAAACGAGGTTTCCGCGTCATTTATTTGATTCATCGTTTCTGCTGCGATAAGCCGAAGGAGAAGGCTATCGTGTCAACATCCTACTGAGGGCCAGTTAGATTATATTAAATGGGGCGGCGGGGGGTGGGGGGATGTTCAAGATGTTACTATAATTTTCGCAAAAGTTAAAGGCATATGGAGGCGGGGCGTACTGCGGACTCCAGCGAATCCTACACTTGCCCCTCCTACCAGCGCTGCCGAATGTGGTGCATGCATCTCACACACTGTTATGTACAGACCCTCTGCCGGTACACGCACTACGCTTGGCAACAGCGCTCTGCTTGAGCATTGGCCAGCGTTCACTTGCCTTTAACTTTTGCGAGCGGTATAGTAATATATGTCACAAATGAACCATTAGTCTAAGTATGCATTGTTTTACCGTTGTATCGGATAAATATGACGAGGTTCTGAACAAAATACTGTATGGAAGTTTAATCAACCATTTTGTGGTGTAGGTTAATTAGGAGGCGCGGGAGGGCAAAGTTCACTGCACACGCTCCCGGTGTAGACGAACTTGCCGTCGTTAAGGAAACCTATTTCGCGTCTCGGTTAATGCACATCTTGGTCATCATTCAACGTCTTCTGCGAGTTTCCATGCAATGAAATATCGACCCAAGCTCGTCAGACAATACCAGTTTCAACTGGTTATTACCATTTTCTCTGCCCCTTTAATAGCAAAGCATTAATGGGATGAAAAAAGTATTAAAATAAGAATTAAACTCGCAACAAGATATAGCGAGAAAATAATGAGAAAGAACCGGGGGCTAATTTGCCTCGTAAAATATCCCGTGGATTCTCGTGGTAGGAAAACATTTATTTCTGGAACTGTTGCATTCGAGAATGGAACTATCCCAATGTTAAGTCCAGTTACACAGTCCTAAAGTTGCACTAACGCGATCGTTGCAGTATTTCTAACAGCAGCTCCAGAAGTTTCCGTTGCACTATACCAGAAGTTACATATATATCATATCGTGCTTTAGTGCTTTCAAATTCCAATATAGAGTTTGTCTGCTGTTTCATGGGCTTTCTTCCCTGTCATGATGGGGTTCAGCCGATGGCTTATTGTGCGTCAGACCCCGGGAGGAAGGATGAGATGAAAGGACCCTACAGGCGGCCAGAACACACCACAGACAGAACTACTACGGTGGACCCCTAACAAGTGTGGGCAGTTCTTCAGCCCGACAGAGTTCCAGCGCCACCAGCCAGATCCGACTGATGAATTACACCCCCTGGCGGGCGGCCAGCCAACCACAGTGCCTCCCCTCAGCCGAAGACTTCCAGAGCGCAATGTCGGTTTGGGGGGCTCATTTGGTTAGACGCTGGCTTGCTGATCCCAAGGTTGCGGGTTCAAACCCGGCCCAGACCCATGGTTTTTAAGTGTGCTCCATGTCAGAAGATTTATTGGCATTGCGGGACGAAATTCCGGCAGCACGCCGGTGACACTGATATCTTGGCAATTGACAGCTTCGTTAAACAACAAAAATAATTTCCCGAGCGCAAGTTCCATCGCAGCGCATCCTACCGGCGACTCCGGCGACTCTTACAACCTGGAAAGACCGGATAGGGAGAATGAAATGGAAAGGGAGTGATTCGGGGTATCTAAGATGAATATTCGCCCCAGCATTCGCTTGAGTTACCCTGGAGAACTCCCCGGGAAAAGAAAACCAAGGTCAGGAAGGTTGGCCGCGGGAATAAAACCCGCGACCTCCTTGAATCGGGCCGCAGACGTTACCACCTGTTCGGTTTAAGGAGGCTAGTCACGCCTCCTTTAAAAAACACAAATTTAATAGCTGAAATTCAAGACGACAGCAATATCACTTTTAAATGACCAATCGTGTTCTGACAGAGGTATTAACTTATTTTTGTTTCCTGATTAATTTCTGCACTTATTTCAACCGCAATCAGATTAATAGCCCCCAATATTCTTGAAACGGAGAGAAAAATCAGGAAAGAATCCGAGTCAAACTGACCAAATAGATTTTGTTATTGCGTTTATGCGCAAATGGTAAATACTCGTGGCTACAGTTTAGCTCGATTAATTGCAACCTTATGTTTTTTTATTTTATTTTTTATCTAACCGAAACGGTAGGAACTGTTACTAATAATATTTTCCGTGCAGATGTTTTAAGTGTTCAAAGAAGTATTTTCTTTTTTTATTAAGTTCAGTTTTCAAACTCCAATAAATATCGTCTTCCATATTATTAAAAATCTGATGTGTAGCACTCACATGACTTTCTCTACTCTTGTACTAACCATTCTTACAAACTCTTATTCCTATATCTTCTTCGTGTTAGTTGAGATAAACATTTGTACAAATTATCTTATTGGTTATTTCCTTGTAGGTGCAAGAGGAGTATTAGAATACAGTAGGCTTTGTGCGATAGTCAAATGTTTTAAAGCTTTGAAACTCCGTTCTCTTTGCACACTTAACATATCAAAAAATGAACAACGATGTTCCATTTCATGAAAGTTTTGTTTTTCGAAACTCACACACATAACAAGCAAAATCTCCGAAATGGTTCAACCTAAAAGAAAATTTATTGAGATATAAATTGTGTATTTTAGCAAGATCTACATTTTTTGTATAGTATAATTTGGGCTATCTCTAACGGTTTACCAGTTATGCAAAAGTCGTCCAGAGTAAATACGACTACAGGGGCTATAGCCAGAAAATTCAAGATATACATTTCATTTGTCATAAAAATATCTCGAATATATGGCATTTTAATCAAAATCGTCAGAGCCATTTTCAAGAAAATCACAATTTTCGAAAAATTTTCCATGTAAAGCGTAGTTTAGGGTGGGGCTATTTTCTTCAAAATCTTCATGTCCTAACTTTGAAATACATTAAACTTAAATACCAACTTTGGTTTTTAAGCGGCTTTAGATTCAAGGCTCCTCAAAACATATATTTCCGGTGAAATCTCGACATCGAATTTTTGGGTGGAATACAATACTTCCCCTACTTACCAGTAGAGAAGGTAAGAATTGTTCTGTCAAGGACATTCTTTGCTTGCATTTTTCCCTTAATGAAATTATTTATCTTCGTCCTTGCCTATAAAACCGGATGTGCAACACTCAGAACTTCCTTTCCCCATTATCATTTCACGGCGATTCTACAAACCTTACTTACTTGTAGCTAATCACAATAGAAAGGGACATTTTTAACTAGCAAGTATAACGTTAAAAAGGTGGCAAAATTTATGAATTCTCGCTGCATCACGACTGAACCTTGGGTTTCGTTTACGAAATTATCGAAAAATGCTGAATATGCAAACAGAGCTAATAAAGAAAGCAATAACATTACAAACGTGCTCACAAATACATTTGTAGAAGTCTTAGGCATTGGTTAGAACGTTAGATTTGTCTTGAACTGGTATGAAATTTGTATCATATTCTAGTAAAATCCAACAGACTATGTTGGATGAGGCACATTTTCACCTTTCTGGTTATAAAAAAAAAACAAATTAACAACCCTTACAAGTGTCAGAACAACCATTGAACAGTCCAAAAATTTTGGACTGGTATGATACCTCTGCCTTTGGAATTGTTGACAGAAGGTGGTAGTTCTACGAACATCAACTCAAAAAATGCTCATAGTTGAAAATTCCTGACAAATTAATTTTGAAATGAATTATGGTTTCAGCAAGATAGAACCAGAGCACACACTGCGCATGTGTTTAATCATTTGTCTGCGAAATATGTTTCCACGACGCAGAATTTCACGATTGGGACACATAGCCTGGCCACCAAGATCTCCTGATCTGACTGCAGTCGATTAGTTCCTATGGGGTTATTTGGAAAGTGGGGTTTATCGCTATAATTCTAGTTCAGCTGGAGTAAAATATGAACAAAATTAATACCACCGATGCTGTTTGTTAGGACAAGCCAAAAACTTCCACTGGAGATTGCCATGGAGGCTACTTACAAAGTGTAGAGTTTAAAAAGCAGTAAGACATTAATAGACTGCATTATACTGGTTTACTTCCAGTTTATGTATTTTTGCTCAATTCATTCTTAGCGTCCCACAACAGGTCGGCCAAAGCTGTCATATCCCACTGCCCCACCCTACATAACATTTCATTTCCTGGATTCGCAAACCTGTTTTGGAAACAAGCTAAAATTTGCTTCAAATTTCACTTTTTTGAAATATTGCAAGTCTCTTAGCGACATTCTGAACCAAACCACAACATGCTCTTGCGCTCAGTTACCCCGAGATATCTTCCAGTTAATTGAATGCGCCCGCAAAAACAGGGATTCTGCATGACGTCACGGCTCTTCCACATTTTCTCAATGGGGGTGACGCAAGTCCTCTCGAAATGCGTCAATGAACTCTGTCCTTTTCTTGCTCGCGGATAAAACCGTAGAAATGAAAAAGTACTAACCTACGTTCATTTACCAAGGTATGCATTTTCCAATATTATTGAAGAGGCTTCTTGATGAAGTAGGAAAGATTAAATCCCCAAGGGAGGAGAGTATATTTCTTACCGTTATGAAAAAGTTACCCTATCCTTCGCTGAATTCCCCAAGCGCTCTGCTTCAGGTAACTACATGCACTCCCGTTTATCTCCGAGTATTTAAGTACTAACATTTCATGGGGAATTTACTAATTTAAAAAGCAATTTCAGAAGTTGTAAATCAGCCCTCATTTCAGGTGCGATTCAGGTTTTTTGGTTTAATGACACTCCTCTGCATAAAAACTGTTTTCGAGTGAATGTATGTTCCCAAACAGATTTTTTTTTTTTTGCGTCGACTTGAACAGTCTTCTTCTTCTACAATCATGGCTTAGTGACTGAGTGACACCGAGTGACTGCGTGACTGACTGAGTGACTGAGTGAGTGAGTGACTGAGTGACACTGAGTGACTGAGTGACAGCGAGTGACTGAGTGACTGACTGAGTGACTGAGTGAGTGACTGAGTGACTGCGTGAGTGACTGAGTGACTGCGTGACACTGAGTGACTGAGTGAGTGACTGAGTGACTGACTGACTGACTGACTGACTGAGTGACTGAGTGACAGCGAATGACTGCGTGACTGACTGACAGTGAGCGAGTGACTGAGTGACAGAGAGTGAGTGCGTGACTGAGTGAGTGAGTGCGTGACTGAGTGAGTGAGTGCGTGACTGAGTGAGTGCGTGACTGAGTGAGTGCGTGACTGAGTGAGTGCGTGACTGAGTGAGTGCGTGACTGAGTGAGTGCGTGACTGAGTGAGTGCGTGACTGAGTGAGTGCGTGACTGAGTGAGTGCGTGAGTGAGTGAGGTTTAAGGGCTCGTCGACTGCTGGTTCATTTGGACCGGAAGTCAGAGTTTGAGGTTTAGAATCACAAACTGGGGCGGCTAAATGGTAAAAGGTAAAACAAGGGATAAAAATGGAAAAATGTTAAAACGTTAAAAATTAAAATGTAACAGGTTAAAACCTCAAAACAGTAAAGAGCTAAAACGCTAGAAACAAACGCTAAAACAAAAAAAAAAAAAAAAAAAAGCATAGGCTGAAACTCTTAAAATCACGACCCAAAGAATAAAATACAAGTTAAATTTGCTTCGCAAATGCAATTTCGACGACGAACCGCAGCACCTTATCTATGGATTCCGGGTAGTCACCTAGAACGGATCGCAGGGTCAAACCCAGGACAAGGGACAGACGCTCTCTAGTATACCGCGGACAATCCAGCAAAACGTGCAACACGGAGAGTGCTACGCCGCACGGTGGACACATAGGGGCCGGGTCGCCACACACTAGATACCATGCGCAATCATGGCTTAGGCTACTACCCGTTTCTGTCTCACGTCGATCCAACATTTCCTAGGTCGTTCTATTGGCCTTCATCCTCTTGGTTTATTTGGGAATTCTCTCTGGAGTCGTTCTTCCTAAGTGTTGATACCAATTTTCTCTATATGCCATTAATTTTGTTAACAGAATCAACGTTTAATTCATTTCTAAATTGGTCTTCTCTCATACATCCTTCTACAGATCTTAGGAAACGCATTTCTGCTGCTGGTTTTTTACTTAAATCTTTACTTCTTAATGGCCATGTATAGCAAGACAGTAAGTAACATGACAGTAGAAGAGAGAGTTAGGCCTCTAGGTCTCATCCCTGTACCATACTTTCTTGCTTCGTTACGTGTCCTCAGAGGGCTTAGTGCATAGTAATTGTACATCTGCTTACACACATGTTGGGCAGATGGCATTAGGGTGCCTCTACTTTCATTGTCTGCCAATAGATGTATTTGCTATCACCACTCATTTTCATTTTTACTATTTTTTAGATCTAAGGTGGAAATTTGGATCGTGCCACTAAATACCTGATAAGGTTCAATTAAAAATTAAAATTATTTTGTTCTTTAACGACGCTGTCAATTGCCATTACATCAGCGTCGCCGGTGTGCCGGAATTTTGTCCCGCAGGAGTTCTTTAACATGCCAGTAAATCTACCGGATTTGAACCGGTGACCTTGGGATCAGTAGGCCAGCGTCTAACCAACTGAGCCACCCAGACCGACAAATATAAGGTTCAACATAATTAGGAACCAATTTCTCCTGTCCATACCACTTGTCCATGTCAGTAGAAAAATGTCAAACATTTCACCGGCAACATACAATTGTTGTGTGTAGTAGATAAGTAGACATACAGGTAGATAAGACAGCATAACTCAAAATCGTTAGAGCCATTTGAGGCAATCTCAAATTTCAGAAACTCTCATGTGAAGGTGGTTTTAGGTGAGGATAGTTTTCTGAACATCTTATGTTGCATCTTTGGAATATATTGAATTTAAGTATCAATAAAATTTATATTTAACTTATTTTTCGTTATCGAGTTATGTTGTTCACACACTCACACCATATACGAGGAGTCTAAAAGCATTGTCGGCGACATCTTCATATCAAATGTTTGAGTAGAATGAAATAAGTTCTCTAGAAACCCACTATGTATGTGGTAGAGAGGGTAAAAATGTCTCCAATGGAAACACCTGTAGCATTTACCAGGACTGGCTGTTCTCCAAAAGCCTCTGGCCGTTTTCTTCAGTTTTTCAGCAGCTCTTCCCATTGTTTTCCAGGAGAGTTGGAAAAAGAAAACTAAAGTAAACTTTGATACAGGAAGCTACAGAGTTACTAACTGCTTAGTCATCCGCAGACTTTCTTCTTGACAGATACCTACAAAAAGTGTTACATTTTATCCTAATCCATGACTTAAAGCCAGTTTTGTAGCACCTAAAACGGCTATTTAGGCGTTGGAGACTGTTTTGGCCTATTTTATGATTAAATCAATTAAATCTTAATTTTAGTTTATTTTAAAACAAAAGCTGATAGCTTTGTTAGGTTAAAAATAATCTATAAAGACTATTGGATGTTCAGAGCAAGATAAAAATATGTTTACGCGCTTAAAGCGGACAATATTGTCTAAACAAGGTTCATCCCCTGTCCTTTTGGCAATTGTGAAGGACTCGTCTTTTGTTTAAGGGTTTCTAACCTATACCTAATGGTATTATGTGAAAATCAGCTTCGAAGAACGTTTTCCATTTACCAAGGTACCACTTTGTTAGTTTCGTCGAAGTTTTAGGATAAATAGGCCTAAAACAGCTACATCAAATCTCTAGTTATATATTAACCGTGCAAAGAGAACGGAATTTTTAAAGATTTAACTGTCGCTCAAAGCCTACTGTATTCCCATATTCCTCTTGCACGTGCAAGCAATAAGATAATTTCTGCAAAGATTTATCTCAACTAACACGAAGAAGATATAGGAATAAGAGTTTGTAAGAATGGTTAGTACAAGAGTAGAGAAAGTCATGTGAGTGCAACACAACAGACTTTTGAGTTATACTATTCAGATACATGGACTCGCACACACCGTTTTCTAAAAACTATTTTGGATACATAGTACCTCAAAACATGGAAAGACAAATTTTGAATTTAAAAAATCTTAATTTTTAAACAGCCAAGTTTACTTTATGTATGTAATTGAGGTTCAAATCGTTATACATGTTCAAAGAAACCAATTGATGTATTAAAGTCTGAAATATCCAGGTTTTTGTAAAAGCTACAGAATTTGCAAAACAAAAAAAAAAAAAAAAAAAAAAAAAAAAAGTCTGTGATCCACTCACATGACTTTCTCTACTCTTGTACTAACCATTCTTAAAAACTCTTATTGCTATATCTGGTTCGTGTTAGTTAAGATAAACATTTGTACAAATTATCTTATTGCTTATTTTCTTGTAGGTACAAGGGGAATATGGGAATACAGTAGGCTTTGTGCGATAGTCAAATCCTTTAAAGCTTTGAGATTCCGTTCTCTTTACACACGTAACATCAAAAAATGAACAACGATGTTCCATTTCACGAAAGTCATGTTTTCCGAAACTCGCACACATAACAAGGAATATCTCCGAAATGGTTCACCCTACAAGGAAATTTATTGAGACATAAATTGTGTATTTTAACAAGATCTACATTTTTTGTATAGTATGATTTTGTCTATGCCTAACGGTTTACCAGTTATGCAAAAGTCGTCCAGAGTAAATACGACTACAGGGGCTATAGCCAGAAAATTCAAGATATACATTTTATTTGTCATGAAAATACCTCAAACATGTGACATTTTAATCTCAATCATTAGAGCCATTTTCAAGAAAATAAAAATTTTTGAAAAATTTTCCATGTAAAGGGTAGTTTAGGGTGGGGCTATTTTCTTCAAAATCTTCGTGCCGCATCTTTGAAAGACATTAAAGTTAAATACCAATTTTGCTTTTCAACCTACTTTTCGTTTTTGAGTTATGCTGTCCGCAGACACACAGACACACACGGACCTTTTTCTAATTTTAATTCAGGGGTCTGAAAAAATATTTCCGGTGAAATCTCGACATCGAATTTTTGGGTGGAATACAATACTTCCCCTACTTACCAGTAGAGAAAGTAAAAAACGAAATTTTCAATTTTTATGGTTCACAAAAATATACATGTTGGTAATGTAAAGATGTCTAGTTTATTATGCCAATCATTAAAAAATGATTTTAAAAAATCCTGGCTACAAAAATATATTTTTGTTCTCAACGTATGCAGGCACCTTGAAGAAAATGTGCTACTTTCGAAGGGTTGTTCTCCTTTAATATGAACTTTTGTTATATCCCCAGCTATAAAGTCTGAAGACTTTGAATACTTCACGTGTCTGTGCACAAACAAAAACGAGATTATAAAACAGTGATAAAACAAAAATGGCACTTTGCATGTAGGTAGAAAAATTCAGGGCAGGACTCGTATGAAGGAAGGAAGGATAGTTAATATCTTGAGGTGACGTTTGTCCTAGAAGCCCAGGCAGGTTATTACTTTCTGTCGTGTTATCAGCCTTTCATTGCAGTACATACACCCCCCAACCCCTCTTGCCCAACCCCTGCTGGCAAGAATGCACCGAGGTCAGGAATATTGCGTGTTACTTATCGGACTGCAGGCACTCGCTTGTTAAAATCTTATTACAAGCATCAAAACGTAAATTACCATCTACGTCTCTAGTTCTAGCCGGTTTACCGTGGACATTGTTCAATAACTGCAAAGTTTCCATTTTTAATCTTACCTCAAGTTCTGTAAACTGTAGACACATACCGTAATTAGCAACCCGGCAATTTGGTTATAAATACAAACTTTTTATTCTTTACACCGTGCATTTCTAAAGACTCGTATATTTTCTGTTACTGAAGTATTTTTACTTTCTCTACTATATATTGTAAGCAGAGGAAGTATTCTATTCCACCCAAAACTTCGATGTCGAGATTTCACCGGAAATGTATGTTTTGAGACCCCTGAATAAAAAAAACATCTTTAGAAAAAGGTGTGCGAGTGTATGTGTGTGCGTGTGTGTATGTCAGTCTGTGGACAGCGTAACTCAAACGAAAAATTGGTTAAAAGCCAAAGTTGGTATTTAAGTTTAACATTTTTCAAGGATGCGACACAAAGATTTTGAAGAAGATTCCTCCACCTTAAACTACCCTTTACTTGGAAAATTTTGATTTTGTCGATTAAAATGCCATATGTTTAAGATATTTTTATGACAAACGAAATATATATTTTGAATTTTCGATAGCACGGCAGGGGAACAAATGCGCTACCATCCCCCGAATTGGAAGACAAGTCGTGGTAACATTCCGGCTGCTCTTAGGGTTCCATCAGTTTCATCTTCCTTCGGGGGGCTGCCCCGTCAGGGGCATAGGTATGCAAAAGTTCGCATTTCAGTCGAGGTGCTAAGCCCCCATTCACAAGTTGTCATTGGGTCATTGTTGCTGATAATGTTTTGACATTAGTAACATATTCAGGCGACAATAAACGTAAGTATTGCTGTACACACAATAATATCGAGAGGGGTGTTGTGGTAGTCGTTTCTCAAATGACATGCGATTCCAATCCCTTTATTTTCCAGAATTATTTATGGGTCTAAAGCAATTTATGCGCTGTCTGCTACGAGGTTACTAATAACAACACAGGACGACTGATTAAAATTTTTATTGCTCCTAGCAGTTTATGAACGAACAGTGGAGAGGGTGAATGGCAGGGGTTAACACTGCTCCTGGTGGGAGAGGTTGGTATTAGGAACAGGGTTCCAGTTCACACATGGACCAAATGTACAGGAATGAACTCAGGCTATTTTGAGTTAGTTTTTGGCCCTTACTGCCAGTCATACAATACTTCCTCTACCAACTATTGTAGTAGAGAAAGAAACGGAGGAAAATATTTAAAAGAACTCCGCAGTGTCGTATGCTCGGATTGTGACTTGGGCTAGCGCTAGACCTACCCTACCAGATTCGGGCAATAAGGGGTTGTTGAGTAATCTTCCTTTAGGCGCGCGCCCTGGTGGAACACCCTTAGTTAAGCAAAGGAACCACGAGTCCACCAAAAAATTTGATGTCGAGATTTCACTGGAAACCTGTTTTGATGGCTCCTGAATTAAAAAAAAAAAACAATTTTAGAAAAAGGTGTGTGTGTGTGTGTGTGTGTGTGTGTGTGTGTGTGTGTGTGTGTGTCAGTCTGTGGACAGTAAAACTCAAAAACGAAAAGTCGGTTAAAAACTAAAGTGGTATTTAAATTTAATGCCTTTCAAGGATGCGACATGAAGATTTTGAAGAAAATTGCTTCACCCTAAACTACCCTTTACATTGAAAATTTTGATTTTCTTGAAAATGGCACTAAAGATTTTGATTAAAATGTCATATGTTTAAGATATTTTTATGACAAGTGAATTGTATATCTTGAATTTTCTGGCTATAGCCCATGTAGTCCTATTTACTCTGGATGGCTTTTGCATAACTGGTAAACCGTAACAGATAGACGAAACCTTGCTGTAGAAAAAATGTAGATCTTGCTAAAATATACAATTTATGTCTGATTTTTTTTTTTTTTTTTTTTTTTTTTTTTTTTTTTGTATGCAAGAATGGTTAGTACAAGAATAGAGAAAGTCATGTGAGTGCAACACATCAGATTTTTTTAAACTTTATTTTTCCCTTCATTCCTATGTTTAGCTTCGTTTAGCTTAAATATATACGGGTTTTATTACCATTATTTTACTGGGTAGATAAAAGGTGTGGAAAGATAATAAATTACGATGTTAAGTATATACGATGTTAATCAGACACAAAGCAGCCTCTTTTTCCTTCTACGTAACTCGCTAAAGCATCGAACTCTGGACTCTACTAATCGCACGCAAAGTCACACTTAGAGAACACCACTTTTTTATCGCATCGTCAACACAAACTCACTAACACACTCGCTTATATTGAACTGTCGGTACATTTCAGAATGTTCGCGAGAGACAGGAGGGGAAAGGATCATCCAGAACTATCTGGTCGAGTCTCGAAGGCGTTCCTGTTTCACTTCGAGGGGAGCGCCCGGCCCCTCTACATTTCCAACTGATTGCTGGTGAGAAGTCATCCACAGTTGGGTGGAGCTGGATTGCTCACAATAGCTTAACAATTGTTTTGAATGCATTCAAAATAAAGATCTGAAGATGAGTCATGTTTGAAAATAGCGTATTCAGTTGCTGGAGTAAAAATTATCATTACAAAAGGGGTTATTCTGTTTATGGCATTTATACACATGCATAGGTATTGCAAAAACAGTTGACGCAGGGTAAGTACGATAGCTGCAACAGCTAAACAAAAGCCACTCTTATCACGTCTCTACTGTCTTATATTGGAGAAGGTGGGAAGCGTTCACATCGTAAAATGGTCGAGTCGGGGTTAGGGCTGTTTACATATCCTAAGTTAGAACGAACGTCGCACAGCTCGTGTGGTTTATAGTGAAACGTGTAATGGAAATGTATGGAGATTGCATCCGGAACTACTGACGTTTGTGGCCCAAGGATGAGCCTTTGTACGGTGCTTGTTTATGTTTTTGCATGGAATATGGCCATTGAAGAACTTCCGGATGTCAAATCGATTGGTAAAACAAACAGTAAGTGGTATTTATAGCTGTACACTAGCCAGTCTATAAAGCTCGCCTCCCCCCCCCCCCCCCCCCTACTAGCATTTATTGCTCGAGAGGCGTTGCGTAGCCAGTATTTTAAAGCAGTTTAGCACAGAAATTGCTAATTTCTACTACTTCAAACAGTTTAACTGAGAAATTTATTGACAAGTTGTTCTACATAATTTCAACATACATTTAATTTTCGCGGTCCTATGTATCTAAACTTTCAAGAACATAATGTTTTTTAAAAAAAATTATGGTATTGCAATCACATCAGTTTCTCTACTAATTCTTGTACATACTATTCATACAAAAACGAACTATATTTGTTAGTAACACAGATAAACTTTGAAGCAAATATATTCAACCACACCATTTGAAGCAACATTTATCAGTTTTTGAAGCCGAATTGGCATTTTGTAGGTCACACGTTGATACGACAGCATGAAGCAACAATACCTCGCTCCGCTCATTGTATCATAGTCCTTTAATTCCACCCCTTATCTGCCGTTAGAGCAATGAGATCACGCTCCCTGGGTATGCGTGGGTGGGTTCAAACAATGACAGCCTTCATTTGCAAAAAATTTATTACATTTTCATCATCACTTCCTCTGCTTTTCTTATGATCAGGTTCGACAATGCATCGTAATTTGACGCCATAGAGCCGCTATTCAAATGTCAAATATGGCTGACTCTCGTTTCGATGATGTGTTTAACTCTATCTTTGGAATCAGTTTGACAAATTTTGTACTGAATAAATTATAAATCAGCACAGATACTGCAACTTCTGACATTGCGAACATTTTAAGAAATTGGAACATCAATATGAGAAGTATATAGGCCGTGCAAATGGACGCTGATGCATGTTCATTCTACATGTTTCTTTTAAGAGGTTATAGTGACATTACATCATTTAAATAAAATTTCATAGGCTATAATTATCATCCTTTAATTCGTGAAATAGTCTTAATAAATGCAACGTGACAGTCAAATTCTCTAGATAATTTGACAATCACTCGTGGCATTACCTTTGATGTGTTTTACTAAATACTAGGTGAAATAACCGATGTTGCCCATGGTTAGATGATTTTATCCCTAGAACTTTTAGACTTATGTTGGATACTATAAAGAACCTAAAATAAATAAATAAACACCAGGAAAACTATGCAAAAGCAACATTGAACAACCCCAAATACCACAGGAAGAAATGTAAGTATGAAAACGAACAATAAGATATTTTTTAATATGTTTATCCCAGCTAACACGAATAAGATAAAGTTTGTAAGAATGATTAGCACAAGAGTAGAGAGAGTTATGTGAGTACAACACGGATTTTTAATTATGTCTTTTTAAATTTATATGTAGAGTATCTTATGGGTCACTATTGAAACTGTAACCTTGGTCATTGTGTAATAAAAGTCCGGGCTTTGGTTATAAAATGTAAGCTGTTTTACGATAAGCAGGTAACAGTAGAAGTCCCAAAAGCGGAACTGGGTTTATCTAGCATTATCTGGCCACAGGGGAAATTACGCGCCACGTAATCCGCTGAACTTTGCGTTCAGATGACAGTATTTATTTCTAGATATGAACTTGAGTCAAGGATTCACACACCTCCGCTACACCTTTTAATGGTACAATGTCCAAAGATTAATACATCAGCTGTTGCTACTCGGAACACGTGTCTATTCCTGTTAGTACCGGACATCTAATTGTGTGCAATTAGAAATCTTCCAGTGTTTTCTTACGTCACTTTTCAAGTGCTAAACAGATTGAGATGGCATTCAAGACCATCAAACTGAATACACAAGGTCGTTTTAACCATTGCTTTCAGTCCACAAAATAAATATTTTAAGACCCCGGTTAGAATAAAAAAATCTGTGTTGCACTCACATGGCTTTCTCTATTCTTGCACAACAATTCTTACACTTACTCCAATATCTAAACTATCTAAACATTTGTAGAAATTATCTTAAATACAGCAGGCTTTAACCGATAGTCAAATGTTCTAAGATTGGTCATAAATTAATTTCAAGTTTGATTCTCCTTGCATGACCAAGAGCTAAAAAAATGAATAACCACCTACCATTTGACGTCTATAAGTATTTTAAAATTCTGACAAATAAATACCTCCGAAAAAGTTTCACTTCACAAAAAAGATCATACAACAAACTGTGCGTTTTCACAAGATATATATTTTTGTATAGTAAGATTTGGTCTATCTCTTACAGTTTACTAGTTATGCAAATGTCATGCAGAGTAAATACGACTACAGGGGATGTAGCCAGAAAATTTAAGCTATACATTTCATTTTTCATAAAAATATCTCAAATATATGGTATTTTAACCAAAATCGTTAGTCATTTTCAAGAAAATCAAAATTTTTGTTTTGTGTGTGTGTGTGTGTGTGTGTGTGTGTGTGTGTGTGTGTGTGTGTGTGTGTGTGTGTGTGTGTGTGTGCGCGCGTGTGTGCGGTGCGCGCGCGTGTGTGTGTGAACAGCATACTCAAAAACGAAAATTCGTTTAAAAAACCAACATTGGTGTAAGTTCAATGTCCTTCAAGGATGCGACACGAAGATTTTGAAAAACATTCCTCCACTCTAAACTGCTCTTTAGATGGAAATTTTTTCGAAAATGTTTATCTTCTCGAAAATGGTAACAATTTGGATTAAAATGCCATATGTTTAAGATTTTTGTATGACAAATAAAATGTATATTTTGAATTTTCTGGCTCTAGCCCCTGCAGTTGTGTTTTCTCTGGATGACTTTAGAATAACTCGTAAATCGTAAGAGATAGACCAAATCTTACTGTACAAAAAAATGCAGATCTCGCTAAAACACAATTTGTGTCTGAATAAATGTTTTTGTAGGGTGAACCATTTCGGAGATATTCCTTGTTATGTGTGTGAGTTTCGGAAAACTTAAAACTTTTCGTGGAATGGAACATCGTTCATTTTTTAAATGTTAAGTATGCAAAGAGAACGGAATCTCAGTTTTAAAAGATTTGACAATCGCACAACGCCTACTGTATTCTAATATTCCTCTTGTACCTACAAGGAAATAAACAATAAGATAATTTCTGCAAATGTTTATCTCAACAAACACGAAGAAGATATACGAATAAGAGTTTGTAAGAATGATTAGTTCAAGGGTAGGGAAAGTCATGTGAGTGCAGCACATCAGATTTTTTCAACGAGGAATGCAACGACACGCATGTCGATATTTCTGAGATGCCAATGAACAAGTTGCTATGTAACTTTGTTATTCTATGGCGTTGTGCCTAGGTAGATGTGGCACGTGTCAGACATGCGCAGAAGAATTCACGGCTCCCACTTCTGGACCTGTGTGGGTATCAGGATCTAAGAGGATAGCACTTGTCCGTGCCAATTAGTTCCTGATACGGTTTCATGAGGCAGCATGTGCAAGTAAAGGTGCCAACATTACGTCATACAAAAATAACTGTGTTGCAATGGGATTCAAAGCATTCATTGAATGTTTTCATCGTGAAGGCTGGCACAAAATCTTTGTTTATCTCTTACCGTGGCTCTACAATCGCATAAAATTAAACAGCCAAGTCGATTTAGTCAATATTGGCGTGACATTTAAATATTCAATCATTGCAATTTCTAAGTCTTCATAGAAGCGTAAGGCAGAAATGGGCAAAAGCAAACTATATGATAAAGTTAACATTAAACAATATATACAAAGCGTTAGAGTATCGTTTGTATAAATAAAAATAAAATTGGTGGAATATTTGATTGTCCATGGCGTCACTCCTTTATAATTTACTGTCAACATTCCTGGCCTTCCGCTCTACACACACGCAAAAGTTGTGCGATTGCTAAGTGTATGTTAACGAATTTATTTCAATAGACGCGCTGGAATCCGATTACCTAATACTTTTGTGGTTAAACGACTTATTTTAGAAAGTAATGGAAAATACACAAATAGCTCATCTTTTGAAGCTATTTCTTTATGCTAATTGCAGAAGTAAACAATAGATTACAGATTGATAATCAAACATGGAAATTTTAACAAGGTGACGCAGGTTTTTCTTCCCTCCAGACCTTGTAAACATTATTCAGAAAACTTCTACAACGTTCTTCACCCTACTTGGTCTAGCTAGAGCAATCTTGGAATAAACAGATCAATAGCTAGCAGATTCTAGCTACTTGTTATTCTATGTTAGTTGCACCCGAAGACAGACACAATGCATTTTCGGCTCCGACTTTTCCATTATTCAACACGGTGCGGCTCATATCCAAAATTGCATGCTGAGCCAATGATAGCGTAGCTCCTTGACCCGATCCACACTTGTTTTCACTCTCGGCTATCTCTGATTGTTTTGCCAAGGGGACTTGCACGGTCAGGCGAAGGAAGGCATTTCAAACCCGTTAGGAGTTGCGCATGCGATTGGACAGCTGACAAATGCGCATCCAACACAATATGTGCCTCTAAGTACAAAAGCCCACCGGCGCTAAATGCTTTCATACCGCTCGATATACCTTTACTGCAAGTTTTGTTCTTTTCGTGGACTTGCGTTCTTCAATCACTGTCTGTGCTGAATACCGCACAGTTGCTAGGAAATTTAAACACAGTTCTCTCAAGTGTACCACAAAAAGCTACAGTAGACTTCTGAAAGTATTACCTCTTAAAAAAACTAGACTCCAGTAGAGTTTATACAGAGGTGTCAGAATTCTTAGTTTCAAGCACATACTACGTTAAAAATGATTGTAAGTACTGAATAGGAAAATAATCTACGTGTGTCTAAAATCAAGCATGGTGAGGTTATGTATGTCTGAAATTTCATGAAAATCGAGAAAAAGAAGTCTCATGTATTGCATTCACATGGCTTTCTCTATTATTATACTAACTATTCTAACAAAACTCTTATTCCTCTAACATTTTCATGTTAGTCGAAATAAACATTTGCAGAAACCTTATTCATGATTTTCTTATAGGTACAAAGGGAATACAGTAGGCTTTGACCGATAGTCAAATCGCTTAAAGTTTCGAAATTCCGTTCTCTTTGCACAGCTAAGAGATAAAGTGAATAACGACCTTCCATTTGCAAAGCTCACATAAATAACAAGGAATATTTGCCTACAAAAATGTACGGGGACATAAATTATACATTTTAACGAGATATACATTATTTGTGTAGTAAGATTTGGTCTATCTCTTACGACTTAGCAGTTATGCAAAAGTCATATACATGTTTTGCGCTCGGAATTTATGAAGGAGGAAAGCCGGCTGTGGCACACCCAATCGCGCACAGGCGAACTGCCGTGCGCCCGTTAGGTGTTAAATGAAGAACCATGTGTGTAGTAATAATCTCTTTTGAGATAAATGCTGGGTTTATGTTGGTAGCGCTGTCAAACTAAATGTAATTTAATGAGAAATTAGAGCTAAAATGTGTTTTATATAGTATTTAAATAATAAGCGATGTGAAGCAAGTTTTATTGGAGCAGGATGTACTTCAATTTTCTAGGTTATAAAATCAACAATGCTTCTTAGTGACATTACAATACGTCATATCCAACAGTTTGTTTTTAAAGATTCACTGAGTAAGTAATATTTTATTGCGGCAGGAAAGCTCTCTTAGAGTATACTAAATTATTCGTTATTGAGTCTTCCTTCTCCAAGAAATCCTGACACGTACGTCCGTTAAGGGTGAAAAGCAAACTGCGAGCGTCGTGTTTGAAAAATTGAATACGTGTGTGTGCGCATGCGCGTGCGTGTGTATGCGTGTGTGTGTTATCCCTAACAGTAAGTATTGGAAGGGCCAAATGTGTTTATTTCTTGTATATTAATTGGATTCTCAAAAACTGTTGTCCTTCGTGAATTTCATAACAATTGGCGATTTACTTATATGAAAGTAACTTTTAGTTTCGAATTGGTATATGCATATATCGATTATTCCTGCAGTCCATTGTCGTCTTACAGTACATCCATGGTATTTCAAATATCGGAGAACTATCCTCGCTTTACATAAATATAACAGTTTTATAACAAATTACAAACAGTAATGAGAACTTAAGATTAATCACATCACAAACAAAATGATTGAATTAATAAGGTTAATATGATATTTGTGCTGTGATATTTAATTCAAAAGAAGCAGAGAAATCTGCATTTAGGGTAGGAAGATCAACGATTGATAAATTGAGAAAATTTTAGATTATAATCAAGGATTACACATTTTATTTGTTGATCTGGAAAAAGCATATGATTCAGTTCCTCTGAATAAACTATGTAACTCCTTGGAAAATATTGGTATATCAAGGAATATGATAAATGCAATACAAAATTTGTATAGAAAGTCAATTGCAAAAATTAAACTAGGTAATAGTGTCACTAAGTTTTTAAGTGTAAAGGATTAAGATAAGGATGCTGTTTATCGCCAACATTATTCAAAATTTATATAGAACAAGCAACGTGTGATTGGAGGAAAAAAAATGTGAGTATGGGTGTAGTACTTGGTGGTTTTCCTCGAAAGAAGGTAAAAGAATGGCAAAGAAGTTACTATGTTCAACTAAAGATGTCCGTACAAAAAAAAAACAAGGATAGTTCGGTACTTTGTTTTGTTCTACCCTCCCTACTATTGGAAGGAGAGGTGAATGGTGGGAGCCGCACTGGCGTTGCAACTACGAACGATTTGCCTGGTCTGGAAGCTTGGAAGTCTTCAAAGTTGATCGTACATGAAATGACTTGTCAGAAAACTGATCAGTTTATTTGCAGATCCGTGTCAATGCAATGCACATGCCTTGAACTGATATTGCGTCAGAAGCGGCACAATTCTTCGATTTGACTGGAACCACAATGGCACCTTCCAACAGCCGACATGGTCAAAACGGGCTTGAAGGCATTTTCAGTTAAATTCCTTTAGTACATAAACTATCAAATACTGTTAGAACAATCCCATTATCGTTGTAAAGGGTACTTAGTTTTGTCTACAAACACAAGGCAACAAATGTTTTTTTCAACGTTATACACAAAAATCCATTTAAACCGCGACAGTGAGTCGCAATGGAACGGAAATCGTGTGGAAAGAGGAAATGAAAAAGACCACAGTCTGAATCGAATAGCGGATTACACGACAGTTTCCGGAAATTAAATATATACACATCCATTTCTGTGGTGAGAAGCTATACACTGATAATATCTGCACCGTCACAACTTTTCAAGAAAAATGTTTTAAAGTTTTGAGTGAACGTAGCTCAGATTATCACAACAAATATTGTAGGCTATCACAGGAAGTCTAAATATTACGTACCGAGAATATTTGAATAACTAAAGTGCGGGAAATTGGAAAACACAATAATTATCTTTGGAGTCAACCAGCAATAAAATGGGATGCCATCTTAAGGCGAAACATTTATAACGACGCGCTCAAATAACTTGCATTCACGTAATAAAAGTACTATTGAAAAAAATACTGATAAATTAGAAGGTTCTGCACCAAACCCGAAAAAAATATCCTATTTTTTGCATCACCTGAATTTTTCTACTCACTCTTGTACAAAGAGCACCAAAGAAAATCTCATCTCAGGGTGCAAGGGTGCGCCACTCATTCTGGTAGATAGTTACGCAACAACGTTTACAAAATGGTGTAGCACCGAAATACATGTTTACGCTCTGGATCGTATTGGTTAAAAGGGAAAGAGGTAAAGAGTGAATTCCCTTTGTGATACAGACCTCTTATGATTGGTTGTCATACCTTACCGATTAGTATAGAACCACCTTTGAAGGGGTTAAAATATAAGCGGAAAATTTGACGAGTGCCCGGATTAGCGGTCAAACTCGCCCCAAAATACCCCCCAAAACTACACAAAACCCATCGAAGATTTTCTTTGACACTCTTTGTACAAACGCTTGATCTACTTCGTATTAATTAAAATAACAATTTGCAGAAGTTGCTTTATTGCAGTTTTATTTGTAAATACAAGAGGATTTAGAGAAATGCTGTGGGTTAAAGCGATAATCAAATCCTTTAAGAGCTGGTCGCTTTGTGACCACTTTGAAATGCTATACTCTTTGCATAACCACAAAGCGAACAGCGACTTTACCACTTGTAAAAGTACAAGTGCTCTGTGTTTCCATGAGCTGCATTTTTCGTGCGTGTAAATTAGTGTCTAGCGCTTATCGGTTAACTAAAAAGTCTATAAAATTAATTCGGGAGACAGCTTCATAGATTATTCACAGAAAAGTTAACGTATTACATGTTATTGTAATAAAAATGCCTTAAACGTATGAAATTTAAATAAAAATATCCAGAGCCATTCTTTGAGAAATAATGAAGTTGACTAATTATTGTAATTCCTTTTCATTCACATCTCTTATTCTATTTTGCATAAACACTGGTTTTTTGTTTCAGTGGACCTCGAAACAGTATTTCTAATGAAATATGTCTAATTTTGGAGTACAATACTTCTACTAATTATAGGTAAGGAAGATAAAGTAAAAAAACATGCATATTTTTAACATATATACACAACGCTTAACTTTGGAATCTTGCCTTAAGAATCAAAATATGCTTTGATCGTTAGACATTTTGTGAGAAAATGAAAAAAAAGTAAACGGCTTTATGAGACAGAATTGCGTAAAAATGTTTGCCTTACATTATTAAGGGTACACATAGCGAAAATACACTATGTACTATGTCCATAAAATTTGTACAGTAGTTTTGAGGTTGTTAATTATTTAAACTATTATTTAATTATGCAAAGAATGCTCTCCACACGGTGAACAAATAAGAATTTTATTGATTTTTATGATCATTTAAAATAAGTGTGCCCTTTAGAGATTTAAACATGAAGTGAATTTTAGTGAATGCAGTACTTCCTCTACCTTTACGTAACCGGCAGAGAAAGTATTAATAAAAGAAACTGTCGCCGTGTCAAGGCCAGTGTCAGTGACGTAATAGGCTGGCACACGTTCTATGTATGTGTATTATATTAGCCAAGATTTGAGTTTAGTTTATTTAGGACTATCAACCATTAACATTCCATTCATGCTGAATGTCAAGTCCTTCTAAAGTGTTCCAATTGCTCTGGATCAGCCAAACTACGCGCTCTGTCGTCAATGAATTCCACGAGCGTTTTCAGATACAAACAGAATCATATAAACAAGTCCACTGGTGGGTTTTTCATCAATGTGTGATGGCCCCGTCTCAGATATCGGTAAATGCAATACCACAAACCACAGAATATAAAACCTGATGTGTTGCACTCGTATAACTTTCTCTACTCTTTTACGAACTATTCTTACAGTCACTTATTCCTGTTTACTTTATGTTAATCGAGATAAACATTTGCAGAAATTATCTTATTGGTAAATTTCTTGTAGGTGCAAGGGGGAGACTCAAAAACTAAGCATTTATGGTTTAATTTCAAACGATTTCAATGCAGCAATTGATCATAATGTAGTAAGTATAGAAGATTCGATTTTATACAATCTATTATGCTATACAAGGTAACTACCAGGGTTGCCAACATTTAAAAGTAAAATTATCGTACCAGCCACTTAAAATTATAGATTTGGAATCAAAATTATCGTACATCATAAAGCAAACGCTACAACAATAATAATATCAGTATAATACTTATGAAAATATAAGAGTAATGATATTATATCCACTTACAAGATTGATGACCTCAACAAATATTACAACTTTGTGAAAGTTCAGCTTCCTCAACCGTTGCAGCATTGTACAAATTTGTTGAGATAAACCTTAACATCTTCTCGGTGACTTGCAGATTTTGAAATCTACCACGTTCTTTCATAAGTTGAGACAACATAGCCGAGTTCATTTACCGTATCTAGTGCCAATCTGTTTCTAACTTTGGTTTTATTAAACCCAGTTTAGAAAAAAAAAAATCACAAGAAGTGCTTCTGCGGGGCAAGGAAACCACTGACAATGCAAAGGCCGCTAGTTCTTTGAAATTAGAATTTTCACCAAGGTGGCATGTGTTTAACAGCACCCCAGAAACTGCCAGGTTCAGGCATATTCTTTATTTCACACAGAATATCACGTATTCCGAGTTTTCTCCATTGATCATCAATTTTCCGAACAGTGCCTTCTTCATTGAGATTATCAGATCTGGGCACACTGGCAATAAGAGGATAAAGCGTAGCAGATAGTAGGGTTGGAAATGGTTGCTATGGGATGGAGACAGACAATGAGGACAAAAGTGGTGTTATTTGTAATTAGTTTCACTTCGCTGGAGTGACAAACCAGTGAAAATGATATTTCGCGGATATCGAACTATCATACATTCACACACCCATAATTATAGTACGAGTTGACAACCCTGGTAAGTACACAAATGAATCTGTAATGGACAAAGGAAGTAATGTGAGTGTATGTATGACTCAACAACTCTTGAACTTGAATCTGTCCTAGCACTTTGACATCTTTGTTACGCGAATAGCGTACTTCAGGATGACAGTTACAAGGAACAAAGTCCATAGGAAAATACCACATTTAGTCACCTTCAGAAGTTACCTCCAAGTTGTTAGCTATTTGAAACAAGTGCCTGTTACGTATGTAGGCCGTTTGCCAATTACCTACCAGTCTTGTTTGTTTATCTACACCGCATGCAGCGCCATCACCCAGATCCTAAGCCTCCAATTGATTGCAAGTGTCTCAGACAAGCTATTAAGTGCATCAGATCATCCAATTTATACACTTGCTACTGGAAAAGGTAACCTCATCAAATTATTTTGTACAGCATGGTGGTTGGGTTCATAGCAAACGCTTCGGTTAGTTCTCTAGATCAACGGTAAGGAATGTAAAAAATCTGATGTGTTGCACTCACATGACTTTCTTTACTCTTGTACTAATCATTCTTACAAACTCTTATTCCTGTATCTTAATGTTAGTTGACATAAACATTTGCAGAAATTATCTTATTGCTTATTTCCTTGTAGGTGCAAGGGGAATATGGGAATACAGTAGGCTTTGAGCGATAGTCAAATCTTTTAGACCTTTGAGATTCCCTTCTCTTTGCACGCTTAATATATATAAAAAGGAAAAATGTTGCATATGACGAAAGTTTGATTTCCTAAACTGACACAAATAACAAGGAATATTTCCAAAATGGTTCACTCTACAAAGAAATTTATTTGAACATAAATTGTGTGGTTTAGCAAGATCTATATTTTTTGTACAGTAAGATTTTGTCTATCTCTTACGGTTTACCAGTTATCCAGAAGTCATCCAGACTACATAGGCTATAGCCAGAAAATTCAAAGCATATGTACATTTTATTTGTCATAAAAATATTTCAAACTTATGGCATTTTAATCAAAGTCGTTAGAGCCATTTTCAAGAAAATCAAAATTTTCCATGTAAAGGGTAGTTTAGGGTGGAGCAATTTGCTTGAAATCACATACACACACGCACGCACCCACGCACCCACCCACGCACCCCCCACCCCCGCACAAATGTTAATGTTAAAAATAGGACAGTCATTTTTTAAAAGTCTAAAAAGCTCCGAAAAAATAAAATACAAGTTGAAATTGTTTGGCAATATTGGGGACGAAACGCAATGCCTTCTCTACCGCTGTTGATTCGTTACCTATAATTGAGTGCAAAGTAAAACCCAGACCAAGGGACTGACGCTCACAAGCGTATCAAGCAAAATACAGGTTTGAATTTTAAGTTTAGTGGCATTCTAAGCCGGTTTGCACAATTCCCGGTTTCTGTGGAAGAGTTTTCAGATTTCTTTGCTTCGTTGTAACTTTTCTGTGAAGGCATCGAGTTTTTCCTCTGTACGAACAAGGCGATTTACTTTCGCTTTCTTTTTAAGAATGAATCCCATTTTCCTACGTTTTTTCACAAGAGTACCAAACGCTTTTTTGTGCAGCACAGAGATTCTTGTCTATAAATCACTGTCACTACTTTACGCATGTTAGTTGTCACACAGGAAGCATGCATGAAGACTATGCTAAAACATGCATACTTACGACTTTATGGCAACAGTCTTTCAAGGTATCAATCTCTATAAAATGACTTCGCGTCAACTGATTAGCCGACACACGGTATAGGGAACAGAGCTAGTTCGAAACAGCGCAGTGCAGGACAAGCAATTCCCCATAATACAGCCACCCATCGAAGTTCTGCATTTCAATAGGGCAGTTTTGCCGATGTATAGATCCACGTGCCCAGGAACAGCAGCACGTGCCAAAGAGAAAATTCTTTTTGAGACAAATGCTCTTATTAATACAAACATATCTTGCCATATCATCTGATTGTCATGATTCTTACATCTCCGCGCTGTTTATATTCTTCAGTACTTCCCGTGCTTTAACAACCTGGCAGAGTAGATGAAGTAGACCATGCACGCTCAGAGATTTATTTTTGTAATATTTCTGGCCAACAGCTGACACTGCTATAAATTAATGTTATTTTATTTCCCATTCATTAAAACGCCTTCCCAGTACGTAAAGGGTATTTGTATTTTTCAGTGCCATCAACGTCACAAAATGTAGATGTGTTACTTTTTTTCTGGAGGAAACAAGGGCACCCATGTGCGCGAACTCAGATAACAATCTCCCTTTTCCCAATGGAAGCTCGCCAAAGTCTACCTCTGGTACTAAGCTGAATATTACTTGTAGGAAATAAATACCAGAATGATTTGTTGACACCAAACGTTTACTATTGTAATCAATTATATCACTTACTAAAGACTAACAAAATATATAAGATCGATGCCAATCTACAGTTTTATCTAATAGAAGAAAATATAACTTCCATTTCTGATGCAGATCTCCAAAGCCATTTTTGCGACAATTCTACTGCACAGCATTAGTTTCTCTATGAATATTGTCTTTAAGATTTACAAGGGATCTTAAGATTTCTTTTAGTAAGATGGTGTCACATCGCACACTGCCAGAATTCTCATTGAAGCTGTGTGCTGGCTCTTTGGGTACACAAGTCATCTCTAAAAAAAGGGGACATTGCGTGGCCTCCAAGATCCCCATATTTCTTATATATGACCACTTGCTCTAGGGCATATAATAAGCAAGCTTTATTCAAATCGTCCTCAGACTCTTCTGACCTTAAAGACAATTTTAGGAAACTGTATAAATTACTCTTAGTTTTGTTTCGATTTAAATATTTTATATACAAGTTGACAAAATATTACCGAGCGAGAAGGCTCCGCGGTAACGTGCGAGGCCCTTATTCGGGAGGTCGTGGGTTCGATCCCAGCTGCCAGTCTATCTGACCCATGGGTTTTCTCGGGGCTTTTCCCGGGTTGCCAGGCGAATACTGGGTAGGTTATTTTCATCCCTCGAATTTCCACTGCGTCCATTTCACTTCACTAATAATTTCATTCATCCTTTCATCCCTTTGGTCTATTTTAGAGTAGAAAGCGTCAGCTGGAGTTCGGGTACAGCATGGTGGGGCCCAAAGCGGCCCGGGTTCGATCCCAGGCAACTGCATGTGGGATTTGTGATGGACAAAGCGGCACTGAGCGGGTTTCCTTCGCGTTCTCAGGTTTCCCCCGCTATCTCATTCCACCGGTACTCCATCTTAATTCCATGTATCATCAGTGTCACCGCCTGTGGTGCCGTATGTAGTAAAAGCGGGCGTTAAACACTACAAAGACAAACAAATGGTGGGGCCGAAATTCTGAGTAACTCCGTCCCCTGTCACGAAAGTCAGGCTCCGGATCGTGTCCCGACTGAGACCCTTGAGCCACGGGGAAGCCCCTGCAGGCGGCGGACTGCACGAAAAATGGTAGGATAGTCACAAACATGTCAGCGTTTACGAAGCTGGCTAAGAATGTCCGGTGAGGTCATGTGACTATTGTGCACAGGTAAAAACAAGCACACAGTACTAACCGACTCTAATATGGAGTTTTAAACCTTCTTGATGATTATAGGGTGGTGTTATCAGCAACTCTCAGCGTGTTTTGTTGCTTCATTAAACTTTCCTCGTTACACAAACATGGCAATTTTGAACAAAGTTAAAAGTCTGTAGGTTGAACCAGTCAGCACAAAAATAGTCACGATAGCAGTTAATTCACTTTATATCTGCGCATTATAACTCGGCCATTTGTTTTAGTGGGTCACTAACTCCTTACGTTACTGCTGCATAATTACAACAGTCAGTGTGTTCTAGGACATACCTATCTCGAGCAGGAATCAGGACAGCGACATGCACCTCCTCGTAAGGAAATGTTAGTCCTCTGGTAGTACTGCCAATGATCATACATCGCTACTAGCTGCAGTTAGTTGGCCATTTTGCATCACGCGCCAGATGTCTGCCAATCGTCGTGGAGGAATATAAGTTTGCACTTTGTTTACACAACAGTTTAAAGTAACTGGTGAAGGTTTAGTAACGATTAGTTGTAACCACGATATAACCTAAACTAGCTTTTGGTAGCAGTGTAAATACTTATAACCGGTTGTTTATAATCCTATTTGCATTCCAGGACAGGGATCCTAAACACAAACATCAAACATCACGTTTATTTCAGAAATCTTCATTAGGTTAAATATTCTAGTAGGATGTCAAACAAAACATAAATGACATTTTGAAAGACAATGTTGCAAGAGAAGAGAAACATTAACGCCCAAACATACATTGTTGTCTGTCACAAAAGCAGATAATCTCAGCTGGTTACAGCAGGGTTATGTTAAAAGTCCCGTACCATCCGAATAACTTTCGAAGCACTGGCTTATTAGCACGAAATTCTGTGTACGGAGATCGTTATATACAAAAATTACGAAAGTAATTCACGATTTTTACTACTTCCGGTTCCACCGGAAGTGACCGCAACTTTATTTTAGATGGAAAATTTTTTTTTTTCAGATTTGGATAGCAATCTTTAATAGCTTTTCAAAAAGTTCTACGACTCATTTCTTTATATTCATAGAACATAAATGTTTTATTTTAATCGGAAGTGACTGCAACTTTCCTATTTTAAATGGTACACCCTACATTATTTACACATTCGGATAGCTCTCTTCAATTGTTTTTCCAACAAATACACATAATAGAAAAAAAAAAACACTCAGTTCATCCTCTAAATTCTGCTTCCAGTTCATTTTGGGCAGATTGTTTGTCAGATTTTCCCACACGATGAATTGGCAGTAGAGGTCACAGAGTCGCCAGCAAGATCCCCAGTCTTTGGACTTCTTTTGCCATTTGAAGTCAGTGATAGCTATATCGAAACAGACCCAACGACTTAGAAGATCCGGAGCATCGGACAAGGAAGCGATCAGAGAATTCCTAAATCCTGTTTAATTCCTTAAATGATTTCTATGATCGACTGTCATATTGTCAAACAGCTGAGAGCAACCAGTTTGAACACAATTTAGATGAACTGCATGTTTTCTTTTTACCTTCTCTACTAGTATAGTAAGTAGAGGAAGTATTCTATTCCACCCAAAAATTCAATGTAGAGATTTCGCCGGAAATATGTTTTGAGGCCCTCTGAATAAAAAAAAAAGCAGTTTTAGAAAAAGTCTCATGTGTGCGTGTGCGCGTGCGAGTCTGTGGACAGCATAACTAAAAAACGAAAAGTCGGTTGAAAACGAAAGTTGCTATTTAAGTTTAATATCTCAAGGATGTGAGACGAAGATTTTGAAGAAAATTCCTCCACTCTAAACCACCCTTTACATGGAAACTTTTTTCGTAAATTACTCTAATTATTTTGATTAAAATGACATATGTTTAAGATATTTTTATAACAAATGAAGTGTATATTTTAAATTTTTATGCTATAGCCTACGTATTCCTGATTACTCTCGATGACTTTTGAATAACTGGTAAACCGTAAGAGAGACAAAATCTTACTATACAAAACATGTAGATCTTGCTAAAACACAATTTATGTGCAAATAAATGTTTATTTAGTGTGGTCCATTTCGGAGATATTCGTCGTTATTTGTGAAAGTTTTGGAAAATAAACTTTCGTCAAATGGAACATCGTTATTTATGTTTTTATGTTAGCCATGCAAAGAGAACGGAATTTGACAGCTTTAAAAGATTTGACTATTGCTCAAAGCCTTAATGCATTCCCATATTCCCCGTTTACCTACAAGAAAATAAGCAATAACATAATTTCTGCAAATGTTTATCTCAACTAACATGAAGATATGTAAGAGTTTGTAAGAATGGTTAGTACAAGAGCAGACAAAATCATGCGAGTGCAACACAGATTTTTTTTCTTTTTATTCTTTTTGTTTTCTATTGTGTTTGTGGTAGGATCTAAGGAGGGTCACACAGTTTTGAGAATAGCTGTGTAACCCAATGCAGGTACATACATACACACATGCTTCCTGGACATTCGCGAACTATATCCACCGTTCTTTTAGTGCTATTCTATAGTGTCCAATAATTTACAATGGAATGTTCATGGTACATTCTCCACACATGTGGACGTGTATAGAACATGCCTCTTTCTGTGCGTCACTTCCTGTATTAGCGGAGCGCAAATGTTTGCAAGTGTTTGTGTGATCGGCTGGGGCTAAAATTATATTTTCTGCTTAAATATTGTCCCGAGCGTATCATTTCAGTTCTTGGTAACCGAGACAGTTGAATTTTGCTCCTATATCTGTATGCACTCTTTGGCTGAGCTACAGATAGGAACATCTGCTTCAACCTTGCAATTTTCTACGACATGCATCGTGGATACACTTTTTGGAAGAGGAAGGGATTCTATGGAAGCTGAAGGCGGCCAGCTACAGCAATAATGGATGGAAATGTAAAGAAAGCAGAGCCTAAGTTGCTGGAAGGTCATCTTTGCACAAATATCAGACTCGAGAAGCACTAAATACAGCAGTGCGAACAATCTCTAAATAAAACCTTCAATAAGGGAGCTCTGGAGTCGTTGGATCCCTCACTACTTCATAAACGAGCAGGAAAACATCTGATGTGTTGCACTCACATGACTTTCTCTACTCTTGTACTAACCATTCTAACAAACTCATATTCCTATATCTCCATGTTAGTTGAGATAAGCATTTGTATAAATTATCTTATTGCTTACTTCCTTGTAGGTACAAGAGGAATGTTAGAATACAGTAGGCTTTGTGCGATAATCAAATGTTTGAGATTCTGTTGTCTCTGCACACTTAACATAAAAAAATGAACAACGATGATCCATTTCACGAAAGTTCAGTTTTCCGAAGCTCACACACATAACAAGGAATATCTCCGAAATGGTTCACCCTACAAGAAAATTTATTCAGACATAAATTGTGTATTTTAGCAAGATCTACACTTTGTGCATAGTAGGATTTGGTCTATCTCTAACGGTTTACCAGTTATGCAAAAGTCGTCCAGAGTAAATACGACTACAGGGGCTATAGCCAGAAAATTCAAGATATATGTTTCATTTGTCATCAAAATATGTCGAACATATGACATTTTAATCAAAATCGTTAGAGCCATTTTCAAGAAAATCAAAATTTTCCGTGTAAAGGGTAGTTTAAGGTGGGGCTATTTTCTTAAAAATCTTCGTGTCGCATCCTTGAAATACATTAAACTTAAATACCAACTTTGGTTTTTAACCGACCTTTCGTTTTTGAGTTATGCTGTCCACAGACTGACAGACTGGTAGACTAACACACAGACACACACACGGACCTTTTTCTATAAAGGCTTTTTTTTTTTGGATTCAGGGGGCCTCAAAACATGTATTTCCGGTAAAATCTCGACATCGTATTTTTGGGTGGAATACAATACTTCCCCTACTTACCAGTAGAGAAAGTAAAAACGAAGGTAATGACTTTTAAATGAAGTACACTATTACGCGCAAAAATAATAATAAATAGAACAGTATGATTCACAAACTAAGCGACAGTGATCGGTTTAGGTCTTCCCAGACAAGTATCCACGAACAAAAGTGAGGCGACATAGAAGTGCTGGCAAGATCAACTGTTTATTTTTGTCAGCTGTTGTGGCATTTTTATCAAAGTCATGCGTTTAAGATATTTTCATTACAAATGATAGTATACCCTCAATTTTCTGGGAACAGCTTCTGAAGAATGTCTTGTGGAATGTCTTGTGTAGTTGGTGAACCGTAAGAGATAAACAAAATCTTATCAGATATACAAAAAATAAACATAAAAAACCGTATATCTCGGTAATGCCGCCAATTTGTCTAAATGTTTTTGAGTTAACCGTTTCAGAAATATTCCTGTTAGTACTTTGCTCAAGTGAAACGTATCTTCGTTTACTTCTCATGTTCATGCAAACGGAACGGCCTAATTGACCATCGCTTAAGCCAGGAGTAGGGAAATCTGCACCGGTTGATAATATGACGTAATACCAGACTAAGGGGCAAGGCAATACTTCGCCCTGCTTCACCTTCCCTCTTTTAAACAACACGCGTTTAAAGATACACAAGCACCAGTGTAAACCGCATCGGATGTTTCGAAACCACAAAAATACAAAGGAACCTTCTTATATATTTATGTAGGTATGTTATAATAAAACAAAAAAGGTTTTATGATTTTAAAGCAATGAACCACGATTTTCATCTTTTCGCAAATCCTTGCACATGGGCATTCATACAGTAAAACTACAATTACTAATTGAGGTTATGAATTTATATACACAGTTTTAACATCACAATTAAAAAATAAGGCTGATTTAGATTTAGACAACTGGATATGGCAAAATTTTTGTCTTTGGCCCAACATATATGTGTGAGCAATTTTTTGTCTCAAATGAAGTTTACAAATCAAAAAGCACCTCGTGATTGAGAGATAAAATAGTATACGCTCCGTTGACTTCGGTATGTACTTGTGAATTAACGTTAAATATATTGGAAACTGTAAAGCTCTAGACAAATTAAAGAATAAGATGAAAAATTAATGTTAAAGCCTTCTCATTTTGTATATATGTATTAAACATATGTAACTTCTCACTCCGCCACTGCGGCTTCCAAAATCCCTTATTCGAACCGTGAATTACGTATATGCATGCCGGGTAGTGTTCTGTGACGTCATCATTCCTGCAATCGCGATGACCAATTTGCCCACTCCTGGCTTAAACCGACTATATTCCCATCACCCCATTGTATCTATAAGAAAATATGTAATAAAAATTGTTACAACGTTTTATATAGATTAATAATAGAAGAAAATGGTGTTTAACGTCAGTTCTTACATAGGGCATTACAGATAGACACTGGTGATACATGAAATTAAATTATAATTGAGAAAGGACATTTAGGAAGGAAACGCGCCTTCCCGGTATTTGCCAGTTATGAGGACTGAGAAAAACTTGGAAGAAGAGACAAAATATAGAAGACGGTCCTTGTGGGATTTGAACCCCTGACCTCGCGTTTATGAGCCCGCGCCTCAATGACCTCGGCTATCCATTTTTTTAATTGTCTATGAAAAGTCATTACATAACTAGTTATTAGACAAACAAACGTCACATCGAGCCGAGTACTCCGTTCGGACCTTTTATAGATAAGCCCTTGACTTGCGTTAAACGAAGGTTAAAAACGCCAAAATCAAATAAAGTTAACTGCCGTTTGTATCGCAGTTTTCAACCCGATGGCATGCGGAGAGATTTGTAACCTCGTCCATAAACGGCACGCTCCCTTCTGAGCACTAAGGCGACTTAATAGCTTTGTCTCCGATTTATGTCCCTCTTACTCGCAATTAGTCCGTCATTAGGAAACAGTGCAGCTGTAAGTATATCGCGATGTAAGGCACCTAAATGAGAGATTCGAATAGCAATGATCGTTGATGCGAGATACAATGAACTGGCCATCCATTCAATGGTGAGTTTGCTGGCGTCTTGAGTTCGAGTCTTAGTACCCTGTGCCTGTGTTAAAGGATGGGGAGGACCCACACAAAATAATCGGTGTGGTAGCACGCATGGGTTTTAACGCGTTGCATTTAACTGCAGTTGAATGACTTTGTTACAATAATACTGAAATAAGTTAATACACCTATGACATAAAATGTCTACAAATCGGTACATTTATTTCTTGTTAAATGCCAATATGATATGAAAATAAGAAAAAACATTTAAAATATTCCAGAACTTGAATTAAACATTGTTTTGCCGAATGGAGTAACTATGCATTAGAGGTTTAATATGAGTGAGTTTTCCGGTGGATTTTTCTGGACTAATATTTTAAACCGTTTGAATTCGTGTTTTTCTTACATGTAACTGTAAATGTAAAATGTAAATAATGTAACCATTTTTCTGCAGTTACTATGTACTGCTTTTGTCATTTCTGGCTAGTGCATGCAATGTGATTATTACTTATTTTTAAAAAATCCTATAAGGAGGTCTGAACCTACGAAATATCCGTTTAGTTTACGGCAGCCTCGAGCACATGCCTCTACTGACCTCTTTTACACAAAATATTTAGGTATCAGGCTGCTTCCTAATCTACTAACAGATATTTACGTTTTAGCTGTTGGCAGCTTATTAGTCTTCAAGGAACTTTACGTCATGGTTATCAGAATAGGCCCAAGACCGATACAATACTAAAACTGTTAACAGTGAAGCAACCGAATCTAAAATGAAAACAAACTTAGGGACTAAAAGCTTCACTTGTCTTAGTAATGATGTAAGTTCTTGAAAACTCCAAACATGTTTTGTGATGAGTTCGTCACATTTTCAATGGTCTATTTAAAACAGTAACCATAGCTACAGATGCTCAACTACTAATATTTCTATGTGTCGCTAACCTCTGAAACCAAAACAAACCTATAAATACGATCTGTCATCAGATATTGTAACATAACACGGTTCCTGTTTTCAAAATTAATATATTTTCCCAAGCCATTAAATCTGTAGGTCTATTTAACTGTTTTAATAATTTAACCTCTGAATTTATTTCATGACCATAAATGATCTACCACAGCTGATTTATCACTCTGTTTATATTTAATATTTCTAAAATGCTCCTTTAATCTGGTTTCTAAATGAGTTTAGTTTTACCAGGACCCTCTGGATTAACGGACCTAACACTACCATCTAAGTTGTACAAAAATGGCGTCGGCTGTTGGTCCTGATTTCTGAGGTGTTTCCACACGCTATCCTTCGTATTGTTTTCTATGCCTTTGAGTCTTTGTTTCTTATAACAATTCCTATGTAAATTTGTCTTCATATTAGCAAAGCGAGTGTTTAAAAACTTTTATTTGGGCAATATAGGGAAGGGGAATAAATCTAATAACGTGTTGACTGTGCCGTGTGTTTATCCACGTGTTCATGTTTATTGTGTTTCATCTAAGGCAATGGCTACGTTAGCCGTATAGTGTGGTTAATTTATATGTTTGCAAGTACAATTTGTGTCACGATTACAGTGGTGAGAGGTTGTTGAAGAAAACTGTTCTCGTAGTGTATGCTATTGTATTATAGTCATACCTCAACCTAACCTCAAACATCACAATGCCCCATAACTGTTGTATTCCCGGATGCAAATGAAAAATGAAACTTTCAGTTAAAACAAAAGGTAAATTGAAACGTAACGCTTGTAAATTCTATTTAATTACTATAAATTGCAGCGTTATGTGTGTTGCCGGTGTGTATATAACATGGTGAATAGTGAAAGACAATAATTTCGAGACGCCGCTCTCCTACAGTTTTACCCATGTAAGTAGAATGCTGCTTGTATTTATACATTATCTTTTGTCTTTGTAATTTAAATGTGTAGCTGTCGTTTAGAAGAAATGTGTTATGTTGCTGCATGTAAAACCGCAGACTATAGCAAAGTTGCTTTACAATGCTGATTTAAGGTTACGTATTTCATATATTTCATTTACAGTGCTGTTTTAGGGTTATTATTTTTAATATTTAATCTGCTTTTGTGGATTCCCGTGTAAAATGAAGTGTCATGAAGTGCTGAGTTTTATTGTTTTATTGTAGCAAACTGAGTAATCATAAGTTTTCAGTAAAAGTAATAGCAAAATTCCACCCTAAAGCTTTTGAATTGAGTAGGTAGCTAATTGTTCTAAATAGCTGCATTTGTATATCAGCCATCCAGAATATGTTTGTGTAGGTATATAACATTCTGCACATGGTACAGTGTGAAAAACAGTGTAAACAATGATTAATAATTCTGAGTCAACCCAATTTCAACACTTCTGTTTTATTTAAGTAACATGATGCTTGGAGTTTTGTCTATCTTCTTTGTAATTTGAGTGTGTAATGCAGGTACATAATGGCATGTAGATTGCATGAATGTTATTTAAGGTTATATATTACATTGCTCATTGGTTATCGTTTAATATTAAATGTCATCCTTTTTTGTTTACTTGAGGTTATGTTTAAGACAGTGTTTTTGTGTTTAACACAGCCCATATTCACAAAATAGGCGTGTTATTACACTCTATTTTTATTTTACTGCGTTGAAATCGTAGCCTGTAGACGAGTTGTTTATAAGTAGTTCCCACCACATAGGCCGCCATCTTGAATCACAGTGTCAGGTCGGTATTTAGGAGGTCCTGGTTTTACCAATGTAAACCAGGTCACAATCCAAACGGCTAAATTGATAAATGCCACATGCTCTGTCGTGGCAACGTTCCGGACGCCCTTAGGATCCACTCATCTCATATCCTCCCCGGGGGGGGGGTGCCTCGTTAAAAACACCGCCTTTTGGTCGAAGTGCTAAGTCCCCCTTCGTAAGTTGTCATTGAGTCAAGACTATGATCTGTGCGTTGTCACCTGATTCACCTGATATAGCTTCAGTTAATTCGTGGTTTAACTGCAACAGTGGAAAATAAGTACACGTTTTCTTAAATTTTAGACTATCTTGCATATTCTATTGAAAAAGCAACTAAATTTTTACAATGTCGGTGAAATTTTAGGGATTCATTTTCTTAAGGTTCAATGCGCTGTATTTAGATGCAGAAGAATGCACTACTAAGGTTGGATATTTGCTTGTAGTGATAAGGGCTAGGCTAGGCGAGCCAAGCTACTCGGGCGGGGTGCCATATTATTCTCAGCTGATGACGATGTGAAAGGAACCAGCAGTGTTAACTATCTTTTTCCAATGTTTAACACATCACTAATACGTAGTGAATGGAACAATAAGCACTTCGCTAAAAGCTAAACAAACAATAGCAAAACAAAGAAGTTCCCAGTGTTCGCTGCTTCGATACCGAGCTGACGCTTTTCAAACCACAACTCTTTGTGCCAGTGTTCCTCATGAGTTGAGAAAATGGCTGGTAGACATTGCCTGTAAAACGTGCATAACAAAAGTAGTGCTAATTGGGGCATAAATATTGAAGAGGAATTTGTCAAGCAATGACGCCAACTTAGACCTTTTGTGGCTCAATCCAGCGTTTTTGAAGAGATAGCTTCAGAAAAAACAAAAGATTAAAGGCCTCTCCAGGCATTCTACATAACTGTTTCAGCCATTTTTCAAAACATTAAAGGATTTTCATCTATTTCCACTTTTTAATGTCCAATTTGTAAATTAGAGCGCTAAAACATTGTCATGACGGCCGCGGGCAGAGTATTAACTCAGGCCTGGGCAACTCGTGGAAGTGCTTGAAGGACCTTCATTTGTTTCACGTGTTAAACATAATTACCCGTGCAAGGCCATAAGCAAACTGCACCATTGGGTATCGCTGCAACGATCAGTTATTCGAATCGTTTCGGCGAAGGTGCCTCCGAAAGCGATATGAAAACTGGTTTAGGTATTAGAGGAAGAATTTTTTCGAAATTGGTTATCAAAGAACAAAGTGCAACCAAACTTTTTTGTTTGTAAGCTTCTATGAAGCACATATTAGAAGGGACGGATAAGTTCCTTTCCACCTGTATAGTGTATCCTAGAATTAGAACATTACGCTTGAGGTGTTACAAGCGATAAGCGGCACAAATTCCAACTGGTTTGGCAAGTGTCTTATCGGACTGAGTGCACTCCACGTGGATAATAAATAATACTATCTCTGATTGGCTACAGCCAGACATTCATCGCATATTATTGCATACAACAGTGACACTTCTGTCCTCCGCTTTGGCCAATCAGGGGTGTGTGTTGGGGTGGTGACACCAGTGATACCTTCAAGGATGTCCAAACAAGTAGTTTCGCAAATATTGTGTAAACCACGATGTCACCTAAAATATATATTATCAGCCATGTGTTCGTTTGTTTACCTCATCACCTACATATATGTTTTAACACTGACTATAATAAATGAGAAGAAATGTTACAAACAAGAATATAAGTAAATATACTGAGCGACAAAAGTGGCACATTTGCAGAAAAGTTGTTGGAATTTAATCATACAGAATGTCCCAGAAAACCACCGACATCGCTTAGTATGTTGTGCTGGATGGCAAACTGATCGGTTTACAAATAGAAACCCTTGTCCGGAAATGCACGGTTTGTACGTTGGAGAGTGTCGAAGTTTGAGAACGAATGTTTGTGAATTTACCATTCGTTTTGGTATCTTAATACGGAAGGTATGCAACCCTTTAGCCATCTGTGTACTGGGATGAACGACCTGCGCATGCGCTAAATTCCTCCATAGGGTCTTTGGTGCATCTAACTGCGTTACTTGTGTAGTTTCTAGTGTAGTAATGTTTTTAACAGCAGTGCGACATGTACCAAGACACAGCTGCTGAAATGACCGGCATGAGCTCCAGCACACTTTGATGTAAATGTGCGGAATCATCTCAACGTCGCAAATTCAAATCGATGGATTGGTAGAGATGAACCAGTTCCATGGCCAGCACGGTCGCCAGATCTGACACCTCTCGGCTATTTTCTGTGGAGTTGTATGAAGAGTGTGATGTATGGCACTCCTGTAACCTCAACGGAGAACCTTATGGCTCGAGTCCAGGGAGGGATTGAAAATCTTAAACAACCGCAAAAATTCGGTCATGTACATGAGGCTCACCACTGCCGTTATAAGCTCTGCAATAACCTAGGAGGTACACATTCGAAGCCCGTTTGTAATGTAGACAGCTCGATGTTGGGTTTATTGACGAAATGTTAAGCACACTTCGATTCGCTACAGCGTCCAAACCGTGCATTTCCGGACATGGGTTCCTGTTTGAAAGCCGATCAGTTTGCTGTTGCGCACAACATACTAAGCGTTGTCTGTGCTTTTTGGTACACTCTGTACACACCCTATATACTCTCCGAGGTATCCTATTATGCGTTTAGTTGATACTTGTTTAGAAACACATGTATTCTAAATCGTGATGAAATAAAGATAGTAATATCCCGTTTGATATTGGGACATAACTATTTGCCTTCAGACTAAAATCATTTTTTCTCTCTTTGTGGCCCATTTTTCTGTTGCACGACATTCACCACATAACAGAACCAACACGTTAGAATTGCAGCTTGTCAGTGAAGGCATTCCTTGCTGCAAACACTTCGTTAATGGTTTCTATGTTTACATTTCTAGTTGTGTATGAAGACTTTTTCCCCGTCAAATAGCGCCAGAATTGCGGTATTGTGAATTTTCTTGAAGCATGTTTATCTAATCCCCAAGGCTATGTTATCATTATACTGTCTATTTAATGGTTTATCCGTCCTTTTAAAATCGTAACGCTTTCATTTAATTTAATATGGAAATATCAGTAATCAATTTAGATTAAAGTGAGTGAGTGTGCGAGGTCATTTGGCCCCGTAGTCAAAATCTAAAAGAGTTAAAATAAGGAGAAGTAAAGTACTAAACCAGGGGTGTTCAACCGCAGGCAAGTTAGGGGAGGTTGAAATCACCTCCTTCCACCCGCTGGGACAGAATGACATTTATCAGTGGTTACTAAGTTACAGTGGCGGCACATTCTTACGCACAGGAGATCAAAGCCGTACACATTCATATTCTACTCCTGATTAACCCACGACGTTTCTGAGGATACTTTCTTGGCACGACTTACTTATGTTTCAGAAGGTGCAGAAGATGAAGTGCACAGTCTCAAAAGATAAGAAGGGGATTTTCACTTATCTTTTTGCGATACTGACTTTTAATGTAGCTCATTTTTTTTAAATATTTATTTTCAGATACAAGTGGAGCCAAACACTGCCATTAAACTAGATGCAAACAAACTTAATCTCAGATACTCGCAGCAGGGCAGAGACCTGAATAATTCCCACCCTTCTTTCTCAGAACATTTTACGGTCGTGGAATTCTGCAGTGCAGGTAGTTTCATATTTTGTAGCTTGTGTGAAGCCTCACTTCAAAAGTGCAACAGGTCTTCAAATTGTGAAGATAATGTCTCGTACAATGGCTTCAAAGTTCGTTGTATTATCGTCTTAATCTCGAAAACAAAAATATTCATCGTCTCTTTGAATTGTATGTATTAATATATATACTCCGCGCCATCCGCCTCTGATTAGTAGGTCTGGTTCTGCTTGCCTTGGTCAGCGGAAGGGAGGAAAATAACATGTAGGGGAACCGAGCGTGTGCTAGCTTGTTGAGCACCCCGGTAGTAAACAATTAAAGCAGTAAATGTAAAGGATAAAAGCTTAAAATATAAAATACCATAAAAAGAATCTAAAAAATGTAAAAACCGCCGAAAGCTTAAAAGAAGTCTGACTTATAAAAAGATCAATAGGTTAAAATACAGTAAAAAGTATCTTAAAAATCGAAAAACCACCTGTAACTTTAATACATGTCAGACTTTTTTGTCGAACCCAATATCGGCGACGAACCGCAGAGCCTTGGCTACAGATGTCGCACAAAATGGAGGGCAGTGTAAACCCTAGAACAATGGGCTGACGCTCACCAGCGTATTGCGGCCATCCTAGTCGCACTCCCACATGTGCAACGGAGAGTGGCGAAGTTGAGACGGTAGCAATATAGTTCCTCGACAGCTGCTGGTCAAGGTGCAAGCGCCGTTCGTACAGCTGGTGTTGTGTATTTTCTAACATTTTAATTATAGTGTACTATTGTAAATTGAGTCTAAGCATCTCTTGGAAGGATTATGAATGTTTGGAGTTGGCCCTGTGTCCCATGCCATGCGAGGAACCAGATGTCGCCTGAAAACATGTTATCTGGTATTGTATTCCTCAAGAGTCGTAACGAGGCACTTGGATGGAATGACAATTTATCATACTTTTGCTGCCCCGCGCCTATTTCCTCCTCCACGTGTGGAAAAGACGACCCTTCCTGGGATAGTCTCAAGGGAAAGGAACGGCGTATAGAATAAATGGCCGGAGACACTGTAGGCTCAGTGAACGGAGTCTACGCTCATACCCAATCCTCGCAGAAGTAGAGAGGTTATCAGGGCTCTAAAACTAGGTTCGCTTTCCGGAGATAATGGGTTCGATTCCTGCGGCTGATCTTCCTGGTTCATGTTTTTCTCTCCCGGATCACTAGGAGAATGCTGAAAACTATATTCTTGAATTTCCTGTCCTTTAATTTCGTTTCATTTCGTGTCACTTCCATCCGACTTTTCAGGGTTGTCTATCGGCCAGGGTTGCGCCTTTCCGTTGGTAGTAACTGCGCTCTGTAAATATGATTATCGGTGTGGAGGAGGCGTTGCGGTCGTTTCACCTGAGGGGGGGCATCAGAAAGGGAGGCAGATTAGCCCCAAACGAAGAGATTACCATAGGAAACAAACCCAAAGTAGTCCCTGAAACGCTGCAAACATTGTATTTTAGGATAAACGTAAGAGAAACGACAGTAAAAACATATCCACGTCAGACCTCTCATGTCTAGAAGAAGTAAAAGCCCCTTCCTCAAAACAATGCTGGGAGGCGATGCGACAGATATCACATCAATATGCGCAAGAAAAGAGTTAAATCACACAAGGTCTATGGAAAAGATTAAAGAAGTCTTACACTGTTGAGCGCTTTATTATCAGTCGAAATCTGGATTTCAGGCTACATGCTCGAACCTCACGTTGAGATGAATTATCCATAGGGACCCACTCTCGGAGAGTATCTTCTTCCGGTTCTTCGGCCACCCGTTGGATGCTACCATCTCATCGCTCCGCCAGGGGTCTGACGCACAAAATAAAGAATGCAATGAGCACCCTGACCTTAGCATGGGGTATAAGGCAAACCTTATATGCTGCTCCATGCGTAGACACTTCTGTCGTTTATGGGTCACTTTAGCCACTTTTTATCATCAAGAGTTGGCAACACTGACAGTGACAGTCTTATCAGGGAACGGGTGTGGAGGGAGGCATTTGCCACAGTAACTGTCAAAATAAAATCGTTTGTCCGATAGAAACCTTTCCTGTAGTATGTCAGTAGAAAAAGCCGGTTTCAAAATAAGACATCTCATATGTACTTAGGTATAAACCACGAATTCCATTAATGTTCCGTGAACTATTTCCTATATAACATTCCTTATCCTTTTTATAAATTAGGAGAACCTTTTAGAGCTATTGGAGATCTCTTCTTTTACGACAAGGGAAAATTAAGGACAAGAGCAGAAACAAAACAAAATCTGATGTGTTACACTCACATGACTTTCTCTACTCTTGCACTAACCATTCTTACAAACTCTTATTCCTATATCTTCTTCGCGTAGTTGACATAAACATTTGTACAAATTATCTTATTGCTTATTTCCTTGTAGGTACAAGGGAAATATGGGAATACAGTAGGCTTTGTGCGATACTCAAATCTTTTAATGCTTTGAAATTCCGTTCTCTTTGCACGGTTAAGAATAAAAAATGAATCACGATCTTCCATTTGACGAAAGTTTAAGTATTTCAAAACACACACATAACGAATATCTCCGGAACGGTTCAACCTTTAAAAAAATGGACAAATTCTGTTTTAGCAAGATGTACGTTTTTTGTATAGTAAGACTTGGTCTATCCTTACGGCTTACCAGTTATGCGAAAGTCATCCAGAGCAAACAGGGCTAAATAGGCTATAGCTAGAAAATATAAAACATACATTTCATTTGTCATAAAAATATCCTAAATATATGGCGTTTTAATAAAAATTCTTAACAGCCATTTTCGAGAAAATCAAAATTTTCCATGTAAAAGGTAGTTTAGGGTGTAGGAATTTACTTCAAAATCTTCGAGTGGCATCCTTAAAAGATGTTAAACTTACATACCAACTTTGGTTTTTAGCCGACTTTTCTAAAAGTGCTCTTTTAGGACTCGAGGAGTCTCAAAACATATTTTCGGTGAAATCTCAACATCGAATTTTTGGGTGGACAATACTTCCTCTACTGGTAGAGAAAGTAATAGACGAAGCAAGTAACTTCACGGTATACCATGAAGGTTTACTGGATTTATTATATCGCTTACTTCAAAATGTTCAAACGTATCTGAGAAAAATGTATTTATTTTCCATCAATAACAGTTTTAAGCAATCCCAGTCGAGCAGAATCGCAACTATACCTTACCGCACTACCACATCCGCCACAGAATTGGAGCTTCAGACCAGATATCTTGCGATTTTTATCTCTCCCGGAAGCTTTCCTAGCATCTAGTAGACGTCATTATGCAATGCGCTACACGGTTGTGGGGAAGGGACTGTTGTGTGGCTCATGTATAATTACCTGCGATTACGTAGAGAAGGAGAATCGAACTCAAGACCTCCCTAATGCGAGCCTAACACGTTACCTTGTAGCCATATATTTTATTTAAATTCGAATGAATTTACTCACAATTTAAGTTAACGCGATGTTGCCAAATCTCTTATAAATTAAATTTCGCATGACATTTTAACATTAAGTTGTGACTAAATGCATTCATTGAAGAAGCTAGGTGGCTCCAAATGTTTAATACGATCCAGGGTATAAATAATAATGACGTTATCCTCAGGACATAATCATATAATACCTATGGGTATAAACAACAATTATATTTAACTTATAACAGCTGGCGCCGTCTTCCGGAAGCCAAATTCCATACCTCTGTTTCTCCATTGTTCTGGGTCCACGTCTAGAAGAATGGGAACAACATAAAAACTGTTGGTGAAGAACTGTATAGCTTTCATAGAAGATACAGAGAGACAAATGATGGTAATAATGATGACGGAGAAAATTATAATATTCAAATCAATGAAAGCATGGTGAAGGCTGTTTTTACAAACATGAAAAATGGAAAAGCTCCGGAATCAGGTGATATTTCAATAAGACATTAAAAATGGTGATCAGAAACTGTTAGAGTAATGTATTATTCAACAGAATAATAAATGGGGAAATACCGGAAGAATGAAAAGTGGCAATAATATCGTCACTATACAAAAAAGGAGATAAAAGAAAATGTGAAAATTAGGGGGTATTTCAGTTACAAGCACATTCACAGGATCTTATAGTCGGATAAAGGGGAGTGACTACATAGAATTTGGTCCAAGAATGACGAAATTAGTTTTTATGCTATTTTTATTCTTTGATATATACAATCCTGAAATATAGCTTTTCATTTTGGCAGATTTGAGGCTATTTTACAGGGCATTTAAATTTATGCCACACCCCCATTTGGCAAGGCCTACATAGATATTCACTCATACGTCTAAATCTCATATCTCAAATACTGCTACAGCTATCTATAGGAAAGCACCCATATTCCAAAGAGAATTTTGTGCTGTTTCTATTGGTAACCCTGCCAACTGCTCCAGATGTTCCTTTCTCTTTGTGGAGTGGATATAAACAAATTCTGTGAGTGACTGAGTGACTGAGTGAGTGAGTGAGTGAGTGAGTGAGTGAGTGAGTGAGTGAGTGAGTGAGTGAGTGAGTGAGTGAGTGAGTGAGTGAGTGAGTGAGTGAGTGAGTGAGTGAGTGAGTGAGTGAGTAGGGTTTAAGGGCCCGTCGACAGCTAGGTCATTAGAGCCCCTCTATGTTTGAGTGGTGTGTAACTTTGTGTTGTAACTTTTTAAGTCGTTTTCTCGCAGATTCTCTTTTGAATGGTTGTGGTGCAATTTTTTCAGAAAACTATCGAAGCTAATAACTTGAAATTTATGTGGATCGTAAAACTAACCACTCTTTAATACAGATCAAAAAGTTTAGTGATAAAATGATACAGGGCAAAAATCTATATTTTATTCATACATTTTTAAGACAAAAAATTATTGTAAATGAAAATAATGTTCTGCAATGAATGGCTAAAATCAACTTATAGGTCTTTAGTCTACCATAAAGGACTAATATAACTTTCAACGAAGTTCCAGCTAACTGGTGAGAAATTTGTTTAAATTTATCGGGATAGTCTGTATTTACTATTGGAAAAGGAACGTGAAAATATAGAAATTGAAGAACAATCTGGATTTAGAGCAGGGACATTCTCCTTATATGTAACATAAGCTACAAAATAACATCAATAGATTATTTTTACAGCCCAGAACAAGAAAAGCAAGATATTTGGGTAGATGCATTTAAATTTAAAATCGAATTAGCTGCCGATTCAAAAAGGTATTAGGGAAAATATATTTCCCTTCGTCTGCTTTAAATCACATTTTAACTGCAACCTTGTTAGTGTTAAAATAATAATTTTTTGGCCGTCACATCGCGTTGAAAGTATGTCCAGAAAGCATTGCGTAAGTTTGGATAAAACTAAATGGCTCTGCATTTGTTCTGCTTTCTTTCGTTCATGCGATATTTTATTCACAAACAAGAAGCAGATTGCTGCTTTCTCCATTATCGAAATTCCACATCCTTGTCTAAAGAGTGAAGCTATTATTGATGTTAGTAAAACTTTGATGGACAGATCAAGGTTCACCCTACAAGAAAATTCATTGAGACATAAATTGTGTATTTTAGCAAGGTCTACATTTTTTGTTTAGTATGATTTGGTCTATCTCTAACGGTTTACCAGTTATGCAAAAGTCGTCCAGAGTAAATACGACTACAGGGGCTATAGCCAGAAAATTCAAGATATATATTTCATTTGTCATAAAAATATCTCAAACATATAACATTTTAATCAAAATCGTTAGAGGCATTTCTAATAAAAATCAATATTTTCGAAAAATTTTCCATATGAAGGATAGTTTTGGGTGAAGGTATTTTCTTCAATCGTGTCGCATCCTCGAAAGACATTAAACTTAATACCAACTTTGGTTTTTAACAGACTGTTCATTTATTATTTAGGGGGCCTCAAAACATACATTTCCGGTGAAATCTCGACATCGAATTTTTTGGGTTGAATACAATATTTCCTCTACGTACTATTACAGAAAGTAAACATTTAAGGTTTTTTTTAAATTTCATGATCATAAGACTTAAGGTTTACGTATTTATTTCCTTTTCTGGTTTTCAACCCATTACGACATATTTAATTAATCATTATCTATTTTTACGTAGTAAAGTTTCAAAGCCCTTAGCCTTGATTCGAAGGATACTTTACTTTTAATGTTACAGTGATTTTAACCAATTCAAAACGTGCCGAGTATTTTATTCCAACACTATCACATAAAATCTCAATTTCAGCTGTTGGCTGTAGTGTCGCAAGCACCCACAAACAAGAGCGATCAGAAGGAAGAACCGCGATTTGCAATTGTTTTGTTTAAAATTCCGAACTACGCCATGTTCGTGTATTTGAGGAAACGGAATATGCAGTGATATTACGTAACACGGGACAGGCAATGTCAACAAAACAAATGCAACTTCCAAGAAATATGTCATGGAAATGTCATGGAACGCTTCCAATATTAACTCGTAAATCGATAAGACGACTCATCTAAGCCGTGTATGCGAATGACGTCATTTTCTTATTTGCTTCCGCTGACTCGCTGTTCTGAAAAGTAAAAATCGTATTCCTTCGGGGGCGTTTTAAACTGACAGGGAAGTGGCAAATAGCTTCTCCTTAGAGGCCACGTCCATTAGCTTAATTTGGAAATTACTTAATGGTATAGGAATAGCTCTTCCTGTCACTTGCTTAAAAATCAAATATTTAGTTATTGGCAACTTAAAGCACCGTGTTCTATTACATTTTTTCAGTATACACGGGCTTCTCAGGATCTGCCGAGCGGGATGGCTCAAGCGGTAACGCATTCAGGGGGTCACGTGTTCGATCTCCGTGGCCGACCTTCGGTTTTTTTTTTTTTTTTCGGAGGTTTCCCCGGGTCGCCAGACGAATACTGCGGATGATTTCCTTATCCTCCTAATTTCCTGTCCCTCAATTTTGTTACATTAATCACTTCATTAAACCCTTCACCGACGTTTCTTTCAGGGTTGGAAGTGTCGGCGAGCGTCGCGGTAGCAACACGGGAGGGGAAACAAATGGGCCATGGAAACTTCCTCCCCCGGATAGGAAGGCGAGCTCACTGGTTTCCGGGCCCCCGATGGTACAAACCCGGAGGGAGGACGGGAGATGATTTCCGAGTCCTGCACCCTCCTTGGGAGTACGAACCCGAAATTGTAGGAGAGGACCGGGCAGAGCCAGCCTCCACCGGGGTACTTCTAACTGGGAAAATGTAGGGAACCTGCCCTCTGCTGTCATATGAACATTCCGGTAGCCCTTCGGATCCATTCGCCTCATCTATCCTCCCGGGGGTGCGTTGTCAGTGGCATAGGCACAAAAGATCACCTTTTTGGTCAAGGTGCTAAGTCCCCTCCGCAAGTTGTCATTGAGTCATATGGAAGGGAAGTAAAGCTCGTGGTCAAGTGAGTGAGTGTGTGGTGTTTAAGGGCCCGTCGACAATTTGGTCACTAGGACCCGGAGTCCAAACGTAAAATCACTGAAGCTCAAATGTTAAAAATCTCACCCTTACGGTGAAAGTTAAAATAGATAAAAACAGAGAAATTCAACTATTAAAACTTCACATTGAAAAACTAAAAAGTTAAACATAAAATTGCTAAAAGTTAAAATAGTTAAAACGGAACAGTAAAAACGGGATAATTAAAACGTTAAAACACAAAAATGTGAAAGCCTAAAATGCTAAAACCTCCGAAATAAGATACACCTTACCCTTGCCTGCAAAAATCAATATCGGCAAAAAACCGTAGCACTGCACTGACAGCTATTGGGTCGTTGTCTAAAACTGAGCACAGTGTAAGACCCAGGCCAAGGGACACGAGCGTATCACGGACAATCAATAAGGACATGCGCAACGTGGAAATTGCACGTCGCACAGATAGGCGCCGGATCACCACGCAAAAGGTGTCCATGTGTGGCTCGAGTGTAAAACAACCTCATGCCTGATAAATAGACCTCTGTGCAAAATTAAGTGTTCTTTCATACGCAATATAGAATAGGACGCTCAGAACCATAGCTCTAAAATTTAATTTCTTAATGCTTTCTAAATTTCCAGAGGAAGATCTAAATGCAGATGCATTTTAGTGTAAGAATCAAAGGTTTCTGTGGTTTAGTGCCATCACTGCCTTCTTGATCATTAATATTCAGATTAAGGATCGTTACATCAATGGCTATATCGTGCAGATGTTACGTAACGATCTCATGCATATTATAATTTAAGCAAAAGACTCCATCATTTGCATATATACATTGAATCACTCAGCGTCCTTGGTATGGAAAAAAATGTAGCGATTTCCGAGGAGCAAAACAACTTATAAATAAATGTGTTAAGATAACTACGAATCCATGCACTTTAAAAAGTGAAAATCAATCGACACATTCGCCTATTTGTGCAATAAGACCATGGACTTTGAACATCATTGCTAGAGAATTAAAATTCATGAGTCATGAATCCTCGACCTCGGTATTCATCTGCTGTGGTAACAGTTCAAGTGAGTTTTATATTTATTACTTCCTGTTATCTGTTACCTAAGAAAAATTCGACATCATGATTTTGCTGTAAGAACCATAAGATACAATGAAAACAAAATCTCATGGGTTGCACTAACCACTCTTACAAACTCTTATTCCTATGTCTTCTTCGTGTTAGTTGAGATAAACATTTGCAGAAATAATCATATTGCTTATTTCCTTGTAGATACAAGGGGAATATGTGAATACAGTAGACTGTGCGATATCAAATCGTTTAAAGCTTTGAGATTCCGTTCTATTTGCACGGCTAACATATAAAAAATGAACAACAAACTTGCATTTGACAAAAGTTTGTTCTCCGAAACTGATACAAATAACAAGAAATATCTCCGACATGCATTGTGCGTTTTAGCAATAACTACATTTTTTGTATAGTATGATTTGGTCTATCTCTTACGGTTTACCAGTTATGCAAAAGTCGTCCAGAGTAAATACGACTACAGGGGCTATAGCCAGAAAATTCAAGATATACATTTCATTTGTCATAAAAATATTTCAGAAATACGGCATATTAATCAAAATCGTTAGAGCCATTTTCAAAAAAATCAAAATTTTTGATAAGTTTTCCATATAAAGGGTAGTTCAGGATGGAGGAATTTTCTTCAAAATCTTCGTGCCGCATCCTTGAGAAACATTAAATTTAAGTACCTCATTGGTTTTTAACTGACTTTTTGTTTTGGAGTTATGCTGTCCACAGATTGACAGACACAGACACATGCTTTTTTTATACAGGGGGCCTCAAAACATATTTCCGGTGAAATCTCGGCATCGAATTTTTGAGTGAAATACAATACTTCCTCTACTTACTATTAGAGAAAGTAAAAAGAACAAAAAGAGCAGAAGGTGAAGAGTAAATAATGTACAAGGTGACGTACCGACACCCCCAGTTTGTGGATGTTGACTTAAGTGTACAGAAGGATATCCATGATTCATTCTGCAACATTGAAAGTCGGTATTCCCAGACTGTCTGGCCATGTGGGTGCAGTCACCACCAAAGTACCAAAACGACCTCGCGGCATCCGCAGTCTAGTCGTAAAAAATGCTCCCCAAACAACAAACCTGCTTGCCAAAAACCTCTTCCTGTTGATCACCAACCATTGTGCACCAAGAGTTAAGGGAGCAAGAACCGATTCTTCAGGAGAAAGTGAAAAAAAAAAAATGTTAGATACTTTTAATCATGTCATATAAATATTCTATGGATATTCGTGAATCATTCAGATCCGCCATTTTTAAATGTCCAGCGAAATGTTTAAATCGTCCTGCGTTCTCTTTCAACCCCCACTTCCCTTTTCTGTATTAATTGTTTCTCAGTTTTACATCTTTGCACATGAAATGTATTCTTTACATTTCAGTTCTGCTCCATTTGTACTCGTAAATTTGTATACTTAACCTCAAAAGTGATGTCTAAAGCTGTGTGCAGTTTATAATAAAAAAATGTGATGTGTTGCACTCACATGACTCTCTACTCTTGTACTAACCATTCTTACAAACTCTTATTCCTATATCTTCTTCGTGTTGAGATAAACATTTTGCAAAAATTATCTTATTGCTTATTTCCTTGAGGTGCAAGGGGAATATGGGGATACAGTAGGCTTTGAGTGATAGTCAAATGTTTTAAAGCTTTGAGATTCCGTTCTTTTGGCACGGCTAAAATATAAAGAATGAATAACTATCTTCTATTTGACGAAATTTTAATATTCCAAAACTCGCACAAATAACAAGGAATATCTCCCAAATAGTTCACTCCAGAAAAAAGTTAATTTGGACATAAATTGTGTGTTTTAACGAGATCTACATTTTTGTATAGTAAGATTTGTTCTATTTCTTACGGTTTACCGGTTATGTAAAAGTCTAGAGTAAACAGGACTACGTGGGCTATAGCCAGAAAATTAAAAATATACATTTCATTTGCCATAAAATTACTTAAACATGTGGCATTTTAATAAAAATCGTTAGTCATTTTCGACAAAATCAAAATTTTCGTAAAACTTTTCATGTAAAGCGTAGTTTAGAATGGAGGAATTTTCTTCAAAATCTTAAACCTAAATTCCAACTTTGGTTTTTAACCGACTTTCCGTTTTTGAATTACTTTGTTGGCGACACGCACGCACGCACACAGACCTTTTTCTAATTTTTTTTTTTTTTTTTTTTTTTTTTAATAATAATGTACGGTGAAATTCTGACATAGAAATTTTGGGTTGGTTATAATACTTCCTGTACTTACTATATATAACAAAGAAAGTAAAAATTAACACCAACTTCATGGAAACAAACATCTATTTCTCTGCAACTAATAGCATCAATTTCAATTAAGTACTTTTATTTATTTACACAGTACTAAAGTACGCTTCACACTTTTATGAAAAATGTGAATGCCTAAGGTAGTTTTAAAAATTTTGCATTTTCTTCGCTGGTTAAAATTATTTAATGATTTTCTAAGAAACTAGAGCTGAATTTTTTAATTCCTACACCATGTTTATTTATTCATGTGACTGAAATTTCATGAAAAACGAGAAAAAAGTAACCTTTTTATTTTAATTTCATAAAGTAATCGAGACATTCGTGGATGCAAAAAATGCATAATTTGTCTTTGGATGCCATTGTTTAAGTTCCCTGCTGTATGTTTATATGCCGTATAGATTTTAATCGAAGCTATGCATTCAAAACTTTCCTCGCTATTGATATCTTCAGCATTTCTCTTCCTGTAAAATGTTCCTATAGAGCAGTTTTTGTATTGCACTAATGAAATTTGCTACACATGTTCACAGAGACTTAACAAATAATATCCCTAGGTTTTATTCTCAGCCTAAGCCATCATTTTAATTTTCAAACATAAACGTTACAATTTTGGGGGGAAAAGAAACACGTGTGCGAATTTAAAAATTTTGGAGCCTAAATTGGAGACAGAGAAACCCAGGCCAACTTTAAATCCAAGATTAAACTTTTTATCACTTTAGTAAATTAGTAAAAATTAAACAAATTTAATCATAATTCTTAAAAATATTACACGAAAATAGATTAAATTTAGACTGTATGAATGTTTGCTTTATATTACGTACATCTATAGTATAAATTAACTTTAAAAACATGACGAAAGTATTGCGAAATCCAACCAAAAATAAAAGCTCTCTCAAAAGTGGCTCAAGCCATAAAAGTCTTGAAACATGTTTCAGAGAGATTAGTATTCTTTGTGTAGATGTCTCACTTATAATATATCATTCCTTTCGAATGAAGAGGGCTTCACGGGCTGTAACTAAAAATCTGATGTGTTGCACTCACATGACTTTCTCTACTCTTTTACTAACCATTCTTACAAACTCTTATTGCTATATCTTCTTCCTGTTAGTTAAGATAAACATTTGTACAAATTATCTTATTGCTTATTTCCTTGTAGGTACAAGGGGAATATTGGAATACAGTACGCTTTGTGCGATAGTCAAATCTTTTAAAGCTTTGAGATTCCGTTCTCTTTGCACACGTAACATATAAAAAAATGAACAACGATGTTCCATTTGACGAAAGCTTTAAGTTTTCCGAAACTCACACACATAACAAGCAATATCTCCGAAATGGTTCAAGCTACAAGAAAATTTATTGAGACATAAATTGTGTATTTTAGCAAGATCTACATTTTTTGTATAGTATCATTTGGTCTATCTCTAACGATTTACCAGTGATGCAAAAGCCCTCCACAGTAAATACGACTACAGGAGCTATAGTCAGAAAATTCAAGATATACATTTCATTTGTCATAAAAATATCTCAAACATATGGCATTTTAATCAAAATCGTTAGAGCCATTTTCAAGAAAATCAAAATTTTCGAAAAATTTTCCATATAAAGAGTAGTTTAGGGTGAGGCTATTTTCTTCAAAATCTTCGTGTTGCATCCTTGAAAGACATTAAACTTAAATACCAACTTTGGTTTTTAACCTACTTTTCGTTTTTGAGTTATGCTGTCCACAGGCTGACACACAGACATACACACACACGGACCTTTTTCTAAAAATGCTTTTTTTGAATTCAGGGGGTCTCGAAACATATATTTCCGGTGAAATCTCGACATCTAATTTTTGGGTGGAATCCAATACTTCCCCTACTTACCAGTAGAGAAAGTAAAAATTGCAAGATATGTTTTATTTGTTATGCAAATATATTAAACATATGGTATTTTAATCAAAATAATTTGTGCTATTTTCGAGAAAATCAGAAGTTTCGAAATATTTTCCATGTAAAGATAATTTCGGATGGGTGTTTTCTTTTTAACAATTTTCGTATTGCATCTTGGTAAGACACTGACCTTTAATACCAATTTTGGTAGTATTTACCTAACCAAGTTTTGAATTATGCTGTACTCACTCTCTCTTCCTCCTTCCCTCCCTCTCTCACACACACTTTTTTTCTAAAAATGTGTTTTTGGATTCAGGTGGCCTCAAAACATGAATTTCAGTGATCTTTATAATGAAACTTTGGATGGAATGTAAATGTGTCTATATCTATTAAATACGTCGAAGAGAAAGTAAAAATGTCGGGGTGAGAATAGAGAAATAGTAGGGAGAAGAATATACTAAAAGGGCACTCCGTACAGAATTTAATTCACATTTCTGAATTCACAAGAAATCTTTGTGCCAGTCTTACCGGAGTCTAGCTGCAGGAACGGGCACAGAAAAGTGCTTAGAAATCGGATACAAATTAGACACATACGAAATTACGTGTAAGAACAAGAGTTTTTTAATTCAGATTATAAACAATAGATTCTCAGAAATGGCAGCAAAGATGTTTTGACCACTCTTGACCTAGACCATAGATGGGGATTATAGACACATTGTGTCACTTCCTCTACATCGTAGTTTTAACCCTTTCCACTGCCAGCTACCAGGCCAGGCCCCCCGCTATTGGCTATCTACCTCAGAGAACGGATCAGTCCAAACTGTGTCAGTAAGTGGAGAGAGTAAATACTCGATTGCACTGCTGTCACCCCTCTTCCCCATGAGACAGAACCCTTCCATTCCCATACCTAAATACAAGCTAAGTCATTATTTCATGTAATTTAACATGAGCTTTGGTACCTACACCAATCGACATAATACAAAAAGGTTATCATGAACATGCGGTTTGGAAATATATTTACATCAATCACTACTTTAAAACTTTGATGTGTGCATTCACATGACTTTTTCTATGCATTCTTGTACAAACTATTCTTAAAAACACATTTTTATATCTTCTTAATGTTGATCGAAACAAACATTTGTAGAAATGGCCATGCAGAATATTTTCTCTTTAGGTAAGTACAATGGGAATAGTGAAATCTAGTAGGCTAATTGATAGTCAAATCTTTGAAGATAATGTCATTATGTGTTGGGTTTGAATTTAGTTATTTTTTACTTTCTCTACTGGTAAGTAGGGGAAGTATTGTATTCCACACAAAAATTCGATGTCGAGATTTCACCGGAAATACATGTTTTGAGGCCCCCTGAATCCAAAAAAAGTATTTTTAGAAAAAGGTCCGTGTGTGTGTCTGTGTGGGTGTCAGTCTGTCAGTCTGTGGACAGTATAACTCAAAAACGAAAAGTCGGTTAAAAGCCAAACTTGGTATTTAAGTTTAATGTCTTTCAAGGATGCGACACGAAGATTTTGAAGAAAATAGCCCCACCCTACACTACGCTTTACATGGAAGATTTTTCGAAAATTTTGATTTTTTTGAAAATTACTAACGATTTTGATTAAAATGTCATATGTTTGAGATATTTTGATGACAAATGAAATGTATATCTTGAATTTTCTGGTTATAGCCCCTGTAGTCGTATTTACTCTGGATGAATTTTGCATAACTGGTAAACCGTTAGAGATAGACCAAATCATACTATACAAAAAATGTAGATCTGGCTAAAATAGACAATTTATGTCTCAATAAATTTTCTTGTAGGGTGAACCATTTCGGAGATATTCCTTGTTATGTGTGTGAGTTTCGGAAAACTTAGAACTTTCGTGAAATGGATCATCGTTGTTCATTTTTTTATATGTTAAGTGTGCAAAGACAACAGAATCTCAAACATTTGACTATCGCACAAAGCCTACTGTATTCTAACATTCCCCTTGTACCTACAAGGAAATAAGCAATAAGATAATTTGTACAAATGTTTACCTCAACTATCAAGAAAGAAGATACAGGAATAAGAGTTTGTAAGAATGGTTAGTACAAGAGTAGAGAAAGTCATGTGAGTGCAACACATCAGATTTTTTTTTTTTTTTTTTTTTCCTCACCACGGAGCATACAGTAGGTTTGTAAGGTATAGACAAGTGATAAAGACTGTCACATAGAATAAACAATAATAAAGGAAATGCAGAAAAAATTTATGTTGAGAGTAGTAAATAAAACAGCAGAAATGGCTGTTCTGTCTCTTGTAGGTCCACACAGGCTACACTTTCAAGACTGTTACAATCCCCACTTCGTTTTTGAGTTATGATATTCTCTCACACATACATACTATCTGTATGTAGAAGATTCTAAGCTTCTACAACAAATAATGCATACTAAATAGAAACAGGTTTCATTGCTTGTAACTTTTGTAACTTAGGTTGCGATAGTTCAAGCCATTTTATCATTTCGCTTTGAGCTCAAGGCTAAAACATAACGGACTGGTTTTGTAAACTTAGATACCCCGTGGAAGTATCTGCCAGTTGAAATTCTGCAGATAAGACTGAAAAAAGGTTATTTTCTTGTGCTTTTTCTACCAAGCAAATGGTAGTTGGAGAAGCTATTGCATCCCACCCTAAAATTCCATAGCGAGAGTTCACTAGGAATACACAATTAGAGGTGCCATGAATCCAGAGAAGCATTTTGAAAAAAAGTGTCTGTTCGTGTGCGACTGAACAAATAACCCAAAAACGGAAAGTCGGTTAAATAAAAAACTTCATATTTAACATCAGCAAGTATCAAGGATAAAACATGAAGATTTTTATGAAAGACCCCCGAAATACCCTTTACACGGAACAGTGAGCGTGAGAGACAGTAAGAGTGAGAAAGTCAGTGAGAGAGACAAGGTGAGTGAGAGAGACATAGTGAGAGAGACACAGAGTGAGAGAGACACAGAGTGAGAGAGACAGAGTGAGAGAGACAGAGTGAGAGAGAGACAGAGTGAGAGAGAGACAGAGTGAGAGAGAGACAGAGTGAGAGAGAGACAGAGTGAGAGAGACAGAGTGAGAGAGACAGAGTGAGAGAGAGACAGAGTGAGAGAGAGACGGAGTGAGAGAGAGACAGAGTGAGAGAGAGACAGAGTGAGAGAGAGACAGAGTGAGAGAGAGACAGAGTGAGAGAGAGACAGAGTGAGAGAGACAGAGTGAGAGAGAGACAGAGTGAGAGAGAGACAGAGTGAGAGAGAGACAGAGTGAGAGAGAGACAGAGTGAGAGAGAGACAGAGTGAGAGAGACAGAGTGAGAGAGACAGAGTGAGAGAGACAGAGTGAGAGAGAGACAGAGTGAGAGAGAGACAGAGTGAGAGAGAGACAGAGTGAGAGAGAGACAGAGTGAGAGAGAGACAGAGTGAGAGAGAGACAGAGTGAGAGAGAGACAGAGTGAGAGAGAGACAGAGTGAGAGAGAGACAGAGTGAGAGAGAGACAGAGTGAGAGAGAGAGACAGAGTGAGAGAGACAGAGTGAGAGAGAGACAGAGTGAAAGAGAGACAGAGTGAGAGAGAGACAGAGTGAGAGAGAGACAGAGTGAGAGAGAGACAGAGTGAGAGAGAGACAGAGTGAGAGAGACAGAGTGAGAGAGACAGAGTGAGAGAGAGACAGAGTGAGAGAGAGACAGAGTGAGAGAGAGACAGAGTGAGAGAGAGACAGAGTGAGAGAGAGAGACAGAGTGAGAGAGAGACAGACAGAGTGAGAGAGAGACAGAGTGAGAGAGAGACAGAGTGTGAGAGAGAGACAGAGTGAGAGAGAGACAGAGTGAGAGAGAGACAGAGTGAGAGAGACAGAGTGAGAGAGACAGAGTGACAGAGAGACAGAGTGAGAGAGACAGAGTGAGTGAGAGACAGAGTGAGAGAGACAGAGTGAGAGAGACAGAGTGAGAGAGAGACAGAGTGAGTGAGAGACAGAGTGAGAGAGACAGTGAGAGAGACAGAGTGAGTGAGAGACAGAGTGAGAGAGACAGAGTGAGAGACAGAGTGAGTGAGAGACAGAGTGAGAGAGACAGAGTGAGAGAGACAGTGAGAGAGACAGAGTGAGTGAGAGACAGAGTGAGTGAGAGAGAGTGAGTGAGAGACAGAGTGAGTGAGAGACAGTAAGAGTGAGAAAGTCAGTGAGAGAGACAAGGTGAGTGAGAGAGACATAGTGAGAGAGAGACAGAGTGAGTGAGAGACAGAGTGAGAGAGAGACAGAGTGAGAGAGAGACAGAGTGAGTGAGAGACAGAGTGAGAGAGACACAGAGTGAGAGAGACACAGAGTGAGAGAGACAGTGAGAGAGACAGAGTGAGTGAGAGACAGAGTGAGTGAGAGACAGAGTGAGTGAGAGACAGAGTGAGAGAGACAGAGTGAGAGAGACAGAGTGAGAGAGACAGAGTGAGAGAGACAGAGTGAGAGAGACAGTGAGAGAAACAGAGTGAGTGAGAGACAGAGTGAGTGAGAGACAGAGTGAGTGAGAGACAGAGTGAGTGAGAGACAGAGTGAGAGAGACAGTGAGAGAGACAGAGTGAGTGAGAGACAGAGTGAGAGAGACAGAGTGAGTGAGAGACAGAGTGAGTGAGAGACAGAGTGAGAGAGACAGTGAGAGAGACAGAGTGAGTGAGAGACAGAGTGAGTGAGAGACAGAGTGAGTGAGAGACAGAGTGAGTGAGAGACAGTAAGAGTGAGAAAGTCAGTGAGAGAGACAAGGTGAGTGAGAGAGACATAGTGAGAGAGACACAGAGTGAGAGAGACACAGAGTGAGAGAGACAGTGAGAGAGACAGAGTGAGTGAGAGACAGAGTGAGTGAGAGACAGAGTGAGAGAGAGACAGAGTGAGTGAGAGACAGAGTGAGTGAGAGACAGAGTGAGAGAGACAGTGAGAGAGACACATAGTGAGAGAGAGACAGAGTGAGTGAGAGACAGAGTGAGAGAGAGACAGAGTGAGAGAGACAGAGTGAGAGAGAGACATAGTGAGAGAGACATAGTGAGTGAGAGACAGGGTGAGTGAGAGACAGAGTGAGAGAGAGACAGAGTGAGTGAGAGACAGAGTGAGAGAGACAGAGTGAGAGAGACAGTGAGAGAGACAGAGTGAGTGAGAGACAGAGTGAGTGAGAGACAGAGTGAGAGAGACAGTGAGAGAGACAGAGTGAGTGAGAGACAGAGTGAGTGAGAGACAGAGTGAGTGAGAGACAGTAAGAGTGAGAAAGTCAGTGAGAGAGACAAGGTGAGTGAGAGAGACATAGTGAGAGAGACACAGAGTGAGAGAGACACAGAGTGAGAGAGACAGTGAGAGAGACAGAGTGAGTGAGAGACAGAGTGAGTGAGAGACAGAGTGAGTGAGAGACAGAGTGAGAGAGAGACAGAGTGAGTGAGAGACAGAGTGAGTGAGAGACAGAGTGAGAGAGACAGTGAGAGAGAGACATAGTGAGAGAGAGACAGAGTGAGTGAGAGACAGAGTGAGAGAGAGACAGAGTGAGAGAGAGACAGAGTGAGAGAGACAGAGTGAGAGAGAGACATAGTGAGAGAGACATAGTGAGTGAGAGACAGAGTGAGTGAGAGACAGAGTGAGTGAGAGACAGAGTGAGTGAGAGACAGAGTGAGTGAGAGACAGAGTGAGTGAGAGACAGAGTGAGTGAGAGACAGAGTGAGAGAGACAGTGAGAGAGACAGAGTGAGTGAGAGACAGAGTGAGAGAGACAGAGTGAGTGAGAGACAGAGTGAGTGAGAGACAGAGTGAGTGAGAGACAGAGTGAGAGAGACAGAGTGAGTGAGAGACATAGTGAGTGAGAGACATAGTGAGTGAGAGACAGAGTGAGAGAGAGAGACAGTGAGAGAGACAGAGTGAGAGAGAGACATAGTGAGTGAGAGACAGAGTGAGAGAGAGACAGAGTGAGAGAGACAGTGAGAGAGACAGTGAGAGAGACAGAGTGAGTGAGAGACAGAGTGAGAGAGACAGTGAGAGAGACAGAGTGAGAGAGAGACATAGTGAGTGAGAGACAGACTGAGAGAGACAGTGAGAGAGAGAGTGAGAGAGACAGAGTGAGTGAGAGACAGAGTGAGAGAGAGACAGAGTGAGAGAGACAGTGAGAGAGACAGAGTGAGTGAGAGACAGAGTGAGAGAGACAGTGAGAGAGACAGAGTGAGAGAGAGACATAGTGAGTGAGAGACAGAGTGAGTGAGAGACAGAGTGAGAGAGACAGTGAGAGAGACAGAGTGAGTGAGAGACAGAGTGAGAGAGACAGTGAGAGAGACAGAGTGAGTGAGAGACAGAGTGAGAGAGACAGAGTGAGAGACAGAGTGAGTGAGAGACAGAGTGAGAGAGACAGAGTGAGAGAGACAGTGAGAGAGACAGAGTGAGTGAGAGACAGAGTGAGTGAGAGAGAGTGAGTGAGAGACAGAGTGAGTGAGAGACAGTAAGAGTGAGAAAGTCAGTGAGAGAGACAAGGTGAGTGAGAGAGACATAGTGAGAGAGAGACAGAGTGAGTGAGAGACAGAGTGAGAGAGAGACAGAGTGAGAGAGAGACAGAGTGAGTGAGAGACAGAGTGAGAGAGACACAGAGTGAGAGAGACACAGAGTGAGAGAGACAGTGAGAGAGACAGAGTGAGTGAGAGACAGAGTGAGTGAGAGACAGAGTGAGTGAGAGACAGAGTGAGAGAGACAGAGTGAGAGAGACAGAGTGAGAGAGACAGAGTGAGAGAGACAGAGTGAGAGAGACAGTGAGAGAAACAGAGTGAGTGAGAGACAGAGTGAGTGAGAGACAGAGTGAGTGAGAGACAGAGTGAGTGAGAGACAGAGTGAGAGAGACAGTGAGAGAGACAGAGTGAGTGAGAGACAGAGTGAGAGAGACAGAGTGAGTGAGAGACAGAGTGAGTGAGAGACAGAGTGAGAGAGACAGTGAGAGAGACAGAGTGAGTGAGAGACAGAGTGAGTGAGAGACAGAGTGAGTGAGAGACAGAGTGAGTGAGAGACAGTAAGAGTGAGAAAGTCAGTGAGAGAGACAAGGTGAGTGAGAGAGACATAGTGAGAGAGACACAGAGTGAGAGAGACACAGAGTGAGAGAGACAGTGAGAGAGACAGAGTGAGTGAGAGACAGAGTGAGTGAGAGACAGAGTGAGAGAGAGACAGAGTGAGTGAGAGACAGAGTGAGTGAGAGACAGAGTGAGAGAGACAGTGAGAGAGACACATAGTGAGAGAGAGACAGAGTGAGTGAGAGACAGAGTGAGAGAGAGACAGAGTGAGAGAGACAGAGTGAGAGAGAGACATAGTGAGAGAGACATAGTGAGTGAGAGACAGGGTGAGTGAGAGACAGAGTGATAGAGAGACAGAGTGAGTGAGAGACAGAGTGAGAGAGACAGAGTGAGAGAGACAGTGAGAGAGACAGAGTGAGTGAGAGACAGAGTGAGTGAGAGACAGAGTCAGAGAGACAGTGAGAGAGACAGAGTGAGTGAGAGACAGAGTGAGTGAGAGACAGAGTGAGTGAGAGACAGTAAGAGTGAGAAAGTCAGTGAGAGAGACAAGGTGAGTGAGAGAGACATAGTGAGAGAGACACAGAGTGAGAGAGACACAGAGTGAGAGAGACAGTGAGAGAGACAGAGTGAGTGAGAGACAGAGTGAGTGAGAGACAGAGTGAGTGAGAGACAGAGTGAGAGAGAGACAGAGTGAGTGAGAGACAGAGTGAGTGAGAGACAGAGTGAGAGAGACAGTGAGAGAGAGACATAGTGAGAGAGAGACAGAGTGAGTGAGAGACAGAGTGAGAGAGAGACAGAGTGAGAGAGAGACAGAGTGAGAGAGACAGAGTGAGAGAGAGACATAGTGAGAGAGACATAGTGAGTGAGAGACAGAGTGAGTGAGAGACAGAGTGAGTGAGAGACAGAGTGAGTGAGAGACAGAGTGAGTGAGAGACAGAGTGAGTGAGAGACAGAGTGAGTGAGAGACAGAGTGAGTGAGAGACAGAGTGAGAGAGACAGTGAGAGAGACAGAGTGAGTGAGAGACAGAGTGAGAGAGACAGAGTGAGTGAGAGACAGAGTGAGTGAGAGACAGAGTGAGTGAGAGACAGAGTGAGAGAGACAGAGTGAGTGAGAGACATAGTGAGTGAGAGACATAGTGAGTGAGAGACAGAGTGAGAGAGAGAGACAGTGAGAGAGACAGAGTGAGAGAGAGACATAGTGAGTGAGAGACAGAGTGAGAGAGAGACAGAGTGAGAGAGACAGTGAGAGAGACAGTGAGAGAGACAGAGTGAGTGAGAGACAGAGTGAGAGAGACAGTGAGAGAGACAGAGTGAGAGAGAGACATAGTGAGTGAGAGACAGACTGAGAGAGACAGTGAGAGAGAGAGTGAGAGAGACAGAGTGAGTGAGAGACAGAGTGAGAGAGAGACAGAGTGAGAGAGACAGAGTGAGTGAGAGACAGAGTGAGAGAGACAGTGAGAGAGACAGAGTGAGAGAGAGACATAGTGAGTGAGAGACAGAGTGAGTGAGAGAATGAGTGAGAGAGACAGTGAGAGAGACAGAGTGAGTGAGAGACAGAGTGAGAGAGAGACAGAGTGAGTGAGAGACAGAGTGAGAGACAGAGTGAGAGAGACAGTGAGAGAGACAGAGTGAGAGAGAGACATAGTGAGTGAGAGACAGAGTGAGTGAGAGACAGAGTGAGAGAGACAGTGAGAGAGACAGAGTGAGTGAGAGACAGAGTGAGAGAGAGACAGAGTGAGTGAGAGACAGAGTGAGTGAGAGACAGAGTGAGAGAGACAGAGTGAGTGAGAGACAGAGTGAGTGAGAGACAGAGTGAGTGAGAGACAGAGTGAGTGAGAGACAGAGTGAGAGAGACAGTGAGAGAGACAGTGAGAGAGACAGAGTGAGTGAGAGACAGAGTGAGAGAGACAGTGAGAGAGACAGAGTGAGTGAGAGACAGAGTGAGAGAGACAGTGAGAGAGACAGAGTGAGAGAGAGAGTGAGTGAGAGACAGAGTGAGAGAGAGACAGAGTGAGTGAGAGACAGAGTGAGAGAGACAGTGAGAGAGACAGAGTGAGAGAGAGACATAGTGAGTGAGAGACACAGTGAGTGAGAGACAGAGTGAGTGAGAGACAGAGTGAGAGAGACAGTGAGAGAGACAGAGTGAGTGAGAGACAAAGTGAGAGAGAGACAGAGTGAGTGAGAGACAGAGTGAGTGAGAGACAGAGTGAGAGAGACAGAGTGAGTGAGAGACAGAGTGAGTGAGAGACAGAGTGAGTGAGAGACAGAGTGAGTGAGAGACAGAGTGAGTGAGAGACAGAGTGAGAGAGACAGTGAGAGAGACAGTGAGAGAGACAGAGTGAGTGAGAGACAGAGTGAGTGAGAGACAGAGTGAGTGAGAGACAGAGTGAGAGAGAGACAGAGTGAGTGAGAGACAGAGTGAGTGAGAGACAGAGTGAGTGAGAGACAGAGTGAGTGAGAGACAGAGTGAGAGAGACAGTGAGAGAGACAGAGTGAGTGAGAGACAGAGTGAGTGAGAGACAGAGTGAGTGAGAGACAGAGTGAGAGAGACAGTGAGAGAGACATAGTGACTGAGCGACAGAGTGAGTGAGAGACAGAGTGAGTGAGAGACAGAGTGAGTGAGAGACAGAGTGAGTGAGAGACAGAGTGAGTGAGAGACAGAGTGAGTGAGAGACAGAGTGAGTGAGAGACAGAGTGAGTGAGAGACAGAGTGAGTGAGAGACAGAGTGAGTGAGAGACAGAGTGAGTGAGAGACAGAGTGAGTGAGAGACAGAGTGAGAGAGACAGTGAGAGAGACAGTGAGAGAGACAGAGTGAGTGAGAGACAAGAGTGAGTGAGAGACAGAGTGAGAGAGACAGTGAGAGAGACAGAGTGAGTGAGAGACAGAGTGAGTGAGAGACAGAGTGAGTGAGAGACAGAGTGAGAGAGACAGAGTGAGTGAGAGACAGAGTGAGAGAGACAGTGAGAGAGACAGAGTGAGTGAGAGACAGAGTGAGAGAGACAGTGAGAGAGACAGAGTGAGTGAGAGACAGAGTGAGTGAGAGACAGAGTGAGAGAGACAGAGTGAGAGAGACAGAGTGAGTGAGAGACAGAGTGAGTGAGAGACAGAATGAGTGAGAGACAGAGTGAGAGAGACAGTGAGAGAGACAGAGTGAGTGAGAGACAGAGTGAGTGAGAGACAGAGTGAGTGAGAGACAGAGTGAGAGAGACAGTGAGAGAGACAGAGTGAGTGAGAGACAGAGTGAGAGAGACAGAGTGAGAGAGACAGAGTGAGTGAGAGACAGTGAGAGAGACAGTGAGAGAGAGACAGAGTGAGAGAGACAGAGTGAGTGAGAGACAGAGTGAGAGAGACAGTGAGAGAGACAGAGTGAGAGAGAGACAGTGAGAGAGACAGAGTGAGTGAGAGACAGAGTGAGTGAGAGACAGAGTGAGTGAGAGACAGAGTGAGAGAGACAGAGTGAGAGAGACAGAGTGAGAGAGACAGAGTGAGTGAGAGACAGAGTGAGAGAGACAGAGTGAGAGAGACAGTGAGAGAGACAGAGTGAGAGAGACAGAGTGAGAGAGAAAGAGTGAGAGAGAAAGAGTGAGAGAGACAGAGTGAGAGAGACAGAGTGAGAGAAACAGTGAGAGAGACAGAGTGAGAGAGACAGAGTGAGAGAGACAGAGTGAGAGAGACAGAGTGAGAGAGACAGAGTGAGAGAGACAGAGTGAGTGAGAGACAGAGTGAGAGAGACAGAGTGAGAGAGACAGAGTGAGAGAGACAGAGTGAGAGAGACAGAGTGAGAGAGACAGAGTGAGAGAGACAGAGTGAGTGAGAGACAGAGTGAGAGAGACAGAGTGAGAGAGACAGAGTGAGAGAGACAGAGTGAGAGAGACAGTGAGAGAGACAGAGTGAGAGAGACAGAGTGAGTGAGAGACAGAGTGAGAGAGACAGAGTGAGAGAGACAGAGTGAGAGAGACAGTGAGAGAGACAGTGAGAGAGACAGAGTGAGTGAGAGACAGAGTGAGTGAGAGACAGAGTGAGTGAGAGACAGTGAGAGAGACAGAGTGAGTGAGAGACAGAGTGAGTGAGAGACAGAGTGAGTGAGAGACAGAGTGAGAGAGACAGTGAGAGAGACAGAGTGAGTGAGAGACAGAGTGAGTGAGAGCCAGAGTGAGTGAGAGACAGAGTGAGTGAGAGACAGAGTGAGAGAGACAGAGTGAGAGAGACAGTGAGAGAGACAGAGTGAGTGAGAGACAGAGTGAGTGAGAGACAGAGTGAGTGAGAGACAGAGTGAGTGAGAGACATAGTGAGAGAGACATAGTGAGAGAGAGACATAGTGAGAGAGACAGAGTGAGAGAGACACATAGTGAGAGGGACACAGAGTGAGAGAGAGACAGAGTGAGAGAGACATAGTGAGAGAGAGACATAGTGAGAGGGACACAGAGTGAGAGAGAGACAGAGTGAGAGAGACAGAGTCAGAGAGAGACATAGTGAGAGAGACATAGTGAGAGAGAGACATAGTGAGAGAGAGACATAGTGAGAGAGAGACATAGTGAGAGAGAGACATAGTGAGAGAGACATAGTGAGAGAGAGACATAGTGAGAGAGAGACATAGTGAGAGAGACATAGTGAGTGAGAGACAGAGTGAGTGAGAGACAGAGTGAGAGAGAGACAGAGTGAGAGAGACAGAGTGAGAGAGACAGTGAGAGAGACAGAGTGAGAGAGAGACATAGTGAGAGAGAGACATAGTGAGAGAGAGACATAGTGAGAGGGACACAGAGTGAGAGAGAGACAGAGAGAGAGAGACAGAGTGAGAGAGACATAGTGAGTGAGAGACAGAGTGAGTGAGAGACAGAGTGAGAGAGAGACAGAGTGAGTGAGAGACAGAGTGAGTGAGACAGAGTGAGAGAGACAGAGTGAGAGAGGAGAGTCAGTGAGAGAGGAGAGACAGAGAGAGACAGAGTGAGAGAGACAGAGTGAGAGAGACAGAGTGAGTGAGAGACAGAGTGAGAGAGACAGAGTGAGAGAGACAGAGTGAGAGAGACAGTGAGAGAGACAGAGTGAGAGAGACAGAGTGAGAGAGACAGAGTGAGAGAGACAGAGTGAGAGAGACAGAGTGAGAGAGACAGAGTGAGTGAGACAGAGTGAGAGAGACAGAGTGAGAGAGACAGAGTGAGAGAGACAGTGAGAGAGACAGAGTGAGTGAGAGACAGAGTGACTCAGAGACAGAGTGACTGAGAGACAGAGTGAGTGAGAGACAGAGTGAGAGAGACAGTGAGAGAGACAGAGTGAGAGAGAGACATAGTGAGTGAGAGACAGAGTGAGTGAGAGACAGAGTGAGAGAGACAGTGAGAGAGACAGAGTGAGTGAGAGACAGAGTGAGAGAGAGACAGAGTGAGTGAGAGACAGAGTGAGTGAGAGACAGAGTGAGTGAGAGACAGAGTGAGAGAGACAGTGAGAGAGACAGAGTGAGTGAGAGACAGAGTGAGAGAGACAGAGTGAGAGAGACAGTGAGAGAGACAGTGAGAGAGACAGAGTGAGTGAGAGACAGAGTGAGAGAGACAGTGAGAGAGACAGAGTGAGAGAGAGACATAGTGAGTGAGAGACAGAGTGAGAGAGACAGTGAGAGAGACAGAGTGAGTGAGAGACAGAGTGAGAGAGAGACAGAGTGAGAGAGAGACAGAGTGAGAGAGACAGTGAGAGAGACAGTGAGAGAGACAGAGTGAGTGAGAGACAGAGTGAGAGAGACAGTGAGAGAGACAGAGTGAGAGAGACATAGTGAGTGAGAGACAGAGTGAGTGAGAGACAGAGTGAGAGAGACAGTGAGAGAGACAGAGTGAGTGAGAGACAGAGTGAGAGAGAGACAGAGTGAGTGAGAGACAGAGTGAGAGAGACAGTGAGAGAGACAGAGTGAGAGAGAGACATAGTGAGTGAGAGACAGAGTGAGTGAGAGACAGTGAGAGAGACAGAGTGAGTGAGAGACAGAGTGAGAGAGACAGTGAGAGAGACAGAGTGAGAGAGAGACATAGTGAGTGAGAGACAGAGTGAGAGAGACAGTGAGAGAGACAGTGAGAGAGACAGAGTGAGTGAGAGACAGAGTGAGAGAGAGACAGAGTGAGTGAGAGACAGAGTGAGAGAGACAGTGAGAGAGACAGAGTGAGAGAGAGACATAGTGAGTGAGAGACAGAGTGAGTGAGACAGAGTGAGTGAGAGACAGAGTGAGAGAGACAGTGAGAGAGACAGAGTGAGTGAGAGACAGAGTGAGAGAGACAGGGTGAGTGAGAGACAGAGTGAGTGAGAGACAGAGTGAGAGAGACAGTGAGAGAGACAGAGTGAGTGAGAGACAGAGTGAGTGAGAGACAGAGTGAGTGAGAGACAGTAAGAGTGAGAAAGTCAGTGAGAGAGACAAGGTGAGTGAGAGAGACATAGTGAGAGAGAGACAGAGTGAGTGAGAGACAGAGTGAGAGAGAGACAGAGTGAGAGAGAGACAGAGTGAGTGAGAGACAGAGTGAGAGAGACACAGAGTGAGAGAGACACAGAGTGAGAGAGACAGTGAGAGAGTCAGAGTGAGTGAGAGACAGAGTGAGTGAGAGACAGAGTGAGAGAGACAGAGTGAGAGAGACAGAGTGAGAGAGACAGAGTGAGAGAGACAGAGTGAGAGAGACAGTGAGAGAGACAGAGTGAGTGAGAGACAGAGTGAGTGAGAGACAGAGTGAGAGAGACAGTGAGAGAGACAGACTGAGTGAGAGACAGAGTGAGAGAGACAGAGTGAGTGAGAGACAGAGTGAGTGAGAGACAGAGTGAGAGAGACAGTGAGAGAGACAGAGTGAGTGAGAGACAGAGTGAGTGAGAGACAGAGTGAGTGAGAGACAGAGTGAGTGAGAGACAGTAAGAATGAGAAAGTCAGTGAGAGAGACAAGGTGAGTGAGAGAGACATAGTGAGAGAGACACAGAGTGAGAGAGACACAGAGTGAGAGAGACACAGAGTGAGAGAGACAGTGAGAGTGACAGAGTGAGTGAGAGACAGAGTGAGTGAGAGACAGAGTGAGAGAGAGACAGAGTGAGTGAGAGACAGAGTGAGTGAGAGACAGAGTGAGAGAGACAGTGAGAGAGAGACATAGTGAGAGAGAGACAGAGTGAGTGAGAGACAGAGTGAGAGAGAGACAGAGTGAGAGAGACAGAGTGAGAGAGAGACATAGTGGGAGAGACATAGTGAGTGAGAGACAGAGTGAGTGACAGACAGAGTGAGAGAGAGACAGAGTGAGTGAGAGACAGAGTGAGTGAGACAGAGTGAGAGAGACAGAGTGAGAGAGACAGTGAGAGAGACAGAGTGAGTGAGAGACAGAGTGAGTGAGAGACAGAGTGAGAGAGAGACAGAGTGAGTGAGAGACAGAGTGAGTGAGAGACAGAGTGAGTGAGAGACAGAGTGAGTGAGAGACAGAGTGAGTGAGAGACAGAGTGAGTGAGAGACAGAGTGAGAGAGACAGTGAGAGAGACAGAGTGAGTGAGAGACAGAGTGAGAGAGACAGAGTGAGTGAGAGACAGAGTGAGTGAGAGACAGAGTGAGTGAGAGACAGAGTGAGAGAGACAGAGTGAGTGAGAGACATAGTGAGTGAGAGACATAGTGAGTGAGAGACAGAGTGAGAGAGAGAGACAGTGAGAGAGACAGAGTGAGAGAGAGACATAGTGAGTGAGAGACAGAGTGAGAGAGAGACAGAGTGAGAGAGACAGTGAGAGAGACAGTGAGAGAGACAGAGTGAGTGAGAGACAGAGTGAGAGAGACAGTGAGAGAGACAGAGTGAGAGAGAGACATAGTGAGTGAGAGACAGAGTGAGAGAGACAGTGAGAGAGACAGTGAGAGAGACAGAGTGAGTGAGAGACAGAGTGAGAGAGACAGAGTGAGAGAGACAGTGAGAGAGACAGTGAGAGAGACAGAGTGAGTGAGAGACAGAGTGAGAGAGACAGTGAGAGAGACAGAGTGAGAGAGAGACATAGTGAGTGAGAGACAGAGTGAGTGAGAGACAGAGTGAGAGAGACAGTGAGTGAGACAGAGTGAGTGAGAGACAGAGTGAGAGAGAGACAGAGTGAGTGAGAGACAGAGTGAGTGAGAGACAGAGTGAGAGAGACAGTGAGAGAGACAGAGTGAGAGAGAGACATAGTGAGTGAGAGACAGAGTGAGTGAGAGACAGAGTGAGAGAGACAGTGAGAGAGACAGAGTGTGTGAGAGACAGAGTGAGAGAGAGACAGAGTGAGTGAGAGACAGAGTGAGTGAGAGACAGAGTGAGTGAGAGACAGAGTGAGAGAGACAGTGAGAGAGACAGAGTGAGTGAGAGACAGAGTGAGAGAGAGACAGAGTGAGAGAGACAGTGAGAGAGACAGAGTGAGTGAGAGACAGAGTGAGAGAGACAGTGAGAGAGACAGAGTGAGAGAGAGACAGTGAGTGAGAGACAGAGTGAGAGAGACAGTGAGAGAGACAGAGTGAGTGAGAGACAGAGTGAGAGAGAGACAGAGTGAGAGAGACAGTGAGAGAGACAGTGAGAGAGACAGAGTGAGTGAGAGACAGAGTGAGAGAGACAGTGAGAGAGACAGAGTGAGAGAGACATAGTGAGTGAGAGACAGAGTGAGTGAGAGACAGAGTGAGAGAGACAGTGAGAGAGACAGAGTGAGTGAGAGACAGAGTGAGTGAGAGACAGAGTGAGAGAGACAGAGTGAGTGAGAGACAGAGTGAGAGAGACAGTGAGAGAGACAGAGTGAGTGAGAGACAGAGTGAGAGAGACAGTGAGAGAGACAGAGTGAGTGAGAGACAGAGTGAGTGAGAGACAGAGTGAGAGAGACAGAGTGAGAGAGACAGAGTGAGTGAGAGACAGAGTGAGTGAGAGACAGAATGAGTGAGAGACAGAGTGAGAGAGACAGTGAGAGAGACAGAGTGAGTGAGAGACAGAGTGAGTGAGAGACAGAGTGAGTGAGAGACAGAGTGAGAGAGACAGTGAGAGAGACAGAGTGAGTGAGAGACAGAGTGAGAGAGACAGAGTGAGAGAGACAGAGTGAGTGAGAGACAGTGAGAGAGACAGTGAGAGAGAGACAGAGTGAGAGAGACAGAGTGAGTGAGAGACAGAGTGAGAGAGACAGTGAGAGAGACAGAGTGAGAGAGAGACAGTGAGAGAGACAGAGTGAGTGAGAGACAGAGTGAGTGAGAGACAGAGTGAGTGAGAGACAGAGTGAGAGAGACAGAGTGAGAGAGACAGAGTGAGAGAGACAGAGTGAGTGAGAGACAGAGTGAGAGAGACAGAGTGAGAGAGACAGTGAGAGAGACAGAGTGAGAGAGACAGAGTGAGAGAGAAAGAGTGAGAGAGAAAGAGTGAGAGAGACAGAGTGAGAGAGACAGAGTGAGAGAAACAGAGTGAGAGAGACAGAGTGAGAGAGACAGAGTGAGAGAGACAGAGTGAGAGAGACAGAGTGAGAGAGACAGAGTGAGTGAGAGACAGAGTGAGAGAGACAGAGTGAGAGAGACAGAGTGAGAGAGACAGAGTGAGAGAGACAGAGTGAGAGAGACAGAGTGAGAGAGACAGAGTGAGTGAGAGACAGTGAGAGAGACAGAGTGAGAGAGACAGAGTGAGAGAGACAGAGTGAGAGAGACAGAGTGAGAGAGACAGAGTGAGAGAGACAGAGTGAGAGAGACAGAGTGAGTGAGAGACAGAGTGAGAGAGACAGAGTGAGAGAGACAGAGTGAGAGAGACAGAGTGAGAGAGACAGTGAGAGAGACAGAGTGAGTGAGAGACAGAGTGAGTGAGAGACAGAGTGAGTGAGAGACAGAGTGAGTGAGAGACAGTGAGAGAGACAGAGTGAGTGAGAGACAGAGTGAGTGAGAGACAGAGTGAGTGAGAGACAGAGTGAGAGAGACAGTGAGAGAGACAGAGTGAGTGAGAGACAGAGTGAGTGAGAGCCAGAGTGAGTGAGAGACAGAGTGAGTGAGAGACAGAGTGAGAGAGACAGTGTGAGAGAGACAGTGAGAGAGACAGAGTGAGTGAGAGACAGAGTGAGTGAGAGACAGAGTGAGTGAGAGACAGAGTGAGTGAGAGACATAGTGAGAGAGACATAGTGAGAGAGAGACATAGTGAGAGAGACAGAGTGAGAGAGAGACATAGTGAGAGGGACACAGAGTGAGAGAGAGACAGAGTGAGAGAGACATAGTGAGAGAGAGACATAGTGAGAGGGACACAGAGTGAGAGAGAGACAGAGTGAGAGAGACAGAGTCAGAGAGAGACATAGTGAGAGAGACATAGTGAGAGAGAGACATAGTGAGAGAGAGACATAGTGAGAGAGAGACATAGTGAGAGAGAGACATAGTGAGAGAGACATAGTGAGAGAGAGACATAGTGAGAGAGAGACATAGTGAGAGAGACATAGTGAGTGAGAGACAGAGTGAGTGAGAGACAGAGTGAGAGAGAGACAGAGTGAGAGAGACAGAGTGAGAGAGACAGTGAGAGAGACAGAGTGAGAGAGAGACATAGTGAGAGAGAGACATAGTGAGAGAGACATAGTGAGAGAGAGACATAGTGAGAGGGACACAGAGTGAGAGAGAGACAGAGAGAGAGAGACAGAGTGAGAGAGACATGGTGAGTGAGAGACAGAGTGAGTGAGAGACAGAGTGAGAGAGAGACAGAGTGAGTGAGAGACAGAGTGAGTGAGACAGAGTGAGAGAGACAGAGTGAGAGAGGAGAGTCAGTGAGAGAGGAGAGACAGAGAGAGACAGAGTGAGAGAGACAGAGTGAGAGAGACAGAGTGAGTGAGAGACAGAGTGAGAGAGACAGAGTGAGAGAGACAGAGTGAGAGAGACAGAGTGAGAGAGACAGTGAGAGAGACAGAGTGAGAGAGACAGAGTGAGAGAGACAGAGTGAGAGAGACAGAGTGAGAGAGACAGAGTGAGTGAGACAGAGTGAGAGAGACAGAGTGAGAGAGACAGAGTGAGAGAGACAGTGAGAGAGACAGAGTGAGTGAGAGACAGAGTGACTGAGAGACAGAGTGACTGAGAGACAGAGTGAGTGAGAGACAGAGTGAGAGAGACAGTGAGAGAGACAGAGTGAGAGAGAGACATAGTGAGTGAGAGACAGAGTGAGTGAGAGACAGAGTGAGAGAGACAGTGAGAGAGACAGAGTGAGTGAGAGACAGAGTGAGAGAGAGACAGAGTGAGTGAGAGACAGAGTGAGTGAGAGACAGAGTGAGTGAGAGACAGAGTGAGAGAGACAGTGAGAGAGACAGAGTGAGTGAGAGACAGAGTGAGAGAGACAGAGTGAGAGAGACAGTGAGAGAGACAGTGAGAGAGACAGAGTGAGTGAGAGACAGAGTGAGAGAGACAGTGAGAGAGACAGAGTGAGAGAGAGACATAGTGAGTGAGAGACAGAGTGAGAGAGACAGTGAGAGAGACAGAGTGAGTGAGAGACAGAGTGAGAGAGAGACAGAGTGAGAGAGAGACAGAGTGAGAGAGACAGTGAGAGAGACAGTGAGAGAGACAGAGTGAGTGAGAGACAGAGTGAGAGAGACAGTGAGAGAGACAGAGTGAGAGAGACATAGTGAGTGAGAGACAGAGTGAGTGAGAGAGTGAGAGAGACAGTGAGAGAGACAGAGTGAGTGAGAGACAGAGTGAGAGAGAGACAGAGTGAGTGAGAGACAGAGTGAGAGAGACAGTGAGAGAGACAGAGTGAGAGAGAGACATAGTGAGTGAGAGACAGAGTGAGTGAGAGACAGTGAGAGAGACAGAGTGAGTGAGAGACAGAGTGAGAGAGACAGTGAGAGAGACAGAGTGAGAGAGAGACATAGTGAGTGAGAGACAGAGTGAGAGAGACAGTGAGAGAGACAGTGAGAGAGACAGAGTGAGTGTGAGACAGAGTGAGAGAGAGACAGAGTGAGTGAGAGACAGAGTGAGAGAGACAGTGAGAGAGACAGAGTGAGAGAGAGACATAGTGAGTGAGAGACAGAGTGAGTGAGACAGAGTGAGTGAGAGACAGAGTGAGAGAGACAGTGAGAGAGACAGAGTGAGTGAGAGACAGAGTGAGAGAGACAGGGTGAGTGAGAGACAGAGTGAGTGAGAGACAGAGTGAGAGAGACAGTGAGAGAGACAGAGTGAGTGAGAGACAGAGTGAGTGAGAGACAGAGTGAGTGAGAGACAGTAAGAGTGAGAAAGTCAGTGAGAGAGACAAGGTGAGTGAGAGAGACATAGTGAGAGAGAGACAGAGTGAGTGAGAGACAGAGTGAGAGAGAGACAGAGTGAGAGAGAGACAGAGTGAGTGAGAGACAGAGTGAGAGAGACACAGAGTGAGAGAGACACAGAGTGAGAGAGACAGTGAGAGAGTCAGAGTGAGTGAGAGACAGAGTGAGTGAGAGACAGAGTGAGAGAGACAGAGTGAGAGAGACAGAGTGAGAGAGACAGAGTGAGAGAGACAGAGTGAGAGAGACAGTGAGAGAGACAGAGTGAGTGAGAGACAGAGTGAGTGAGAGACAGAGTGAGAGAGACAGTGAGAGAGACAGACTGAGTGAGAGACAGAGTGAGAGAGACAGAGTGAGTGAGAGACAGAGTGAGTGAGAGACAGAGTGAGAGAGACAGTGAGAGAGACAGAGTGAGTGAGAGACAGAGTGAGTGAGAGACAGAGTGAGTGAGAGACAGAGTGAGTGAGAGACAGTAAGAATGAGAAAGTCAGTGAGAGAGACAAGGTGAGTGACAGAGACATAGTGAGAGAGACACAGAGTGAGAGAGACACAGAGTGAGAGAGACACAGAGTGAGAGAGACAGTGAGAGTGACAGAGTGAGTGAGAGACAGAGTGAGTGAGAGACAGAGTGAGAGAGAGACAGAGTGAGTGAGAGACAGAGTGAGTGAGAGACAGAGTGAGAGAGACAGTGAGAGAGAGACATAGTGAGAGAGAGACAGAGTGAGTGAGAGACAGAGTGAGAGAGAGACAGAGTGAGAGAGACAGAGTGAGAGAGAGACATAGTGGGAGAGACATAGTGAGTGAGAGACAGAGTGAGTGACAGACAGAGTGAGAGAGAGACAGAGTGAGTGAGAGACAGAGTGAGTGAGACAGAGTGAGAGAGACAGAGTGAGAGAGACAGTGAGAGAGACAGAGTGAGTGAGAAACAGAGTGAGTGAGAGACAGAGTGAGAGAGAGACAGAGTGAGTGAGAGACAGAGTGAGTGAGAGACAGAGTGAGTGAGAGACAGAGTGAGTGAGAGACAGAGTGAGTGAGAGACAGAGTGAGTGAGAGACAGAGTGAGAGAGACAGAGTGAGTGAGAGACAGAGTGAGTGAGAGACAGAGTGAGTGAGAGACAGAGTGAGAGAGACAGTGAGAGAGACAGAGTGAGTGAGAGACAGAGTGAGAGAGACAGAGTGAGTGAGAGACAGAGTGAGTGAGAGACAGAGTGAGTGAGAGACAGAGTGAGAGAGACAGAGTGAGTGAGAGACATAGTGAGTGAGAGACATAGTGAGTGAGAGACAGAGTGAGAGAGAGAGACAGTGAGAGAGACAGAGTGAGAGAGAGACATAGTGAGTGAGAGACAGAGTGAGAGAGAGACAGAGTGAGAGAGACAGTGAGAGAGACAGTGAGAGAGACAGAGTGAGTGAGAGACAGAGTGAGAGAGACAGTGAGAGAGACAGAGTGAGAGAGAGACATAGTGAGTGAGAGACAGAGTGAGAGAGACAGTGAGAGAGACAGTGAGAGAGACAGAGTGAGTGAGAGACAGAGTGAGAGAGACAGAGTGAGAGAGACAGTGAGAGAGACAGTGAGAGAGACAGAGTGAGTGAGAGACAGAGTGAGAGAGACAGTGAGAGAGACAGAGTGAGAGAGAGACATAGTGAGTGAGAGACAGAGTGAGTGAGAGACAGAGTGAGAGAGACAGTGAGTGAGACAGAGTGAGTGAGAGACAGAGTGAGAGAGAGACAGAGTGAGTGAGAGACAGAGTGAGTGAGAGACAGAGTGAGAGAGACAGTGAGAGAGACAGAGTGAGAGAGAGACATAGTGAGTGAGAGACAGAGTGAGTGAGAGACAGAGTGAGAGAGACAGTGAGAGAGACAGAGTGTGTGAGAGACAGAGTGAGAGAGAGACAGAGTGAGTGAGAGACAGAGTGAGTGAGAGACAGAGTGAGTGAGAGACAGAGTGAGAGAGACAGTGAGAGAGACAGAGTGAGAGAGAGACAGTGAGTGAGAGACAGAGTGAGAGAGACAGTGAGAGAGACAGAGTGAGTGAGAGACAGAGTGAGAGAGAGACAGAGTGAGAGAGACAGTGAGAGAGACAGTGAGAGAGACAGAGTGAGTGAGAGACAGAGTGAGAGAGACAGTGAGAGAGACAGAGTGAGAGAGACATAGTGAGTGAGAGACAGAGTGAGTGAGAGACAGAGTGAGAGAGACAGTGAGAGAGACAGAGTGAGTGAGAGACAGAGTGAGAGAGAGACAGAGTGAGTGAGAGACAGAGTGAGAGAGACAGTGAGAGAGACAGAGTGAGAGAGAGACATAGTGAGTGAGAGACAGAGTGAGTGAGAGACAGAGTGAGAGAGACAGTGAGAGAGACAGAGTGAGTGAGAGACAGAGTGAGAGAGACAGTGAGAGAGACAGAGTGAGAGAGAGACATAGTGACTGAGAGACAGAGTGAGAGAGACAGTGAGAGAGACAGAGTGAGTGAGAGACAGAGTGAGAGAGAGACAGAGTGAGTGAGAGACAGAGTGAGAGAGAGACAGAGTGAGAGAGACAGAGTGAGAGAGAGACATAGTGAGTAAGAGACAGAGTGAGTGAGAGACAGAGTGAGAGAGACAGTGAGAGAGACAGAGTGAGTGAGAGACAGAGTGAGAGAGAGACAGAGTGAGTGAGAGACAGAGTGAGTGAGAGACAGAGTGAGTGAGAGACAGAGTGAGAGAGACAGTGAGAGAGACATAGTGAGTGAGAGACAGAGTGAGAGAGAGACAGAGTGAGAGAGACAGTGAGAGAGACAGTGAGAGAGACAGAGTGAGTGAGAGACAGAGTGAGAGAGACAGTGAGAGAGACAGAGTGAGAGAGAGACATAGTGAGTGAGAGACAGAGTGAGAGAGACAGTGAGAGAGACAGTGAGAGAGACAGAGTGAGTGAGAGACAGAGTGAGAGAGAGACAGAGTGAGAGAGACAGTGAGAGAGACAGTGAGAGAGACAGAGTGAGTGAGAGACAGAGTGAGAGAGACAGTGAGAGAGACAGAGTGAGAGAGAGACATAGTGAGTGAGAGACAGAGTGAGTGAGAGACAGAGTGAGAGAGACAGTGAGAGAGACAGAGTGAGAAAGAGACAGAGTGAGTGAGAGACAGAGTGAGAGAGACAGTGAGAGAGACAGAGTGAGAGAGAGACATAGTGAGTGAGAGACAGAGTGAGTGAGAGACAGAGTGAGAGTGACAGTGAGAGAGACAGAGTGAGTGAGAGACAGAGTGAGAGAGAGACAGAGTGAGTGAGAGACAGAGTGAGTGAGAGACAGAGTGAGAGAGACAGAGTGAGTGAGAGACAGAGTGAGTGAGAGACAGAGTGAGTGAGAGACAGAGTGAGTGAGAGACAGAGTGAGTGAGAGACAGAGTGAGAGAGACAGTGAGAGAGACAGAGTGAGTGAGAGACAGAGTGAGAGAGAGACAGAGTGAGAGAGACAGTGAGAGAGACAGTGAGAGAGACAGAGTGAGTGAGAGACAGAGTGAGAGAGACAGTGAGAGAGACAGAGTGAGAGAGAGACATAGTGAGTGAGAGACAGAGTGAGTGAGAGACGGAGTGAGAGAGACAGTGAGAGAGACAGAGTGAGAGAGAGACAGAGTGAGTGAGAGACAGAGTGAGAGAGACAGTGAGAGAGACAGAGTGAGAGAGAGACATAGTGAGTGAGAGACAGAGTGAGTGAGAGACAGAGTGAGAGAGACAGTGAGAGAGACAGAGTGAATGAGAGACAAAGTGAGAGAGAGACAGAGTGAGTGAGAGACAGAGTGAGTGAGAGACAGAGTGAGAGAGACAGAGTGAGTGAGAGACAGAGTGAGTGAGAGACAGAGTGAGTGAGAGACAGAGTGAGTGAGAGACAGAGTGAGAGAGACAGTGAGAGAGACAGTGAGAGAGACAGAGTGAGTGAGAGACAGAGTGAGAGAGACAGTGAGAGAGACAGAGTGAGAGAGAGACATAGTGAGTGAGAGACAGAGTGAGTGAGAGACAGAGTGAGAGAGACAGTGAGAGAGACAGAGTGAGTGAGAGACAGAGTGAGTGAGAGACAAAGTGAGTGAGAGACAGAGTGAGAGAGACAGTGAGAGAGACATAGTGACTGAGAGACAGAGTGAGTGAGAGACAGAGTGAGTGAGAGACAGAGTGAGTGAGAGACAGAGTGAGTGAGAGACAGAGTGAGTGAGAGACAGAGTGAGTGAGAGACAGAGTGAGTGAGAGACAGAGTGAGTGAGAGACAGAGTGAGTGAGAGACAGAGTGAGTGAGAGACAGAGTGAGTGAGAGACAGAGTGAGTGAGAGACAGAGTGAGTGAGAGACAGAGTGAGTGAGAGACAGAGTGAGTGAGACAGTGAGAGAGACAGAGTGAGTGAGAGACAGAGTGAGTGAGAGACAAGAGTGAGTGAGAGACAGAGTGAGAGAGACAGTGAGAGAGACAGAGTGAGTGAGAGACAGAGTGAGTGAGAGACAGAGTGAGTGAGAGACAGAGTGAGAGAGACAGAGTGAGTGAGAGACAGAGTGAGAGAGACAGTGAGAGAGACAGAGTGAGTGAGAGACAGAGTGAGAGAGACAGTGAGAGAGACAGAGTGAGTGAGAGACAGAGTGAGTGAGAGACAGAGTGAGAGAGACAGTGAGAGAGACAGAGTGAGTGAGAGACAGAGTGAGTGAGAGACAGAATGAGTGAGAGACAGAGTGAGAGAGACAGTGAGAGAGACAGAGTGAGTGAGAGACAGAGTGAGTGAGAGACAGTGAGAGAGACAGAGTGAGTGAGAGACAGAGTGAGTGAGAGACAGAGTGAGTGAGAGACAGAGTGAGAGAGACAGAGTGAGAGAGACAGAGTGAGTGAGAGACAGTGAGAGAGACAGTGAGAGAGAGACAGAGTGAGAGAGACAGAGTGAGTGAGAGACAGAGTGAGAGAGACAGTGAGAGAGACAGAGTGAGAGAGAGACAGTGAGAGAGACAGAGTGAGTGAGAGACAGAGTGAGTGAGAGACAGAGTGAGTGAGAGACAGAGTGAGAGAGACAGAGTGAGAGAGACAGAGTGAGAGAGACAGAGTGAGTGAGAGACAGAGTGAGAGAGACAGAGTGAGAGAGCCAGTGAGAGAGACAGAGTGAGAGAGACAGAGTGAGAGAGAAAGAGTGAGAGAGACAGAGTGAGAGAGACAGAGTGAGAGAGACAGTGAGAGAGACAGAGTGAGAGAGACAGAGTGAGAGAGACAGAGTGAGAGAGACAGAGTGAGAGAGACAGAGTGAGTGAGAGACAGAGTGAGAGAGACAGAGTGAGAGAGACAGAGTGAGAGAGACAGAGTGAGAGAGACAGAGTGAGAGAGACAGAGTGAGTGAGAGACAGAGTGAGAGAGACAGAGTGAGAGAGACAGAGTGAGAGAGACAGTGAGAGAGACAGAGTGAGAGAGACAGAGTGAGAGAGACAGAGTGAGAGAGACAGAGTGAGAGAGACAGAGTGAGTGAGAGACAGAGTGAGAGAGACAGAGTGAGAGAGACAGAGTGAGAGAGACAGAGTGAGAGAGACAGTGAGAGAGACAGAGTGAGTGAGAGACAGAGTGAGTGAGAGACAGAGTGAGTGAGAGACAGAGTGAGAGAGACAGTGAGAGAGACAGAGTGAGTGAGAGACAGAGTGAGTGAGAGACAGAGTGAGTGAGAGACAGAGTGAGAGAGACAGTGAGAGAGACAGAGTGAGTGAGAGACAGAGTGAGTGAGAGACAGAGTGAGTGAGAGACAGAGTGAGTGAGAGACAGAGTGAGAGAGACAGAGTGAGAGAGACAGTGAGAGAGACAGAGTGAGTGAGAGACAGAGTGAGTGAGAGACAGAGTGAGTGAGAGACAGAGTGAGTGAGAGACATAGTGAGAGAGAGACATAGTGAGAGAGACAGAGTGAGAGAGAGACATAGTGAGAGGGACACAGAGTGAGAGAGAGACAGAGTGAGAGAGACATAGTGAGAGAGAGACATAGTGAGAGGGACACAGAGTGAGAGAGAGACAGAGTGAGAGAGACAGAGTGAGAGAGACAGAGTGAGAGAGAGACATAGTGAGAGAGACATAGTGAGAGAGAGACATAGTGAGAGAGACATAGTGAGAGAGAGACATAGTGAGAGAGAGACATAGTGAGAGAGAGACATAGTGAGAGAGACATAGTGAGAGAGAGACATAGTGAGAGAGAGACATAGTGAGAGAGACATAGTGAGAGAGAGACATAGTGAGTGAGAGACAGAGTGAGTGAGAGACAGAGTGAGAGAGACAGAGTGAGAGAGACAGAGTGAGAGAGACAGTGAGACAGAGTGAGAGAGAGACATAGTGAGAGAGAGACATAGTGAGAGAGACATAGTGAGAGAGAGACATAGTGAGAGGGACACAGAGTGAGAGAGAGACAGAGTGAGAGAGAGACAGAGTGAGAGAGAGACAGAGTGAGAGGGAGACAGAGTGAGAGAGACAGAGTGAGAGAGGAGAGACAGTGAGAGAGGAGAGACAGAGAGAGACAGAGTGAGAGAGACAGTGAGAGTGAGAGACAGAGTGAGAGAGACAGAGTGAGAGAGACAGAGTGAGAGAGAGACAGAGTGAGAGAGACAGAGTGAGAGAGAGACAGAGTGAGAGAGAGACAGAGTGAGAGAGACAGAGTGAGTGAAAGACAGTGAGTGAGTGAAAGACAGTGAGTGAGTGAAAGACAGTGAGTGAGTGAAAGACAGTGAGTGAGTGAAAGACAGTGAGTGAGTGAAAGACAGTGAGTGAGAGACAGAGTGAGTGAGAGACAGAGTGAGTGAGAGACAGAGTGAGAGAGAGACAGAGTGAGAGAGGAGAGACAGAGAGAGAGGAGAGACTGAGAGAGACAGAGAGAGACAGAGTGAGAGAGACAGAGTGAGAGAGACAGAGTGAGAGAGACAGAGTGAGAGAGAGTGAGAGAGAGACAGAGTGAGAGAGACAGAGTGAGAGAGTGAGAGAGACAGAGTGAGAGAGACAGACCGAGAGAGACAGACCGAGAGAGACAGACCGAGAGAGACAGACCGAGAGATTTGGATTTGGTTTAAGGGCGCTCAACTTCAAGGTCATCAGCGCCAGAGAGCGAGAGAGACAGACCGAGAGAGACAGACCGAGAGAGACAGACAGAGTGAGAGAGACAGACCGAGAGAGACAGACCGAGAGAGACAGACCGAGAGAGACAGACCGAGAGAGACAGACCGAGAGAGACAGATAGAGTGAGACAGAGCGAGAGAGACAGATAGAGTGAGACAGACCGAGAGAGACAGATAGAGTGAGACAGAGCGAGAGAGACAGACCGAGAGAGACAGACCGAGAGAGACAGACCGAGAGAGACAGACCGAGAGAGACAGACCGAGAGAGACAGACCGAGAGAGACAGACCGAGAGAGACAGACCGAGAGAGACAGACAGAGTGAGACAGACAGAGTGAGACAGAGCGAGAGAGACAGATAGAGTGAGACAGAGCGAGAGAGACAGAGCGAGAGAGACAGACCGAGAGAGACAGACCGAGAGAGACAGACCGAGAGAGACAGACCGAGAGAGACAGACCGAGAGAGACAGACCGAGAGAGACAGACCGAGAGAGACAGACCGAGAGAGACAGACCGAGAGAGACAGACCGAGAGAGACAGACCGAGAGAGACAGATAGAGTGAGACAGATAGAGTGAGACAGAGCGAGAGAGATAGTGATCTTTCTTTATTTTGTTGTTTAACGACGCTGTCAATTATCAGGATCACATCAGCGCCACCGGTGTACCGAAATTTCGCCCCGCAGTTCTTTTACATGACAGTAAATCTACTGACATAAAGCTGTCGTTTTTAAGCACACTTAAGAACTATCAGTTCTGGCTGGATTTGAACCCGCGACCTTGGGAGAGAGAGTGAGTGAGTGGTTGAACGAGTGTGTGGGTGAGAGTGAATGAGCGAGTGAACGAGTGAGTGGGTGAGTGAGTGGGTGAACGAGTGAGTGGGTGAACGAATGAGTGGGTGAGTGAGTGGGTGAGTGAGTGGGTGAGTGAGTGGGTGAACGAGTGAGTGGGTGAACGAATGAGTGGGTGAACGAGTGAGTGGGTGAGTGAGTGGGCGAGTGAGTGGGCGAGTGGGTGAACGAGTGAGTGGGTGAACGAATGACTGGGTGAACGAGTGAGTGGGTGAACGAGTGAGTGGGTGAGTGAGTGGGCGAGTGAGTGGGCGAGTGAGTGGGCGAGTGAGTGGGTGAACGAGTGAGTGGGTGAACGAATGAGTGGGTGAACGAATGAGTGGGTGAACGAGTGAGTGGGTGAGTGAGTGGGCGAGTGAGTGGGCGAGTGAGTGGGCGAGTGAGTGGGTGAACGAGTGAGTGGGTGAACGAGTGAGTGGGCGAGTGAGTGGGTGAACGAGTGAGTGGGTGAACGAATGAGTGGGCGAGTGAGTGAGTGGGCGAGTGAGTGAGCGAATGTGTGAGTGAAAGAGTGAGTGAAAGAGTGAGTGAAAGAGTGAGTGAAAGAGTGAGTGAAAGAGTGAGTGAAAGAGTGAGTGAAAGAGTGAGTGAAAGAGTGAGTGAAAGAGTGAGTGAAAGAGTGAGTGAAAGAGTGAGTGAAAGAGTGAGTGAAAGAGTGAGTGAAAGAGTGAGTGAAAGAGTGAGTAGGGTTTCTCATGTAACGCTAGGTCATTAGGAGCCTGCATGAACATTTTTTGAAAATTTAGCTTTTCTAAAAAACATGACCAGTAAAGTAAATACGAGAACAGACTTGTTTAGGAATAGCTTATTCAGGAATGGATAGAGAGAATAATGTGAATCTAACAAGAGTTTTCTTACTAACGCAGAAGCTGCTTACAAAATGACAGCAGGAAAGCCTTGATCTTAGGACAGTCTCACTACAAATTTTTGTTTGCTACCTACCAAATATCGATTCATCAGATACATTCCTAATTATTCACTAGTTGGTTATAAATCTACTCCTAGATATCGGCGAGTACTAAAATAATACATTCTGTGGTAGACATAGGAACAAAGAACGAATTTGTGTGACATTTGATCAATGTTTATAATATAAATAAACACAAGTACTTTGTAAATATAGTAATAAGCGTTAAAACTAGAACTTCTACAATTCTAACTTATGACGTAAAAGGTGTTCAATATTTGATGTCTATGATGCAACCATTAGTTGCTCAAGTTAGCAACATCACAGTGTCAACTGCACATAGGAATAGATACACAAGTGTCGAAGTTTAATGGGACTGCTTAATAAAGCAGGGCTTGAACTGATATTTCAGGTTTTTATAAGAAAATAAAACAGTTCAAAAATAGCTGGAAGGTTGTGACAGTACAAACGTTCAGAACTTCATAAAATACAACGAAAACATCATCATTGTTTGGCTATAATATATATAAATAGAGTCTATATTTATATCGCAAAACCTTGTTTACAATACTATCCAATAATAGCAGGGATGGTCCTCCACTTTACCAATTATTGTGAAGGAAGTGCTTTTTAATTTCAAAAGGGTGGTTGTAAAATTGTAACCATAAATACAAAGCAGAATAACCTGTCAATATATAATATCTGAAGCTTTTGCACTAGTTGTATATACCTACAATGGAATGGTCAGGGATAGCTCAATAAGAAAATGAGGGGGTAAACCGAAGATAAAATGCACTCAGGTTACAATCCTATTAAGGATAACGATAATAAAACAGGAAATGAACTAGCGATAAAGTAATAAGGAACAATATACTTTTACTGACACTGTAGAATGGGACCCTTGTCAAAAACATGTTTCGATACTATCGACTTAGTCTACTAAAACCATATTACAACACTTACTCGCTGTCACATTCTTTACTTTTCTAAAAACGTTATCAATTTCTTTCATTCACTGATACGGAACATAATGTAGAAGAGGAGGAAATTAAATATTTAATGGATGTTTTATCTGGAAGGAGCATTCTAGGCAGAGAATGTTGAAACCTCCCACGCGCATCGGGGGAAGAGAGGGGAGAGGTCCTGAAATGATCAATAGGACCTTTCCCATCCTCCACTCCACCGGGGAAGCTGTGGATATTACCATATTTCAAAATTAACCTTTTTTAAGACTACATTTCACAGTTTTCACGTTCCAGAATTCTAAAACATACCTTTAACAAGAGAACTGGTCATTTGTGTGAATAGATAACTTGGTCACCTCTGAATTGCATCTTGTTAATTCATTATTTAAATTTGTTTGTGTCTGTGGGGTTAATGGTAATATGTCATTCCGTAACACATCGATATTTACAATAGTATTAATGCTTTCGAAATAATTTTATCTTGTTAACTTTATAATACATGTTTTGTAAAGAATAACAAAAAAGAACTGAATTTCACTCGTTTGTTTTTAGCAGAATGTATACGCTTTTAGCTCTCGTTTGTTACAAATCCAAGCTAAAATTGCTGTTGTTTTAACACTTCATTAGAAAAATCTAATAATATGCCAAATTAACGCTACTTTCGTTCTTAAATATACAACCGGCTGTTTGAAACACTTCCAGTTCGTAGTACGCATCACTGTGAAACGCTGAAATTTCTGCATGTAGAATTAATCACGTCTATTTACCTTCAGGTTTAATTTGCAGGTTAGGCGCCGACAGAGCAATACAAGTTCTACATTTGCAAGAAACGAATCGCTACTTACACTACACAACTGTCATACAGTTCACTCACCAAAGCAAACGGAACACGTGAAGTCATGTCACTGTTCACTAGGAGTCAGTCGTCCACATTCATGTACCAGGAACTTCAGGACACTACTAAGTGTGCAGCCGCTTTGAGACAGCGAGAGCAAGCCTGGAACACCGGCTCAGTAGCTAGCCCATGCGCAAGACATGCGTTTCTCATCCCTTCCCCTATACGACAGTCACATGTTTTCTCGTTCCACTGCTCACGCACGCACCCGAGCGGCATTTAAATGGACGGTGTAACAACTATTGTTCCACGCGTGCAATGTTATCGCAACATTTGGGATAACTATGGAAATGTCTCCTCTGTACAGATGCTTTGTCGTACCGTCCCCAAAATGTCCACGCCCAACTAGAAAGGAAGCTGGAGTACTACTTGGCTGGAAACGATGCATTGATTCTTTAGATTGCAAAGTATGATTTTGTCTTTGATTGCATAGGTCATATGGTAGCTTTGTGAGCATTTTACATGTGGCTCTTATCTTTTGGTTGGTGCATTTCGTTTCAATCAGTTTTCCGCCCAAGGGTAGGGTTTTCTCTGCAATCCAGCCTCTTTTCCGCTTTCCTTTCTCTCTTTGAACATTCACAATTTATTTGAATGTCTATTATCTGCCATCTTCTTCTGCCGAATTGTTTCCCATTTATCAATCATCCTAGAACATTTCTTATTAACAGCTTCTCGTTCAGTCTCTACATTTATTATTTACCTACTGGCTGAAACACCTGACATTGCCCGTGGTTTGACGATTTGTCCCTACAACTTGCAGACTTAGGTTGCATTTACCCAATAGCCTTGTTTCTTTTGAGATATTTAAATAAAGTAATACACTTAAACTAAGATTTAATTAAAGCTCTCAGGGTACAATAAAGAACAAAAAATAAACAAAATAAATAAAAACTCGGAGAAGACACTGTCCAACAATCACAAATACTACAGGAAGGAAAACGAGTAGAAAATAGGTATGAATGTAATACGTTAAATTCCTATTTCAATCATATAGACAATTAGATTGCATTGTTTTAGAAGAGGGAGTAGAGAAGGATGTGTGAATGTGTTATGTAAACGAAAAGTGGCTGGAGAAAGCCATGTGAATGTAATACGTTGCATAATAAACTGGATAGCATGAAAACTTCCATGAAATAAAGCGTGTAAAAACAATATTAGCATGTATGTATGTGTATATACGAGGTTCTCTTACAGTTTATCAGTTATACAAAAATCAGCCAGAGTAAATAGGACTACATGGACTATAGCCTGAAAATTCAAAATATACATATCATTTGTCATCTTTGAGATATTTTCATGATAAATGAGATGTATATATTGAATTTTCTGGCTATAGCCCATGTAGTCCTGTTTACTCTGGATGACTTTTGTATAACTGATAAACTGTAAGAGATAGACCAAATCTTACTATACAAAGAAGAAGATCTTGCTAAAATACACAATTTATGTCTGAATAAACTTTTTTTTGTACAGTGAACCATTTCGGAGATATGCCTTGTTATTGGTGTGAGTTTTGGAGAACTTATACTTCTGGCAAATATAACATCGTTATTTATTTTTTCATGTGTTAAGCGTGCAAAGAGAACGGGATCTCAAAGCTTTAAAAGATTTGACTATCACACAAAGCCTACTGTATTCTCATATTCCCCTCGTACCTAAAAGGAAGTAAGCAATAAGATAATTTCTGCAAATGTTTATCTCAACACGAAGAAGATATAGGAATAAGAGTTTGTAAGAATGGTTAGTACAAAAGTAGAGAAACTCATGTGAGTGCAACACATCAGATTTTTTTGGTATAAAATACTCTCTCCATAACCTAGTTTAGCCACATTCTAATTACAGTGTAAGCCGTTATCTGTCTTCCCACACTTTTCCCTGCCTCAATCTATCTTCTGTTATCTATAAAATATGTAACTTTCCTTATCTCCAAAATAATTGTAATATTAGCAAACAACCAAATATGTAACATTGTAAGAAATAAGGAGGATTATGGAAATTTGATAAATTAGCCGAAAGAGTTTTAATTATGCTATGGAAAATTTAACAAGAGATAAGATTATAAGGTTAAAAAGGGCAGCAAGATTATTGCATAAGAATTGGGAAGAAATTAAGATCCCGGAATAAAGTAGCGGATTTATTTACCCTGAAAATGTAGCGCACCTAACTGAAAGAGGATGTTGAATTTAATGATGGACGCAACGTAGAGAAGGTAAACAATTTGAATAGAAAAAATATATTATTGGTTCTCGTCTGGCAGAATAGAAACATTTGAAAGAAGGTGTTGGATAATCGGGAACAAGGCTGAAGGAAGAGAAGGACATGAAAATGAAAATGTGAGAAGAAGCATAGTTAAGAAGGGTGCGTCCCAGCTGTGGCAGCTCTGGTTCCCGGCGACGGAATATTCCTGGGTTCGATCCCAACCATGAAGCACATACTCAATAGAAGCTTAGTCGCTGAGATTGAGGCAGGGGAGGGATTTTCTCCTCGCCAATTTGGTTTTCGGGAAGGATTGTCGACCATGGATGCCATTCACGCTCTACAAATATTTGTGAGCGATGGTTAGGGATGGAGACACTAGATGTTAAGAGTGCCTTTAATTCAGCACCGTGGAATGGCATCGTTGCTGAACTTCGCTGGCGTCAAGTCGCTCTTTACTTAACTAGGCTTCTCTGTAATTATCTCCATAATCGCGTGATTTTGGTGGGTTGTACCAAGACGCTAGATATGACGCACGGCGTGCCACAAGGTTCAGTTTTGGGACCTAATCTGTGGAACATCTATTACGATGACGTCCTCCGAGCGCAGTTACTGTCGGGAGCTATCTCTCTTGCGTACGCCGATAATTTGGCCCTTCTTGTATCCGGAGAATCCCGCGAAGAGGTGGAGGATATGATAGAAGGGCTATGCACCAAATTGAAACCTGGATGTTGCGGAAGGGCTTGCAGTTGGCTCCACAGAAGACCAAAATGGTCATTCTGGAGGAGAAAAATTCCTTACGGTAGGTGACTATCAATATTTGTGGAATGGCACTAAGGTCCCAAAGACAATTGGTGTTCAGTTTGGCCATAACATGAACATGGGTGCACACCTTCAATATGCGATTGGTAGGGCAGAAAAGATGATCGGAGCTCTTGGTCGCTTAATGCCCAATATCGGTGGTCCCAAACCTGGTACCAGAGAACTCCTTGACAGCGTGGTTAGTTCCATACTCCTGTACTTGGAAGACCTATATTGATAAAGCAATATACCGAAGTTGGCTAGAGCGGGTACAGCGGCAGGTTGTGCTACGTATATGTATAGAATCACCTCAACGAAGGCTCTACAGGTTATCGCTGGGATCCTACCTATGCATCATTGGTCCAAGAAGACACCTATGTTACGGGGGCTAACTCTAGGGAGCGCAAGTCATTGGTCAGAGAAAACATAATTTGACAGTGGGATTGAGTGGACACAGGAAGTAAGAATGGCTCAATGGACTAAGCTACTGATTCCTGAGATCGTCTCCTGGATATCTCGGAGGCACGGAGATGTCGGGTATGATGTGACCCAAGTTTTGATTGGACATGGCCGTTTTAAAGCCTATCTGCACCGTATGAGGCGTACTGTGCACAAACGGACACTCCGGAGCATACGATCTTACATTGCTCCCATTGGATTGCTATACACCATCGCTGTTACACTCGACTTGGTCAGGTTGTTATTTTGAATAACGTCTTACCGCTTATGTTGGGAGTCCCAGGAAAATTGGCGCACTATTGACCGAATGATTACTTCCATTCTCCAGGCGAAGGAGCAAGACGAACATGTCGAGTAACCCCGACGTGGCTTGTACTGTAAACTATATAGTATTCTATTATTATTACTATATTGTGTAATATTGTGACGCCGGGCTCGGGACACAATAAAGGACGGACGGGACCAAGCTACTTATCACATGCGGGGCCGCCAAGTTGTCAGGCGTTCAAGGCCAGGCTGCCTCGGGCGTCTGTTTCCATGTACGTGACTAACAACAATCGAAGCGGCTACACAAAAAGGTGTTTTCTCTGGAGCCTTCCAGAAATATCCAACTGTGTCACTGCCGGTGTGTTTGAAGGACTTCGCATAAGGTCTGTATGACGTCATCCTCACTATATAAGGAGGCCCGAAAAAAGCAGTGAGTGACTTTACGGTTACAGACATGAGTCGGTCAGTGTGTTAGTGAGTGCGAGACAGCTGTGCGTGTGTGTCGTCGCGAAAGCTACGTCGGTCGTCGTAAAGAAGATTCTAATGAGCGTCGAATTATTACATCGTCGTAGTGAGTGCATGAGAGACAGAGAAAGTGAAGAAAGACACTGAAAGAACTGAGCAGGGCCACGAGAAGTAAAATTTGTGAGCTGTGATAACACGAAAAACTGTAGACTGTGTTAACGACGAGAAGAAAACTGTGTATGTGTGATAAAATTTTAGAAGACACTAAAGTGAAAAGTAACCGAACTGAATTTTGTTGTTTTGTTTCTGTGGTGTCAGGAAGTGGGATTTGTCGAATTGCCATTTTGTTAAATATTTTGTCTAACTCATATATGTAGTTTAGGAATAATGCAAAGTCATTCTGAAGGAAGAGAATTTCACAGGCTATAGCGAGAATATTCAAGATAAGTAGGTATATGTTTTTATATTCAAGATGTACATTTTGCACCCCACAATCGATTATTGTCGTCTGTCTTTTGTTTTGCCTGGAGTTGTTTAATGCAGTAAACTGAGAGTAATTAGCACTGAACATCGATAGAGAAGGACATAACGACCAGCAGTTGAATTGACCTACCATCGATACAAGCTGCTTTGTTTTGTTTTCATGAAAGCAAGAGAAATAAATCTCCACAGAAATAGCACGACTTCTCAGTGGTTAATGGTTGACCTATTTTAAGATCTTGCTTGTCTTTCATTATTGTTGTTGTTCTTCTTCATCTGCCACTAGCTTGTTTTTATTTCCTTTGCTTTGTCTTTATTTTCCATTAAAATTATGACCTATTGACATTAAAAGTATTGATGTATTTGTTTGTTTTTTATGTCATTGTGCATGCTATTTTATCTACTCTTTATCTCTATTTAATAAATCTAATAACAGATGTTTTAAAATGCTAGCATAATTTAGTACTAGTTTTGTAGCAAATTTTTTAACTACCTAGTGAATTTCTTCAAATATTTTGAAAACCACAGAAGAGGAGCTGATATGCTATTTAAATAATTTTTTTTCTAAAACATTGAAGAAATCAGTACAGTAGATTGCCGATTATCCAACACAAATGTGGATTGCAGATGTTCGGATAACTGGTATTTCCAATTACCAAACATTAAGGGAACTAACCGGATGTGTTCCACTCACACGACTTTCTCTACTCTTGTACTAACCATTCTTACAAACTCTTATTCCTACATCTTCTTCATGTTAGTCGCGATAAACATTTGCAGAAATTACTTGCTGATGATTTTCTTGTAGGTACAAGGGGAATATGGGAATACAACAGACTTTAAGCAATAGTCAAATCTTTTAAAACTGGTCATTATGTGACGGCTTTGAAATTCCCTTCTTTTGTTGGTTAAGATGTAAACAAACGAATAACAACCTCCTATTTAACAAAATTATAAGTATTCAAACAAATATCTCTGAAGTGGTTCACTAAAAAATCTGATGTGTTGCACTCACATGACTTTCTCTACTCTCGTACTAACCATTCTTACAAACTCTTATTCCCATATCTTCTTCGTGTTGGCCCAAATGAGCTCGTTATCGACGGGCCGTTAAACCCTCACATTCACTCACTCACCTTCGTGTTAGTTGAAATAAACATTTGTAAAAAATATCTTATTGCTTATTTCCTTGTAGGTACAAGGGGAATATTAGAATACAGTAGGCTTTGTGCGCTAGTCAAATCTTTTAAAGCTTTGAGATTCTGTTGTCTTTGCACACTTAACATAAAAAAATGAACAACGATGTTCCATTTCACGGAAGTTTTAAGTTTTCCGAAACTCACACATATAACAAGGAATATCTCCGAAATGGTTCCCCCTACAAACAAATTTATTGAGACATAAATTATGTATTTTAGCAAGATATACATGTTTTGTATAGTATGATTTGGGCTATCTCTGTTTACCAGTTATGGAAAAGTCGTCCAGAGTAAATACGACTACAATGGCTATAAACAGAAAATTCAAGATATACATTTCATTTGCCATCAAAATATCTCAAACATATGGCATTTTAATCAAAATCGTTGAGCCATTTTGAAGAAAATCAAAATTTTCGAAAAATTTTCCATATAAAGGGTAGTTTAGGGTGGGACTATTTTCTTCAAAATCTTCGTGGCACATCCTTGAATGACATTAAACTTAAATACCAACTTTGGTTGTTAACCAACTTTTCGTTTTTGAGTTATGCTGTCCACAGACACACACACACACGGACCTTTTTCTAAAAGTGCCCTTTTTTGGATTCAGGGGGCCTCAAAACATATATTTCTGGCGAAATATCGACATTGAATTTTTGGGTGGAATACAATACTTCCCCTACTTACCAGTAGAGAAAGTAAAAAATCAGATATGTTGCATTTACATGACTGTCCCTACTCTTTTATTAATCATTCTTACAAACTCTTATTCCTATATCTTCTTCGTGTTAGTTGAGATAAACATTTGCAGAAATTACCTTATTGCTTATTTCCTTATAGGTACAAGGGGAATATGGGAATACAGTAGAATTTGAATGACAATCAAATCTTTTAAAACCTTGAAATTCCATTCTCTTTGCACGGCTAACATATAAAAAATGAATAACGATGTTTCATTTGACAAAAGTTTAAATTTTTCGAAACTCGCTCAAATAACAAAGAATACCTCCGAAATGGTTCACTCTACAAAAAAAATGTATTCAGACCTAAATTGTGTATTTTAGTAAGATCTACATTTTTTGTATAGTATAATTTGGTCTATCTCTTACGGTTTACCAGTTATGCAAAAGTCTTCCAGAGTAAATACAACTATAGGGGCTATAGCCAGAAAATTCAAGATATACATTTCATTTGGCATAAAAATATCTCAAACATATGGTATTTTAATCAAAATCGTTAGAGCCATTTTCAAGAAAATCTAAATTTTCGAAAAATATTCCATGTAAAGGGTAGTTTAGGGTGGAGCAATTTTCTTCAAAATCTTAGTATCGCCTCCTTGAAAGACATTACACTTAAATACCAACTTTGGTTTTAACCGACTTTTCGTTTTTGAGTTATGCTGTCCACAGACTGACACTCTCACACACACAAACACAGACACACACACACATACACACGCACACACACATGCACACACACGGACCTTTTTCTAGAATTGCTTACTTTTGGAGTCTAGGGGCCTCAAACATATGGTGAAATCTCGACATCGAATTTTTGGGTGGAATACAATACTTCTTCGACTTACTATACCTGGTAGAGAAAGGCAAACTAACCAACAGAGATGAAGAAAGATAACATAAGTACTTGAACCCAGGAAAACGGGAAGTGATTGAATCAGCCGACGCTGAGACTGACAGGATGCTATACAAAGCCTATTCACCACCACCCAGAGTTCATCACTTACAGTGGTACGACTGTCTGCTATCATCTCATTCTCCCATGATGCAAATAACAGCTGAAGACTGTATTGCCCTTGAGTGCTGCTCATGACCTCACACGGAAAAGATAACCTCAATCAGCTGTTCTCATATCTAAGAAATGTCACAAATTATCACAAAAATTGCAATGCTGCAGTGAGATAAAAGATATCTTTACATAACCACATGCTCCTTATATATTGTTCTTTTTCATTAAAAACTCTTATACAAATTACTCTTACAAAAACACATATTTCTATTTATTTCTTACTAGCTGAAATACCCGGCATTGTAACGATTTATCACTGCAACTTGTAGACTTGGGTAGGGTTACCAGATTATTTTATGGAAATACAGGACACAATAGTAAAAACTATAGGACATTTGACAAAAATGTAAGACACTATGGTAAAAAACCTTGTATTGCACTCACGTGACTCTCTCTACTCTTGTACTAACCATTCTTACAAACTCTTATTCCTATATCTTCTTCGTGTTAGTTAAGATAAACATTTGTACAAATTACCTTATTGCTTATTTCCTTGTAGGTACAAGGGGAATATTAGAATACAGTAGGCTTTGAATGATAGCCAATCTTTAAAGCTTTGAGATCCCGTTCTCTTTGCACGCTTAACGTATAAAAAATGAACAATGTTCCATTTCACGAAAGTTTTATTTTCCGAAACTGGTACAAATCACAAGGAATATCTCCAAAATGGTTCACTCTACAAAAAACTTTATACAGACATAAATTGTGTGTTTTACTACATTTTTGTATAGTAAGATTTGGTCTATCTCTTACGGTTTACTAGTTATGCAAAAGTCATCCAGAGTAAATAGGACTTCATAGGCTATAGTCAGAAAATTCAAAATATACATTTCATTTTTCATACAAATATCTTAAACATTTGCCATTTTATTAAAAATCGTTAGAGCCATTTTCAAAATAACAGTTTTTGAAAAATTTTCCACATAAGTGGTAGTTTAGGATGGGGATATTTTCTTCAAAATCTTCGTATCACATCCTTTAAAGACATTAAACTTGCCAACTTTGGTTGTTAACCGATTTTTCATTTTTGAGTTATGCTGTCCACAGTCTGACATTTCAAAACTATAGCGACGAAGTTTATCGAGGAACACTGACCCGCACTAGGACATGTAAATGCCCTCTTGGAGCTTTAAAAATTGCTGATATTGAGTAAACTTAAGTGTACCGTTAAAATAAAAACTATACGCATGATGAAAAATGCAAAAAGTAAAAATCAAAATTTTCGGCAATTTTCACCAAATTTCATAGATAATTACACCGTAATTATATATTATAAAAGTATTAGTCAAGTTTAAGGATGAAAAATACAATTAAAATAAAAAATGTCCAGTTATCGGGATTCTACTGTATTATTATTATTATTATTATTATTATTATTATTATTATTATTATTATTATTATTATTATTATTATTATTATTATTATTATTATTATTATTATTATTATTATTATTATTATTATTATTATTATTATTATTATTATTATTATTATTATTATTATTATTATTATTATTATTATTATTATTATTATTATTATTATTATTATTATTATTATTA